>JAWNOO010000062.1:0-685003 GCA_035045905.1 Drosophila anomelani
ATTGCTCAATGTGCCACTCTGGTACACAGGCTTTTCTTGTCCAATGTTTTAGTAAACGCTTCACAATCGGTAACTATTTTGAATGATATGCCAAAGAGATAAACTCTAAACTTGGTTACGGATTCGATAATGGCAAGCACCTCTAACTCGTAGCTAGAATATTTACGCTGCTCATGTAGTAAACGGGGTGGAGTTGGCCGTCATCTGGTGATTTTTGTAGGATCACGGCTCCAAACCCGTCTATAGATGCGTAAGTATGGACCTCAGTTTCATACTTCGAATTGTAAATAGACAGAACTGGGGTTGATGTCAAATGTATCTTCACTGTCTCGATTGCGTTCCCTTCTTTTGGACCAATTATGAATTTAACGTTGCTTTTTGAAAGATCAGTCAAAGGTTTGGAAATTAGCGCATAATTGTAAATAAACTTCCTAAAGTATCCTGTCAAATCTAGGAAACTTTCAAGCTCATTCAAGTTGTTGGGCATTTTCAATTTGGATACAGCCTCGATCTTCTGCGGCGTCGGTGAAATGGTTCTATTCTCGATAATATGCCCTGTAACCTGGATACGGGTCTGTAGAAAATGGCATTTCTTCATGTTCAACTCAAGTCCATATTCGCTGCAAGTTTCTATAACTTCTCTGAGGTTTAATACAGCTTCACGCACGACCCTTGCTGGTATAATGATATCGTCTACATAAGAAAGAGCGATTCCTCTTCGGGCCAGAGTTCGGAATATGGCATTTATGTCTCTGAAACACTCCAGTTGAGTTGGACAGACCGAAAGGAACTCTGCGAAATTGGTACTGGCCACTTTGTGTGACAAAGGATGTGTATTTCTTGCTCCCTTCGGCTACTGGCACATGGAAATCATGCTAAATACCATAGCTAGCGGCAGTGGAAAATGGTCTTTTATGATTACCTTATTTATACGCCTAAAATCTACGCAGAGTCGTTGCGAACCATCATTTTTCTTAGCCAGCACAACAGGGCTTGTAAATTCGGAGTCTGACTCCTCTATTATGCCATTCGTTAGCCACTGTTCAATTTGTTCGTCAATAACACGCGTTTCAGCGAAAGGGAATCTGCGTGGGCGCAGAAATCCTTCAGGATTATTTTCATTTCAATGTTTGTTGTCTGTGATTTTCACGGAGTATAATTTATTAAAAGTTTACGCACTTTGTTTTTTGCATCTTCGCCGGCTGATTCGTTATTGTCAAGTTCCTCATTATTCACCATTGCTTCAATTTTCATCAAATTACTTTCCGGCTGTTCATCGTCTAGGTTGTCTAGTTTTCGTACACAATTTCAAATTTGGTGAAAATATGTTGAAAACTGACAAAGTTATGGTTTTTTCTTTTATTTTCCTGATTGTTCCTATGGAAGCTATAGGATATAGTCAGCCGATTTTCAAATTTTAACCGAAATTCGGAAATAATATTAAATGGCCAAATATCAAATTTGGTGAAAATTGGTTGAAAACTGACAAAGTTATAATTTGTTTTCGTAGGTTTTTCCGATTGTTCCTATGGCAGCTATATGATATAGTCGTCCGATCCGGCCCGTTCCGACATATGTACGAGTGAGAGTATATAGAATCATTCAGATAGCTTTAAAACTGAGGGACTAGTTTGCGTAGAAACGGACAGACGGACAGACGGACAGACGGACATGGCTAGATCGACTCGGCTGTTGATCCTAATCAAGAATATATATACTTTATAGGGTCGGAGATGTCTCCTTTCCTAAGTACATACGACATCTTTCGCTAATCCGTTTGCCGACGCCATATTTCCAATCCAATCCAATTTCGTTTGGCCGGCAGAAGGATTATACACATGTACATTCATAACATCCATAAACGTAGTTACTAACATATGTGCAAAACCTACATAGAACATACACATCCATATATACATATGTTCATTTGGTTCCTAAATTCCACATTCTACATTGTTTGGTCATTAATAAATACATAGGCGTACATAAATCAACAGGTGTTAAAATTCCACACTCAACATACATATTCATAAATCCACATATGTGCATATATGAAGCTTTACCTTTTGCTCAATTGCGATAACACACATACATATTGAAATTACCACACTAATAGCGCATTCGCACCGGTTCACATATTTTACTTCGGTTGACAGTACTCAGATCGGTTAACCATCCTACATTCCATTTATAACCGACGGTACTCAGATTGGTTCACCATCCTACATTCTATTTATAATCGACGGTACTCAAATCGGTTCACCATCCTACATTCCATTTATAATAGACGGTACTCAGATCGGTTCACCAGCCTACATTTCATTTATAGTCGACGGTACTCAGATCGGTTCACCAGCCTACAATCCATTTTAATCGATAATCTCAGATCGGATTACCTCTCACATTCTTACTTCGGTTGACGGCACTTATATCGGTTCACCATCCTACATTCCAGTTGTAATCGATAATACTCAGATCCCATTCTCACATTTTTTTCTGCTCCGTTGGTAATCTACAATAAATATTATTATGTCTGAAAAAGGGAATCAGCTAGCGCCGTCTCAAGCTGCAGGCCCAAAGAGAGATCCGAGCTCAAGAGACACAGGGGCCGGACCCTCAGGGAATTTACGGTCAAAAACCAAAAGCCCCTTGGAAATTGCTATGCTTGAGTTCATAGCAACTAGCGACCGGCTGATTAAATTCGAAAGTCAGATTATTGCGACATCCACCTCCAATCCCACTTCCTTTACCTTAAAGATACGTCTAGATCAAGTCCAGTCGTTATGGGAAAAGGTTAAAAGGGAGTATGAAGTAGTTTCGAGAGCAGCTCTTCAAGAGCCAACTGGTGGGAATCTTTCGCTGCTTCAGAACAAACATGATCACTGCTACGCTGTTTACGAAAGGTGCGCTTCTAAGTTGACTGAAGAAATTGAACGTCTGTCCAACTCCAACTCCCAAACATTATTAGATCCCCCCGTTGACATGTCCCCCAGGGGTTGCCGTCTTCCACCATGCGACACAGAAATTTTTGACGGAGCTTATCTACGCTGGCCGACTTTTCGTGACTTATTTACGACTATTTACGTGAATAATTCCCGGCTAACTCCAGTAGAAAAATTATTCCACTTAAACGCCAAAACAATCGGCAAAGCTCACGCCATCGTGGCCAAGTCGCCGCTCACCAATGTTGGGTTCCAATCCGCATGGTCGGCACTCCAAGATCGTTTTGAAAACAAGCGACTTTTAGTAAACAGCCAACTTAAAATTCTGTTCAGTCTTCCCACAATAACAAATGAGTCAGGTACAGCTTTGAAGGGTCTGCAAAGCACTGTTCAAGGATGTTTGATAGCCCTTGAACACTCACAGGTCTCTACGGAGAATTGGGATTTGCCTCTTAATTTTCATGTGCTCGTCCAAGTTGCCTAAGGTCACCCTCTCATTATGGGAGCAATCTTTGAGCAACAAATCAGAAATTGCAGCCTGGGAGGAAATGAATTCTTTCCTCGAAGAGAGATATCGGACTTTAGAGGCGATTGAAGATGTTCGACCCTCCATTTCCGGCGTGCAACAGTCGAGGGACCACAGGAGTGCACCGCCTAGAAGGGTAAATTCATTTGAGACTCAGGTTGGACCACGAGCACGCTCCTGTGACCTCTGCACCAAAGAGCCACATCCAGTTCGGCTTTGCCCACGATTCCTCCAGATGACTCAGCCACAAATAGCGTCTTATATCAAACAGAAGCGATTGTGCCTTAATTGCTTTGCCAAAGGGCATATGTTCAGTCGCAGCAGTATGTAGTCATAAGTAATAATAGTTCAGAACACCACACACATTATGTAACAACTCTTCGTCACAGTGACCTGCATTTATCGTAAATAAAGTATCATTTACCAGGTCAAGCGAATATGCATGGTCAACTGAGACGAGGTAATGACCTGGGGCAATAGTCTCAGGTCGCAACACAACCCACATTCACAAGTAACCGCACACTTTTCTTATACGTTATTTCTGTTAGCATAAGCATTTGTGTACCTATATATATTGTTAAGTTTCATTAATAAAGTCAGTAAGAGTTCTAACGCCAACCCAAGAGCTTTTATTCATGCATCAGAGGCTGTCGCTGTGTCTTCAGACCCTCAACCAACCAAACCGTTCCCCTAGAACAATTCATGCACTCACACACTCCAAACCGTCCACCTAGTTCCAAGTGCTAGTTGCGACAACAAACAGGCAAATAGTTTATGCGCTATCTGCCAGGCATCTAAGCCTCCTTACACAAACATTTTGGTGACCCCGACGAACACGTCAACCAACAGGAAGGATTCCGTAACTCTTGGGAATCTTCCTGATTTTTTCATACTCGCCAAAAAACATTTTGGTGACCCCGACGAACACGTCAACCAACAGGAAGGATTCCGTAACTCTTGGGAATCTTCCTGATTTTTTCATACTCGCCAAAAAACATTTTGGTGACCCCGACGAACACGTCAACCAACAGGAAGGATTCCGTAACTCTTGGGAATCTTCCTGATTTTTTCATACTCGCCAAAAAACATTTTGGTGACCCCGACGAACACGTGAACCAACAGGAAGGATTCCGTAACTCTTGGGAATCTTCCTGATTTTTTCACACTCGCCAAAAAACATTTTGGTGACCCCGACGAACACGCTAGCCGTGGACCCCCGGGAAGATTTCGTAACTCTTGGGAATCTTCCTGATCCTTTCTTAGGAACCTTCTTCGACACTGTCATCGAACGGGAAAGTTCCGTAACTCTTGGAACCTCCTCGACACTGTCATCGAACAGGAAAGATTCCGTAACTCTTGGGAATCTTTCCACGTCGCTGCAAGTCTCAGCGACAGCTTCTGATGCATTTTCGCCCGACGAACACGCTAGCCGTGGACGTCAACGTAGGGAAATTTCCGCTAACTTATAGGAACCTCCCGCAGGATAATCCGTAACTCTTGGGATTTCCTAATTTTCACTCGCCATAAATACCATTGGTGAGCCCTGACTCACAGGAAATTGTCCTGAATACGTCAGAACCCCAGGAAGATTCCGTAACTTTTGGGAGTCTTCCAGATTTTTTCACTCTTGCCAGAGAACAATTGGTGAGACCGACAGGGAAAGTTCCGTAATTCTTGGGAACCTCCCGCAGTCAAGAGCCTGCAATCCTTTTCTATGTGGAAATCCCCCAAGTCTATTGACAATTGTCAATATGTCTAACAAGGAGGAGCAAGCAGTCACAGGGGCGTTAGACTTGCAGGATGAGATCACTCAAGAGATCTCAAGGCTACTCAGGAAAGATTTCGTAACTCTTGGGAATCTTGGGAAAGTTCCGTAACTATTGGGAACCTCCCGCAGGAAACAATCCGTAACTCTTGGGATTTTCCTAACTTTTCACTCGCCATAAAAACATTTTGGGAGTCTTGGGAAAGTTCCGTAACTATTGGGAACCTCCCGCAGGAAACAATCCGTAACTCTTGGGATTTTCCTAACTTTTCACTCGCCATAAAAACCATTTGGTGAGCCCTGACTCACAGGAAATTGTCCTGAATACGTCAAATCAACAGGAGAGATTCCGTAACTCTTGGGAATCTTGGGAAAGTTCGTAATTCTTGGGAACCTCCCGCAGTCAAGAGCCTGCAATCCTTTTCTATGTGGAAATCCCCCAAGTCTATTGACAATTGTCAATATGTCTAACAAGGAGGAGCAAGCAGTCACAGGGGCGTTAGACTTGCAGGATGAGATCACTAAGAGATCTCAAGGCTACTCAGGAAAGATTTCGTAACTCTTGGGAATCTTGGGAAAGTTCCGTAACTATTGGGAACCTCCCGCAGGAAACAATCCGTAACTCTTGGGATTTTCCTAACTTTTCACTCGCCATAAAAACATTTTGGGAGGCTTGGGAAAGTTCCGTAACTATTGGGAACCTCCCGCAGGAAACAATCCGTAACTCTTGGGATTTTCCTAACTTCACTCGCCATAAAAACAATTTGGTGAGCCCTGACTCACAGGAAATTGTCCTGAATACGTCAAACCCACAGGAAAGATTTCGTAACTCTTGGGAATCTTCCAGAATTTCACTCTTGTCATAGAACATTGGGAACCAACAGGGAAAGTTTCGTAACTCTTGGGAACCTCCCGCAGGAAAGAATCCGTAACTTTTGGGATTCTGTTTTGACGCTGTCATTACACAGTCAAGAGCCTTCAAATCCTTTCTAGAGTTCTAGATCCTCCAAGTCTATTGAACAATTGTTAATTCCTTCGACCACACCACGGTTGCGAATAGGAGCGTATCCAGCTGTCAAAGCAAATAAAACACTCCCAACGGTCAGGAAATTAAACAATTATCAATATGTCTAACAAGGAGGAGCAAGCAGTCAAAGAGGCATTAGACTTGCAGGAAAAGATCAGTCAAGAGATCGCAAGGCTTATCCGCAACTTTAGAAACGATTCAGCGGATAGAAAATTAAATCCAACATATTACCAAACAAAGTTGGTCGCAATCGATGAAGTATGGAATCGATTTGCGGAGAAGGACAAAAATATTCCTGCAACATATAGAACCGAAGAATATTTAAAGTTCTACGTCGACTGTCGTGATTCATACGATAAATACAGGAATATTATAGTCGACTCAATGGCTCAGAGCTCAAGCAATGCCCCAAATCAGGCAACCGCGAGCAATGGCCGGGAAACTGCAGACGTTGCAAGCTTAGCGCAACCTGCACGTAAGCTGATATCAGCATGTCAGCGACAAAGGGCAATCGCCGACTCAATCAAACGGGCTCTGAAACAATGTTTAGAGACCGGCAGGGCCGTATCAAGGAGTTCAATAAATTCATTGTGGTCCCAATACCAAAAGATCCATTTCTCGATCCATGAAGAGTACGAAGACCCGGTCAGGGAGGGATACGACATGCAGTCGTTCCTCCGACTAGAAAGGGAAGTACAGAAAGTCCGGGCACAAACCAACACATCAAGCAATGAAGATGTACACTTGCCCAGAGTCAGCATCCCCAAGTTCAATGGGGATCTACTCAAATGGACGCAATTCTTCGATTTGTTCAAATGCATGGTACATGACACCATCATGCCCACAGTCAGGAAGATGTGGTACCTTAAAACCACTGTGACCGGAGAGGCAGAGAGACTTATAAGGCATATCGATCTGAAAACGGAGAACTACATGAGCGCATGGGAAATACTAGGTGATGCATACAACAATCCCCGCCATGTAGCAGATACGATTCTCAATCGCCTTCTGCAACAGCAAACAAACAGTCACTTAAGGAATTGTATATTACATCAAATGAGTCTCTAGCATCATTAAAGGGACTAGGCATTGATGTATCCAGCTGGGATACAATCATAATTGCCATCTTAAAGCAAAAATTGGATCTTGCGAATAGAGCCCTATACGAACAATCCTTACACGGCTCAAGAGAGCTTCAAGGGCTCGATACGATACTAGGTTTCCTGGACCAGCGAAGTCGAGTGCTGGGAACAGGAAAATGCAGTCAGTCAACATAACTCCGTAACTCCTATAGAGATCAGTTCATGGGATTGACCAAGGATGAATTCAAGCAGGTCTAGAACTGCCACACGACGAGCACATCTGTTTCAACCATCAAAGCCACATTCAGCGTGGAAAATCGGTGTGAATTCCAGTTGTTTAATAACAAGACGGAAACTATCTGCGAGGTCTCTCAGTCGAGGGCTGAGCTGTGGTGGTCAGCAACGCATCAGCAAAACAGGTGGATGTTTGCCACACGCAGGCTTATTGTCACTGGCCCCAGGCTGCACTGCACGCAACTCAAAAATTAGCGTGAGCACATTCAGCACCGTAGTCAGCGAAACAAGGGCGGCATATGTTCGTTTTGGTAACATCACAAGGATGGACCTTAAGAACACACCTGAGCCACTGCAAGGAACGGCAGCCAAGGAAGTCAACTTGGAGGAACTGGGCGCTTTGCAGCACCAACTGGCCAACCTAAAAGAAGCCACCTGGAAAAATCAAAACAACACTCCCCAGCACCATCAACTAGCTGCGTATGTGGCCTTAGCAATGTCAATGTTATGAGGCATTGCATGGGTTTTCAGACGAACGATCGGCAATTGGACACCAACATGCCGGAAACCCGAAGCCCGGCAGAACGTGGAAGAACCACAACCAGAACCTACCCCACGAAGGTTCTTGTTCGACGTAATTGAAGGTTGAACACTTGCTCAACGGCCGGGAGAATGTTCAGTCGCAGCAGTATGTAGTCATAAGTAATAATAGTTCAGAACACCACACACATTATGTAACAACTCTTCGTCACAGTGACCTGCATTTATCGTAAATAAAGTATCATTTACCAGGTCAAGCGAATATGCATGGTCAACTGAGACGAGGTAATGACCTGGGGCAATAGTCTCAGGTCGCAACACAACCCACATTCACAAGTAACCGCACACTTTTCTTATACGTTATTTCTGTTAGCATAAGCATTTGTGTACCTATATATATTGTTAAGTTTCATTAATAAAGTCAGTAAGAGTTCTAACGCCAACCCAAGAGCTTTTATTCATGCATCAGAGGCTGTCGCTGTGTCTTCAGACCCTCAACCAACCAAACCGTTCCCCTAGAACAATTCATGCACTCACACACTCCAAACCGTCCACCTAGTTCCAAGTGCTAGTTGCGACAACAAACAGGCAAATAGTTTATGCGCTATCTGCCAGGCATCTAAGCCTCCTTACACAAACATTTTGGTGACCCCGACGAACACGTCAACCAACAGGAAGGATTCCGTAACTCTTGGGAATCTTCCTGATTTTTTCATACTCGCCAAAAAACATTTTGGTGACCCCGACGAACACGTCAACCAACAGGAAGGATTCCGTAACTCTTGGGAATCTTCCTGATTTTTTCATACTCGCCAAAAAACATTTTGGTGACCCCGACGAACACGTCAACCAACAGGAAGGATTCCGTAACTCTTGGGAATCTTCCTGATTTTTTCATACTCGCCAAAAAACATTTTGGTGACCCCGACGAACACGTGAACCAACAGGAAGGATTCCGTAACTCTTGGGAATCTTCCTGATTTTTTCACACTCGCCAAAAAACATTTTGGTGACCCCGACGAACACGCTAGCCGTGGACCCCCGGGAAGATTTCGTAACTCTTGGGAATCTTCCTGATCCTTTCTTAGGAACCATCTTCGACACTGTCATCGAACGGGAAAGTTCCGTAACTCTTGGAACCTCCTCGACACTGTCATCGAACAGGAAAGATTCCGTAACTCTTGGGAATCTTTCCACGTCGCTGCAAGTCTCAGCGACAGCTTCTGATGCATTTTCGCCCGACGAACACGCTAGCCGTGGACGTCAACGTAGGGAAATTTCCGCTAACTTATAGGAACCTCCCGCAGGATAATCCGTAACTCTTGGGATTTCCTAATTTTCACTCGCCATAAATACCATTGGTGAGCCCTGACTCACAGGAAATTGTCCTGAATACGTCAGAACCCCAGGAAGATTCCGTAACTTTTGGGAGTCTTCCAGATTTTTCACTCTTGCCAGAGAACAATTGGTGAGACCGACAGGGAAAGTTCCGTAATTCTTGGGAACCTCCCGCAGTCAAGAGCCTGCAATCCTTTTCTATGTGGAAATCCCCCAAGTCTATTGACAATTGTCAATATGTCTAACAAGGAGGAGCAAGCAGTCACAGGGGCGTTAGACTTGCAGGATGAGATCACTCAAGAGATCTCAAGGCTACTCAGGAAAGATTTCGTAACTCTTGGGAATCTTGGGAAAGTTCCGTAACTATTGGGAACCTCCCGCAGGAAACAATCCGTAACTCTTGGGATTTTCCTAACTTTTCACTCGCCATAAAAACATTTTGGGAGTCTTGGGAAAGTTCCGTAACTATTGGGAACCTCCCGCAGGAAACAATCCGTAACTCTTGGGATTTTCCTAACTTTTCACTCGCCATAAAAACCATTTGGTGAGCCCTGACTCACAGGAAATTGTCCTGAATACGTCAAATCAACAGGAGAGATTCCGTAACTCTTGGGAATCTTGGGAAAGTTCGTAATTCTTGGGAACCTCCCGCAGTCAAGAGCCTGCAATCCTTTTCTATGTGGAAATCCCCCAAGTCTATTGACAATTGTCAATATGTCTAACAAGGAGGAGCAAGCAGTCACAGGGGCGTTAGACTTGCAGGATGAGATCACTAAGAGATCTCAAGGCTACTCAGGAAAGATTTCGTAACTCTTGGGAATCTTGGGAAAGTTCCGTAACTATTGGGAACCTCCCGCAGGAAACAATCCGTAACTCTTGGGATTTTCCTAACTTTTCACTCGCCATAAAAACATTTTGGGAGGCTTGGGAAAGTTCCGTAACTATTGGGAACCTCCCGCAGGAAACAATCCGTAACTCTTGGGATTTTCCTAACTTCACTCGCCATAAAAACAATTTGGTGAGCCCTGACTCACAGGAAATTGTCCTGAATACGTCAAACCCACAGGAAAGATTTCGTAACTCTTGGGAATCTTCCAGAATTTCACTCTTGTCATAGAACATTGGGAACCAACAGGGAAAGTTTCGTAACTCTTGGGAACCTCCCGCAGGAAAGAATCCGTAACTTTTGGGATTCTGTTTTGACGCTGTCATTACACAGTCAAGAGCCTTCAAATCCTTTCTAGAGTTCTAGATCCTCCAAGTCTATTGAACAATTGTTAATTCCTTCGACCACACCACGGTTGCGAATAGGAGCGTATCCAGCTGTCAAAGCAAATAAAACACTCCCAACGGTCAGGAAATTAAACAATTATCAATATGTCTAACAAGGAGGAGCAAGCAGTCAAAGAGGCATTAGACTTGCAGGAAAAGATCAGTCAAGAGATCGCAAGGCTTATCCGCAACTTTAGAAACGATTCAGCGGATAGAAAATTAAATCCAACATATTACCAAACAAAGTTGGTCGCAATCGATGAAGTATGGAATCGATTTGCGGAGAAGGACAAAAATATTCCTGCAACATATAGAACCGAAGAATATTTAAAGTTCTACGTCGACTGTCGTGATTCATACGATAAATACAGGAATATTATAGTCGACTCAATGGCTCAGAGCTCAAGCAATGCCCCAAATCAGGCAACCGCGAGCAATGGCCGGGAAACTGCAGACGTTGCAAGCTTAGCGCAACCTGCACGTAAACTTATATCAGCATGTCGGCAACAAAAAGCAATCGCCGACTCAATCAAACGGGCTCTGAAACAATGTTCAGAGACCGGCAGGGCCGTATCAAGGAGTTCAATAAACTCATTGTGGTCCCAATACCAAGAGATCCATTTCTCGATCCATGAAGAGTACGAAGGCCCGGTTAGGAAGGGATACGACATGCAGTCGTCCCTCCGACTAGAAAGGGAAGTACAGAAAGTCCGGGCACAAACCAACACATCAAGCAATGAAGATGTACACTTGCCCAGAGTCAGCATCCCCAAGTTCAATGGGGATCTACTCAAATGGACGCAATTCTTCGAGTTGTTCAAATGCATGGTACATGACACCATCATGCCCACAGTCAGGAAGATGTGGTACCTTAAAACCACTGTGACCGGAGAGGCAGAGAGACTTATAAGGCATATCGATCTGAAAACGGAGAACTACATGAGCGCATGGGAAATACTAGGTGATGCATACAACAATCCCCGCCATGTAGCAGATACAGTTCTTAATCGTCTTCTGCAACAGCAGACAAACAATGACGACCCAAAGTCATTAAAGGAACTGTATATTACAGCCATTGAGTCTCTAGCATCATTAAAGGGACTAGGCATTGATGTATCCAGCTGGGATACAATCATAATTGCGATCCTAAAACAAAAATTAGATCTGGCAAATAGAGCCCTGTACGAACAATCATTAGATGGCTCAGAAATTATGAACAGATCAATTTGGGACATTCCAGGTCGTTCGCTCTAGCACAATTCCTAAGGAATGAGGCTCGCCTGAAAAAGGACATGGTTCTCAAAGAGACCTATGACTCAGTAATCAGGGAGTACATAGATCTAGGCCATATGAAGCCTCCAAATACAAATGCAATAAATTTCTATCTACCCCACCACGCGGTTTTTAAACCCGAAAGTGTAACTACAAAGGTCCGTGTAGTATTCAACGCATCAAGTCCATCGTCAAATGGAAACAGCTTGAATGACATCCTCTATCCAGGGCCAGTGCTTCAGTCTGATCTCACCCTTCAAATCCTTAAGTGGCGGATTTTCAAATTTGTTTTTAATGCCGACATCACCAAGATGTATCGGCAGATTCTACTAAGCCCCGCTCACACTCCGTTTCAGAGAATTCTATTTCGAAATGATCAAGGGGACATTACAGATTATGAACTTCAAACCGTCACGTTTGGAGTTATTTGTTTTTAATGGAAGCACTTCCTTCAGATCACTTACTTTCGGGTGATTTCCTCGACATTGAAGAAGTTAGCAACACTAAAACGCTGGGGGTACGGTGGAATGCCACGGCGGATGAATTCTATTTCGTTCCAATTGAGTTGACGATAAATGCGAGTTATTCCAAACGCGATGTCCTGTCGCAAATCGCAAAATTGTTTGATCCTGCTGGATGGCTGTCTCCCTTTGTCGTTCAGGGCAAAATCCTAATGCAGGACATTTGGTTAGCCAGTATTGGCTGGGATGAGCTCCTTCCCGGAGAACTATTACAGCGCTGGCATGACTTTCTTCGCAGCCATCGGTCCCTTCACAAAGTTCGCGTCCCGCGTTGGATACAATTCCGACCGGGAGCAGAAGTCCAAATCCATGGTTTCTGTGACGCTTCCCAAAAAGCAAATGGTGCAGCGATATATGTTCGCATCCAGCGTGACGGAATCATTTCCTCAAACCCTCTTGCTGCAAAACCTAAGGTCGCCCCGGTCAAAACCGTCACGCTCCCGCGTCTAGAGCTGTGTGGTGCGGTCCTTCTGGCAGACTTGTGTACTGCAATTCTTCCTCACATTCCGTTCGGCTGTGTAGAGTCCTTTCTGTGGACTGATTCCACAATTGTGTTGGCTTGATTGAACAAGCCACCATGCCAATGGACCACCTTCGTGGCAAACCGAGTGACTAAAATCACTTCAAATACAGACATCAGTCAGTGGTCTCATGTGCGTTCTGAGCACAACCTGGCAGATCTGGCTAGTCGCGGAGTAGCGGCCGAAGAGCTAGCTACCAGTGAGCTATGGTGGCACGGTCCTTCGTGGCTGATTCAACCACAAACCTCCTGGCCTGTGTCCTGCGAGGCAGAGTCGGATCTCGACATTGAGAGAAGACCTGTACGGTGCCACTTAGCGTGCTCAGTTTGGGACCTTCTGTATCGCTTCTCCAATTTCAATCGCATGCTGCGAGTCATAGCTTTTGTGCAGCGGTTCATCAACCGCTGCAGACGAATTGTCACATCCTATCCAGCTGAATTAAGTACCAAAGAGCTTGCAGAGGTTCAAATAGGGCTCATCAGACAGACAGAAAGTGCCGACTATCCAGAAGAATATAAACTCCTCCAATCCAAGAAGAAGCTTTCTGCGTCCAGTCCTATCCTTAATCTCACTCCCTTCCTAGATTCAGAGGGCGTCATGAGATCATGCGGTCGTTTGACTGCATCGGAGTCGTTATCCTGTTGGCGTATCACTCCAAGTTAGCCGAGCTCCTGGAGGCTTTCACGCACCGGATTTCTCTACATGGAGGTAATCAGCTGATGGTTCGTCTTATCCGGACGAGGTTTTGGATTCCGAAGCTGCGAAACCTCACCAAACGAGTGACCACGACCTGCAAGGTTTGTCTCATTCATCGGAAAAAGGTGCAAGAGCAATTGATGGGTAGATTACCTAAGCCCAGAAGTACGTTTTCGCGACCCTTCACGCATACAGGGCTCGACTTTGCAGGACCGTTCGATGTGAAAAGCTACTCAGGTCGCGCTTGTCGAATCACCAAGGGCTATGTGTGCGTCTTCGTATGCTTTAGTACAAAGGCCATCCATTTAGAAGCCACCTCTGACTTAACCACGGAGAAATTTCTCGGAGCCTTCTCGAGGTTCGCGGCCAGAAGAGGATGCCCTCTCCATCTCTACTCCGACAATGGAAAGACATTTGTGGGTGCGGAAAAGGCCCTGGCTAAGGACTTCCTCGCTGCACTTAGTGACCAAATTACCTCGTCGTTTAGCCATCAGAGCCTATCCTGGCACTTCAATCCCCCAGGCGCCCCTCACATGGGAGGCCTTTGGGAAGCAGGAGTCAAGAGTTTTAAGACTCATTTCTACAAGACGACAGGCAACTTCAAATACACCTTGGAAGAGCTATCCACTCTCCTTTGTCGGATAGAGGCATGTCTCAACTCCAAGCCAATTTCAGCGATGTCAGAGGATCCATGCGATATCCTCGTACTCACTCCTGGGCAGTTTTTGACTGGCGGCCCTCTACTTGTACCCGCCGAGCCTCCCATAACCGGCGAACCCAGTTCTATCCTGAACCGGTGGCAGCCACTCAAGGCTCTTAGTCAACTCTTTGCAGCGAGATGGAAATCTGAATACCTCAAGGAGTTCCAGAAGAGGAGCAAATGGCAACTTCCAAGCCGCAATCTTTCCGAAGGCGACATGGTCATCGTCAAAGAAGGCAACGCGCCATCGTTGAATGGAGGCTAGGACGCATACAAGGGGTCTATCCTGGCTCCGATAACAACGTTCGCGTGGTAGATATCCGCACGGCCCGAGGTGTCCTCAAAAGGCCGATTTCCAAATTAGTCTTCCTTCCCGTAGACAAACATGTCCAAAAAAAACCTAGCAACTAATCCATTTGTTTTTTTTCTCTACCCTCCAGCCTCTTTCTCTTTTTTTCAGTTTGTTTTTTTTTCCTCTCAGATCTTGTTTCGCCAGCCATGCCGTCTCACCGGAACCAGCGCAACAAGCTAGCCGACAGATGTTCTCGAGGAACTCGTTCGATGCCGAGTCTGTCAGGGGATTCACCCTCTCAGAACGTGTTCGCGGTTCCTGCGGCTAGACGCAGATCGACGGCTCCGGGCAGTACTCATAAATAAGTACTGCCCCAACTGTCTGGCGCATCAACATTCTGAAGGGACGTGCCGTAGTGAGTGTCGCTGCCGCATTTGTGGGGAGGCCCATCACACCCTGCTGCCTCTCCATCGCAGGACGGAGCGACGCCGGTCCTCAAGCATGGAGAAGAAGGACGAGACTCCGGAGCCGAAGATCGAGGTCGAGCAACCGCGGCTGTCTGCGGTGCTGGCCCATACCTCAACGGCTGTTCTGCCTACAGCCAACCTCCGATTCGACATCGGGGAGAAACGGTTCGACGTGCGGGCCATGCAAGGCTACTCTCATTCCAATTCATACGGAAACGCCACGGATCGAAGTGGTATTTCGTGTCGAGGAGCAGCTTAGGATGCGGACTCCTTCCCGAGAGCTTCCTGACTCCGCAAGATCGGTTTTTATGAACATCATCTTGGCCGATCCGAATTTCTACCGGCCATCAGGTACCTCCGTCGTGTTGGGTGCGGATGTGTACCCAACCTTAATCCAACCAGGGGTTATGCCAAGCCAGAACGGGCGTTTAGTAGCACAGAGCACCGTGCTAGGCTGGATGCTCTCCGGCACCTATACCCACTAGCACCGCTCGATTGGTTCTTGCAATCCAAGATATTGCAAGGCGGGCGGGATGTCTACGCCAGGGGAAGGGGATCCTCCCGTCTTCTTGACAAAGGAGAGTTCCCCTTTAGGGATGGCTGGTCACACCTTTTTATTATGACTTGCGTTTTCTTGGCAACCACTCTTTTTTTTGCTTGGCACTTGTATATATATATATTTAAAACCCTGCCCTGAGAAATAAACCTTGAAGAGAATACTTGAACCACGACAGCGTTTTATTTTCATCTTGGCGGAATCATTCACCAAATTCATACATTCATAAAACGCATAAAACACTCCTTTTGAAAAAAAAACGTAATGGGGTGAAGTTATTTTCATATATATATATTTTTTTGGATTTAATTGTATTAATTGTATTAATATTAATAAATTAATTGTATTCTTATATATATGTTTTTAATTATATGTTTTTTAATTATATGAATTAAAATGAATAATTATATTGAGTTTTTTAGCTGAATTATGTAAAAAATTTTAAATTATAAAAATTTAAATTAAATATATGTATGTCTTTTTATTATAAAACCGTGTTTTTTTTTCGGTTGATCAGACCATTTTTTTTTTTTTTATGTTTGTTTTTTTAACCTGTCTTTATGTACTATCTGTACAATCAATCACTCTTGTCAACTGATATATATGAACGTATGTATTCGTTGAAAGTTCGGTGACTTCTTTCTACGGTTCCTAAGGTTTGATGATGGTGAGCACTAGATGTTAGATTTTCTATATGCATGTGTGAATTTTTGTATTCTGTACCTTGATCCGTAATGAACGTCTTCATTGGACCGTACTTCAATACAAATGATTCAAATATAGCTTTGGCAACTGTTTTAGCACTTTTATTCTGTGTTGGAACAGTGACTAAAAACTTTGTTAGATCGCATATGATTGTAACTGCATACTCATTTCCATCTTCCGATTTCGCTAATGGACCAATGGTATCAATTAAAACAGTATCAAATGCTGTTGCTGGGGTTGGTGTCAATGTCAATGGAGTTTTGGTATGTTTTGTTGTTTTGGCCTGTTGGCATTTTAAACAAGTCTTTACATACTTTGCTATTGTCTTAGTCATTTGAGGCCAATAATAAAAACTTTTGATTTTTAACTGGGTTCGCGCGATACCCGTGTGACCTCCTTCTATAGGATCGTCATGGAATTTTTTCAAGATCTGATTAATTTGAGCTTCGTCTTTTTGATATATGATTATCACCTTTTGTAGAATAGCTAGTTCTACTTTTTCGAGTACTGCCCTGTATTTTAAATTCATTTAGTGATACAGATTCGAATATTTGTTCACTTGGTGATATTCGCATTTTTGTTATTTTATGCATTCCGGCTTTTGAATTCTTGAATTCTTGAATTCTTTGAAAGAATTGACTTAGGTTCAAATGTTTCATTAGAATACAAATCATTAACATCAAAGCGTGCAACAATTGTTTTTCCTCGTTTTAATAAACACTTATGTTTATCTATTTTGATTAAAACATGTTTCTTTGTGTCATTATTATTGACAACTTCATAGATTCTGGGCTTTTCATTTAATTGCTCATTTTTGTTTTTCATACTTGTATTGACCTTTTTTTTTCCTTTCCTTTCTACATTCAGACCTTGTAGTAACTTTTAGTATTTGTCTGTTTATTGTTTTTAAGTCTTGCATTGTTATGCGTGACAATGCGTCCGCAATGTGATTATCTTTCCCCTTAAGATATTCAACCGTAAAATGATATTCCTCTAAATCCAGCCTCATACGTGTTAGTTTTGAGCTTGGATTTTTCATTGAGAATAGATATGACAATGGTCTATGATCGCTTTTTACTACAAAGTGTTTTCCATATATATATGGTCGAAAGTGATTAAGTGATTGCCCAATGAATGGCTGATAGTTCTTGTTCTGTAGTGGACTTATTACTTTCACCTTGGGTGAACATTCTTAAAGCGTATGCCACTGGAAGTTGTTGGCCATTATGTTCTTGAGTTAGTACCGATCCGCATGCCTGTTTACTGGCATCGGTTGTTATGCAAAATTCTTTGCTAAAATCTGGGTACTGCAATAATGTTGGTTTCATTAATTCCTTTTTTAAGTATTCGAATGCATTATTGCATTCTGCTGTCCATTCAAATTGGACATTCTTTTTACTAAGCCTTGTTAAGTGGCGTGCATGATTAGAAAATTTTTTAATGAAACGTCTATAGTAGTTACAGAAGGCTACGAAACGTCTAGCACTATCTGCATCTGTTGGTATGGGATATTTTTCTATTACTTCGTATTTGGTGTCATCTGGGAGAATGCCTTGATCAGTGCATTTATGACCCAAAAATGTGACCTCTCTCAGAAAGAAAGAACAATTCTCAGGATGTAGTTTTAAATTGTGTTCTCTGCATAGCTCAAATACTTTTGTTAAGTTTCTTATACTTTACATTTTGGTGACCCCGACGAACACGTCAACCAACAGGAAGGATTCCGTAACTCTTTGGAATCTTCCTGATTTTTTCACACTCGCCAAAAAACATTTTGGTGACCCCGACGAACACGTCAACCAACAGGAAGGATTCCGTAACTCTTGGGAATCTTCCTGATTTTTTCACACTCGCCAAAAAACATTTTGGTGACCCCGACGAACACGTCAACCAACAGGAAGGATTCCGTAACTCTTGGGAATCTTCCTGATTTTTTCACACTCGCCAAAAAACATTTTGGTGACCCCGACGAACACGTCAACCAACAGGAAGGATTCCGTAACTCTTGGGAATCTTCCTGATTTTTTCACACTCGCCAAAAAACATTTTGGTGACCCCGACGAACACGCTAGCCGTGGACCCCCGGGAAGATTCCGTAACTCTTGGGAATCTTCCTGATCCTTTCTTAGGAACCTTCTTCGACACTGTCATCGAACGGGAAAGTTCCGTAACTCTTGCAACCTCCTCGACACTGTCATCGAACAGGAAAGATTCCGTAACTCTTGGGAATCTTTCCACGTCGCTTCAAGTCTCAGCGACAGCTTCTGATGCATTTTCGCCCGACGAACACGCTAGCCGTGGACGTCAACGTAGGGAAATTTCCGCTAACTCATAGGAACCTTCCGCAGGATAATCCGTAACTCTTGGGATTTCCTAATTTTCACTCGCCATAAATACCATTGGTGAGCCCTGACTCACAGGAAATTGTCCTGAAGACGTCAGAACCCCAGGAAGATTCCGTAACTTTTGGGAGTCTTCCAGATTTTTTCACTCTTGCCAGAGAACAATTGGTGAGACCGACAGGGAAAGTTCCGTAATTCTTGGGAACCTCCCGCAGTCAAGAGCCTGCAATCCTTTTCTATGCGGAAATCCCCCAAGTCTATTGACAATTGTCAATATGTCTAACAAGGAGGAGCAAGCAGTCACAGGGGCGTTAGACTTGCAGGATGAGATCACTCAAGAGATCTCAAGGCTACACAGGAGAGATTCCGTAACTCTTGGGAATCTTGGGAAAGTTCCGTAACTATTGGGAACCTCCCGCAGGAAACAATCCGTAACTCTTGGGATTTTCCTAACTTTTCACTCGCCATAAAAACCATTTGGTGAGCCCTGACTCACAGGAAATTGTCCTGAATACGTCAAACCCACAGGAAAGATCCGGTAACTCTTGGAATCTTCCAGAATATCACTCTTGTCATAGAACATTGGGAACCAACTGGGAAAGTTTCGTAACTCTTGGGAACCTCCCGCAGGAAAAAATCCGTATCTTTTGGGATTCTGTTTTGACACTGTCAGTACACAGTCGAGAGCCATCAAATCCTTTCTAGAGTTCTAGATCCTCCAAGTCTATTGACCAATTGTTAATTCCTTCGACCACATCACGGTTGCGAATAGGAGCGTATCCAGCTGTCAAAGCAAATAAAACACTCCCAACGGTCAGGAAATTAAACAATTATCAATATGTCTAACACGGAGGAGCAAGCAGTCAAAGAGGCGTTAGACTTGCAGGATGAGATCACTCAAGAGATCTCAAGGCTATCCGCGACTTTAGAAAAGATTCAGCGGATAGAAAATTAAATCCAACATATTACCAAACAAAGTTGGTCGCAATCGATGAAGTATGGAATCGATTTGCGGAGAACGACAAAAATATTCAAATAGAAGCGAAAAATATTTAAAGTTCTAATACAGAAATATTATAGTCGACTCGATGGCTCAGAGCTCAAGCAATGCCCCAAATCTGGCAACCGCGAGCAATGGCCGGGAAACTGCAGACGTTGCAAGCTTAGCGTAACCTGCACGTAAACTTATATCAGCATGTCGGCAACAAAAAGCAATCGCCGACTCAATCAAACGGGCTCTGAAAGAATGTTCAGAGACCGGCAGGGCCATATCAAGGAGTTCAATAAACTCATTGTGGTCCCAATACCAAGAGATTCATTTCTCGATCCATGAAGAGTACGAAGACCCGGTCAGGGAGTCGTTTCCTCCGACAAAAAAAAAAAAAGGAAAGCATCATTTCCGATCCTCCCAACATTACTAGCAATGCTACTGATCCTTCCGTTAGCGATGGGACAGGCATTCAACATAACGCCATTTGCAAGCCAGCCAGGAATATTCTACGAACGGCTCGGCACATCCAGAATGGCAATCTCCGAATGGAAAATAATTGTATATTACGATTTGAAACCATATTGGAGCGACATGGGAATCTTGGCCAACGGGATATCGGAGCTGAAACACTAATGTTCAGAGCTACGGAACATCAACGCTTGTAGATCAGTGTCTGAGCATTTCCAACATGTGTACAGCGAACTACAATCAGGAAATGAATTGATCCATCATTCTCGGCAGCGAAGAGCACCACTGGACATAGTTGGAAATGTAGCGAGCTCACTATTCGGCGTTTTAGACTCAAGATACGCCGATGACATGTCCAAGGTGATCAAGGAGGTCAAATCCAATGAAGACGTATTAATGATGCTCTTGAAAAACCAGACATAAATCTTGGATTCGACAATAAACATAGTCAGGACGAGCAGCTCAGCCACTAACGAGCGGATCAAGACACTAGAGAGCCAAATAGGTACAATTAATATGGAAAGGGGAAAGTACCAAGGCGAGCACTTACAACAATCATTCATGAGTCTGACAGCTCAATTAACTCTAGTGGCAACCGGATTGCAGCGAATGCAAAGTGAGATAGCTAATGTTCTCACTGACGTGCGCCATCGTACCATCAGTCCTATACTAGTGTCTCCCAAGCAACTGAGGGAGCAACTAGATCAGATTCGGGAACACATTCCACCGGATCAACTTCTTCCGGTAGCATCGGCTGAGGTGATCCAGCTGTATAAAATGATGCATGCCGAAGGGACCACAACGAGCAGCCACGTCGTTTTCAAAATATCGCTGCCACTGGTGTCTGTAACAAAACAGGAGATATTCAGCATCATGGCGATCCCGATGTGGAAGGCCGGAAGCTGGCAACGATTCAAGCTTCAAACGGAAATCATAGCCGTCAATGCCCATAGAGATCAGTTCATGGGATTGACCAAGGAGGAGTTCAATCAGTGTCTAGAGCTGCCACACGACGAACACATCTGTTTCAACCACCAAGCCACATTCAGCGTGGAAAACCGGTGTGAATTCCAGCTGTTCAACAATAAGACGGAAACTATCTGCGACGTCTCTCAGTCGAGGGCCGAGCTGTGGTGGTCAGCAACACGTCAGCGAAACAGATGGATGTTTGCCACACGCAGGCAAATTGAACTTCAAGCGGTGTGCAGCGGAACATCGTTCACAATCCAACTCAACGAAACGGGCTTACTATCACTGGCCCCAGGCTGCACTGCACGCAATTCAAAAATTAGCGTGAGCACATTCAGCACCGTAGTCAGCGAAACAAGGGTGGCATATGTTCGTTTTGGTAACATCACAAGGATGGACCTTAAGAACACACCTGAGCCACTGCAAGGAACGGCAGCCAAGGAAGTCAACTTGGAGGAACTGGGCGCTTTGCAGCACCAACTGGCCAAACTAAAAGCAACCACCTGGAAAAATCAAATCAACACTCCCCAGCACCAAACAAAATGTTTGTGTAAGGAGGCTTAGATGTCTGGCAGATAGCGCATAAACTATTTGCCTGTTTGTTGTCGCAACTAGCACTTGGAACTAGGTGGACGGTTTCGAGTGTGTGAGTGCATGAATTGTTCTAGGGGAACGGTTTGGTTGGTTGAGGGTCTGAAGACACAGCGACAGCCTCTGATGCCTGAATAAAAGCTCTCGGGTTGGCGTTAGAACTCTTACTGACTTTATTAATGAAACTTAACAATATTTATAGGTACAAAAGTGCTTATGCTAACAGAAATAACGTATAAGAAATAGTGTGCGGTTACTGCAAATGTGGGTTAGCGTTAGGAACTGAGACCATTGCCCATTGCTCATTTCCTCGTCTCAGCAGACCATGCATATTCGCTTGATCTGGTAATTGATACTTTATTTACGATAAATGCATGTCGCTGCGACTGACGAATTGTTACATTATGTGTGTCGTGTCTTAAATATCATACTTATGACTACATACTGCTGCGACTGAACACATACGCTTTTCTGAACAACCTATTACAACTAAATCATCCATGCATAAGAATGCTGGCGATGGTTCAAGACCAGAGAATGCAAGTGTCATCATACGCTGGAAAGAGTTTGGTGCAACTTTCAGTCCGTATGGTAATCGCGTGAAGCGATAAGAGCCATTGGCTGTTGAAAATGAAGTAATATCCCTATATTTGTTTTCTAGCTCTATCTGGTGGAATCCAGACATTAGGTCGAGACATGAAAAACATTTTGCTCGTCCTAATTGGTCAAGAATGTCTTCTATTCTTGGAAGTGGGAACTTGTCTGCTAGCAATTTTTTATTTATTTCACGACAGTCTACTGATAATCGCCATCTTTTTTCCGTTGACTTCGGAAGTGGTTTCTTTGGAACCAATAGTAATGGGCTGTTATATTCTGATATTGATGGTTCTGCAATTCCATCGTCTATCAGTTTTTTAACTTGTTTGGCAATTTCCAATTTCTGGCTGTCTGGCGAGCGACAGTTTTTAATATAGACCAGACCGGTGTCTTATCTCCTAGCCTGAGCTTTTGTTTATAAAAGTTGTTAGCTGATATTGGTTCTGTTTCCAAACCAAAAATATCGCTAAATTTCGTACACAAGTCTGTAAGAACCTCATCAAATTGTTTTGGAAATCTTAATTTTTTTAAAACTTCTTTGCCCCTATTGTTTTGTTGTGGGTCGGGTGTGAAAATATCGTAGTCATGCATTGATTCGCTCTTTATTTCTGCGCTATTTATTATAGCGTCTTTTGTATTTGTATTTATTATGCGAATGTATGCATTTTCACTGTCGACAACTGTGCTGGCTATTATTATGCCAGGTTGTAGCTCTTGGTTTGGGACTACAACCGTTTTTTCGCTAGTTAGTAATTTGATTTGTCTTATTACTTCTGATCTAGCTGGCAATAATAATGTGTTTGAATCTACACTATGTTGAATTGGAATATTAATTTGTTTATGAAAATTATAGGGTCTAATTATGAACTGGTACTACATGAAATTCGTGCGGAACGAGAACATCCTGCATACGTAGGTCAAGATCGATTGAGCCTATAGACTGTATGGTTCCTTGCCCAATACCTGTAATATTTGATATATTACTGAAGTTTAAGGCAGTGTATTCATTTGCTTTATTTTTAACCAGTGAAATATCTGCGCCTGTATATATTAATAGAATTAAATGTGTATTTGTTGTGTGGTTTTGTACTTTTATAAAAATGCTCAGGTTAATTTTTAATGTAAATAATTTTACTGTTGGTTGCTTAAGGGGGTTTGTTGGTTTTCCGATTGTACATTGCGTACCTGTTGGTTATTATTGTTATTATTTCTGTTATTGTTCTGATGCTGGGTGTTTTGGTTTTGGTATCCCCTTCGGTTACCTCCACCTCGGTTGTTACCGCGGCCACGGTAGTTTCCGCGACCACTATTGTTATAGTTATTATAACCTTGGTTATAATTTTGGTTATAGTGATTCCTGCCTCTACCTCGGTAATTGGCATTATTATTACCTCGTCTATTTTTCCCGTTATAGAATAAGACGGTGTTGGAATTGTCTGTAATTTCAGTACTGCAATGGATATATTTTTCCATTGCATGATTGAATGTACTGAATGTACCCGCTGTCAAGATCATCTTGAGCGATTCGTTGGTACAATTCTTAGTCATTGCCGATATCGATTCTTTTGTCGCAAATTTGTCGGCATTGTCGGCGTCTAATCCGTCGTCTATGTAAGCTGCTTCAAGCTGCTTACGCATATTGTCTATTTCAGTAGCATACTGAGACGCGGTCTTGCCTCTTTGTTGCGTATTCAATAATTTGGCTTTTATAACGTCTGGCGATTCGCCTTTTACGTTTGCCTGCAATATGGTAATTATTGCCTGTATTGTTGTCGCGTGTTCTACCTTATAGGTCAGTGGGCCAATAAGTTTGGTCTTTATGACCTCTACGGCTAAAGCTTCCTGATCTCCTTTAGTTCGATTTGTCAACCTTAAAGCTGTCAAAAACCTGTTTAGATGGAGTTTCTTACCATCAAATTCAGGTATTGTTGAGGATACCTGTTTAAGGTATGCCCTCTGGGCTTCCACTGTATTAGCCATATTTACTCTAACTGGTTGTATTATGTTTGTTTTGATTTCTTCTATAGATTTGATATCGCTTTCTATATCTAAATCCTCTTGCGGTTGTGACTAGTCCAGGTCTTTTATCTGGCTTTCGTCGAATTCCGCTATTTTAGATATTTCTTCTACAGATTCGATTTCGCTTTCTATATCTAAATCCTCTTTCGGTTGTGACTCGTCCAGGTGTTTTATCTGGCTTTCGTCGAATTCCGCTATTTCAGAAATATCGGTTGGGATGTTTATTATAACACTGTGTCTAACACTAGTATTATGTAATCTCTTACCGAATGAGCTGTGAACTTTTAAGCATTGAGCTTTATGTTTTTCAGTGAGCTTGTCTTTGTATATTAATATAAGGTTTCGTAACGCATTGTATTGAGTTATTAATACCTTTATATGAGATATTAGCGTCTGAGTTTTTATCGACGCGGTTTTATTGATGCATTTATATGGTTTATCAAAAGCATTTCTAATGTTATTTATTTCTGTTGCTAGATTTAGCCATTCCATATATGTACATTTTAGCGATATAATCGCACCAGAGTACAGGTGAATTAAATTTGATAATTATTCATATAAAAATGTTTATTCAGATGTTTGGAAATTAAAGCAAAATCTTAGAAAAGAGATAGGGTCGTGAAGAATGAGCTAGAATTCTATCCTTGTTTTACAAAACTCCTCTAAGTGGGAAAGGATACGGTCTATTCAAGATCGATAAATTTAAATAACATTATTTGTTATTATATCTTATCGAGATCGTTGGCTCGACTCATATAGGTCTTTTTTAATGATCTCTTATGTAGCAGATATAGCTTTAAAGCTAAGTTGAGGGCTGATATGATTACTAAAATCAACAGTAATAGATTCTGGGCTTCTAAATGTGGCGTTGTGTCCACGACTTCTACAGTATTTACTACATTTGCGGTGTTATCGTCCGCTTTTGAACTTGTGCCACCCATCGTGATCTTATTTAAAATAAAGACATAGATATATCTTGAAGGTATATTAAAATTGAAATAATTAAAACTTGATATAAATTCCCTAATAAATGGATGAATTCATTACACTCAGTTTACATAGGTGGCAATTGGCAAGTTTACAAGATTTTTACTTATACTAAGTTTAAAATTGAGTGCAATGTGTTAGTTAATGATTGATGTGCCCTATTTGGTTAGTAAGTTTTTGTTGCAGCGGAGACCGCATCGGCAACTTAAAATATATTGGGGCGGGTAGGGCTATGGCGATTAACGCAGCCCGCCGCGTTACATCGCACCGCGAAGTTTAATATTGATGGCTTGTAGGCGCTCTTTGTAGCGCTGCCGGTCTTCCTCGTTGGTTGCCGTCTTTAGCAACACGATGTTTAAGCGTCTTGCGCTTAGTAGTTTTACTCTGCAGCCACCACTCTTTTTCTTCGGTGGCTGCTCCCTCGCTGCTGTCTGTGCCTTGTACTCGGCGATAGTCAGGGGCTTTGGTCCTGCGGTTGGATCTGCCTCTATGGCCTCTTGAAGGCTGGGCAAATCCCTTTGCTCGACAGGAGCAGGGTTTTCAAATGTCGGCCTTGTCGTCATTCCCTCGTAGCAGCAGTGAGCGGCAACATGCTCACCGCTGGTTTATACCGGGGACTCGCTTTTATCTTTTTTTCTTTTGTCCTGCGTTGCTGAAGTGTGCGGCTCTGCGCACCACAGTTGTTGGTTAAAGCGTTAGTAGGTATCGAAGTTCGATGCTATTTTGACATCTATGTCACGGCGCGACGATTGATTTCTGGTGAGCTTTTCTCCACGGAGAAATCGCCATTGGTATCGATTGGGCACTATTCTTCTGGATCTCGGACTTCGGATTCGAAGATTGCAGGTTCGTGTCCTGTCACGGTCGCCATATGCTGTAGTTATGTTAATATGTTGTAAGATATTAGACATAAGTGAAAAGATAGCACATCCGTGCTGGTGGAGGTTTGCATTTCGATTGATTTATTTAGTACAAAGAGAAGTCGACTTAAGCTAATTACATAATTGTTGCTGGCGACTGCGCTGCCGTTGACCACAGCAGAGGCGCAGCCGCATATGTATATCTTAGGTATATGTTCAAGAGCGAGTGTCGTATGGGCATATGTTTATGTATATGTATATGCGGTCAGCGTGGAAATGCTGACTTAGCGATTTTTTAGTCCACTTGAATTTATTAGTTTACATAATGCAACTTAGTGTTGCTATGTTTTTAACAGTGTACCCTCGATATATGCACATACTACACTATAAAAAAATGTAAATCGTAGTTATTTTTGGTTACACTGTCCAATCGGCTTGATTTTATTCGAATTGTGATCTTTTCCAAATCCAATCAAATAAACACTGCACTCTTTTAACTGCGGCAATTTCAACTTCATGTATAAGCTGTCACGCAAAATATTATATTTACTGCCAGTATCAAAAACCGAGGTACAATTTTGGTTTTTAATCGAAACAATTTAGCTCGTTAAATCAACGTTTTCTTTTAAAGCTCTAGGGTTCGGTTGATTTTCTACCGCACTTTTTTTACTTTGTACAACATTTTTTGTAATGTGTCCAAATTTGTTGCATTTGAAACACTTTCTACCTTTCTCTTTATTGTTGCAGTTATTAGAAAGATGTCCCTTTTCATCACAATTGTAGCAAACAATATCTTTTTTGCCACTCTTCGCACCACTGTACATTGGCTGGATTTTCTTCTCTTTCAAATTTCCATCAGAATATTTCGATTTAACACTTATAATTTCATAGTCTTTTAGTTTACGTTTAAAGTCGTTTAAAGTTTTTTTCACTGAAAGTTCATCAATACCGTCAATCACATATTGAATAAGTGCTTCTTTTTCAACTTTTCCTCGTGATGCAATGTCTTTCATTCGGTACAACTATTCTTGCGGGTTCTCATTTGAACCTCGCTTGCATTCTCCGAGCTGTCTATGTATTTGCTTGCTGCTTACTGTCGACTTGAGTCACAAGTTGCAGTTGGACATACGAATTAACAAACAAATTTGAATCATCAATGTTATTGTTTGATGCTTTCTGTTTATATTCGGAATGACAAGACCTACCGTCAAATCCCCACTTGCCAATTAAAATTAACTCAGCAACGCTATCATCACCAATGGACTCAAGTACATCTGCCTGAAGTTCGACTATTCGCAAAGCCGTGCGATCCAACAAGCTTTGTAGCTCAACTTCGGCTGCGGATTCGCTGACACTGATATTTTTGGGGTACGCTAGTGCTTTGCCGCCAAAAGTTTGTCGTAGCTTGGTAGTAAATTAAAAGAAGTCTTACTATTAATAAAACTACGGATAAGCAAATATTGGTGCTTAGTCATATTTGTATCCAGAAAGAGTGACAATACTTCATCATTCAACATTTAACTCGCTAAACACTGGTTGCGATGAGCTGCATGAACGTAATATGTTAGCCATAGATCATCATAGATCGTCAGTTTCTGACACCTCAGCTATTTTTCTTCGTTTTGTCCGCTGAGAAGCTTCCACAAAATCTGTTTTCGGTCGACCACGATCAGACCTTCTGGGTCTGATTAAAAGAATTGATTCCTTTTTATTCAACCATTCAGATTGACTTTGGAGAATTGTCGATTTAGTTCGGATGTATCTTAACCAAAAAGTTACAATCCTTTTACTAATGTATCCAATTCTGGTATCTAGTTTAATCTTGTCAGGAATATAACCATTTTTTGAGATTTTCGCTTCTAGGCCTTTAATAAATTTTTCTTGTTTCGTCGCACCATAAATTAAAAACATAAAATCGCGCAAACACACTTATAAGACGAACCTATTTAAATTAAATGCAATGAAATAAAAAAAAATTATAAAAACTATTAATTAATAAATAAACATATAGCTTTAAAAAATTTAACTCAAGCATGCCACACGAAGACAGAGCAATAACACAACTAATGAATAACAGCAAAACGAACCCTACAAAATGTTAATTTTTTTTTCGTTTTTTTTTCGTATTTCCAATGTCAACATGTTAAAAATATTGTGTAAAAGTTTAACATGGATCATATCAAAATTAACGAAGATATGGCTAGTTAAACGGATGTCGTTTGGTGTGAAACACATGAGCATCAAAAACTAAAGCGCTCTCTTAAAAAGTTAAATTTTCCAAATTTGTTTACCCAATCACTCAAAATCTACTGCACCGATCATTTTGAAATTTTTAAGATAACTTCTGAAAGTGATTCTTTAAGTACAATTTTAATTTGGACGCGTAACAATTGATCTGACCACTTTAAAGTTCGGTTTTGTTGTGAGAAATTTGCAGCCGTGCCGCGCACTGAAAATGAACATTTGTTTACATCTTCAATTCTATTTTTAGAAAGTACCGTTAGATTAATCCAAAAATCTGGTATGCCACAAAGAAGCTTAGACATTTTAGCGGTAATCTGTTTACTTTTCGTACATTTTTGTTGAAATTGTTTTTTTTTTATTTTTGGCCTATGGGACCGACCACTGTGCAATGTTGTAAATAACCCAGAAGATGGCGAACTTTAACTTCAGATTTAATATCTGCAGATCCTCAACGAGAGATGTTCTGAAAGAAATGTTGAATGAATATAATCTTTTCTTACAGGGTAATTCTCCAACAACAAAACACTTTACTGAAATAGATTGGATATTTTCTGACCACTCAGATTCAAAATTTTTCTGCCATTACATATCATGAAGCCATATTCTGTAAATATAGCTTGTAAGACAGTTTATTTATTGTTATAAGTTATATAAGTTGTGACGCGTGCCGCGCACATAATATAAAGGGTTTTAATTCGAATGCGCGGGCGCGCTAACCAACAGCCACACTGACGGCAAAGTGTTACACCGGCGGAGAAGGGGCACACTAGGCGGCGACAACGGCGTGCACACTAGGCCACGCTTGGGCCTATATAAAGCGGACCACTGGCCTTGGAAGATCACTTAGCCGCCGACAGCGATCGGAAGCAGTAAGGCTCTTAGGAGCACGCTTCCAGTAGTCAGCAGCCAAAGTCATTTTTTGGGCGACCCGAATCTTTCGATTTGGGTTGCGATACATAGTCGATAGACTTTCGAGTCGCGGCAACTAAATCGGCTTGCCGAATTCTCTCTCTCTCTCTGAAGACTGTAGAGTCCGCTCGCCCTCTCTCTCTGAAGACTTTAGAGTCCGCCTGCCCTCTCTCTCTCGCTGAAGACTTTAGAGTCCGCTCGCCCTCTCTCTCTGAAGACTTTAGAGTCCGCCCGCCCTCTCTCTCTGAAGACTTTAGAGTCCGCCCGCTCTCTATCTCTGAAGACTTTAGAGTCCGCCCGCCCTCTCTCTCTCGCTGAAGACTTTAGAGTCCGCTCGCCCTCTCTCTCTGAAGACTTTAGAGTCCGCCCGCCCTCTCTCTCTGAAGACTTTAGAGTCCGCTCGCCCTCTCTCTCTGAAGACTTTAGAGTCAGCCCGCCCTCTCTCTCTGAAGACTTTAGAGTCCGCCCGCCCTCTATCCCTAAAGACTTTAGAGTCCGCCCGCCCTCTCTCTCTCGCTGAAGACTTTAGAGTCCGAATCATTCTCTCACGGAAGACTTTAGAGTCCCAACGCATTCTCTCTCGCTCGCTACCGAAGACTTTAGAGTCCACCGCGCCTCTCTCACTGAAGACTTTAGAGTGCAAACCATTCTTTTACTAAAGACCTTAGAGTCCACTTCATTCTCTCACTGAAGACTTTAAAGTCCAAACCATCTCTCGGAGGGCTTTCGAGCTCCGGGCGATCCGCTAGCGCTGAGACGAGGACCATTTAGACACGAGAGGCCCAGACGACCGAAGAGACGGCGCTACCGAGTCCCGACGCCGCTGAGTTCCAGATCAGTAACTCAACTCTGTACCAAATCGTGAATAAAGAGCCCCAATCGAATTATTTTAACCGAATTCTCTTCGGCGTTCTCACTGGGAAACGGGCTTCTTCTCTTTCAGCTACCACTCGGACTCACTATTGTAGGCAGACCCTGGCCGTCCTGGGCTATCTGGGAAACTGGGGCGGTAGACCGTCACAAAATTGTAAGTTGATTAAGGTTATAAGTATAATTAATTATATATATTGTCTTGTAAATATGTATTTCCTTTATATAATATATAAATGAAATGTCTTATTATCATATTTGTTCGAACTACCGCATTGAGCGGTCGTGCTTTGCCCGAGCTCCGGGAAAACTGCAACATAATAGTTTTTTTAATAAAACAATAAAACAGTTACCCAAACAAAAAATCTGGGGATACCCAATATAAGCGAAAAGACACTGAACCACAATTTATTAAAAGCAATATAGAAGCTTTTGTGATGTCCTAAAACAAAAACTAGTGCACTGTTTTAATAAAGAAGTGCCACGCAATGAGCTCATTGAGTAACAAAGAAACGGCTTCTACTCTTACTTTTTAACCCGCGATACCAAAATGGAAAAATCGGCGATTAAGAGCAACCCAGCTCTACTGACTGCTGAAAGAGAAAGGGCACGGTCTTGCTCACACGCTATGCTCACTCCGATTCCCGCGTCATGGAGTTCGCAGTGTAAAACCCCCCACCAATGGCGGAAACAAATTTTGCACCAACAACAAGCAGTGCTGCAAATTTTACAACCACAGCAACATCCACTGCAATTCAAAATACCAACTTCGGAAAGTGCCAAAGCCACCCCGGCCACATAGACTGGAATGAATCGCTACTTTCAAATTAAGCGCAAGCTTAGCCCGCAGAGTACTTGCTAGGCCAGCTCAATTTCCATGTTCCCCGTATTTCATTTAGAACCTTTATTCCTTTAGGCGAGAGTTTGAAGTACATTAACCCTTTAGGTTTTTATGTACTGATTACAATAGCGTTTTTTAGTAGTATTGAAGGCATTGAAAGCCTTCAAAAACTTATAACTGTATTGCTTGTAGAACCTGCTCGTATTGTATCCTAATTTTTCCTCGTCCTATTCTATTTTTTTTTCTGTCGCGTCTACCTAGAACGCGTTCGTGCCGTACGTCACACGGCTGCGCCCCTTGGTCGGTTGGGCGGGAGGTGGGCGCCCAAAAATTCAGTAGCTAATAAATCGATCGACGAAGAACCAGGCAGATCCAGTAGTACTGCCGGAGGTTGAGGAAAACCAACCAGCGCAAGACACCGCAAAAAAAAAACCAAGCCCCTCCAATCTATATCAGGGAGAAAAGCTCGAGTGCCCTGGTCAACCGAATTGCGACGTTGATCGGGAACGGTGAAAATTTTCCCCTTATCTAACATCCATGATTTAACCCAAGACTGAAGAGCACTTTCAAATTGTGTCAAAATATCTGGACAGTGCTCAGAAAAACTATTATACGTACCAAGTGAAAAGCAGCAAGGGCAAGTGGTAGTAAAGGGAATCGAACCCGATGTTACTGCCGCGGAAATAAAAACCGCCCTTAAAGAAAATGGCTTCGCCGCCAAGAATGTTATTAACATTCTAAATAAAGATAAAAAGCCACAACCTCTCTTTGAGGTCGAGGTCCAGCCAGAAAGCAGGTCGCTGTAGAAGAACGAAGTCAACACAATCTACAAACGGCAATATCTTTTGCATCGGAGAATCACTGTTGAAGAGCCACATTAACGCAACGGTCCAGTGCAATGCACTAATTGCCAAGAGTATGGACACACTAGCTCATACTGCATACTTCGGGCTGTCTGTTTAGTCTGCGGGGACGCCCACAACTCCGCTCACTGCACTACAAACAAGGACAGTACCGTGATGAAATGTGGAAACTGCGGAGGCAACCATGCCCTCCAACAAAGTATGATGGAGTTTATATCATTGATGAAAACGACCATGCAAACACTAGTTCAAAATCAGAACATTGTAATACAAACTGTTTACTCGACAAGGCTCTTCACCAACAGGAAGAAAATGCACAGCTGAGGTACATCCAGAATCTTTCGCCAACAAGCACTAAGTATCCCCTGTGGAGAGCCCACCCAAATCTTAGCGCCCCAATGGAAACGATCACCCCGATAAGGAACTCTTCGGGATGCTGGGCTCGCAGCGACGAAGACCGAGCTGAAACATTCGCTACACATCTCCGGCACACAAATTTGGTTTCCGCAGAAACCACGGCACCATCTACCATGTGAACAGATTAACATTCGAAATTCGCTCAGCCTTCGAACAGCGAAAATACTGTAGCGCTATTTTTCTCGACGTATCTCAACCTTTTGACCGAGTTTGGCTTAATGGGCTCATGTATAAAATTAAAAAAATTTGGCAACATACACCCACAAGCTACTGGAATCATACCTCTACAATAGGGCATTCTCCGTGAGATGCAACGCAGCAACTTCGGGCGACTACATCATCGAAGCTGGAGTTCCACAAGGAAGCGCACTCGGCCCAAGTCTATATGTTTTGTATACTGCGGATATTCCTACGAACGCACAACTAACAACGTCAACGTTCGCCGACGATACCGCTATCCTTAGTCGCTCCAGATGTCCAACGCAAGCAAAAAACAAACTGGTTAATCATCTAATAGTAGTGGAAAGGTGGCTGTCCGACTGGCGCATTAAAATAAACGAACAAAAGTGTAAACATTTAACGTTTACTCTCAATAGACAAACATGCCCTCCGGTATGCAGATCCCCCAAGCTAACGAAGTAACATACCTTGGCGTCCACCTTGACAGACGACTAACCTGACGCAAGCATATCGAATGCAAGAAGATGCGCCTGAAACTGAAAGCCAGCAGCCTCCACTGGATCATAAACTCACTATCGCCACTGTGCCTGGCCTACAAGTTACTACTCTACAATTCAGTCCTAAAGCCAATCTGAACGTATGGCTCCCAGCTGTGGGGGAACGCGAGCAGCGAGCAGCAGCAACATAGATATCATACAGCGCGCACAATCAAAAATCTTGAGAACAAACACTGGGGCACCTTGGTATGTTCGCAACGAAAACATCCTCCGGGATCTGGGCATCCTCGCAGGGAAAAACGAAATCCAGAAGCAAAAAGAGTCCTACAAAGAAAAACTGTCTTCGCACTTAAATATCCTCGCTTGGGGATTGATTCGGATTTCTAGCAGATCCCGCCTGCGACGCAACGACCTCCTAACCCAGCAATCGATTTTTAGGGCCGTATAAGATTTGATACACCTCTTGTTAGTCTCGCAAAGAGAAGATTCAAGAAATAAAAGCAACGTAAAAAAAAAAAAAATAATAAATAATATAGAAGACTGTGCTAAGGAATCGAAATTTATATTAGAACATGCATTTAAGAGAGCTAGACTAATGCTAGAGTCCCATAAGCTAAAGCAGAAAATTAGGTACGACAAAACTAGTTTACATTTTGATTTAAAAATCAGGTTTTATTATTTTATTAATTTATTAAATGCAACAGGACATAAGTTAGATTTTAAATATACAGCTCTTATAAGGTAGAACTAATAGGAGATAGAGATAACATAACTATATCAAATAATAAAAATAAGAAGCAAATAGTACGTAAGGATAGATTAAGACTCTTTATTTCATAAATACATATATCACGTATGGCCATACATGAAATAAGCAGAAATAATTTATACATACATATTTATTTAGAAAAGCGGCAAATAACTGCCATGTAAGGCCGTACCCTTACCTCTAACCGAAGCAGGGAGTGTTTTTTAAAGATGTGATCCGACTCACATCAGTTAGTCAGAGGTAAAGATAGGTAATATAATTTGAATTAAAATCAGAGGACATCTCAGCACGTAACAAATGGTAATACTCATTATACAGAGAACATAAAACACGAAAAGGCTCGTGCATTTCGAAGTTTGTCCTGCAGACCTCCAGGGCAATGGGTAGAAAGTGACGGGAAGGCCTTGTAGGAACCAAGAGCCTTATAAGGTTCAAAAGGTACTTCGAGGAAATTTCACCATGTATGAGTTTGTGAAAGTACATTATTCCATGGCAGGTACGACGGTCCTTAAGCGTAGGCAGGCCTAAAAGCCGCAGTGAGTACGGTTAGATAAATATATTGTAATCCAGTCAGTCAGCAAAGGAGGGAAGCCTAATAATGAAAGCTTTTTTAACAAAAGCTGGTGATTCACCGAGACAACGCTTTGCTGAAATCTGTAAAGATAACGTCAGTCTGGGTATTGTGTTTACAGGCGTTTCTTATAACAGCACAGAACTCAAAAAACTTTGTTGTGGTAGATCTTTGTTTCATGAAACCATGCTGCGAGGAGAAGATAAATGAGCTGCATTGGTGCTGCAGTTGAGCAGTAATCAGTGATTTAAAAAGCTTGGGAATCGCACTAAGTTTAGCAATACCTCTGTAGTTCTCGATATTTGACTTGCTACCCTTTTTATGAAGCGGAATTATAAAGGACACCTTCCAACTATCGGGGAAGAACGGCATGTTAAGAGATAACTGAAAGAGCTTTGACAAAAGACTTCATAACGCATTAGCACAATTTCTCAATACACAACTAGGTACAATATCGTTACCAGAAGAGAAGGATGGCTTGAGAGATTTTATGTTCCGAAGAACATTGTCCTCGCTCATAGTGCGCATACAAATGCAGTTGGAGTGCGGAAGAGGATATTTATTCATCGACGTTACATCAAAAAAAGAGGTAGAATACGTAGACTGGAAAAATTTTGCGAATAAATTCGCAGTGTCAAGCTCAGAGGAGGCAGACTCAGTCATGAGATGAAGACGGGAAGAGCTGTGATTTTCGTTTAGAATTGAAACAGTCGTAAAATTGCTTCGGCTTTGTCTGAAACTCACTTCTGCATCGATTTAAATGATTGTTATACATAGCATTCGGAATTGTGCGTCAAGAAATCGGAGCGAGCTACTAAGTATCTAGCTCGGTCTGCGTGTAATCCGGCAGAATTTTTTGAAAAGTCTGGACTTCACATTTTTTAGATACGAAAGACGACGGGAAAACCAAGAGGGTTTGTGAGAGTTAACAGGAGAGGAAAATGAAACGTTCAACCAGGTAAGAGGGATCGTCAGTATCATTCAAACAGGTCACGGCGATTGAGGATAAATGAGTATTCATGTCCGTGAAATTGGCCTTGCTGAAGCAGCGAAAAGTTGCAGGCTCGGCAGCAGCACAAGGCAGTAAAGGAGCCGAAGCCTCGAGTAATATCTCGATGGTAGGGTGGTAAGCTTCTTCAAGACAAGAGAGAGGGTCAATTCTAGAGACATATGCATTAGCGAAGTCCAACACAAAGATGAGGTCTAAGATTTTATCACAGCAGTTTTTAATACTATTTAATTGTCCTAAAGAAAAGTCAATAAGTCCGTAAATGAAGTCATGAGGGACAGAGGGAGTGAGAATATTAAGAAGGTGGCCAATTTGTAGTTTTTGAATAGCAAAGCTTATTCTATGTATTGTACTACTAGTGTAGTGCCGTTTCTTTGGATTTGCCTTTTCTGAAAGCGTGTTGTGCTTCCTAAAGGTTTTCCTCATTTTACCTAATTTGTTGAGGGAGACCAGGATGGAGTCCGCTTTTACGTTGTTAAAAGCGCCTTCTATATCTAAGAAGGTGGCCAATTTGTAGTTTTTGAATAGCAAAGCTGTATAGTACTACTACGTGTAGTGCCGTTTCTGTGGATTTGCCTTTACTGTAAGCGTGCTGTGCTTCCAAAAGGCTTTTCTTCATTTTACCTCTGATGTGGATATCAAGTATCCTTTCCATTGTTTTTATGAGGAATGAGCTCGGGCTAATCGGCCTGTAATCCTTGGCTTGGATGTGTGATATCTAGTGTTCCTCAGCGGACGTCGTTCCTGTCCTGTCAGGTCTGTTCATAAGTGAAGGGCTTGCTTGGCCTCTTGCTAGTATTTTGTTTAACCTAGCCATGTCTTTTATTCCTTCTAGCGATTCGCAATAGTTGCTCCAAGATTCTTTCTTGGCTTCGTATATCGCTTTTTTGTATTCTCTGTGTATTTCCTTTTACGGTCCCCAGTCTTTGATTCCGTAACTGATATTAAAGGTCTTCCTGATCCTGCGTCTGAGCTCGCTTATCTCTTTGCTCCACCACTGTGGATATTTTTTCTTGGAGTACGTAAGTCTACATGACTCCTTGTGCGCGTTGTTGAGGATGTTTGTGAGGTCCTCAACTTCCTTGTCGATTTTGTCTGGGTTGGATACGACCTTGATCATCCTGATTTTTGTCTTTGTCTGTACAATTTTTATACCCTTGCAGGGTATTATAGTTTCAGTCAAAAGTTTGCAACGCAGTGAAGGAAGCATCTCCGACCCTATAAAGTATATATATTCTTGATCAGGATCAACAGCCGAGTCGATCTAGCCATGTACGTCTGTCCTTCTGTCCGTCTGTCCGTCTGCCCGTTTCTACGCAAACTAGTCCCTCAGTTTTAAAAGTATCTGAATGAAACTTTGCAGTTAGGCTTCTATATACTCTCACTCGTACATATGTCGGAACGGGCCGGATCGGACGACTATATCATATAGCTGCCATAGGAAAAATCTAGGAAAAAAAATTATTGATATTTGCCCATTTAGTATTATTTCCGAATTTCGGTTTAAATTTCATGAAAATCGGCTGACTATATCCTATAGCTTCCATAGGAACAATCAGGAAAATAAAAGAAAAAACCATAACTTTGTCAGTTTTCAACATATTTTCACTAAATTTGATATTTAGCCTTTTAATATTTTTTCCGAATTTCGGTTTTAATTTCATGAAAATCGGACAACTATATTCTATAGCTTCCATAGAAACAATCAGGAAAATAAAAAAAACCATAGCTTAGCCGTGTTTCAAACCATTGCCATCAAATTTGAGATTTGCCAACTAATTATTATTTCAGAATTTCGGTTTTAATTTTTTGTTTAAATTCTGCAAGGGTATACAAACTTCGGTGAGCCGAAGTTAGCTTCCTTTCTTGTTTCAAATTTGTTTCAGTCTGTGTTACTGGGCTAGGTTCGAGTTGCTAAGAGTGTGGTTTAAAAGGGCGTCAAGGCTGTTTACCCGCCCTCGGCCTACCTATTGAGTTCGTGTATATAGTTGTGTATCCCTTTATCGCAACGCCTTAGATCTGTCCGTCTCTTGTCCATGGCTCCTGTATAAGGCCGATGTACATGCGCTTCTCACGGAGAAGGACTACTAGATTCCCTTAAGCGTTGGAGCTCCGCGTTAACGCTGAACGAAAATCGGCATTATTGTGGCATTGTGTCCGGAGTGACGTCATCGATGATTAAGTCTATTGGTGTCATCGACTTCGTCGTCTAGGACTTCGTCCGGCTCGGCCAGGAAGACCTTAATTCTTCCTTATTCCGTACCGAAATTTGTGGTCGGATTTTTAGAGCATCTCGAGGTATCGGCGGTTTATGGGGAACAAGAACGGCTGGATTATTTTCATCTCTCTCTCAGCTTTGCGTGTGGCCCAGTCTTCCATGTCGACTCCTGGGTTCTGAACTCGCAGAGTTTCAGAGTTTCATGTTTAGACATCAGGAGCCCATCATCGTTGAGTTCGTCCACAAAGGCCATGGCGAGGCTGTTTCTAGCCACCTCGCTGAACTTTTTCGCCGGCCTGACAAACGATGTGGCTCTCGGAGTCCCCTTAGCATCCTTTGCTCTCTTCGGAGCGCTCTCGCTCACCTCTTGGGAACGGTTCCGATTCGCCTGAGGAGGAAGAAATACTTCTGGGTTTTTCTAATCGTATCTCTCAAAGTTCTCGATTACTGTCTGAAATCGGTCCTTGTCGTCTTTATCGCGCTGGTCAGCTTTACCCTCCTCTTCGTTCTTGGCTATCTTTGCCAAAATGAAGCGGGCCTTGTTGACCTGCACCTTCCTCCGTTGGTGGGTTAACGATTTAGGCTTATCGTTAGCCCCACTAATATTGGCGTGGCTCGCCTTTGTTACACCGAACTCGAAGGAGTCAGTGTCTCGTCAAACGAACGCAGCAACTCGATTTCGGAGATGGTTCGGGGTTTTACCTCCCCCACGAGGTCAGAAGCGGATTGTTTAGTTTTACTTATATTTCATAAACGTCCGCGTTGCTCGACGAGGCGAGCGCGGCGGGCCAGAGCGGTTTGGGACACACGGAGACAGGGAGACACAGGAGTTTGCCGCTCGAATTAGCCGTACCGTAGTAGGACGTTTCCAGGAGGTACCACGCGGAGAAGCTTCTCCAAGGATGAGGTGGTGTCCGTCATAATGACTTCTACCTACGAGTCGACTTGATGTCTCAGTTTCCAAGGAATATACATCAGCAGAGGCTCTGCTCATCTTGCATTGGTCTGAAGCACTTATGACTTAATAGTCATAGGTTGTTTCGAAAAACATATGCTCAAGAACTTAACTGATGTTTTCGAGAAATGTAGGCAACGCAACCTAAAGTTGCATCCTGAAAATGTTGATTTTGTTGCACGAAGTCGCTTTTCTAGGCCATAAGTGCACAGATAAAGGAATCTTGCCCGACGACAAAAAATACGAAAATTATTCAAAATTATCCAGTCCCACATGATACGGACAGCGCTAGAAGATTCATTGCATTTTGCAATTATTACAGACGTTTCGTAAAGAATTTTGCTGAATACTCCCGTCACATAACAAGATTATGTAAGAAATATATAAAAATCGAATGGAATGAAATGGAAATCAGCATTAGTAATTTTTTTTATGTAGTAACACTCATCTGCGATTTAACTAAATATCTAGTAGCCATAGCGTGGAGCGAAGCCACAGAACACTCAATGAGTTCATTCGTTCCTACAGCTCAGTTGACAAAACAGATTGGGATGTATCGCTACGATAAGTTGTTCTTTTTTTTAATACGACCCCTTTTATGGCACATGACTATTGTTCATATGAGCTAGTTTTTGGTAAAACTTCAAATTTACCAAAACATTTTAGGAGTATAGATAACATAAATTCGCTTTATAATATAGAAATCGTGAACAGTTCAACTACCGAACTGAGCGGACGTGCTTTGCCCGAGCTCCGGGAAAACTGCAACATAATATTGTTTAATAAAATAAAAAAAAACAGTTAACCAAACAAAATAATCTGGGGTAACCCAATATAAGCGAAAAGACGCTGAGCCACGATTCATAAAAAAGCAATTGACAAGCTTTTTATAACATTTGTAATGTGCTAAAACCAAAGCTAGTGCATTGTTTTAAATAAATAAGTGCCACGCAATGAGCTCATTGAGCAACGATAAAAGAACTAGCGTAGAAGCTCAGTAAACCAAATAAACGGCTTTTACTCTTACTTTTCAACACGCGATGCCGAAATGGGAAAACCGGCGATTAAGAGCAACCCAGCCCTACTGACCCCTGAAAGAGAAAGGGCACGGTCCTGCTCACCTGTTCTGCTCACTTCGACCCCCGCGTCGCAGTGAAAAACCCCCCTCCAATGGCGGAAGCAACTTTCGCACCAACAACAAGCAGTGCTACAATTTCTACAAGCACAGCAACATCCACTGCAATTCAAAACACCGCGACGTCAACGACTACAGCGAGTACAAAAACAACAACTTCGGAAAGTGCCAAAGCGGCCTCGGCCACACAGACTGGAATGGATCGCTACATCCAAATTAAGCGCAAGCTTAGATCGATGAAGAACCAGGCAGATCCAGTATTTGCCCCACTGGCGGAGGTCGAGGAAAACGAACCAGCGCAAGACGCCGCAAAAAAACCCAAGCCCCCTCGAAATCTATATCAGGGAGAAAAGCTTGAGTGCCCTGGTCAACCGAATTGCGACGTTGATCGGGAACGATGACAACTTTCATGTTGTACCGCTTACCAAGGGAAACATCCATGAAACAAAGGTGCAAACCTAGACTGAAGAGCACTTCCGCATCGTGTCCAAAGATCTGGACAATGCTCAGAAAAACTATTACACGTACCAGCTGAAAAGCACCAAGGGCCTACAAGTGGCAGTAAAGGGAATCGAACCCGATGTTACCGCAGCGGAAATAAAAAACAGCCCCCAAAGAAAAGGGCATCTACACTAAGAATGTTATTAAGATTCTAAATAAAGGTAAAAAGCCACAACCTCTTCAAGAACGAGCTCGAGCCAGAAAGCAGGTTGCTGAAGAAGAACGAAGTCCACCCCATCTACAAGCTGCAATATCTGTTGCATCGGAGGATCACTGTTGAAGAGCCATATAAACGTAACGGCCAAGTGCAATGCACTAATTGCCAAGAGTACGTACACACTAGGTCATACTGCACACTTCGGGCTGTCTGTGTAGTCTGCGGAGATGCTCACAACTCCGCTCAATGCGGAACTCAATGCACTACAAACAAGGACAGTACTGTGAAGGAATGTTGTAACTGCGGAGGCAACCATACGGCAAACTATAGAGGATGTGTGGTGTACAAGTAGTTGAAGAGTCGCATGCGTCAAGCGACCGCAAAGCGAAAACAAAATCCACAGAATGTGTACATTGCGTCAAAAGCTAGGCTATACGTCTTCTTCGCCAAGGCTGCGAGATCCTCATTCGGTCCCCAGAACACCACCAACGGCTTCTCCTATGCCGATGCTCTTCGATCTGGAATGGAAAACCCAATTCAGCCTAACTCACAAAGCGCTCAACAGGCCCCAGAACAGCCACATGGGAAAACGTAAACTGTGATGCTTACCCTCCAACAAAGTATAATGCAGTTTATATCATTCATGAAAACGACCATGCAAACACAAGTTCAAAACCAGAACATGGTAATACAGCTCCTCGTAGCACAACAGTCTAAATAATCTATGCAGACTCTACGAATATCAATGTGGAACGCAAATGGTGTCTCACGGCATAAACTCACAATTCTTGACCAAAAACCATATTGACATTATGCTACTGGTGGAAACGCATTTTACAAGCAAATACAACGTTCAAATAAGAGCCTATACAATCTACTGTACAGATCATCCAGATGGGAAAGCTTCCGGCGCAATTGGAGTTCTAATCAGAGAACGCAGTAAACACAATTTTGACAAAAAATTAGCAACAAACTCTTCCAGGCCACATCGATATAAATTCAGTCAAGTAAGGGAAGCCTTACAATCGCTGCCGTTTACTGCCCTCCTCGTTTTTCAATCTCGGAAGGACAATTTATGGACTTATACAATTCTGATGTTTTCGAGAAATGTAGGCAACGCAACCTAAAGTTGCATCCTGAAAATGTTGATTTTGTTGCACGAAGTCGCTTTTCTAGGCCATAAGTGCACAGATAAAGGAATCTTGCCCGACGACAAAAAATACGAAAATTATTCAAAATTATCCAGTCCCACATGATACGGACAGCGCTAGAAGATTCATTGCATTTTGCAATTATTACAGACGTTTCGTAAAGAATTTTGCTGAATACTCCCGTCACATAACAAGATTATGTAAGAAATATATAAAAATCGAATGGAATGAAATGGAAATCAGCATTAGTAATTTTTTTTATGTAGTAACACTCATCTGCGATTTAACTAAATATCTAGTAGCCATAGCGTGGAGCGAAGCCACAGAACACTCAATGAGTTCATTCGTTCCTACAGCTCAGTTGACAAAACAGATTGGGATGTATCGCTACGATAAGTTGTTCTTTTTTTTAATACGACCCCTTTTATGGCACATGACTATTGTTCATATGAGCTAGTTTTTGGTAAAACTTCAAATTTACCAAAACATTTTAGGAGTATAGATAACATAAATTCGCTTTATAATATAGAAATCGTGAACAGTTCAACTACCGAACTGAGCGGACGTGCTTTGCCCGAGCTCCGGGAAAACTGCAACATAATATTGTTTAATAAAATAAAAAAAAACAGTTAACCAAACAAAATAATCTGGGGTAACCCAATATAAGCGAAAAGACGCTGAGCCACGATTCATAAAAAAGCAATTGACAAGCTTTTTATAACATTTGTAATGTGCTAAAACCAAAGCTAGTGCATTGTTTTAAATAAATAAGTGCCACGCAATGAGCTCATTGAGCAACGATAAAAGAACTAGCGTAGAAGCTCAGTAAACCAAATAAACGGCTTTTACTCTTACTTTTCAACACGCGATGCCGAAATGGGAAAACCGACGATTAAGAGCAACCCAGCCCTACTGACCCCTGAAAGAGAAAGGGCACGGTCCTGCTCACCTGTTCTGCTCACTTCGACCCCCGCGTCGCAGTGAAAAACCCCCCTCCAATGGCGGAAGCAACTTTCGCACCAACAACAAGCAGTGCTACAATTTCAACAAGCACAGCAACATCCACTGCAATTCAAAACACCGCGACGTCAACGACTACAGCGAGTACAAAAACAACAACTTCGGAAAGTGCCAAAGCGGCCTCGGCCACACAGACTGGAATGGATCGCTACATCCAAATTAAGCGCAAGCTTAGATCGATGAAGAACCAGGCAGATCCAGTATTTGCCCCACTGGCGGAGGTCGAGGAAAACGAACCAGCGCAAGACGCCGCAAAAAAACCCAAGCCCCCCTCGAAATCTATATCAGGGAGAAAAGCTTGAGTGCCCTGGTCAACCGAATTGCGACGTTGATCGGGAACGATGACAACTTTCATGTTGTACCGCTTACCAAGGGAAACATCCATGAAACAAAGGTGCAAACCTAGACTGAAGAGCACTTCCGCATCGTGTCCAAAGATCTGGACAATGCTCAGAAAAACTATTACACGTACCAGCTGAAAAGCACCAAGGGCCTACAAGTGGCAGTAAAGGGAATCGAACCCGATGTTACCGCAGCGGAAATAAAAAACAGCCCCCAAAGAAAAGGGCATCTACACTAAGAATGTTATTAAGATTCTAAATAAAGGTAAAAAGCCACAACCTCTTCAAGAACGAGCTCGAGCCAGAAAGCAGGTTGCTGAAGAAGAACGAAGTCCACCCCATCTACAAGCTGCAATATCTGTTGCATCGGAGGATCACTGTTGAAGAGCCATATAAACGTAACGGCCAAGTGCAATGCACTAATTGCCAAGAGTACGTACACACTAGGTCATACTGCACACTTCGGGCTGTCTGTGTAGTCTGCGGAGATGCTCACAACTCCGCTCAATGCGGAACTCAATGCACTACAAACAAGGACAGTACTGTGAAGGAATGTTGTAACTGCGGAGGCAACCATACGGCAAACTATAGAGGATGTGTGGTGTACAAGTAGTTGAAGAGTCGCATGCGTCAAGCGACCGCAAAGCGAAAACAAAATCCACAGAATGTGTACATTGCGTCAAAAGCTAGGCTATACGTCTTCTTCGCCAAGGCTGCGAGATCCTCATTCGGTCCCCAGAACACCACCAACGGCTTCTCCTATGCCGATGCTCTTCGATCTGGAATGGAAAACCCAATTCAGCCTAACTCACAAAGCGCTCAACAGGCCCCAGAACAGCCACATGGGAAAACGTAAACTGTGATGCTTACCCTCCAACAAAGTATAATGCAGTTTATATCATTCATGAAAACGACCATGCAAACACAAGTTCAAAACCAGAACATGGTAATACAGCTCCTCGTAGCACAACAGTCTAAATAATCTATGCAGACTCTACGAATATCAATGTGGAACGCAAATGGTGTCTCACGGCATAAACTCACAATTCTTGACCAAAAACCATATTGACATTATGCTACTGGTGGAAACGCATTTTACAAGCAAATACAACTTTCAAATAAGAGCCTATACAATCTACTGTACAGATCATCCAGATGGGAAAGCTTCCGGCGCAATTGGAGTTCTAATCAGAGAACGCAGTAAACACAATTTTGACAAAAAATTAGCAACAAACTCTTCCAGGCCACATCGATATAAATTCAGTCAAGTAAGGGAAGCCTTACAATCGCTGCCGTTTACTGCCCTCCTCGTTTTTCAATCTCGGAAGGACAATTTATGGACTTATACAATTCACTTGTGTAGCAGGCCAGTTAGTATAAGTATGCTTTGGTCACACTAATTGAGAGTACGCTCGGCTGTGAGAGAGCATGTGAGAGACTTGCTAGAGAAGAAGGGTAGTTTGTAAGTTTGCATGAGGAGAGTTTGTAAGTTTGCATGAGAAGAGGAGATCACTTTGAGAGAAGAACTAAAGATATAAGGACGTACTGAGAAGAACGAGTTAAGAACAAAGAGAAGTGTAACAAGTAATAAAATAAAAGAAGAAGAACAAGAAATTAAATAAAGTTTATCAACATATCATTCGGCTACTCGTACACGAAGGCGAGCGTAGCAACGGCGCTGCAGATGTGGTGCGTAGGAGAGAAAGAGATGGCGAGCATTGCATTGGGTTGGCGAGTGAGGCAGAGAGGAATGAAAGAGATGCTAGCGACGAGTCTGGAAGTTTCGAACGACGAGAGCGGACAAAACGGCGGCAGCGGCAGCGGCGCAATTAGTGGCAGAGGCATTCGAGACGATTTTTCATCAGCCGGTTTTACTTTGGCGAAGGAAATGCTTATGGATTTTTCGGCGAATATTTCCATTCGTGCTTGGATCACACAATGGGAGAATATAGCCAGATTATACAAGTTAACGGACACCCAAAGCAGAGTTTTGCTGATTGGAAAGTTGAAAGGCAGCGCATTACAATGGCTGCACGCAGATGCAACACGATTCGGAGAACCGACGAGTGAGCTAGTGGAACAGTTACTTCTTGCGTTTGGCGGCAACGAGTCGAGAGCCGAATTGAGACGCAAGTTCGAGGCGCGGCTATGGAAGCCAACTGAGAAGTTTGCGGTATATTTCGAAGAAAAGCGCAGGCTAGCACGGGAGGTCAACATGGAAGATGACGAATTGCTAGATGGACTTATTGTCGGCATTCCGGCGATAAATTTGCGTAATCAGGCCAAGCTACAGTGTTTCGAAAACTCTGGAAGGATGCTTAGAGCGTTTGTGGACATAATGTTGCCGGCAAGGGCACCGGGAGGAAAGAAGGTGTACGCAGCGAAGGATGAAACGGCGAGCAAGGAAACGCGTTGCTATAACTGCAACGGTAAAGGGCACTGGGCAAGAGAGTGCGTGAAACCGAAGAGGTCTCCTGGATCCTGCTATGGATGCGGGGCGACGGATCATCTAATTAACGAGTGCCCCCAAAACAAGAAGGATGCTGCGAATAACTATGTAAGATTGTTTAAAATTTTTGTTTATGAAAACTCTAACCAGCCAATAATTACAGAATGCTTGATCGATTCAGGAAGTCCAGTATCTTTAATAAAATATTCTTATGTACCCAGAAACGTTAGATTAGAGCCACAAGAAAAGCTATATTATGGTTTAAATAAGAGCAAACTAAAAAGCTATGGAAAAATGTTATGTTTTGTAATGAAAGAAGAAATAAAAATGTTGTTTAATTTAATTGTTGTGGATAACGATGCAATGATCTGTAATATTGTGCTGGGAAGAGATTTTATGGAAGCATGCAATTTGAAAATCAATTTAGAAACTTTAAAAATGATCACAGTCGAGAGGACTGAAACCCAAAAAAATTATAAGACAGATATTAGTTTACTGAATAATAACACTAAGGAACCGGTAAAATTGGATCGAGAGTTTGTGCAAGAAAGTTTAGGAAGTGAAAGTTTAGAAGAAAGCTTAGGAAGTGAAAGCTTAGAAGAAAGTTTAGTGATTCAAGACGAAGATAGTCTAGGAGGAGATATTTTAGAACATAAAAGCATAGAAAAAATACAGTTAGGAGATGAAACGTTAGGAGAAATGGAAACAGACGATTTCGCAAGAGAATTGATGGATATAAACATTTTAGAAAATGAGGAAGAAGAAAAACTGGTTAATATTGGTGAAGAAATTAGCTACAAGGACCGAGAAAAGTTTATTAAACTGTTAGAGACACACTATGTGCAAGAAAAGCGACCTGAAGTTCCGAAAATAAAATGTGAAATGAACATAGTGGTAGAAAATGCAAAACCGTTTAGCTGCGCACCAAGAAGATTATCATATAGCGAGAAAGAAGCTTTGTTGCAAATGTTAGAGGAATATATTAGGGATGGGATTATCCAACCTAGTAAATCGGAGTATGCTTCTCCTATTGTATTGGTAAAGAAGAAGTCAGGGGAATTGAGACTTTGTATTAATTTTAGAAGGTTGAACAAATTCATGTCAAAGGATAATTATCCGATACCATTAATTGATGATCTTTTAGATAATTTAGTGGGAAAATCGGTATTTACGAAATTAGATCTGAGGAATGGATATTTTCATGTATTTGTTAACGAACAGTCAGTAAAATATACCTCCTTTACCACCCCTTTGGGGCAATTTGAGTTTTTGCCACTAATTGAGAGTACGCTCGGCTGTGAGAGAGCATGAGAGAGACTTGCTAGAGAAGAAGGGTAGTTTGTAAGTTTGCATGAGGAGAGGAGATCACTTTGAGAGAAGAACTGAAGATATTAGGACGTACAAACTGAGAAGAAAGAGTTAAGAACAAAGAGAAGTGTAACAAGTAATAAAATAAAAGAAGAAGAACAAGAAATTAAATAAAGTTTATCAACATATCATTCGGCTACACTTGGGGATCGTTTTATAGCCGCAGAAGACCACTTTTAACGCTTCTTCAAAGCCCAGAAATAACCGAACAACCCTTCAGCCTGACGTCGCCAAAAACGAACTGGCTTAAACACAAGAAGTACGTGAGTCCCCACATAGAACTCGCCCCGGAGCTTAACATGGAATCGGACATCGACTACACTACGAGCGACCTGGAAGAAGTACTCGGTACGGCAGCTAAAATCTCTAATTCTCAAGGGAGGGAGTAGATCGATCTTTTTCTTCTTCTTCTGTGTCAATCTTCTTCTTTTCTTTTTTTTTTGTGTTAATTCCACTTTAAACCACCGGAGTTTTATCTAAATTTATCACCTAAATAGCTACCGTTTAGCTACCGCGAGTGCATGCACTTTTCTGGGTAATTAATATGTATTAATTATCACTTTTTAGTTTGTGGTAAGACGGTTATCTTATTTTCCTCTTTATTCTTATCCCGTTTTATTTTTTTTTCTCTCCGCCGCTTGAGTGTCGTTTGCTGTTAGCAGTAGTTAGTGGTTCATAGCTCTCACCGCTCTTGTGATTTCTGCTGCTCATATTCTAACCGTTGAGCTCTTTTGTTCTCTCTCTCTCCCTCTCTTTGCTTTTTTTGGTATTGATAGTTGCACAGTGGTTCTAGGGTCTGTGAAAATGTCCCAGAATATTGTCTGTATTGTAAAGAACTGCCATTGCTGGCTTTGCGATGCAGTAGTGCATGCTAAGTGCATCGAGATGACAGGTCGAATAGCTGACGCAGTGTCCAGCAAAAAGGGCCTGCGTTATTGTTGTGAGGCCTGTCGACCGGTTGAGATGGAAATATCATCATTAATGCGTCAGACCAGGAATGGATTTCCTGTGATCAAGGCCACTTTTCGCAAGGCGAATGACCTGTTTTCCGCGCTTGACGCTTAATTTAATAGTATGAAGCTATTAAATAAGTCGCCGAAACGCAAAAAATCTGCTGCTGGTCGGCTGCAACTGTGTGATACACAGAAACCGATTTTCTGCCACTCTCCTGCAATACAGCTCCTGGTCCCCGCTCCAATGGTTCTGAGATCAGGAACGAGAAAATATTCGGTAACCGAATCGGACGCTGGGGTATCGCTCAGCCAGCAATTTTCGCGTCGCCTGTTGCATTTGCTGCGGAGCCCAAATCGTCGGAAGATGTTCTAGCCTATATACAAGGCAAAACTCAAGCCGGTAATATCAAGGTGGAAAAATTCAAATTTTCGTATGCCAGAGACATTTCGTCATTTACGATAAATGTCTCATCCCAACTCTTTGACACAATTTGATCGGGTGACTTCTGGCCCGAGTACGTTATAGTCAAGGAGTATGAGGCTCGAAATAAGAGAACGCGGCCTGCTTGAGTACAACTGCCTAGGTCGTCACAATCCTCAGTATCCACCGCTGTACCTTCTGTCCCAAAAACCTAACCTCTTTCTTACAACTTTCCTATCAGAATACTAGAGGCTTACGCAGTAAGCTCTCTAAATTGTATTCGGATAGCCTTTCCTTCGCATCTCAGGTGATTGTATTTACTGAAACCTGGTTGAAGCCCGGGATCCTCTGCTTCGAAAGTTTTCCAGGTAATTACACAATTAACAGATTAGACCGTCTTCTCCAGCGTGGTGGTGGAGTTTAAATTGCCGTTAAATATTGCCTCATCTCGGAACAGGTGTTATCTAATGCACATTTTTGTACATTTTATCTGCGTAAAACTATCTTTTACAGGTAGTTGCATTTTTGTAACCTGCTCTTACATTCCTCCATCTTCGGAAGAGCCAACTCATTTGAAACACCTTTCGGCAATTCAGGAAGTTTCCAATAGGCTTTCTTATAGGGACCAATTAGTGACTTTGGGTGACTTCAACATACCTGGAGCTCACTGGTCTTCTGATGGTGGGTCAAATGTCCTTCATGCAGAGGCGCAGCATGACCTCATAAATGGCTTGCTTGATTTATCTTTATCTCAAGTTAACCATGATTAAACCTAATTAGAGTTCCTCCAATGACGCAACCAGAAGATCCTTATCATCCTACTTTCGATGTGACTATCGACACTGGGACAGTTTTAGCAACAACATCTTGTAGTAGTTTAAACAGAGTCCGCTGTTTCCGTAAGGCTAACTATCAGAGGCTAAACACTTTAATAGCAGAATTTTATTGGCCTAATTTTTACATGAGCTCTGACATGGCAACAGCCATGTTAATATCTTTTATAGTGCCATGAACTCATTTTTCTCCTTATATGTTCCTGAAACCTATTCGTCGGTCCCTAATAAACCACATTGGTTTAACATAGAGCTGACACGTTTAAAAAACGTAAAATCTAGGCCTTATTAGAAATTTAAACTCACTGGTTCAAAAAGGCTTTCTCATCTTATCTTAGTGCTCGATCTAGCTTTACCATGCTTAACGCTCAGTGTTACAAAAATTATTTGACTCGTTGCAAGGCCCACTTCACGCAGGACCCTAAAAAGTTTTATAACTTTGTTAACTCTAAACGTAAGCCCACGTTGTACCCTCCCTCGCTATTATTTAAAAACATTACAGTAAATTCAAATCAAGCAATAGCAAATCTCTTCGCTGAGATTTTTAATACTACATATTCTCCTTCAACATCTTCAGATCAAACATTTTCTCCAGCTATGCCCAGTTCGTACTTAATCTTCAGTCCTATTTTAAACGAAAGCTCACTTGAAGTATTTAATTAGTTTATTAAATAGATATCGAAAACTTGGTGGCAAGATAATTTATTGGGGCGAGAAAAGCGAGACCAAGAAATGGTCGATCGATTTCAATTTTGCGAGTCCTCTATTTCACATTGTAATAGCTCTTATGGACTAACTTAACGAAGGTTGGCGAGGACGGGGCGAATTTGCAAAGAGAGCAAGAGAACTTTATTATGTTCCCTCCTTCGCCCTAAACTAACATACACTAAACTTCAATTTTTTCAGATACAATTTATAAATACATCAATTCATCCAACACGGTCCTCGTTGAACGCCTCCCACGGCATCAACACACTGGAAGCGGAGCCAGCTTGTGTATGGCCCTCCAGAAGACAGTTCCATCGTTCCTCCTAACGTCGACGACCCTGACCATTCCGTCCTGCCCTGCGTGCGTCGCGACGATCCTCCCTAGGAGCCACTGTTGAGGCGGCAGGTTGTCCTCTGCCACGACGACGAGCTGGAGTCCCAGGACATACTCCCGGGACCATCGCCGCCAGAACGTTTGCCTGACTGACGAGACAAGCCGCCATCGCCGAAAGCAGTTGAGACCCGTCTGGTCCGGGGTCCGGAGTGCCGGAGCTACGACGAGGGGCACGCCTGTCAGCATGTGCCCAGGAGTGAGCGCCTCTCCGTTGCTTGGGTCCTGGCTGAGACCTCCGAGGGGCCGTGAGTTCATCACGGGCTCGATCCCGACGAGGACTGTCCCTAGCTCTTCCGCGTAGAGGAGCGCGCTGCCCACCGCTCGTAGGAGTAGATGCTTGGAAGTTTTGACACCTGCTTCCCATAGTCCGTCCATGTGCAGAGCCCGAGGGGGTGTGAGCGCAAATTTGGATCCGCTTTTTGAATTCGAATTCGCGAATCGCGTCCGCCTGCTCCTCGAGCCTTTCGCGAAGAGCCTGGAAGTGGCAACTCGCTCCTACGAAATTCGTCGCGTTGTCGCAGTGAACTGTTTGGGGGCATCTTTGGCGACCAATAAACCTTTGAAAATAAAAAGGAATCAGTACTGAGATCTGAAACAATTTCCAAATGAACTGCCTAGGACTTATATGGGGTCCTTCCTCGAATTTTCAATGTCGTATAAACAGGGCCACAAAAATTAACGCCACATATTGAAAATGGGCGGAGAGCACGGAGTCTATCTGCGGGAAGATTGCCCATAATTTGAGTCATCAGTCGGGACTTGTATTTAAAACACGGCACACACTATCGAACTGTCTGACTGCAGAGTTCCTGAGCGTTTATAATTCAAATACGATGTCGTAGGATACTTGTTGGCATCTAGGACCGACATGAAAATTAGTATGGTGCAGATGCGGACGTAGCTCTGCACAAATTGGGAGCGTTTCGTCAACAGCAAGGGGAACTTAGCATTGTATGATATTAGAGCGTTTGCTAGTGGCCCCCAACTCGCAACAACGAAAATTTGCACCAAGTGCCCGTGTCTTCATATATGAATGGGTTTAATCGCTTAAGACTTGGGCCGACCTTGGAGCCTTTATGAATTTTTTCAATTTCTGCGGGAGTTACATCTGGGGGAGTTACAAGTTTCAGGGCTACTTTATCTTCAGTCATATTTTAAACGAAAGCTCACCTTTTCATGATCTTCAACGAGTTAAGCCAGTATATTCGCCAGGTCCCGATGGAATACCAAGCTCTGTGCGCTGTGTATCCCCCTTCTTAAATTGTTTACCTTATCTTTAGAATCCTCAGAATTTCCCCTTATTTGGAGGGAATAATTTGTTATTCCTCTCCACAAAAAAGGTAGCAAATCGGATGCCAGTAACTATAGGGGTATCTCTAAGTTATCGGCATTCCCCAAACTTTTCGAGAATGTAAACACTCCTCATTTGCAACATCTATGCAGATTTCATTTCTCCATGTCAGCATGGTTTTATGAGGCGAAGATCAACCACGACCAATCTTCTGGGCTTGAAAAAAACTCTCAAGCCGATGTTATTTACACGGACTTTGGTAAAGCTTTCGACTCGATTAATCATTCTATTCTGGTTAGGAAACTTGATTCAATGGGGTTTCCTAGTGATCTTTTTAAGTGGATTTCGAGTTATCTAAGTGACAGGACACAAAAGGTTCTCTTCAGAAACGTTCTATCCAATAGCCTCAGTGTCACTTTTGGCGTCTCACAGGGTAGCCACCTTGCCCCCTGCTATTTACATTGTTTATCAATGATTTGCCGCAGGTTCTAACCAAATCCAGAGTACTCATGTATGCGAAAGACGTTAAACTCAGCTTGCAGTATTGGGACAATTCATTCCAATCAGACCTACAATATAACTTCCAAGCATGGTGTCATGCTAATGATTTACATCTCAACAGCTCTAAATGCAAACTGAAGACATTTTCACGTGTCACTCCCCTGTTTGCCACTTATTTGCTTAACGACTGCGCTTTGCAAAGAATTACTCTTGTTGACGATCTGGGTGTCCGCCTGGATCCTAAGCTTTCGTTTTCAGAACTTATTTCTTGTACGGTTAACAAAGCCAGAGGCTTACTTGGATTCATTACAAGGTGGTCGAAGGAATTCGATTCTCCTTCTGTAACGAAGACTCTCTTTACTTCGTTTGTTCCCCCTATATTAGAGTATGGTTCGCCTTAAGGAAGCCTTCAAAATCTTAAAACTGTTTTGTTGGTAGAACTTGCTTGTATTATATGCTAATTTTTCCTCGTCTTCCAGCCAAACTCTGAATCAAATTCTTTCCTTCTGCCAATAATTCAGCCAGAGGCTACCCCGCAGCCAACCGCACCTTCATTTCGGCCGAACGAAGTCGAAAAAGTCATAAGAGGGCTAAGACCAAAAAAGGTTCCTGATGGTGACCAAAGATCCTGATCGAACTTCCACAATGCGCTATAGAGGTTGTCTGCAAACTATTTAATGGGATCATAAATCTTGGCTATTCCCCAAAAAAGTGGAAGAAATCCATCAACTATCGAACTAACGAACGGTCGTGTTTTTTTCTTGCGCTCTCGTTTTGTGTAATAATTTGCATAAAAACCATCGGGGTTCCCGTTCACTTTGCGTGTGCATGCAACTTTATAATTTTATGATCTAATCCCTTTTATTTACATTATTTAACTTGTGCTGCCAGTGTTTGTTTTTCTTGTTCTTTTGTATTGCTCTTTTTGCCTTCTTCGTTTAGCCGTTGTTGCTCTGTTGCGATAGCTAAACGTTCTCAAAGCTCGCTTAATCTCACGTTCTCCCCCTCTCTTGCTCATCAACTCTCAGGCACAGGCAGCTGCACTGTTTTTTCATTATCTATCACCCCAGCTCTCTTAAGTTTACAGTACAGTGGTAAGTCGTAATAATGTCTTCTGATATCGTCTGCTTTTCCAAAACCTGTAAAAAGGTAATTTTGTCCAGCGATCTCACCATCGGCTGCTGGTTGTGCGACAACATTTTGCATGCAAAGTGCATTGGGGTTGCCGGCCGGACTGTCGATGACGTGAGAAAAAACATTGGCTTGCGCTACTGTTGCGATGCCTGTCGTGACGATGAAAGGGAAATTATGTCTTTCATGCGGCAAACCAAGGGCAGCTTTAAGGAGATATTATCGAGTTTCAACAAAACTCTTAACATCTTCTTAGCGCTTCTTAGCAATTTAATAGCCTTACGCTATTAAATGAGTCTCCTAGGCGCAAAAAAACTGCAACTGTAGTGCAGCATGGTGACGGATCCCTACAACCCGCGGCGAGCTCTCAACAGCAGCAACCCACGGCACAGCCCTCGATCACTGCATTAAATACCAGAATTCTGAGATCGAGTGCTAGGAAAGAGTCGGTATCTGAAGGTGCGGGGGGACTGAGCGTTCCCCCGTTAACTTCTTTTTCGTCCTCTATGGGAACTCAAACTCCGATCCCCCATAGCCCCATAAATATATCCCCACAGGGATTACCGGCCGACAATTGCACGGCAGGCACTCAGTCTGTCTTGCCACAAGCCCTCATTGCGATCCCACCTACGAAACAGATATTTGTTTCGCGGCTCTCCCCTGGTCAAACATCGGAAGATGTCATTGCCTTTATACGAGGCAGGTCAGAGCTGAACATTTAAAATTAAAGGTGGAAAAATTCAAATTTTCTTATGCTAGGGATATTTAATCTTTCAAAATAAATGTCGCAATTGAATTCTTTGGTACGATATGCTCAACCAAATTTTGGCCTGAGTATGTTGTCGTCAAAGAGTATGAAGCTAAGAAAAAGAAACGGCCTGTGGGTATAACTCTTCCCAAGCCCGACCTGACCACTGTGCCCTCTACATCCTCCAACTCTGCCCAAAAAAACTAAATACTTCGCTGTTAATCTCCTTTAGAGGCTTGCGTAGCAAGCTGCATAAACTATATTCTGATAGTCTTGCATTTACCTCCCATGTTATTTTGTTCACAGAAACCTGGCTAAAGCCGGAGATTCTTAGCTCCGAAGTTTTCCCAGCTGCGTTCCCAGGCGCGGGGGTGGGGTCCTCATAGCGGTCAACTCCACTCTCACGTCAGAATTATTAACTTTCGAGGAAAGCAACGAAGTTAAATTCCTCTGTGTGAAGCTATCATTTAATGGTCGCTTTGTTTTTATTACATGTTCTTACATTCCTCCATTGTCGGAATTGCCTATTTTTTGGAACCACCTTTCCGCCATTCGAATGGTTTCCAATATGCTTTCTGATAGAGATCATTTAGTAGCCTTGGGAGATTTTAATATCCCTAGAGCTATTTGGATAAATAACTCCTCTAACACACTTCAATCCTCAACACAACATGATTTTATTGCTGGCTTGTTCGACATTTCGTTGTCTCAAGTCAACCATGTACGAAATTCCTTAGAGCGCTTGCTTGATCTTTGTTTTGTCTCAGACCCGGCGAGTGTTAGTTTAGCGAGGGTGGCGCCTCTGACGCAACCGGAAGATCCCTATCATCCCACTTTCGATGTGACACTCGACATTGGTACTGATATACAGAAAATACCTGATAGACCAGCCAAAAGAGTTTACTGCTTTCACAAGTCTGACTTCGACCGGCTAAATAATTTTATTTCTGATTTTAACTGGTTTATATATGTGCACTGACATGACCGTGAATGATCTCGTGGATATTTTTTAAAATGCGATGAATTCGTTTTTCTCCGAATATGTTCCGGTATACTATCTCTCAATTTCAAATAAACACCCTTGGTTTACTAAAGAATTGAGTAGCTTAAAAAATGTAAAGTCAAGGCTGTACACGAAATTTAGAAAAACCAGTTCTAGTTCTGACCTCTCTAACTATATATCGGCTCGGTCAAACTTCACTGTACTGAACGCACAGTGTTACAAGAACTATTTGACTCGTTGTAGGGTCCAATTTTCTCAGGATCCTAAACAGTTTTATAATTTTGTTAATACTAAACGTAAGGCGGTAACTCATCCTTCATCGATTTCTTTTGAAAATGAAACTGTAAAGGGCGATCAAGCAATTGCCGATCTTTTTGCCCAGTTTTTCCAAACTACTTACTCTACTTCCACTGACCCAAATCAGATTTATTCTTATAGCATGCCAAAATCGAACCTAATTTTCTGTCCATGTTTAAACGAAAGTTTTCTCCTTGTAGATCTTCATCGAGTAAAGCCAGTTTATCTGCCAGGTCCCGACGGAATACCGGGCTGCGTGCTTAGGTATTGTGCCGATGCCCTGTGCTCGCCCCTTCTGAAATTGTTTACCTTATCCTTAGAAACATCGCACTTTCCCCTTATTTCGAAGGAATCATTCATTATTCCTCTCCGCAAAATAGGAAACAAATCGGAGGCCAATAACTATAGAGGAATCTCTAAGCTTTCGGCCATCACTAAACTTTTTGAAAACATTATTACTCCACATTTGCAGCACCTTTGTAGATCAGTAATTTCTCCATGTCAGCATGGATTTGTTAAGCGGAGATCAACAACTACTAACCTTCTGGAGCTCACTTCCTTCATTATAAGGGGTTTCCATCAAAACCTTCAAACAGACGTTATTTATACTGACTTCAGCAAAGCATTTGCTTCCGTTAATCATTACCTTATCCTCAGGAAACTCGACTAAATGGGTTTTCCAATTGATCTTGTTAGGTGGCTCTCTAGTTATCTGACTGGCAGGACGCAAAAAGTCCTCTTTAAAAATAATTTTTCTAATGTTCTCCGGGTTACCTCTGGTGTCCCGCAAGGGAGCCATTTGGGTTATTGTTTACCTTATTGTTTACATTATTTATCAACGATCTGCCCGAAGTTTTGACAAACTCTAGAGTACTCATGTACGCTGATGATGTCAAGCTTTGTGTGCAATACAAGGACGTCGCTTACCAGTCTGATTTTCAAACAGATCTTGTTAGCTTCCAAACCTGGTGCCGCATAAACCTACTAAACTGGAATGGCTCTAAATGCAAGCTAATGACATTCTCTCGTGTCGTTCCCAAACTTGCAACTTACACGCTAAACTGCTGCTCTTTGGAAAGAATTAACTCAGTTGATCTCTTGGGTGTCCGCCTGGATCCCAAACTTGACTTTATCGATCATATTTCGTGCATGGTGAATAAAGGCAGAAGTATGCTGGGATTTATTAAACGGAGGTCGAAAGAATTCGATGACCCCTATGTAACTAAAACTTTACTTTGTGCAAGTTATAATGAATTGTATTCATTAATTTCACATGTCGATAGTCTTCCCAAACTAAAAACTTTAATCCTAACCCACTTAGCTCGCTTGCAAGCAAACACTCAGGCAGCATGCCGGTAGTTAATTTTCCTCGTTTTTCTATATTTTCATCGCGTCTACTAATACCTAACCCTAACAGGCACGTGCCTGGTTTCATAAAACCGGCGACTTGAGTGTACTGACCGTAGTGCATCAACGACCATATGAGTTAAAAAAAAAAAAAAAGAGTTATAATGATACCGAAGCCTGGAAAAGACCATACAATTCCGCCATCGTACAGACCAATAAGCCTCCTATCTTGATTGTCTAAATTGTTCGAAAAATGTTTGTTAACTCGAATAATACCACATCTGAAAGCTTGCAATATCATACCGGTTTCTGAAGAAACCACGGAACCATCGAGCAAGTGAACACATAAACATCCGAAAGAGGCTTAGCCTTCGAACAGAGAGAATACTGTAGCGCTATTTTTCTCGACGTATCTCAAGCTTTCGGCCGAGTTTGGCTTAATGGGCTCATGTATAAAATTAAAACGTATTTTCCAACAAGCTACTGGAATCATACCTCTACAATAGGGCATTCTCCGTGAGGTGCGACGCAGCTACTTTGGGCGACTACATCATCGAAGCTGGAGTTCCACAAGGAAGCGCACTCGGCCCAAGTCTATATGTTTTGTATACTGCGGATATTCCTACGAACGCACAACTAACAACGTCAACGTTCGCCGACGATACCGCTATCCTTAGTCGCTCCAGATGTCCAACGCAAGCAAAAAACAAATTGGTTAATCATCTAATAGTAGTGGAAAGGTGGCTGTCCGACTGGCGCATTAAAATAAACGAACAAAAGTGTAAACATGTAACGTTTACTCTCAATAGACAAACATGCCCTTCGCTTTCACTTAACGGTATGCAGATCCTCCAAGCTACCGAAGTAACATACCTTGGCGTCCACCTTGATAGACGATTAAGCTGGCGCAAGCACATCGAATGCAAGAAGATGCACCTGAAACTGAAAGCCAGCAGCCTCCACTGGATCATAAACTTACGATCACCCCTGTGCCTGGCCTACAAGTTACTACTCTACAATTCAGTCCTAAAGCCTATCTGAACGTATGGCTCCCAGCTGTGGGGAAACGACAGCAGCAGCGACATAGACATCATACAGCGCGAATTACCGCCTCAGCATTTACCCTCGGCGGTCCCCCACCGAATCCCCTCTGGCAGCCACTTGAGCAGCAGAACTGACCGGCAACTGTGTTGCCAAATAAACACAAACAACTGGGCCGTCGCTGACTTCAGCTATGTATGCATCCGGTCCAATTACGATTTCATTCCGCTAGGTCAGCACTTTATTGTAATCCATAAGCTTCAACCAAGAAATATTAAATAAAGAATTCATTCTGAATCTGGCATTCAACCAATTCAATCGCTTATTCTCTGAACTTAATCATATTATGAATTGGGAAACCTTTGGTGGAAAATCCCTTGGAACCTACTAAATCATAACTGGCGCAGTCGGCAACTTTCGTCAACGGACGGATTCGACCAAGGACAGGAAGGATCTGAGACGGCGAAAGGAAACATAGAAGGACAGATGTTCAGGATTATATTAAGCCTTATTATGTACGAAAGTGAGTAGAGTGAAGTGTGTGACATGGAGTGAAGAAATAATTCAAAAAGGAAAAATAAGAAATAATTAAATGAATAAAATTGAAATAAATAAAGTGAAGTAATTAAAATAAAAAATGCAACAAGAAGTAAATTAATAATGGATGGAAATATGGCCAAGAGATGTTAAAAGCAATGGAAGTAATAAAAATACAATGAGGAGGAAGTTTAGAAGTGCAAAGTTAAAGTAATTAAGATGAATCAATACGAGAAGAATTTGAGAGTTAGTTAAAAGTGCAGTATAAAGTCAAATCAAATGGCCGTGGCCAGACGTCGGTTCGATCGTGGTGACGGACGGTTCGGGGTTGCGTCGAGCAGTTCGGTCCGCAATTGGTCGCACAGCCGATCGACTAGCTTCAGCATACTAGGTAATAGCAGTAGAGAAGGAACAAGAGATAAAAAAAAGTAATAATAATTAAATATATATATAAAAAAATAAATAAATAAAATAATATTAATAATATATATATAATGATTATGAATAAATCAATATTAAGACAAAATCCATGGTCGCTATGTATTCAATGTAAGAGAAGAAGAACAATATATACTAAAACACTAAAATAAGTACACTGTTACACACACACAAAAATTTAATTTAATTTAATTTGAAATTAAGTACACGACTAATTAAGTACAATCATACACGAAATAAGAATTTAAACAAGTTAGAGTAGACGCAATAATTCCGAAGTAGTTGAGCTTATTATGACAGAAGAAAATAGGCCAGTACAGATGGCAACTACGAGCGTATTAGAAGCCATCAAGGTGGTAGACCTGGTGGAAATTATCCCTAAATATAATGGGGACTCTGCGAAGCTAGATGGATTTATAGGAGCAGTAGAGCAGGTGCTAGGGCTGATCAAGGGTGAAGAGAGATCGAATGTAGGGGTTATTGCCCTCAGGGCAGTAAAAGGAAAGATCATAGGGACAGTGGATAAAGTCCTCGATTTGGACGAGTCCGAATTAAACTGGGATCAGATTAAAAGAATCTTGACCACACATTTTAAGGATAAGAGGTCAGAGCAAGACTTAATTGTGGAATTGACACACATTAAGAAGAAGAAGTTGGAGTTAGAGGTTCTGAGAGAGTTATGACCTTAAAGAAAGCCTTGGTTAGCCTCGCTAAATCAGAGGAGCAAGGCACCTTATTCAGAGAAGAGAAGATTAAGATTTCATTCGGCATTAAAAGGGCCAATAGGCGTGACCACTAGGAACATGGGTATGTCTAATATAGCAAAGGCTTATGAGATAGCTTGCCGAGAGAAGAATTTAAGGATGTTAGAAAAAACAGGAGCGGAAGTAAAGGGAGTAATTGACTCGCAGTACAAGGAGCTGAGCGAGACTCCAAAGCAAGATCCGGAGAAACTGGATGGACCGACCACAGAGTCGCAAACCGGAAGTTGGTCTCAGTACCGTTGGGCAGGGAATACCCAGCCCCAATTTAAGATGCCGTTTCCTATGCCCAATGTGGATGGATGGCCAGGATTTGGATTTCCGTATCCAATAATGGGCAATCCGTTCAGGGTAGATAATTTCAACCAGACCGAAAATTCAAATTACACTAGGCCGTACCGTAATTACCACAACCAAAATAACAAGTGGAATTATGGCCAAAATAATGGTGACAGGCAGTGGTACGGGAACAACTATAACAATTATTATAACAACAAGCCTAGAGAAGGACAGTTAGTGATACAGGCAGCTGGAGATGGAGGTAGTGGCCAATCGAGAATGTCAAAAAATTCAAATTATTCGGGCCAATCGTATAACTCAAGTAATTCGAGGCAATCGAATAATTCGACCAACTCTAAGAGGTCATACAATTTAAATAATAATTCGGAGAGGAGCGTAAATCGTTCGTCAGAGGGTGGTCAGTTGCATAATATTCAAGAGGATGATGCAAATTTTTCGCAATCAGCCTCGAGCAACCAACAGAATCTCTAGGAACTAGGACGGGCCACTCCACCCTACCATATATAATGATCAAGTGAGCTTCTGGAAAAACAATAAACCTTTTAATTGATACAGGATCCACTTATTCTTTTATTCGTCCCGAATTCGCTCAATCACAGTATGTGAAGGAGCTACAAGACCCAATAGCCATTAAGACGATTACCCAATCACATACAATCTTAAAGGAAGTACTTGTGCCGATGTTCAAAGAACTGGGAGGAAAAGGAAAAATGAGGTTATTACTTGCTCGCGAGCAATTTCCACTAGCTCCTTGTCGTTGCCCAGCTTAGCGCGCTTTGCAAGCGGCAGATTATCGGAGGCCTGAGTTCCGCTTGAAGAGGGAGAATTTTCTGGCTCCAGTTTTATATCTTGACTCGGAGCCTTCCATTTTTCAAATGCACCAATTCCATTTTTCCAACTGTCAATTTAAAACATTTTTCACAGGGAATAAGAAGCCATCTAAGTAGCTTTAGAAAACTATCGCGTAACTATCGCCAAAACAAGTACATCAAATGTACACCGGATGTGGAACGAAATAAAACTATTTGGAACGAGATATTCATATAGAACATCCGTCAAACGGATGTGGGATGTTAGATGTAGCTGTGTGGGAATACCCTATAACAATATACATGCTTGAATTAAACATAAACGATGTAAGTCGAAAGCTTGTTGTTGGCAAAAATTGGCGTAATTTCAAAGTTAATTTTTGATAAGAAAGAGGCGACTAAATGTTTACAGGTACTAGAGGAACAGGGTATTCAGATAACATCGGATGAGCACATGTACGAATTTTTAGAATTTAAGGCAATTACGAATAAGACCGATTTAATATTTGCGATTAAGTTACCCATTTTCAAAAAAGAGACGTATTCTCTACATAGAATTATATCATTACCTATGAATAAGACGGAATTTGTAATAACACCAGAATACGTCGTAATGAATAACAAAGAAATGTGTTACTATAAAAACAAATGTCAAAAAATTAGAAATTTATATATATGTAAGAACAACAAAATTGTAAATCAGATTAGCGAAGATTGTTTAAAAAATCTGATCAGCGGAAAGGAAGCGGACTGCGAACCAAGGGACGCAGGGCTCATAACCAGGATTTTTGAGCCGGAAGAAGGTTACATCGGAATTTTCAATGGAGAAAATATAAAATTGCAAACGGACTGCGGAGAAGAGAGGATGGTGAATGGATCGGCGCTAATCGCATTCAAGGAATGCAAGACCATGGTGAACAACGTTCAATACGAGGTAGTGGAGAAACTTGGCACGGCAAAGCTAAAGCTAGAGATAACTCAAATCGAAACGATTAAGCAAAACAGAACAACCCAAGAATTGGGAATACACGAACTAAAGATGGAGGATATTGAAACAAAGCTGCAGATTAACAGAACACAAGCGGGTACAATAATACACGCAACAGCGACGTATACAATGCTAGTCATGTTACTGATAATAGTGTTGGTCATGGCCGTTTGTTCAAAAAGGACGACCACCATTATACCAGAGACACCACTTGCAACGTTCACGCCAACTATTGCTCCAACCGCTACCTTCACACCCACCATCGCTCCGCTATGGTCGGTAGTATAGTCTGAGGGGGGAGGAGTTACCGCCTCAGCATTTTCCCTTGGCGGTCCCCCACCGAAACCCACAGAGCTGACCGGCAACTGCGTTGCCAAATAAACACAAACAACTGGGCCGTCGCTAACTTCAGCTATGTATGCATCCGGTCCAATTACGATTCCATTCCGCTAGGTCAGCACTTTATTGTAATCCATAAGCTTCAACCAAGAAATATTAAATAAAGAATTCATTCTGAATCTGACATTCAACCAATTCAATCGCTTATTCTCTGAACTTAATCATATTATTAATTGGGAAACCTTTGGTGGAAAATCATAACTCGCGCACAATCCAAAATCTTGAGAACAATCACTGGGGCACCTTGGTATGTTCGCAACGAAAACATCCATCTGGGCATCCTCGAAGTGAAAGACGAAATACAGAAGCAAAAAAAGTCCTACAAAGAAAAACTGTCTTCGCGCCCAAATATCCTCGCTCGGGGATTGACTCGGATTTCTAGCAGATCCCGCCTGCGACGCAACGACCTTCCAACCCAGCAATCAATTTTTAGGGCCGTCTAACTCTGTATCAGTCAATACGACTGTGAGTTAAGTTAAAAATATAAGATCTTTGTCGATCTTTCTCTTTCATAGCGCACTGTCGTGTTTTTGTTTTGCGCTCCGATTTTTGTGTTAATTCGATTTTAAACCACCGGGGTTTCCTCTGAATTCATCACCTAAATATTTAAAATTATATACCGTTTCGCTATCGCGCGTGCATGCACTTTTTTGTGTAATTAATTTGTGTTAATAATCACTTTTTAGTTTGTGCTAAGACGGTTATCTTATTTTCCCCCTTATTCTTTTTCTCGTTTTTATTAATTTTCTCTCCCCCGCTTGAGTGCCGTTATAGCTCTCATCGCTCTTGTGATTTCTGCTGCTCATACTCTTAACCTTGCGCTCTTTTGTTCTCTCTCTCTCTTGGCTTTTTTGGTACTGATAGTGTGCACAGTGGTTCTAGGGTTTGTGAAAATGTCCCAAAATATTGTCTGTGTAATTAAGAACTGCCAAAAAAATATTTTGGCAGACCAGCTCAGTTTCTATTGTTGGCTTTGCGAGGCAGAAGTGCACGCTAAGTGCATCGAGATGACAGGTCGAATAGCTGACGTAGTGTCCAGCAAAAAGGGCCTGCGTTATTGCTGTGAGGCCTGTCGACCGGTTGAGAAGGAGATATCATCCATCCTTCATGCGTCAGACCAGAAGTGGATTTTCTGAGATCATGGCCACTTTCCGCAATGCGAGTGACCTGTTCTCCGCGCTTGACGCTCAATTTAATAGTATGAAGCTATTAAATGAGTCGCCGAAACGCAAAAAATCTGCTGCTGGCCGACAGCAACTGTGTGAGACGCAGCAACCGATTTCCTGCCACTCCCCTGCGCCACAGCTCCTGGTGCCCATTTCAATGGTTCTGAGATCAGGAACTAGGAAAGATTCGGTTACCGAATCTGAAGCAGCCGCTCAGCCAGCAATTTCCGCGTCGTCCGTTGTGTCCGATGCGGAGCCCAAATCTTTGGCTCCGCAAATCTCCTTACATAAATCAACCCAGGGTCCAACAATGCCCGGAATACCGGCCGTAGTTGGTAACAATTCGTTACGCAAGACCATCACAGCAGTCCCACCTTCGAAAACAATATTTGTTTCGAGGCTTGCCCCTGATCTCGCATCGGAAGATGTTCTAGCCTTTATACAAGGCAAAACCCAATCCGGACATATCAAGGTGGAAAAATTTCAATTTTCGTATGCCAGAGACATTTCATCTTTTAAGATAAATGTCTCAACCCAACTCTTTGACACTATTTGCTCGGGTGACTGCTGGCCCGAGTACGTAATTGTTAAAGAGTACGAGGCTCGAAAGAAGAGAACACGGCTTGCGGGAGTACAACTGCCCAGGCCGTCACAATCCTCAGTGTCCACTGCCGTACCTTCTGTCCCAAAAAACTAACCTCTTCCCTACTACTTTCCTATCAGAATACTAGAGGCTTACGCAGTAAGCTCTCTAAAATGTATTCGGATAGTCTTTCTTTCGCATCTCAGGTGATTGTATTTACTGAAACCTGGTTGAAGCCGGAGATCCTCTGCTCCGAAATTCTTCCAAGTAAGTACACAATCTATAGATTAGACCGTCTTGTCCAGCGTGGTGGTGGAGTTTCAATTGCCGTTGACTCCTGCCTCATCTCGGAACAGGTGGTATCTAACGACTTTCTGGACATTGAATTCATATGCGTAAAATTATCTTTTACAGGCAGCTGTATATATATTACCTGCTCTTATATTCCTCCATCTTCGGAAATGCCAACTTATTAGAAACATCTTCGGCAATTCAGGCAGTTTCCAACTGGCTTTCTGATAGGGACCAATTGGTGACTTTGGGTGACTTCAACATACCTGGAGCTCACTGGTCTTCTGACGGTGTGTCTAATATCCTCCTGACTGCGGCACAGCATGACCTTATAAATGGCTTGTTTGATTTATACTTATCTTTAGTTAACCATGTCTTTAATTCTCTAAACCGCTTATTGGATCTATGCTTTGTTTCAGATCCGGCTGGCGTAAACCTAAGTAGAGTTCCTCCAATGACGCAACCTGAAGATCCTGATCACTTTCGATGTGACCATCGACACTGGGACAGTTTTAGCAACGACATCTGGTAGTAGGTTAAACAGAGTCCGCTGTTTCCGAAAGGCCGACTATTAGAAGCTAAACACTTTAATAGCTGAATTTGATTGGTCTAATCTCTTCATGAGCTCAGACATGGCAACCGCCGTTGATATCTTTTATAGTGCCATGAACTCATTTTTCTTCTTATGTGTTCCTGAAACCTATCCGTCGGTCTCTAATAAACCACTCTGGTTTAACAAAGAGCTGACACGTTTAAAAAACGTAAAATCTAGGCTTTATAATAAATATAAACGTACTGGTTCAAGAACGGCTTTCTCATCCTATCTAAGTGCTCGATCTAGCTTCACCGTGCTTAACGCTCGGTGTTATAAAAATTATTTGACTCGTTGCAAGGTCCAGTTCACGCAGGACTCCAAACAGTTTTATAATTTTGTTAACTCTAAACGTAAACCCACGTTGTACCCTCCCTCGCTGTCATTTAATAATATTACTGTAAATTCTGATCAAGCAATAGCCAATCTCTTCGCTGAGTTTTTTAAAACCACATATTCTCCTTCAACATCTTCAGATCAAACATTTTCTCCAGCTATGCCCAGTTCGTACTTAATCTTCAGTCCTATTTTAAACGAAAGCTCACTTGAAGTATTTAATTAGTTTATTAAATAGATATCGAAAACTTGGTGGCAAGATAATTTATTGGGGCGAGAAAACCGAGACCAAGAAATGGTCGATCGATTTCAATTTTGCGAGTCCTCTATTTCACATTGTAATAGCTCTTATGGACTAACTTAACGAAGGTTGGCGAGGACGGGGCGAATTTGCAAAGAGAGCAAGAGAACTTTATTATGTTCCCTCCTTCGCCCTAAACTAACATACACTAAACTTCAATTTTTTCAGATACAATTTATAAATACATCAATTCATCCAACACGGTCCTCGTTGAACGCCTCCCACGGCATCAACACACTGGAAGCGGAGCCAGCTTGTGTATGGCCCTCCAGAAGACAGTTCCATCGTTCCTCCTAACGTCGACGACCCTGACCATTCCGTCCTGCCCTGCGTGCGTCGCGACGATCCTCCCTAGGAGCCACTGTTGAGGCGGCAGGTTGTCCTCTGCCACGACGACGAGCTGGAGTCCCAGGACATACTCCCGGGACCATCGCCGCCAGAACGTTTGCCTGACTGACGAGACAAGCCGCCATCGCCGAAAGCAGTTGAGACCCGTCTGGACCGGGGTCCGGAGTGCCGGAGCTACGACGAGGGGCACGCCTGTCAGCATGTGCCCAGGAGTGAGCGCCTCTCCGTTGCTTGGGTCCTGGCTGAGACCTCCGAGGGGACGTGAGTTCATCACGGGCTCGATCCCGACGAGGACTGTCCCTAGCTCTTCCGCGTAGAGGAGCGCGCTGCCCACCGCTCGTAGGAGTAGATGCTTGGAAGTTTTGACACCTGCTTCCCATAGTCCGTCCATGTGCAGAGCCCGAGGGGGTGTGAGCGCAAATTTGGATCCGCTTTTTGATGCGAATTCGCGAATCGCGTCCGCCTGCTCCTCGAGCCTTTCGCGAAGAGCCTGGAAGTGGCAACTCGCTCCTACGAAATTCGTCGCGTTGTCGCAGTGAACTGTTTGGGGGCATCTTTGGCGACCAATAAACCTTTGAAAATAAAAAGGAATCAGTACTGAGATCTGAAACAATTTCCAAATGAACTGCCTAGGACTTATATGGGGGCCTTCCTCGAATTTTCAATGTCGTATAAACAGGGCCACAAAAATTAACGCCACATATTGAAAATGGGCGGAGAGCACGGAGTCTATCTGCGGGAAGATTGCCCATAATTTGAGTCATCAGTCGGGACTTGTATTTAAAACACGGCACACACTATCGAACTGTCTGACTGCAGAGTTCCTGAGCGTTTATAATTCAAATACGATGTCGTAGGATACTTGTTGGCATCTAGGACCGACATGAAAATTAGTATGGTGCAGATGCGGACGTAGCTCTGCACAAATTGGGAGCGTTTCGTCAACAGCAAGGGGAACTTAGCATTGTATGATATTAGAGCGTTTGCTAGTGGCCCCCAACTCGCAACAACGAAAATTTGCACCAAGTGCCCGTGTCTTCATATATGAATGGGTTTAATCGCTTAAGACTTGGGCCGACCTTGGAGCCTTTATGAATTTTTTTCAATTTCTGCGGGAGTTACGTCTGGGGGAGTTACAAGTTTCAGGGCTACTTTATCTTCAGTCATATTTTAAACGAAAGCTCACCTTTTCATGATCTTCAACGAGTTAAGCCAGTATATTCGCCAGGTCCCGATGGAATACCAAGCTCTGTGCGCTGTGTAACCCCCTTCTTAAATTGTTTATCTTATCTTTAGAATCCTCAGTATTTCCCCTTATTTGGAGGGAATAATTTGTTATTCCTCTCCACAAAAAAGGTAGCAAATCGGATGCCAGTAACTATAGGGGTATCTCTAAGTTATCGGCATTCCCCAAACTTTTCGAGAATGTAAACACTCCTCATTTGCAACATCTATGCAGATTTCATTTCTCCATGTCAGCATGGTTTTATGAGGCGAAGATCAACCACGACCAATCTTCTGGGCTTGAAAAAAACTCTCAAGCCGATGTTATTTACACGGACTTTGGTAAAGCTTTCGACTCGATTAATCATTCTATTCTGGTTAGGAAACTTGATTCAATGGGGTTTCCTAGTGATCTTTTTAAGTGGATTTCGAGTTATCTAAGTGACAGGACACAAAAGGTTCTCTTCAGAAACGTTCTATCCAATAGCCTCAGTGTCACTTTTGGCGTCTCACAGGGTAGCCACCTTGCCCCCTGCTATTTACATTGTTTATCAATGATTTGCCGCAGGTTCTAACCAAATCCAGAGTACTCATGTATGCGAATGACGTTAAACTCAGCTTGCAGTATTGGGACAATTCATTCCAATCAGACCTACAATATAACTTCCAAGCATGGTGTCATGCTAATGATTTACATCTCAACAGCTCTAAATGCAAACTGAAGACATTTTCACGTGTCACTCCCCTGTTTGCCACTTATTTGAGTTCATCACGGGCTCGATCCCGACGAGGACTGTCCCTAGCTCTTCCGCGTAGAGGAGCGCGCTGCCCACCGCTCGTAGGAGTAGATGCTTGGAAGTTTTGACACCTGCTTCCCATAGTCCGTCCATGTGCAGAGCCCGAGGGGGTGTGAGCGCAAATTTGGATCCGCTTTTTGATGCGAATTCGCGAATCGCGTCCGCCTGCTCCTCGAGCCTTTCGCGAAGAGCCTGGAAGTGGCAACTCGCTCCTACGAAATTCGTCGCGTTGTCGCAGTGAACTGTTTGGGGGCATCTTTGGCGACCAATAAACCTTTGAAAATAAAAAGGAATCAGTACTGAGATTGAAACAATTTCCAAATGAACTGCCTAGGACTTATATGGGGGCCTTCCTCGAATTTTCAATGTCGTATAAACAGGGCCACAAAAATTAACGCCACATATTGAAAATGGGCGGAGAGCACGGAGTCTATCTGCGGGAAGATTGCCCATAATTGAGTCATCAGTCGGGACTTGTATTTAAAACACGGCACACACTATCGAACTGTCTGACTGCAGAGTTCCTGAGCGTTTATAATTCAAATACGATGTCGTAGGATACTTGTTGGCATCTAGGACCGACATGAAAATTAGTATGGTGCAGATGCGGACGTAGCTCTGCACAAATTGGGAGCGTTTCGTCAACAGCAAGGGGAACTTAGCATTGTATGATATTAGAGCGTTTGCTAGTGGCCCCCAACTCGCAACAACGAAAATTTGCACCAAGTGCCCGTGTCTTCATATATGAATGGGTTTAATCGCTTAAGACTTGGGCCGACCTTGGAGCCTTTATGAATTTTTTCAATTTCTGCGGGAGTTACGTCTGGGGGAGTTACAAGTTTCAGGGCTACTTTATCTTCAGTCATATTTTAAACGAAAGCTCACCTTTTCATGATCTTCAACGAGTTAAGCCAGTATATTCGCCAGGTCCCGATGGAATACCAAGCTCTGTGCGCTGTGTAACCCCCTTCTTAAATTGTTTATCTTATCTTTAGAATCCTCAGTATTTCCCCTTATTTGGAGGGAATAATTTGTTATTCCTCTCCACAAAAAAGGTAGCAAATCGGATGCCAGTAACTATAGGGGTATCTCTAAGTTATCGGCATTCCCCAAACTTTTCGAGAATGTAAACACTCCTCATTTGCAACATCTATGCAGATTTCATTTCTCCATGTCAGCATGGTTTTATGAGGCGAAGATCAACCACGACCAATCTTCTGGGCTTGAAAAAAACTCTCAAGCCGATGTTATTTACACGGACTTTGGTAAAGCTTTCGACTCGATTAATCATTCTATTCTGGTTAGGAAACTTGATTCAATGGGGTTTCCTAGTGATCTTTTTAAGTGGATTTCGAGTTATCTAAGTGACAGGACACAAAAGGTTCTCTTCAGAAACGTTCTATCCAATAGCCTCAGTGTCACTTTTGGCGTCTCACAGGGTAGCCACCTTGCCCCCTGCTATTTACATTGTTTATCAATGATTTGCCGCAGGTTCTAACCAAATCCAGAGTACTCATGTATGCGAATGACGTTAAACTCAGCTTGCAGTATTGGGACAATTCATTCCAATCAGACCTACAATATAACTTCCAAGCATGGTGTCATGCTAATGATTTACATCTCAACAGCTCTAAATGCAAACTGAAGACATTTTCACGTGTCACTCCCCTGTTTGCCACTTATTTGCTTAACGACTGCGCTTTGCAAAGAATTACTCTTGTTGACGATCTGGGTGTCCGCCTGGATCCTAAGCTTTCGTTTTCAGAACTTATTTCTTGTACGGTTAACAAAGCCAGAGGCTTGCTTGGATTCATTACAAGGTGGTCGAAGGAATTCGATTCTCCTTCTGTAACGAAGACTCTCTTTACTTCGTTTGTTCCCCCTATATTAGAGTATTGTTCGCCTTAAGGAAGCCTTCAAAATCTTAAAACTGTTTTGTTGGTAGAACTTGCTTGTATTATATGCTAATTTTTCCTCGTCTTCCAGCCAAACTCTGAATCAAATTCTTTCCTTCTGCCAATAATTCAGCCAGAGGCTACCCCGCAGCCAACCGCACCTTCATTTCGGCCGAACGAAGTCGAAAAAGTCATAAGAGGGCTAAGACCAAAAAAGGTTCCTGATGGTGACCAAAGATCCTGATCGAACTTCCACAATGCGCTATAGAGGTTGTCTGCAAACTATTTAATGGGATCATAAATCTTGGCTATTCCCCAAAAAAGTGGAAGAAATCCATCAACTATCGAACTAACGAACGGTCGTGTTTTTTCTTGCGCTCTCGTTTTGTGTAATAATTTGCATAAAAACCATCGGGGTTCCCGTTCACTTTGCGTGTGCATGCAACTTTATAATTTTATGATCTAATCCCTTTTATTTACATTATTTAACTTGTGCTGCCAGTGTTTGTTTTTCTTGTTCTTTTGTATTCCTCTTTTTGCCTTCTTCGTTTAGCCGTTGTTGCTCTGTTGCGATAGCTAAACGTTCTCAAAGCTCGCTTAATCTCACGTTCTCCCCCTCTCTTGCTCATCAACTCTCAGGCACAGGCAGCTGCACTGTTTTTTCATTATCTATCACCCCAGCTCTCTTAAGTTTACAGTACAGTGGTAAGTCGTAATAATGTCTTCTGATATCGTCTGCTTTTCCAAAACCTGTAAAAAGGTAATTTTGTCCAGCGATCTCACCATCGGCTGCTGGTTGTGCGACAACATTTTGCATGCAAAGTGCATTGGGGTTGCCGGCCGGACTGTCGATGACGTGAGAAAAAACATTGGCTTGCGCTACTGTTGCGATGCCTGTCGTGACGATGAAAGGGAAATTATGTCTTTCATGCGGCAAACCAAGGGCAGCTTTAAGGAGATATTATCTAGTTTCAACAAAACTCATAACATCTTCTTAGCGCTTCTTAGCAATTTAATAGCCTTACGCTATTAAATGAGTCTCCTAGGCGCAAAAAAACTGCAACTGTAGTGCAGCATGGTGACGGATCCCTACAACCCGCGGCGAGCTCTCAACAGCAGCAACCCACGGCACAGCCCTCGATCACTGCATTAAATACCAGAATTCTGAGATCGAGTGCTAGGAAGGAGTCGGTATCTGAAGGTGCGGGGGGACTGAGCGTTCCCCCGTTAACTTCTTTTTCGTCCTCTATGGGAATTCAAACTCGGATCCCCCATAGCCCCATAAATATATCCCCACAGGGATTACCGGCCGACAATTGCACGGCAGGCACTCAGTCTGTCTTGCCACAAGCCCTCATTGCGATCCCACCTACGAAACAGATATTTGTTTCGCGGCTCTCCCCTGGTCAAACATCGGAAGATGTCATTGCCTTTATACGAGGCAGGTCAGAGCTGAACATTTAAAATTAAAGGTGGAAAAATTCAAATTTTCTTATGCTAGGAATATTTAATCTTTCAAAATAAATGTCGCAAATGAATTCTTTGGTACGATATGCTCAACCAAATTTTGGCCTGAGTATGTTGTCGTTAAAGAGTATGAAGCTAAGAAAAAAAACCGCCTGTGGGTATAACTCTTCCCAAGCCCGACCTGACCACTGTGCCCTCTACATCCTCCAACTCTGCCCAAAAAAACTAAATACTTCGCTGTTAATCTCCTTTAGAGGCTTACGTAGCAAGCTGCATAAACTATATTCTGATAGTCTTGCATTTACCTCCCATGTTATTGTGTTCACAGAAACCTGGCTAAAGCCGGAGATTCTTAGCTCCGAAGTTTTCCCAGCTGCGTTCCCAGGCGCGGGGGTGGGGTCCTCATAGCGGTCAACTCCACTCTCACGTCAGAATTATTAACTTTCGAGGAAAGCAACGAAGTTAAATTCCTCTGTGTGAAGCTATCATTTAATGGTCGCTTTGTTTTTATTACATGTTCTTACATTCCTCCATTGTCGGAATTGCCTATTTTTTGGAACCACCTTTCCGCCATTCGAATGGTTTCCAATATGCTTTCTGATAGAGATCATTTAGTAGCCTTGGGAGATTTTAATATCCCTAGAGCTATTTGGATAAATAACTCCTCTAACACACTTCAATCCTCAACACAACATGATTTTATTGCTGGCTTGTTCGACATTTCGTTGTCTCAAGTCAACCATGTACGAAATTCCTTAGAGCGCTTGCTTGATCTTTGTTTTGTCTCAGACCCGGCGAGTGTTAGTTTAGCGAGGGTGGCGCCTCTGACGCAACCGGAAGATTAGGGATCTTCATCCCACTTTCGATGTGACACTCGACATTGGTACTGATATACAGAAAATACCTGATAGACCAGCCAAAAGAGTTTACTGCTTTCACAAGTCTGACTTCGACCGGCTAAATAATTTTATTTCTGATTTTAACTGGTTTATATATGTGCACTGACATGACCGTGAATGATCTCGTGGATATTTTTTAAAATGCGATGAATTCGTTTTTCTTCGAATATGTTCCGGTATACTATCTCTCAATTTCAAATAAACACCCTTGGTTTACTAAAGAATTGAGTAGCTTAAAAAATGTAAAGTCAAGGCTGTACACGAAATTTAGAAAAACCAGTTCTAGTTCTGACCTCTCTAACTATATATCGGCTCGGTCAAACTTCACTGTACTGAACGCACAGTGTTACAAGAACTATTTGACTCGTTGTAGGGTCCAATTTTCTCAGGATCCTAAACAGTTTTATAATTTTGTTAATACTAAACGTAAGGCGGTAACTCATCCTTCATCGATTTCTTTTGAAAATGAAACTGTAAAGGGCGATCAAGCAATTGCCGATCTTTTTGCCCAGTTTTTCCAAACTACTTACTCTACTTCCACTGACCCAAATCAGATTTATTCTTATAGCATGCCAAAATCGAACCTAATTTTCTGTCCATGTTTAAACGAAAGTTTTCTCCTTGTAGATCTTCATCGAGTAAAGCCAGTTTATCTGCCAGGTCCCGACGGAATACCGGGCTGCGTGCTTAGGTATTGTGCCGATGCCCTGTGCTCGCCCCTTCTGAAATTGTTTACCTTATCCTTAGAAACATCGCACTTTCCCCTTATTTCGAAGGAATCATTCATTATTCCTCTCCGCAAAATAGGAAACAAATCGGAGGCCAATAACTATAGAGGAATCTCTAAGCTTTCGGCCATCCCTAAACTTTTTGAAAACATTATTACTCCACATTTGCAGCACCTTTGTAGATCAGTAATTTCTCCATGTCAGCATGGATTTGTTAAGCGGAGATCAACAACTACTAACCTTCTGGAGCTCACTTCCTTCATTATAAGGGGTTTCCATCAAAACCTTCAAACAGACGTTATTTATACTGACTGCAGCAAAGCATTTGCTTCCGTTAATCATTCCCTTATCCTCAGGAAACTCGACTAAATGGGTTTTCCAATTGATCTTCTTAGGTGGCTCTCTAGTTATCTGACTGGCAGGACGCAAAAAGTCCTCTTTAAAAATAATTTTTCTAATGTTCTCCGGGTTACCTCTGGTGTCCCGCAAGGGAGCCATTTTGGTCCCTTATTGGTTACATTATTTATCAACGATCTGCCCGAAGTTTTGACAAACTCTAGAGTACTCATGTACGCTGATGATGTCAAGCTTTGTGTGCAATACAAGGACGTCGCTTACCAGTCTGATTTTCAAACAGATCTTGTTAGCTTCCAAACCTGGTGCCGCATAAACCTACTAAACTGGAATGGCTCTAAATGCAAGCTAATGACATTCTCTCGTGTCGTTCCCAAACTTGCAACTTACACGCTAAACTGCTGCTCTTTGGAAAGAATTAACTCAGTTGATGACTTGGGTGTCCGCCTGGATCCCAAACTTGACTTTATCGATCATATTTCGTGCATGGTGAATAAAGGCAGAAGTATGCTGGGATTTATTAAACGGAGGTCGAAAGAATTCGATGACCCCTATGTAACTAAAACTTTACTTTGTGCAAGTTATAATGAATTGTATTCATTAATTTCACATGTCGATAGTCTTCCCAAACTAAAAACTTTAATCCTAACCCACTTAGCTCGCTTGCAAGCAAACACTCAGGCAGCATGCCGGTAGTTAATTTTCCTCGTTTTTCTATATTTTCATCGCGTCTACTAATACCTAACCCTAACAGGCACGTGCCTGGTTTCATAAAGCCGGCGACTTGAGTGTACTGACCGTAGTGCATCAACGTCCATAAGAGTTAAAAAAAAAAAAAAGAGTTATAATGATACCGAAGCCTGGAAAAGACCATACAATTCCGCCATCGTACAGACCAATAAGCCTCCTATCTTGATTGTCTAAATTGTTCGAAAAATGTTTGTTAGCTCGAATAATACCACATCTGAAAGCTTGCAATATCATACCGGCACACAAATTTGGTTTCTGAAGAAACCACGGAACCATCGAGCAAGTGAACACATAAACATCCGAAAGAGGCTTAGCCTTCGAACAGAGAGAATACTGTAGCGCTATTTTTCTCGACGTATCTCAAGCTTTCGGCCGAGTTTGGCTTAATGGGCTCATGTATAAAATTAAAACGTATTTTCCAACAAGCTACTGGAATCATACCTCTACAATAGGGCATTCTCCGTGAGGTGCAACGCAGCTACTTTGGGCGACTACATCATCGAAGCTGGAGTTCCACAAGGAAGCGCACTCGGCCCAAGTCTATATGTTTTGTATACTGCGGATATTCCTACGAACGCACAACTAACAACGTCAACGTTCGCCGACGATACCGCTATCCTTAGTCGCTCCAGATGTCCAACGCAAGCAAAAAACAAATTGGTTAATCATCTAATAGTAGTGGAAAGGTGGCTGTCCGACTGGCGCATTAAAATAAACGAACAAAAGTGTAAACATGTAACGTTTACTCTCAATAGACAAACATGCCCTTCGCTTTCACTTAACGGTATGCAGATCCCCCAAGCTACCGAAGTAACATACCTTGGCGTCCACCTTAATAGACGATTAAGCTGGCGCAAGCACATCGAATGCAAGAAGATGCACCTGAAACTGAAAGCCAGCAGCCTCCACTGGATCATAAACTTACGATCACCCCTGTGCCTGGCCTACAAGTTACTACTCTACAATTCAGTCCTAAAGCCTATCTGAACGTATGGCTCCCAGCTGTGGGGAAACGACAGCAGCAGCGACATAGACATCATACAGCGCGAATTACCGCCTCAGCATTTACCCTCGGCGGTCCCCCACCGAATCCCCTCTGGCAGCCACTTGAGCAGCAGAACTGACCGGCAACTGTGTTGCCAAATAAACACAAACAACTGGGCCGTCGCTGACTTCAGCTATGTATGCATCCGGTCCAATTACGATTTCATTCCGCTAGGTCAGCACTTTATTGTAATCCATAAGCTTCAACCAAGAAATATTAAATAAAGAATTCATTCTGAATCTGGCATTCAACCAATTCAATCGCTTATTCTCTGAACTTAATCATATTATGAATTGGGAAACCTTTGGTGGAAAATCCCTTGGAACCTACTAAATCATAACTGGCGCAGTCGGCAACTTTCGTCAACGGACGGATTCGACCAAGGACAGGAAGGATCTGAGACGGCGAAAGGAAACATAGAAGGACAGATGTTCAGGATTATAATAAGCCTTATTATGTACGAAAGTGAGTAGAGTGAAGTGTGTGACATGGAGTGAAGAAATAATTCAAAAAGGAAAAATAAGAAATAATTAAATGAATAAAATTGAAATAAATAAAGTGAAGTAATTAAAATAAAAAATGCAACAAGAAGTAAATTAATAATGGATGGAAATATGGCCAAGAGATGTTAAAAGCAATGGAAGTAATAAAAATACAATGAGGAGGAAGTTTAGAAGTGCAAAGTTAAAGTAATTAAGATGAATCAATACGAGAAGAATTTGAGAGTTAGTTAAAAGTGCAGTATAAAGTCAAATCAAATGGCCGTGGCCAGACGTCGGTTCGATCGTGGTGACGGACGGTTCGGGGTTGCGTCGAGCAGTTCGGTCCGCAATTGGTCGCACAGCCGATCGACTAGCTTCAGCATACTAGGTAATAGCAGTAGAGAAGGAACAAGAGATAAAAAAAAGTAATAATAATTAAATATATATATAAAAAAATAAATAAATAAAATAATATTAATAATATATATATAATGATTATGAATAAATCAATATTAAGACAAAATCCATGGTCGCTATGTATTCAATGTAAGAGAAGAAGAACAATATATACTAAAACACTAAAATAAGTACACTGTTACACACACACAAAAATTTAATTTAATTTAATTTGAAATTAAGTACACGACTAATTAAGTACAATCATACACGAAATAAGAATTTAAACAAGTTAGAGTAGACGCAATAATTCCGAAGTAGTTGAGCTTATTATGACAGAAGAAAATAGGCCAGTACAGATGGCAACTACGAGCGTATTAGAAGCCATCAAGGTGGTAGACCTGGTGGAAATTATCCCTAAATATAATGGGGACTCTGCGAAGCTAGATGGATTTATAGGAGCAGTAGAGCAGGTGCTAGGGCTGATCAAGGGTGAAGAGAGATCGAATGTAGGGGTTATTGCCCTCAGGGCAGTAAAAGGAAAGATCATAGGGACAGTGGATAAAGTCCTCGATTTGGACGAGTCCGAATTAAACTGGGATCAGATTAAAAGAATCTTGACCACACATTTTAAGGATAAGAGGTCAGAGCAAGACTTAACTGTGGAATTGACACACATTAAGAAGAAGAAGTTGGAGTTAGAGGTTCTGAGAGAGTTATGACCTTAAAGAAAGCCTTGGTTAGCCTCGCTAAATCAGAGGAGCAAGGCACCTTATTCAGAGAAGAGAAGATTAAGATTTCATTCGGCATTAAAAGGGCCAATAGGCGTGACCACTAGGAACATGGGTATGTCTAATATAGCAAAGGCTTATGAGATAGCTTGCCGAGAGAAGAATTTAAGGATGTTAGAAAAAACAGGAGCGGAAGTAAAGGGAGTAATTGACTCGCAGTACAAGGAGCTGAGCGAGACTCCGAAGCAAGAGCCGGAGAAACTGGATGGACCGACCACAGAGTCGCAAACCGGAAGTTGGTCTCAGTACCGTTGGGCAGGGAATACCCAGCCCCAATTTACGATGCCGTTTCCTATGCCCAATGTGGATGGATGGCCAGGATTTGGATTTCCGTATCCAATAATGGGCAATCCGTTCAGGGTAGATAATTTCAACCAGACCGAAAATTCAAATTACACTAGGCCGTACCGTAATTACCACAACCAAAATAACAAGTAGAATTATGGTCAAAATAATGGTGACAGGCAGTGGTACGGGAACAACTATAACAATTATTATAACAACAAGCCTAGAGAAGGACAGTTAGCGATACAGGCAGCTGGAGATGGAGGTAGTGGCCAATCGAGAATGTCAAAAAATTCAAATTATTCGGGCCAATCGTATAACTCAAGTAATTCGAGGCAATCGAATAATTCGACCAACTCTAAGAGGTCATACAATTCAAATAATAATTCGGAGAGGAGCGTAAATCGTTCGTCAGAGGGTGGTCAGTTGCATAATATTCAAGAGGATGATGCAAATTTTTCGCAATCAGCCTCGAGCAACCAACAGAATCTCTAGGAACTAGGACGGGCCACTCCACCCTACCATATATAATGATCAAGTGAGCTTCTGGAAAAACAATAAACCTTTTAATTGATACAGGATCCACTTATTCTTTTATTCGTCCCGAATTCGCTCAATCACAGTATGTGAAGGAGCTACAAGACCCAATAGCCATTAAGACGATTACCCAATCACATACAATCTTAAAGGAAGTACTTGTGCCGATGTTCAAAGAACTGGGAGGAAAAGGAAAAATGAGGTTATTACTTGCTCGCGAGCAATTTCCACTAGCTCCTTGTCGTTGCCCAGCTTAGCGCGCTTTGCAAGCGGCAGATTATCGGAGGCCTGAGTTCCGCTTGAAGAGGGAGAATTTTCTGGCTCCAGTTTTATATCTTGACTCGGAGCCTTCCATTTTTCAAATGCACCAATTCCATTTTTCCAACTGTCAATTTAAAACATTTTTCACAGGGAATAAGAAGCCATCTAAGTAGCTTTAGAAAGTACATCAAATGTACACCGGATGTGGAACGAAATAAAACTATTTGGAACGAGATATACATATAGAACATCCGTCAAACGGATGTGGGATGTTAGATGTAGCTGTGTGGGAATACCCTATAACAATAGACATGCTTGAATTAAACATAAACGATGTAAGTCGAAAGCTTGTTGTTGGCAAAAATTGGAGTAATTTCAAAGTTAATTTTTGATAAGAAAGAGGCGACTAAATGCTTACAGGTACTAGAGGAACAGGGTATTCAGATAACATCGGATGAGCACATGTACGAATTTTTAGAATTTAAGGCAATTACGAATAAGACCGATTTAATATTTGCGATTAAGTTACCCATTTTCAAAAAAGAGACGTATTCTCTACATAGAATTATATCATTACCTATGAATAAGACGGAATTTGTAATAACACCAGAATACGTCGTAATGAATAACAAAGAAATGTGTTACTATAAAAACAAATGTCAAAAAATTAGAAATTTATATATATGTAAGAACAACAAAATTGTAAATCAGATTAACGAAGATTGTTTAAAAAATCTGATCAGCGGAAAGGAAGCGGACTGCGAACCAAGGGACGCAGGGCTCATAACCAGGATTTTTGAGCCGGAAGAAGGTTACATCGGAATTTTCAATGGAGAAAATATAAAATTGCAAACGGACTGCGGAGAAGAGAGGATGGTGAATGGATCGGCGCTAATCGCATTCAAGGAATGCAAGACCATGGTGAACAACGTTCAATACGAGGCAGTGGAGAAACTTGGCACGGCAAAGCTAAAGCTAGAGATAACTCAAATCGAAACGATTAAGCAAAACAGAACAACCCAAGAATTGGGAATACACGAACTAAAGATGGAGGATATTGAAACAAAGCTGCAGATCAACAGAACACAAGCGGGTACAATAATACACGCAACAGCGACGTATACAATGCTAGTTGTTCAGTCGCAGCAGTATGTAGTCATAAGTATGATATTTAAGACACGACACACATAATGTAACAATTCGTCAGTCGCAGCGACATGCATTTATCGTAAATAAAGTATCAATTACCAGGTCAAGCGAATATGCATAGTCTGCTGAGACGAGGAAATGAGCTGGGGCAATGGTCTCAGTTCCTAACGATAACCCACATTTACAGTAACCGCACACTATTTCTTATACATTATTTCTGTTAGCATAAGCACTTTTGTACCTATAAATATTGTTAAGTTTCATTAATAAAGTCAGTAAGAGTTCTAACGCCAACCCAAGAGCTTTTATTCATGCACCAGAGGCTGTCGCTGTGTCTTCAGACCCTCACCACAACCAACCCGTTCGCCTAGAACAACTCATGCCCCTACATACTTTATACCGTCCACCTAGTTCCAAGTGCTAGTTGCGACAACAAACAGGCAAATAGTTTATGCACTATTTGCCAGGCATCTAAGCCTTCTTACACTTTACATTTTGGTGACCCCGACGTGATTTTTTCACACTCGCCAAAAAACATTTTGGTGACCCCGACGAACACGTCAACCAACAGGAAGGATTCCGTAACTCTTGGGAATCTTCCTGATTTTTTCACACTCGCCAAAAAACTTTTGGTGACCCCGACGAACACGTCAACCAACAGGAAGGATTCCGTAACTCTTGGGAATCTTCCTGATTTTTTCACACTCGCCAAAAAACATTTGGTGAGCCCTGACTCACAGGAAATTGTCCTGAATACGTCAAACCCACAGGAAAGATTCCGTAACTCTTGGGAATCTTGGGAAAGTTCCGTAACTATTGGGAACCTCCCGCAGGAAACAATCCGTAACTCTTGGGATTTTCCTAACTTTTCACTCGCCATAAAAACCATTTGGTGAGCCCTGACTCACAGGAAATTGTCCTGAATACGTCAAACCCACAGGAAAGATTCCGTAACTCTTGGGAATCTTGGGAAAGTTCCGTAACTATTGGGAACCTCCCGCAGGAAACAATCCGTAACTCTTGGGATTTTCCTAACTTTTCACTCGCCATAAAAACCATTTGGTGAGTCCTGACTCACAGGAAATTGTCCTGAATACGTCAAAATCACAGGAAAGATTTCGTAACTCTTGGAATCTTCCAGAATTTCACTCTTGTCATAGAACATTGTGAACCAACAGGGAAAGTTTCGTAACTCTTGGGAACCTCCCGCAGGAAAGAATCCGTAACTTTTGGGATTCTGTTTTGACGCTGTCATTACACAGTCAAGAGCCTTCAAATCCTTTCTAGAGTTCTAGATCCTCCAAGTCTATTGAACAATTGTTAATTCCTTCGACCACACCACGGTTGCGAATAGGAGCGTATCCAGCTGTCAAAGCAAATAAAACACTCCCAACGGTCAGGAAATTAGACAATTATCAATATGTCTAACAAGGAGGAGCAAGCAGTCAAAGAGGCATTAGACTTGCAGGAAGAGATCAGTCAAGAGATCGCAAGGCTTATCCGCAACTTTAGAAAAGATTCAGCGGATAGAAAATTAAATCCAACATATTACCAAACAAAGTTGGTCGCAATCAATGAAGTATGGAATCGATTTGCGGAGAAGGACAAAAATATTCCTGCAACATATAGAACCGAAGAATATTTAAAGTTCTACGTCGACTGTCGTGATTCATACGATAAATACAGGAATATTATAGTCGACTCGATGGCTCAGAGCTCAAGCAATGCCCCAAATCTGGCAACCGCGAGCAATGGCCGGGAAACTGCAGACGTTGCAAGCTTAGCGCAACCTGCACGTAAACTTATATCAGCATGTCGGCAACAAAAAGCAATCGCCGATTTAATCAAACGGGCTCTGAAAGAATGTTCAGAGACCGGCAGGGCCATATCAAGGAGTTCAATAAACTCATTGTGGTCCCAATACCAAGAGATCCATTTCTCGATCCATGAAGAGTACGAAGACCCGGTCAGGGAGTCGTTCCTCCGACAAAAAAAAAAAGGAAAGCATTCCGATCCTCCCAACATTACTAGCAATGCTACTGATCCTTCCGTTAGCGATGGGACAGGCATTCAACATAACGCCATTTGCAAGCCAGCCAGGAATATTCTACGAACGGCTCGGCACATCCAGAATGGCAATCTCGGAATGGAAAATAATTGTATATTACGATTTGAAACCATATTGGAGCGACATGGGAATCTTGGCCAACGGGATATCGGAGCTGAAACACAAATGTTCAGAACTACGGAACATTAACGCTTGTAGATCAGTGTCTGAGCATTTCCAACATGTGTACAGCGAACTACAATCAGGAAATGAATTGATCCATCATTCTCGGCAGCGAAGAGCACCGCTGGACATAGTTGGAAATGTAGCGAGCTCACTATTCGGCGTTTTAGACTCAAGATACGCCGATGACATGTCCAAGGTGATCAAGGAGGTCAAATCCAATGAAGACGTACTAATGATGCTCTTGAAAAACCAGACATCAATCTTGGATGCGACAATAAACATAGTCAGGACGAGCAGCTCAGCCACTAACGACCGGATCAAGACACTCGAGAGCCAAATAGGTACAATGAATCTGGAAAGGGGAAAGTACCAAGGCGAGCACTTACAACAAGCATTCATGAGTCTGACAGCTCAATTAACTCTAGTGGCAACCGGACTGCAGCGAATGCAAAGTGAGATAGCTAATGTTCTCACTGACGTGCGCCATCGTACCATCAGTCCTATACTATTGTCTCCCAAGCAACTGAGGGAGCAACTAGATCAGATTCGGGAACACATTCCACCGGATCAACTGCTTCCGGTAGCATCGGCTGAGGTGATCCAGCTGTATAAAATTATGCATGCCGAAGGGACCACAACGAGCAGCCACGTCGTTTTCAAAATATCGCTGCCACTGGTGTCTGTAACAAAACAGGAGATATTCAGCATCATGGCGATCCCGATGTGGAAGGCTGGAAGCTGGCAACGATTCTGGCTACAAACGGAAATCATAGCCGTCAATGCCCATAGAGATCAGTTCATGGGATTGACCAAGGAGGAGTTTAATCAGTGTCTAGAGCTGCCACACGACGAACACATCTGTTTCAACCACCAAGCCACATTCAGCGTGGAAAACCGGTGTGAGTTCCAGCTGTTCAACAATAAGACGGAAACTATCTGCGAGGTCTCTCAGTCGAGGGCCGAGCTGTGGTGGTCAGCAACACGTCAGCGAAACAGATGGATGTTTGCCACACGCAGGCAAATTGAACTTCAAGCGGTGTGCAGCGGAACATCGTTCACCATCCAACTCAACGGAACGGGCTTACTATCACTGGCCCCAGGCTGCACTGCACGCAACTCAAAAATTAGCGTGAGCACATTCAGCACCGTAGTCAGCGAAACAAGGGCGGCATATGTTCGTTTTGGTAACATCACAAGGATGGACCTTAAGAACACACCTGAGCCACTGCAAGGAACGGCAGCCAAGGAAGCCAACTTGGAGGAACTGGGCGCTTTGCAGCACCAACTGGCCAAACTAAAAGACACCACCTGGAAAAATCAAATCAACACTCCCCAGCACCATCAAATAGCTGTTTATGTGGCCTTAGCAATATCAGTGTTATTAGGCATTGCATGGGCTTTCAGACGAACGGTCAGCAAATGGACATCAACACGCCGGGCTCCCGAACTCAGGCAGAACACGGAACAGCTACCACCAGAACCTACCCCACGAAATTTCGCGTTCGACCTTAGCGAAGGTTGAACACTTGTTCAACGGCCGGGAGAATGTTCAGTCGCAGCAGTATGTAGTCATAAGTATGATATTTAAGACACGACACACATAATGTAACAATTCGTCAGTCGCAGCGACATGCATTTATCGTAAATAAAGTATCAATTACCAGGTCAAGCGAATATGCATAGTCTGCTGAGACGAGGAAATGAGCTGGGGCAATGGTCTCAGTTCCTAACGATAACCCACATTTACAGTAACCGCACACTATTTCTTATACATTATTTCTGTTAGCATAAGCACTTTTGTACCTATAAATATTGTTAAGTTTCATTAATAAAGTCAGTAAGAGTTCTAACGCCAACCCAAGAGCTTTTATTCATGCACCAGAGGCTGTCGCTGTGTCTTCAGACCCTCACCACAACCAACCCGTTCGCCTAGAACAACTCATGCCCCTACACACTTTATACCGTCCACCTAGTTCCAAGTGCTAGTTGCGACAACAAACAGGCAAATAGTTTATGCACTATTTGCCAGGCATCTAAGCCTTCTTACACTTTACACTAGTCATGTTACTGATAATAGTGTTGGTCATGGCCGTTTGTTCAAAAAGGACGACCACCATTATACCAGAGACACCACTTGCAACGTTCACGCCAACTATTGCTCCAACCGCTACCTTCACACCCACCATCGCTCCGCTATGGTCGGTAGTATAGTCTGAGGGGGGAGGAGTTACCGTCTCAGCATTTTCCCTTGGCGGTCCCCCACCGAAACCCGCAGAGCTGACCGGCAACTGTGTTGCCAAATAAACACAAACAACTGGGCCGTCGCTGACTTCAGCTATGTATGCATCCGGTCCAATTACGATTCCATTCCGCTAGGTCAGCACTTTATTGTAATCCATAAGCTTCAACCAAGAAATATTAAATAAAGAATTCATTCTGAATCTGACATTCAACCAATTCAATCGCTTATTCTTTGAACTTAATCATATTATTAATTGGGAAACCTTTGGTGGAAAATCATAACTCGCGCACAATCCAAAATCTTGAGAACAATCACTGGGGCACCTTGGTATGTTCGCAACGAAAACATCCATCTGGGCATCCTCGAAGTGAAAGACGAAATACAGAAGCAAAAAAAGACCTACAAAGAAAAACTGTCTTCGCGCCCAAATATCCTCGTTCGGGGATTGACTCGGATTTCTAGCAGATCCCGCCTGCGACGCAACGACCTTCCAACCCAGCAATCAATTTTTAGGGCCGTCTAACTCTGTATCAGTCAATACGACTGTTAGTTAAGTTAAAAATATAAGATCTTTGTCGATCTTTCTCTTTCATAGCGCACTGTCGTGTTTTTGTTTTGCGCTCCGATTTTTGTGTTAATTTGATTTTAAACCACCGGGGTTTCCTCTGAATTCATCACCTAAATATTTAAAATTATATACCGTTTCGCTATCGCGCGTGCATGCACTTTTTTGTGTAATTAATTTGTGTTAATAATCACTTTTTAGTTTGTGCTAAGACGGTTATCTTATTTTCCTCCTTATTCTTTTTCTCGTTTTTATTAATTTTCTCTCCCCCGCTTGAGTGCCGTTATAGCTCTCATCGCTCTTGTGATTTCTGCTGCTCATACTCTTAACCTTGCGCTCTTTTGTTCTCTCTCTCTCTCTTGGCTTTTTTGGTACTGATAGTGTGCACAGTGGTTCTAGGGTTTGTGAAAATGTCCCAAAATATTGTCTGTGTAATTAAGAACTGCCAAAAAAATATTTTGGCAGACCAGCTCAGTTTCTATTGTTGGCTTTGCGAGGCAGAAGTGCACGCTAAGTGCATCGAGATGACAGGTCGAATAGCTGACGTAGTGTCCAGCAAAAAGGGCCTGCGTTATTGCTGTGAGGCCTGTCGACCGGTTGAGAAGGAGATATCATCCATCCTTCATGCGTCAGACCAGAAGTGGATTTTCTGAGATCATGGCCACTTTCCGCAATGCGAGTGACCTGTTCTCCGCGCTTGACGCTCAATTTAATAGTATGAAGCTATTAAATGAGTCGCCGAAACGCAAAAAATCTGCTGCTGGCCGACAGCAACTGTGTGAGACGCAGCCACCGATTTCCTGCCACTCCCCTGCGCCACAGCTCCTTGTGCCCATTTCAATGGTTCTGAGATCAGGAACTAGGAAAGATTCGGTTACCGAATCTGAAGCAGCCGCTTAGCCATCAATTTCCGCGTCGTCCGTTGTGTCCGATGCGGAGCCCAAATCTTTGGCTCCGCAAATCTCCTTACATAAATCAACCCAGGGTCCAACAATGCCCGGAATACCGGCCGTAGTTGGTAACAATTCGTTACGCAAGACCATCACAGCAGTCCCACCTTCGAAAACAATATTTGTTTCGAGGCTTGCCCCTGATCTCGCATCGGAAGATGTTCTAGCCTTTATACAAGGCAAAACCCAATCCGGACATATCAAGGTGGAAAAATTTTAATTTTCGTATGCCAGAGACATTTCATCTTTTAAGATAAATGTCTCAACCCAACTCTTTGACACTATTTGCTCGGGTGACTGCTGGCCCGAGTACGTAATTGTTAAAGAGTACGAGGCTCGAAAGAAGAGAACACGGCCTGCGGGAGTACAACTGCCCAGGCCGTCACAATCCTCAGTGTCCACTGCCGTAACTTCTGTCCCAAAAAACTAACCTCTTCCCTACTACTTTCCTATCAGAATACTAGAGGCTTACGCAGTAAGCTCTCTAAATTGTATTCGGATAGTCTTTCTTTCGCATCTCAGGTGATTGTATTTACTGAAACCTGGTTGAAGCCGGAGATCCTCTGCTCCGAAATTCTTCCAAGTAAGTACACAATCTATAGATTAGACCGTCTTGTCCAGCGTGGTGGTGGAGTTTCAATTGTCGTTGACTCCTGCCTCATCTCGGAACAGGTGGTATCTAACGACTTTCTGGACATTGAATTCATATGCGTAAAATTATCTTTTACAGGCAGCTGTATATATATTACCTGCTCTTATATTCCTCCATCTTCGGAAATGCCAACTTATTAGAAACATCTTCGGCAATTCAGGCAGTTTCCAACTGGCTTTCTGATAGGGACCAATTGGTGACTTTGGGTGACTTCAACATACCTGGAGCTCACTGGTCTTCTGACGGTGTGTCTAATATCCTCCTGACTGCGGCACAGCATGACCTTATAAATGGCTTGTTTGATTTATACTTATCTTTAGTTAACCATGTCTTTAATTCTCTAAACCGCTTATTGGATCTATGCTTTGTTTCAGATCCGGCTGGCGTAAACCTAAGTAGAGTTCCTCCAATGACGCAACCTGAAGATCCTTATCATCCAACTTTCGATGTGACCATCGACACTGGGACAGTTTTAGCAACGACATCTGGTAGTAGGTTAAACAGAGTCCGCTGTTTCCGAAAGGCCGACTATTAGAGGCTAAACACTTTAATAGCTGAATTTGATTGGTCTAATCTCTTCATGAGCTCAAACATGGCAACCGCCGTTGATATCTTTTATAGTGCCATGAACTCATTTTTCTTCTTATGTGTTCCTGAAACCTATCCGTCGGTCTCTAATAAACCACTCTGGTTTAACAAAGAGCTGACACGTTTAAAAAACGTAAAATCTAGGCTTTATAATAAATATAAACGTACTGGTTCAAGAACGGCTTTCTCATCCTATCTAAGTGCTCGATCTAGCTTCACCGTGCTTAACGCTCAGTGTTATAAAAATTATTTGACTCGTTGCAAGGTCCAGATCACGCAGGACTCCAAACAGTTTTATAATTTTGTTAACTCTAAACGTAAACCCACGTTGTACCCTCCCTCGCTGTCATTTAATAATATTACTGTAAATTCTGATCAAGCAATAGCCAATCTCTTCGCTGAGTTTTTTAAAACCACATATTCTCCTTCAACATCTTCAGATCATACATTTTCTCCAGCTATGCCCAGTTCGAACCTAATCTTCAGTCCTATTTTAAACCAAAGCTCACTTATTCTTGATCTTCAACGTGTTAAGCCAGTATATTCACCAGGTCCTGATGGAATACCGGGCTCTGTGCTAAGCTATTGCTCCGAGACGCTGTGTAACCCCCTTCTTAAATTGTTTACCTTATCTTTAGAATCCTCAGAACTTCCCCTTATTTGGAGGGAATCATTTGTTATTCCTCTCCACAAAAAAGGTAGCAAGTCGGATGCCAGTAACTATAGAGGTATCTCTAAGTTATCGGCAATCCCCAAACTTTTCGAGAATGTAATCACTCCTCACTTGCAACATCTATGCAGATCCGTCTTCTCTCCATGTCAGCATGGTTTTATGAGGCGAAGATCAACCACGACCAATCTTCTGGAACTAACCTCTTTCGTTACTAGGGGTTTCCAACAAAATTTTTAAACCGATGTCATTTACACGGACTTTAGTAAAGCTTTTGACTCGGTTAATCATTCTCTTCTGGTTAGGAAACTCGATTCATTGGGGTTTCCAAGTGATCTTCTTAAATGGATTTCGAGTTATCTAAGTGACAGGTCCCGAAAGGTTCTGTTCAGAAATGTTCTATCCAATAGCCTCAGTGTCACTTCTGGCGTCCCACAGGGTAGCCACCTGGGACCACTACTATTTACATTGTTTATCAACGATTTGCCGCAGGTTCTAACCAAATCCAGAGTACTCATGTATGCTGATGATGTTAAACTTTGCGTGCAGTATAGGGACAGCTCACGCCAATCTGACCTACAATCGGATCTCGATAACTTTCAAGCATGGTGTCATGCTAACGATTTATATCTCAACAGCTCTAAATGCAAACTGATGACATTTTCTCGCACCACTCTTCTCCCTGCCACGTATATGCTTAACGATTGCTCTTTGGAAAGAATTACTATTGTTGATGACCTAGGCGTCCGCCTGGACCCTAAACTTTTGTTTTCAGAACATATTTCCTGTATGGTTCATAAAGACGCCGGCATGCTTGGATTCATTAAAAGGTGGTCGAAGGAATTCGATTCTCCTTATGTAACGAAGACCCTATATACTTCGTTAGTACGTCCTATATTGGAGTATGGCTCGTGCGTCTGGAGTGCTCAATACGGAGTCCATAGCAGCCGCATTGAATCTGTCCAAAAAAAGTTTTTACTTTTTGCCCTCCGTGGCCTACCCTGGGATGCTAACCTTAGATTACCGTCTTACTCTAGTAGACTTCTCCTAATTAATTTACCTTCTTTAACTAACCGTAGGACGATGCTTGGCGTCGTCTTTCAACATAAACTTATTCACGGCGAGGTGGAGAGCCCCTAACTGCTTGGGCAGCTCAATTTCCATGTTCCCCGTCTTTCATCTAGAAATTGTATCCCCCTAGTAGTTAACCACTGTAGGCGTGAGTTTGAAGTACATTAACCCTTTAGGGTTTTATGTACTGATTACAATCGTCTTTTTAGTAGTATTGAAGGCGTAGAAAGCCTTCAAAACTTAAAAACTGTATTGCTTGAAGTACTTGCCCGTAGTGTATCCTAATTTTCCTCTCTCGCGTCTATCTAGAACGCGTTCGTGCCGTACGTCACGCGGCTGCGCCCCTCGGTCGGTTGGGCGGGAGATGGGCCTCGTTGGGACTCGGTCGAAAAAACAAAAAAAAAAAAAATTAATACACCTCTTCTACGTCTCGCCAAGGTAAGATTCAATAAATAAAATTAACGTTTCAAAAAAAAAAAAGAAATACCTCTATGGCGCTGTATCCATTAAGGTTTAGTCTGACCATCAACCGTTGACCTTGTCGTTAGGCAACCGGAATTGCAATGCAAAACTGAAGCGATAGACGGGTATAGAGGAGTATAGAGAGTATAGAGAGGAGTATAGAGAGTATACAGGTTATGTTAGGTTAGTCCGGGCGGCCCTAATGGGGGGCCACGCATAGGCCAGTATGGCCCTTAGTTGCCCGGTAGAATTTTCCTTGAATGAACCTGGAGTAGTTTACGTGGTTTCGATGTCCTTGAGGATCGAGGCGCATTTCGTGAAGGCGAGCAGTTCACCTGGCGTTCTCTTTGAGGCCTCTCCTAGCGAGGCCAGCATTGGGGCGCCTAAGTACCTTAGTCTCGCCAGTGTCAAGGCCGGGCACTTGCAGATGAGAGTATTCCCACTAGTAATCTGCAGTCCTTCCTTGGGAGTTCCAGCACGTAGCGGCTGAGTTTTTCGTTGCGCTCTCTGCACAAGATTTTCAATATTTTGCAGGTTCCGGAGTTCCTTCTCCATCTGCTTCTTGCACGCGCGTCTGCCTGACTCTCTAGCTCGCTTTGGAGCGTTCTTAGGGAAACGGGGACGTTTTCTGTTCTGTCGCTCGTCAATCCGATGCCTTCCTTAACTAATACATCTGCGGTCTCGTTGCCATCGATGCCCTGGTGGCTGGGAACCCAATAGATCCGCACTGACCTTGTCGTGCTTAGGGTATCTAGTGCTTCCCTGCTTGCCAGTACATTTTTGGAGCAGACCTCCGACGATTGCAAGGATCTGATCGCGGCTTGACTGTCTACGAACAAGTTTACCGCCTCATGTGGGCGGTCTATTCTCTGCACAAGCTCTGCCGCCTTCCTGATGGCGAAGACTTCCGCCTGGAATATGCTGCACTGGCTTGGTAGCTTATACGACAGTCTTATCTCAGGGTCTGTACAGTATATGCCCGTTCCTACTCCTCCTTGCATCTTGGAGTCGTCGGTGTATATGTTAAGGTGTCGAGTGTGGTCCTGAGCCGTTTTCCAGTTTCTTGGTCCCATGAGTGTTGTTGTTTTGACATCCGGGCAGGTTCTGGGTATCATGTTGTCAGATGAACTGCTCATGTCTCGACCAATTAAACTGTGCCCGAATCCTTGTGGCGACATATTTCCTGCTGCTACTAGGCGTTGTGCAGCCTTTCCTGCAGTCAGTTGAGCGTGAATATCTAGGGGATCGATTCCGAGTATGACTTCGAGCGCTTTTGTAGAGGTTGACCTCTGTATTTGTGTTTCTATTCCCCTCCGCCTAGCGCACACACACGCTCGTAAGGTAAAAGTTATTCAGCGGCCTCGCCGCGTTCACCCGCTGCTGTCTGCTGAGCTGGATATGATCCTTGTCTTCGTTGTCCTGTCGTTGGCTGGGATCCTCGATGGCCTTGTTGCTCGTAGTCCTGGAATTTCTGGGTCTTATTGGTCACTGATCACTTTGTAAAATTTGTTCTTGTCGACTGGGTAGTTTTCGCACGAGTGATCGCTGCTCTAATTGTCGGCTCGGTCGTGACCCAATCCCACTTTCGCGGCTGCGCTGCCGCGATCCACGGCACGCTCCGTTCCTAATCCCATGCATTCTTTGTCTTTCTGCTCGCTCCCTCTTGAGCGGCCGTTGCGAATTATGTTTCGCATTCCGGCGTGCCGTCGGCGCCTGCGCCGTGGGCCCTCTGCCCCGATCGCGCTCTGCTTGACTCCTCTGCCGGTATCCGATTGGATCTGCCGCTCCGTCCCGTTCCTCTAGCCTGGAGTTGTTGGCGAGGTGGCCGATGTTGCCCGGCGATGTTGCTGGCGGAGTGGCCAGTGATGTCCGGTGATGTTGCTGGCGGATTGGCCAGTGATGTCCAGCGATGTTGCTGGAGGAGTGGTGTGTACCTAGCCTATCAAACCTAATCTAATCCCAATTGATGATCGATTTGAAAATTTAACAATACCGCTCAACTAAATCTACAGGTACTTACGTCGCACTTTTTATACCCGCTACCCATATGGTAGAAGGGTATTATAACTTTGTGCCGGCAGGAAATGTATGTAACAAGTAGAAGGAGGAATCTCCGACCCTATAAAGTATATACAATCTTGATCGGCGTCAACAGCCGAGACGATCTAGCCATGTCCGTCTGTGTGTCTGTCCGTCTGTCCGTATGAAACACTGGATCTCAGAGACTATAAGAGATAGAGTATTGTTATGCTTGCACGCAGATCTTGTTTGTTTTAATTTTTTACCACGCCCACTTCCGCCCCCGCAAATCATCAAAAAGCGTAATTTTAAAGCTAGAGTCTTGAATTTTGGTATGCACATTAAGAACTATAGTCTGTGTGATTTGGTTGCAATCAGATAAATATTGTCGAAGTTATTATAGAAATAATTTTGTATGGCCACAAACGGCTGCTGCAGCATACCTCATTTGGTTGATCAATTAGACCAACTAAATATTCTTACCCGTTCTTGATTGTGATCGGAAAAGAATCTTATAAGATATTCGAGAAGCCATTTTAATAAATGGTAATAATTAATAGCCGCTTTAATGCAATAATAACGAGTTTTTACACACAAAGATACTTGTGTATGTATTTTTGTATGCATGTGATTATATTACACTTGCTTTTTCATTTGTACGTTATGTTCAAAAATGTATTAACCATTTTTTTGGCGCTTTTCTGGTTCTTTTGGAATTGATGTAAAAAGTTATGATATATTCGTGTACAGTAGCAATTTTGGGAACATTTTCCAGATTTACTATGGGTATCGGGTATCTCAGAGTCGAGCTCACTGTAGCTTTCTTACTTGTTTTATTTTTAATATTATTATAATTAAAAAAATTTTTTTTAGTCAAACATAAGACTTTTGACTTCAAAGTTGCAGTTAGAGATTCTCTCTAATTCCTAAATCTGTAAATGTTTCTTAATAAATAAAAATAAATAAATTCGATTAAAATAAATGAAATATTGTTCTACTTTGTGGTTTTTAAATTACTACGCTAACATTATCAGTTACTACCAAACGGTTAGATACAATCGAAATTTGTATTGAAATGTAAAGTAGAGAGAGGGAATTATGTAACAACACATCGTCCAAATGGCCGCCTCTACTTTTCTGGCAAACCCTGATCCTTTTCGCGAAATTTTTAATCACTTTTCTGCACATTTGCGGTTCTATCTCGGCAATCGCGTCGCGTATGTTCCGTTTTAAGACAGCAATCGATTCGGGATGGGTAGCGTAGACTTTGCTCTTTACGTAGCTCCAAAGAAAAAAGTCCAACGGCGTCAAATCGCAAGATCTAGCCGGCCAATTGACATCGCCAGGAAATTGAGTTCACAGTAAAGCGATGTTGTCGCGAGTTGTGTGGCACGTAGCGCCGTCCTGTTGAAAGCAGAGGTCAGCCGGGTCCATTTCAATCATTTCTGGCCACAAAAAATCGTTTATCATGGTATGGTATCGTAGGGCGTTGTCGGTGACGGTCGCTCCATGCTCATTTTCATAGTAAAATTCCACGATTTATATTTTTTGTTTTACTGTGTAGCGTTGTATGGTAAATTTCCCACATTTTTAGATTACATATGTCAAGTTTGCACAACTTTCTGAGGAGTTAAAATGGATTTTTGAGAAAATCAATAATTTTTGTAAAAGGCTTTGTGAAAGATGGAGGCAATGCAACCGGGATAAGAAGCGATTTGAGTGCAAGAACGCGGATTGGTTAACCGACCATTTGGTTCTTGTGAGTGAAGACAAAAAATTAAATTCAACCCGATAAAATAAGGATTTCACTGACTGCCACCCAAATCACCAATTGTCAAGAGTTTCGCATCTGGTAGAAGCCAACTCTTGTGAAGAGCTTATGAAAGCAACGAGTGTAAGCCTTTACAAATCTGGAAAACGCACGGCATCTATTATTGTTTCAATGGTTATTTATGAGGCGTTTATTTGTGTAACACATTCGCTGCAAAATGTCTATCCCACTTATCTGTTATTGCTTAACAACTTAAAGTAGAGTGTTTCAATGGTAGCCACAGATCAAGACGCATCTACAAAAATTAAAAGGAGTCTATGTTCCTGAACGGCAGTGCTTTGGCACTGTTCATTGATGGCGACTACACCAAAAAAATCATAAAAACTTCGGCAAGCTGGTGCCAAGGCTCGCAATGCTAATATCTTACCAACATATGATGTTTTGCTATCTGCAAAGAAGATGTGCTATCCGGATACTTTTAGAACGACCGAGTGTTATGCAGAAGTGCCACTCCAAGATATACTAGACCATACAATAACTCGGAGTGTAGAGGCCAAGATATGCTAGACTATACAATAACTCGGATTGTAGAGGCCCATCCAGATGCGTTTAGCCAAGTCTTATTGGATTATGACAAGTATGCAAATTTGACGCTTTTTTCCAAATGGGGTTGCGATGGAAGTTCTGGACACGCAACTTATCGGCAAAGTTTCATCGATCCACAACTTAAAATGATAGATGAACATGTGTTTTATATTTGTATTGTGCCTTTACGAGTAAAAATGTATAATGGCATTCTTTGGCAAAATCCTTGCCTATGTTCGACTCGTTATTGTAGACCACTAAAAAAATCTTTGCAAAAGAGTCTACTGATTTAGTAAGAGCCGAGATAGACAATATGCTGCAGCAGATTTTTCAAGTTGTGCTTGGATATCGTCTACCTAATAAAAAGTGGCAAGTACGCGACTCAGATAAACGCATTGGCCTTCAACGAAAAGAAGTCATTCAAGATAGATTTAGGATTGAAATGGCAATATTGGTAGATATTCCAATGCAAGATTCTGGCAACACAAATAGTGGGAATACGGCTCGACGGTTTTTTGAAAATTATGTTTTGTCTGCACAAATAACCGCAGTCGATCAGAAACTTATAAGATTGATTTTGCGGTGTATGGCGTATGGCGGCCCGTCCCACCTACGACAACTTATGGATATCTTTTTTTTGCGACAGAAGCGCCAACCTTCACAATTGTTTTACATTAATATTTAAAATTTATATTGTATTAAATCACCATCTGCAAGGGTAACAAACGTGCGAAGTTAGCTTCCTTTCTTGTTTTGAATTTATATTGGAGGTGTAAAGTGTAAGAAGGCTTAGATGCCTGGAAAATAGTGCATAAACTATTTGCCTGTTTGTTTTCGCAACTAGCACTTGGAACTAGGTAAACGGTATAAAGTGTGTAGGGGCATGAGTTGTTCTAGGCGAACGGGTTGGTTGTGGTGAGGGTCTGAAGACACAGCGACAGCCTCTGATGCATGAATAGAAGCTCTTGGGTTGGCGTTAGAACTCTTACTGACTTTATTAATGAAACTTAACAATATTTATAGGCACACAAATGCTTATGCTAACAGAAATAACGTATAAGAGAAGTGTGCGGTTACTTGTGAATGTGGGTTGTGTTGCGACCTGAGACCATCGCCCCAAGTTCATTTCCTCGTCTCAGTTGACCATGCATGTTCGCTTGACCTGGTAAATGATACTTTATTTACGACAAATGCAGGTCACTGTGACTGAAGAGTTGTTACATAATGTGTGTTGTGTTTTGAGATATTCTTACTTATGACTACATACTGCTGCGACTCAACATTCTCCCGGCCGTTGAGCAAGTGTTCAACCTTCAATTACGTCGAACAAGAACCTTTGTGGGGTAGGTTCTGGTTGTGGTTCTTCCACGTTCTGCCGGGCTTCGGGTTTCCAGCATGTTGGTGTCCATTTGCCGATCGTTCGTCTGAAAACCCATGCAATGCCTAATAACATTGACATTGCTAAAGCCACATAAGCAGCTATTTGATGGTGCTGGGGAGTGTTGATTTGATTTTTCCAGGTGGTTTCTTTTAGTTTGGCCAGTTGGTGCTGCAAAGCGCCCAGTTCCTCCAAGTTGACTTCCTTGGCTGCCGTTTCTTGCAGTGGCTCAGGTGTGTTTTTATGGTCCATCCTTGTGATGTTACCAAAACGAACATATGCCGCCCTTGTTTCGCTGACTACGGTGCTGAATGTGCTCACGCTAATTTTTGAGTTGCGTGCAGTGCAGCCTGGGGCCAGTGACAATAAGCCTGTTCCGTTAAGGTGCACTGTGAACGATGTTCCTTTGCACACCGCTTGAAGTTCAACGTGCCTGCGCGTGGCAAACATCCACCTGTTTTGCTGATGCGTTGCTGACCACCACAGATCGGCACTCGACTGAGATACCTCGCAGATAGTTTCCGTCTTGTTATTAAACAACTGGAATTCACACCGATTTTCCACGCTGAATGTGGCTTTGATGGTTGAAACAGATGTGCTCGTCGTGTGGCAGTTCTAGACCTGCTTGAATTCATCCTTGGTCAATCCCATGAACTGATCTCTATGGGCATTGACGGCTATGATTTCGGTTTGTAGCCTGAATTGCTGCCAGCTTCCAGCCTTCCATGTTGGGATCGCCATAATGCTGAACACTTCCTGTTGAGTTACAGACACCAGTGACAGCGATATCTTAAAGATGACGTGGCTGATCGTTGTGGTGCCTTCGGCCTGCATAATTTTATAAAGCTGGATAATATTAGCCGATGCTACTGGAAGCAGTTGGCCAATATTCCCCTGTCGCTCCAATATGGTTTTATATCGTAATATACAATTATTTTCCATTCGGAGATTGCCATTCTGGATGTACCCAGCCGTTCGTAGAATGTTCCTAGCTGGCTGCAAACGGAGTTATGTTGACTGACTGCGTTTTCCTGTTCCCAGCACTCGACTTCGCTGGTCCAGGAAACCTAGTATCGTATCGAGCCCTTGAAGCTCTCTTGAGCCGTGTAAGGATTGTTCGTATAGGGCTCTATTCGCAAGTTCCAATTTTTGCTTAAAGATGGCAATTATGATTGTATCCCAGCTGGATACATCAATGCCTAGTCCCTTTAATGATGCTAGAGACTCATTTGATGTAATATACAATTCCTTGAGTGACTGTTTGTTTGCTGTTGCAGAAGGCGATTGAGAACTGTATCTGCTACATGGCGGGGATTGTTGTATGCATCACCTAGTATTTCCCATGCGCTCATGTAGTTCTCCGTTTTCAGATCGATATGCCTTATAAGTCTCTCTGCCTCTCCGGTCACAGTGGTTTTAAGGTACCACATCTTCCTGACTGTGGGCATGATGGTGTCATGTACCATGCATTTGAACAAATCGAAGAATTGCGTCCATTTGAGTAGATCCCCATTGAACTTGGGGATGCTGACTCTGGGCAAGTGTACATCTTCATTGCTTGATGTGTTGGTTTGTGCCCCCAGGACTTTCTGTACTTCCCTTTCTAGTCGGAGGAACGACTGCATGTCGTATCCCTCCCTGACCTGGTCTTCGTACTCTTCATGGATTGAGAAATGGATCTCTTGGTATTGGGACCACAATGAGTTTATTGAACTCCTTGATACGACCCTGCCGGTCTCTGAACATTCTTTCAGAGCCCGTTTGATTGAGTCGGCGATTGGCTTTTGTCGCCGACATGCTGATATTAGCTTACGTGCAGGTTGCGCTAAGCTTGCAACGTCTGCAGTTTCCCGGCCATTGCTCGCGGTTGCCTGATTTGGGGCATTGCTTGAGCTTTGAGCCATTGAGTCGACTATAATATTCCTGTATTTATCGTATGAATCACGACAGTCGACGTAAAACTTTAAATATTCTTCGGTTCTATATGTTGCAGGAATATTTTTGTCCTTCTCCGCAAATCGATTCCATACTTCATCGATTGCGACCAACTTTGTTTGGTAATATGTTGGATTTAATTTTCTATCCGCTGAATCTTTTCTAAAGTTGCGAATAAGCCTTGCGATCTCTTGACTGATCTCTTCCTGCAAGTCTAATGCCTCTTTGACTGCTTGCTCCTCCTTGTTAGACATATTGATAATTGTTTAATTTCCTGACCGTTGGGAGTGTTTTATTTGCTTTGACAGCTGGATACGCTCCTATTCGCAACCGTGGTGTGGTCGAAGGAATTAACAATTGTTCAATAGACTTGGAGGATCTAGAACTCTAGAAAGGATTTGAAGGCTCTTGACTGTGTAATGACAGCGTCAAAACAGAATCCCAAAAGTTACGGATTCTTTCCTTCGGGAGGTTCCCAAGAGTTACGAAACTTTCCCTGTTGGTTCCCAATGTTCTATGACAAGAGTGAAATTCTGGAAGATTCCAAGAGTTACGAAATCTTTCCTGTGGGTTTGACGTATTCAGGACAATTTCCTGTGAGTCAGGGCTCACCAAATTGTTTTTATGGCGAGTGAAAAGTTAGGAAAATCCCAAGAGTTACGGATTGTTTCCTGCGGGAGGTTCCCAATAGTTACGGAACTTTCCCAAGACTCCCAAAATGTTTTTATGGCGAGTGAAAAGTTAGGAAAATCCCAAGAGTTACGGATTGTTTCCTGCGGGAGGTTCCCAATAGTTACGGAACTTTCCCAAGATTCCCAAGAGTTACGAAATCTTTCCTGAGTAGCCTTGAGATCTCTTGAGTGATCTCATCCTGCAAGTCTAACGCCCCTGTGACTGCTTGCTCCTCCTTGTTAGACATATTGACAATTGTCAATAGACTTGGGGGATTTCCACATAGAAAAGGATTGCAGGCTCTTGACTGCGGGAGGTTCCCAAGAATTACGGAACTTTCCCTTTCGGTCTCACCAATTGTTCTCTGGCAAGAGTGAAAAAATCTGGAAGACTCCCAAAAGTTACGGAATCTTCCTGGGGTTCTGACGTATTCAGGACAATTTCCTGTGCGTCAGGGCTCACCAATGGTATTTATGGCGAGTGAAAATTAGGAAATCCCAAGAGTTACGGATTATCCTGCGGGAGGTTCCTATAAGTTAGCGGAAATTTCCCTACGTTGACGTCCACGGCTAGCGTGTTCGTCGGGCGAAAATGCATCAGAAGCTGTCGCTGAGACTTGCAGCGACGTGGAAAGATTCCCAAGAGTTACGGAATCTTTCCTGTTCGATGACAGTGTCGAGGAGGTTCCAAGAGTTACGGAACTTTCCCGTTCGATGACAGTGTCGAAGAAGGTTCCTAAGAAAGGATCAGGAAGATTCCCAAGAGTTACGGAATCTTCCCGGGGGTCCACGGCTAGCGTGTGTGAAAAAATCAGGAAGATTCCCAAGAGTTACGGAATCCTTCCTGTTGGTTGACGTGTTCGTCGGGGTCACCAAAATGTTTTTTGGCGAGTGAAAAGTTAGGAAAATCCCAAGAATTACGGATTATCCTGCGGGAGGTTCCTATAAGTTAGCGGAAATTTCCCTACGTTGACGTCCACGGCTAGCGTGTTCGTCGGGCGAAAATGCATCAGAAGCTGTCGCTGAGACTTGCAGCGACGTGGAAAGATTCCCAAGAGTTACGGAATCTTTCCTGTTCGATGACAGTGTCGAGGAGGTTCCAAGAGTTACGGAAATCACGTCGGGGTCACCAAAATGTAAAGTGTAAGAAGGCTTAGATGCCTGGCAAATAGTGCATAAACTATTTGCCTGTTTGTTGTCGCAACTAGCACTTGGAACTAGGTGGACGGTTTGGAGTGTGTGAGTGTATGAATTGTTCTAGGGGAACGGTTTGGTTGGTTGAGGGTCTGAAGACACAGCGACAGCCTCTGATGCATGAATAAAAGCTCTTGGGTTGGCGTTAGAACTCTTACTGACTTTATTAATGAAACTTAACAATATTTATAGGCACACAAATGCTTATGCTAACAGAAATAACGTATAAGAGAAGTGTGCGGTTACTTGTGAATGTGGGTTGTGTTGCGACCTGAGACCATCGCCCCAAGTTCATTTCCTCGTCTCAGTTGACCATGCATGTTCGCTTGACCTGGTAAATGATACTTTATTTACGACAAATGCAGGTCACTGTGACTGAAGAGTTGTTACATAATGTGTGTTGTGTTTTGAGATATTCTTACTTATGACTACATACTGCTGCGACTCAACAGGAGGGCTGTATAGCAGCAGGCAAACTGATTTTAATTCGGTGACATTTTAATTATTTACAATTTATATCAATAACGGTTTTTCATGAATTTTTTACTGCCCTCTCAGTTGCTGAATAATAGATTCCTTAATGGGTATGATTTTGTATGGGCCGGGACGGAACGTATGATCCATTTTGTGAGTTCACCATACGGAAAAGTTATTATTGGAAAAACGGGTTGAGGGTCTAAATTTAAGATTAACAAAGTGCTGACTTAGTGCAAACAACAAAGTCAAATTACCAATATATGTATGTGTATATTAGAGATCTGCATGGCTTGACTCACAAGACAGGATAAATAGAATGGATTCGAATTGAACTGAATTGAATTGAATGAGTGCGAGAAACACAATGAAGTGAATGAGTCCTATTATGAGTGTGTGTTGTGTTTCATAGAGAATGACATTTTGCTTAATGAGTGAGAACAAATAAGGCATAAAACGGATTGAAAGATTTGGGAAAGCGAAGAGTAGTCGAGTCACTCAAAATGTTGTATGTATAACATATGCATTCTTAGCGTTCTTTTCATGCGATTACTTTAAAGAAAGAAAATTAACACAAGAAAATTAGCCAACGAGACTAAGTTTTTTGAATAAATATTGTTGTTTTTGATTTGATTTTATTGTTCTTGTTTTATTGTATACAAAATTTGGTAAAACCGAATGCGTTCAATATGCAAACCTAGTATTCTACGACTTCGCACTCATTTAATTCGTTTTTTTTTCGTTTGTATGTTGTGCGTCGGAGTCTAACCGGAACGCACTTACACACTCAAACTCATCAGATTGGGCATTCTATTTCACTCAACGCATTTCGAGCATTGTTCATTTGAATGTGTTTTTTTTTGCTCATGCAGACCTCTAATGTATATAATATATACATACATATATGTGGGATTTGAATCAGGCGGCTTTCCTTCCTTCAAGGTTAAGCTATCTGGCAGCACATAATATTAAAATTTATCAATTAAAATATTTGTTAAAAACAATGCTGTGCAAAACTGTCACATTTGACATTTTTATACCCTGTACCAATGGAACAAAGGTATTATAGTTTTGTGCGAGTGCGATTTTCTGTAACAGGCAGAAGGAGGCGTGGCAGACCCCCAAAAGTTACCTAAATATTGGTCAGGACCACTAAAGGAGTCGATATAGCCATGTCCGTCTGTCAGTCCGTCTGTCAGTCCGTCTGTCAGTCCGTCTGTCAGTCCGTCCGTCCGTCTATCTGTCTGTCTGTCAGTTTATCTGTATGAACGCCTAGATCTCAGAGACTATAAGAGCTAGAGACACCAAACTTAGGATTTAGGCTTCTTATATCTGCACGCAGATCAAGTTTGTTTTTTTTTTTTTTTTGCTGATCCCCTTTTTGGAGGAGCTATTTAAAAAAAAAAAACATATTTCTCCTAAATTGATGAAGTTATTTAAACCATAATCGAAACCTGTATGTATTTTATCAAAATACACAGATTGTGCGATCGTGCCATAAATAGCGGAGATATAGGCTTTTTACTTTATTCACATTACATTACATTTTTTTAATTTACAAAATTGTCCTATACCTGGCGGCGGAATCGAACTCAGGCCAATTGTTTACAACTTTCCTATTCAATTAAATGACATTTGCAATATATGTAAATTTGTCTCCGTTTTTAAGTCTTCTTATTATCTTTCTTTCCTATAATTTTGGCACGCGCTTTATAACGATACAGGGTATTCTACTGTCGACACACCCGACTGTATGTCCACCTTGTTTACATTTGGGTTTGGTTTTTTTCTCCTATTATCAATGGCTTCAAAAGTTCGCAGTAGACCACGCCAGTCGGCGTTCTATATCTTATCTATTGCATCATCTACAGCAAACTACATTGTAAGCTCACAGATAAATTTAATGAATTGAAGCCAAGAATCCGATCGGCAGTTCCAGCTCCGCCAAAGGGCGCCAAAGGGGCGCTTATTTTCGAGAGGCAGTGTAATTCCACCTCTACCCTCAAAGTACACTCCGTACACTCTCTCTCTCCCTCTTCCTCCTCCAAGACATAGAGCTTCCAATCCGCTCCCCAAGCTAGGTTTAAGTCTCATGTACTTTAGTTCTAATTTACCTACAAATCAATAAAGATCTCCGACGCTCGTCGCGTAACACCCCGCAAAGATTTCCCATGTTTTCTATTCCGAGTGAATTTTCAGCTAAAGCCACCCCCCTCTAAAACATGGTCCTACAGAGCCGGATAGCTCCTTCTCCAGCAGCTCCGGTGGCTTTAAAGTCACTCAGATAAATTATATTTACATTATTGCTGCCGGCCATACAAAGAGGTTACTGAGAAGCTCAGTTCACCAAACTTCTCTGTATGATTGTCTAAATCCAAGTCCGATTGATTACATAATTAACTAATTTAAATAATTTAAAAAGGATGGTAGTGATCGTTTGTGTATTGATTATCTGGCGTCCCACAGGGTAGCCACCTTGGAAACCTGCTATTCACATTCTTTATCAATGACTTGCCGCTTCTTCTAACTAAATCCAGAGTACTCATGTATGCGGATGACGTTAAACTTTGCTTGCAGTATAGGGACAGTTCATTCCAATCAGGCCCACTATCGGATCTCGACAACTTCCAAGGGTGGTGTCTTGCTAACGATTTAAATCTCAAAAGCTCTAAATCCAAACTGATGACATTTTCATGTGTCACTACCCTGTTTGCCACTTATATGTTTAACGACTGCGCTTTGCAAAGAATTACTCTTGTTGACGATCTGGGTGTTCAACTAGATCCTAAACTTTCGTTCTCAGAACTTATTTCTTGTACGGTTAACAAAGCCAGAGGCTTGCTTGGATTCATTACAAGGTGGTCGAAGGAAATAGATTCTCCTTATGTAAGGAAGACTCTCTTTACTTTGTTAGTTTGCTCTATATTGGAGTATGGCTCGTGTGTCTGGAGTCCTCAATTCGGAGTCCATAGAAGCCGCATTGAATCTGTCCAAAAGAAGTTTTTACTTTTTGCCCTCCGTGGCCTACCCTGGGGTGCTAACCTTAGATTACCGTCTTACTCTAGTAGACTTCTCCTAATTAATTTACCTTCTTTAACTAACCGTAGGACGATGCTTGGCGTCGTCTTTCAACATAAACTTATTCACGGCGAGGTGGAGAGCCCCTAACTGCTTGGGCAGCTCAATTTCCATGTTCCCCGTCTTTCATCTAGAAATTGTATACCCCTAGTAGTTAACCACTGTAGGCGTGAAGTACATGAACCCTTTCGGGATTTATGTACTGATTACAATCGCCTCTTTAGTAGTGTTCGGGCCAAAAGTGCGTTTATTTTCGAGAGGCAGTGTAGTTCCAGTTACGGCCTTAAAGTGCCCCGTACACCCTTTCTCTCCCTCTTCCAAAGCCTTGAGCTTCCATAACGCTCTCCAAGCTAGGTTTAAGTTTCATGTACTTTACCATTAATTTACCTACTTGACTCTGTCGGGGGCCTGGCAGGTGCGATCCCAAATTTCCCAGGAAAAAAGACAAAAAAGTAAGAAGGTTGTGTGGTGATCCGTGATGACGATCCGTCTTCGTTCGGGTTTTATTATGAGTGAAGTAAAACGTACAAGAAAACATGGCGACAGGTACATTTTCCCCAGAGATGCCCCCTGGCGATATTGCCCCTTTGTTCAGCATGAACATTCCGACTCACAGGACAGCACGGATCCACCAAGGCTCGGACATTACCCCGCTTCTTTCGGATCCGATTAGCACGGACGCGGTCGGAAGGATACTCACACTCGTACGGGCCAGGATAGGCGTGCACGACGGGCTGCGGGATGGTGATACATCCGTTGGCGTGCGGAACGTCGAGATCCGGATAAAGACGCCTGCTGCCGCTGCTGTGGCTGACGCTGAGGCCGAGAATCCAAAAGTGGCTGGCGCCTTTGTCGGGGTCGCGAAGATCGCGGCTGCCCACTTTACTGCGACACGACCGACCGGAATGCTCGTGGGCCAAACAGTTTGCGCAGTACTTATTAATCAGTACCGCGCGGAGCCGCTTCACAACCGGCAGTTGAAGAAAACGCTGGCAACTCCTCAGTTCGTGGACTCCCCTGTAGACTTGACATCTGTATACATTGCTCCCTGATGAGCGACGAGCACTTTGGTGGGTCGTTGGAGCCATTGTATACACGGATCTATATAAAAATATGAAAAATGAAGTCCTCTGGATTCGGATGATCACAAAACGTGGACAGAACAACGACGTTGGACGACACAACTTATGACTAGCAACGGTCAGTTGGAAGTACTAAGGTATTAAGGAGTCACTATGGTCACTGGGCCCGTCCATTGGGAGGCGAATCATTTTCGCCACTGGTCGCCGGATGACGCCCCGTGCTGTGAGCACGTCTGCAACTCTGACCTTGCCGTCGGCGCCCGGACAGGCCAATTGGATACGCCCAAGTCGCCATTCCTTGGCTTGCAAGGTCTCCTCCTTGATCACAACCATGTCTCCCGCTTGGAGATCTCGCGATGGGAATTTCCATTTGTTCCTTTTGTGGAGCTCCTTCAGGTATTTCTCCTTCCAACGCACACAGAATTGCTGATGCAGGGCCTTCAGGGAGTGTGTGTGGTGTCGCCGAGTACGGTCGTGTCACGGCGGTGCTCCCGCGAACAGTGCGTGCCACACGGGCTGTGGCAGGGCCCCTTGCGTCTCGCGGCGCACGCCTGCAGAGTGAACCAGCACTCACCCGAAACGTCAAGTCCTAGATGTCCATGGAGCAGCCGCTGCATCCGTTTCTTCATCCCCGGGGAACCGGGCCGGCGGCGAGAGTGGTGAGAGTATTTCCTTTACTTTCCCCAGCGGTGTTGTGCCACAGCGAGAAATTTTCTCTCGAGATCAAATGTGGCTGCCCCTGCGGTATCTGCCAGTCACGTCAGCTGTCCGCAAGATCAGCTGTGACCCAGTGCTGGTCAGGGTCGGTTTTTTCCCCCGATCTGGCCACCCCTACTGCCAACAGGGGGCGCGCCATGGAGTTCTACCAGAAATTCTGGCGCCCCAAAACTCCAGTACCAGGAGGATTGCTAAGTGCTACGACACGCACATGCGATCTTTCGTATGCAGGGGATAGCATAATGTTTCGGGCTGCTGCTTCTAACCCCTTGGCCATGGGATGGTGGAGGCGGAGGGATCTGGTGGAAACCCGATTCCAAGGCTGGCACAAGGGGAAAGTAGGTGGTAAAGGCCGTGGAGCTGGCCAACAACCAACCCCACTGCCTTGCGGTACACCTCCAAAACGGGGCTCTGGTGACCGAGCAGGAGAGGTATAACTCCCTCCTGCCTATTCATGGGAAACTCCTGACCATCGAGGGACCCCAAAGCAAAGTGCACACGCCCCCTCCCAAAACCTCCTCGTAGCGGCTTCTCCTCATTGAGGCGGCTACGTGATCTGCGTCTGCGCCACAGTGGCCGGCAGAAGAGCTACGGCTGTCAGCGGGCTCCAGCTGCACCCAAACCAAATCAAGGCAGCGTCTGACCCACATTGGGCGGCTGCCTGGTCTGCGTCTGAGCCACAGTGGCCGGCAGCTTAAGCCCCACCTGGCAGAAGGTATAACCAAAAAAGGAATGTCTTCGAATAACGAAACTACTCCAGGTGGCAACCACATACGTGGAAATCCACCCGCGGGAGATCCCGCGGCTAGGGCATGGAGTCTGGAGGCCCTAAAAAACATTCCACAACGCACTGACGTGGCGGTGGCTGACTTGGCCGCCACTGAAGTTACTACGCCAAGCCTAGAAAAGGAGGAAAACGACGGTCCGCTGGCCTTCAGGATAAGCAGCAGGACCATGAGATCCCCGATCCGCCCTGCCAACAAAGCTGCAGAGCCGATTGGGAAAGAAACCCCCAACTCCCAAACCCCGAAAAGGGCAAGGGATGCGGTCAGCCCGGCGGGCTCCCAGCGAAATACCCCGCCGAAAAAGAGTAAGACATCTCAATGCCTCTTGAATGTCTCGGAGATGGGCAGAATTTTGGATAAATGAGAAGCAGGTCCGCCACATCACCCTTGTGTTGAAGACCAAGTTAGGACGCCTGAAGGACCTCCAAGTGGACATCGGCGACTGGCTGAACTCCACTCGGGAATCCGAGGAGAAGGAAGGCCCGGAGAGGGAAACGATGTGCTCAAACTGCACAGCCAGTAGTGGCAACGCGGCACCGAGCACCCGGAGCCAGCAGGTCACCAGAAGAGAGGACCAACGGCCCTGGGCAGCTGTGTGAACAAGGTACGCCGCACCGCAAATGGGAACCTGCTCCTAGAAGTGGCCAAGACTAGCTCCGAGAGCGCGCAGTCCATGCAGACGTGCATAGCGCAGGTGCTGGGCGATGCGGCGGAGGTTAGGGCCATGTCCGAGGACTCCAAGGTGTCCATTCTGGAGATCCGGGAGCTGGACGCGCTAACCAAGGAGCCTGAGCTGGTGACAGAGATCGCCGAGCAATTTAGGATCGATAGGGACAAGATCAGAGTGCGGAGCATCCGCCCTGGCTACGCGGGATCGCAGACGGCTGTGATCAGCCGCGCTAAAGAGCGGCGTGCTTCGCATAGGCTGGTCCTCATGCTCGATTAGGGAGCAGAGTGGCCCACCAAGGTGCTACAGATGCCTGGAGACGGGGCACCTTGCAAGGAACTGCAAGCTCAATCGACCGGAGTGGGTGCTGCATAAAATGCGGCGAGCAGGGGCACAAGGCTCACAAGTGTCCCAATGCAGCGAAGTGGTACATATGTGCTTCGTCTGGGAAAAAGGACACAAAGCACCAGCCTGGAGGCAAGAATTGCCCGTCCAGGTGTAGTAGCAGTGGGACCGAACAGCGCAAAACAGCATGCAATTGATCCAGATAAACCTGAATCATTGCAGGGCTGCGCAGGACCTGCTCATGCAGACCGTGCGTGATACCTACAAGGCCGCTAGCACACACGGATGGGCCTCTGACCTTTCTGGAAAGGCGGCCATATGGATATGTGGTGGAGGACATGCCCAGCTGTCCGATGTCAGGTCGGCTAACGGCTTTGTCCGCGGGAAGCTGGACGGGACGTGGGTGTACAGTTGCTACCTGGCTCCCAGCCTCACCCTGGAGGCGTTCAGCAGGATCATCGACGAGCTTGTCAGCGACAAGTCCCAGAGGTCGCGTCGTCGTGGAGTCCTTCGCTACACTGGACATTGTGCTGCTCAACGAGGGCTCGCAGCAAACGTTCAACAGAGCAGGAGCGGGGTCGATCATCGACCTGACGTACGCGAGCAGCTCTCTAGCCCGCCAGGCAACGTGGAAGATCGGCGACTTCTACACTGCCAGAGACCACGAGGCCATCCTGGTCACACTTGCCGAGATGGTGTCGGGGAGAGCGGTGCTGCAAAGCTCACAGCTAGCGTACCGGCAGGACACTCTCAGTGCACAAGCCTTCGCGAGCGCCCTCGACGGGCTTTGCATCAATGACGTAGGAGATGCAAATGAGGCCGCGGATGAGCTGGCAGGAGCCGTTGACCGAGCATGCAACGCCAGCATGCAGAGGCGGAAAGTCTACCGCAGACACCATGCCCCCGTCTTCTGGTGGAGCGATGACATAGCGGAGCTGTGCTCCGCCTGTCTGCGAGCCCGAAGGCAGGTCCAAAGAGCCCGCAACTCGCCGAACCTGCGGCTATGTTGCGACACATACCGGGCAGCGAGAAAGGCCCTGAAGCAGGCTATTCGCGCTAGTAAGAAGGAGTGCTTTCTGAAACTCTGCGACAACGTGGAGCAAGACCCGTGGGGCGGCGCCTATAAAAAGGTTGTCAAGCGGGTAAATGCCGGAAACAAGTCGCCAACGGACCCGGAAGTCCTCGAAGGCATTGTTCGGATCCTCTTCCCAGAAGGGCAGCCACTCACCTCCCCGTCGAGCATCGTCTCCGGGAAGATCTGCCCGGCGACGGAGCAAGAGGTCCTCGAGATTGCGAGGAGCCTGCACAACAGAAAAGCGTCAGGCCCCGACGCGGTTCCGAACACGGCAATTAAGCTGCTGATAGCGTTGCACCCGAAGGCGGTCGCTGACCTGTTCAACAAATGCCTTCGCGAGGGTACCTTCCCCAGCAGGTGGAAGCGCCAAAAACTGCTGCTCCTCCCCAAGCCGGGCAAGCCAGCAGGAGAACCCTGGTCCTACCGCCCCATCTGTCTGCTGGACACGATTGGAAACGTTTTCGAGAAGCTGATCGTCTCCAGGCTGGAGGCAGCGATCGAGCGCGCAGGCGGATTGGCGCCAAACCAGTTTGGCTTCCGCAAAAAGAGGTCGACCCTGGACGCCATCGAAAGCGTTGAAAGCCTGGCTGAAAGCGGCATTGCAGGCACGAGATGGAGGAACGGCACGAAGAAGTATTGCCTAGTCGTGACCCTGGACATCCGGAATGCCTTCAACTCGGCAGACTGGAGGAAAACGCTGGAGGCCTTCAACATCCCCGGCTACCTGCTGCTAATCGTCCGCGAATACTTCAACCACCGAATCCTCATCCTGGACACCGCCCGGAGATCCAGAACGCACTCGGTCACGGCCGGAGTCCCGCAGGGCTCCGTTCTGGGCCCACTACTATGGAACGTGGTGTACAACGGTGTGTTGAACCTCCCGCTACCGCCGAACATCTCCATAGTCGGTTTCGCTGACGATGTGGCGTTGGTGGTGACCGAAAAGGAGCTGGCCGCCGCCGAGGCAGCGGCTAACAACGCGATCCTGGATGTCGAAGCGTGGCTCGCCGTTGCTGGTCTTCAGCTGGCCTCGCACAAGACTGAGGCGGTGCTTATCTAGAGCAGGAAGCGGGTCGAGACGGCAGAAATCCGGGTTGGCGGGCTGCCCATCACCTCGCAGCGCGCAATCCGGTACCTGGGGGTCCTCCTGGACACCCGCCTTTCATTCAGGGAGCACCTAGCGTATGTGAGCGAAAAGGCCAGCCATACAGCCAGAGCGCCCTAAGCAGTGGAAGAGGAAGCTGCTTTCAAACGTGGTCACGTCCCAGCTTATCTACGCAGCCCCTGTTTGGGCGGAGGCTTACAGCGTGAAAACCTACATGGAAGCAACTTACCGTCTGTGTGCGCTGAGGGTAGCTAGCGCCTTCAGGACAGTCTCCGACGACGCGGTTCTGGTCATCGCGGGGCTGGTGCCGCTGAGAGAACTAGCCCAAGAGGCGAGAGAATCCCGTCTCATCCGGGCTGACCCAGGACCAACCAGCCGCGATGCCAGACTGGCTGCTAGACGTAGGAGCATCACCATGTGGCAAGCATCGTGGGACAGCTCAACCAAGGGACGCTGGACCCACCGACTGATACCGGACATCAGCAGCTGGGTAAGCGGAAGGCATGGCGAGGTAGACTTCTACCTGACGCAAATGCTCAGCGGACATGGATGCTTCCGGAGCTACCTGAAGCGCTTCGGACATGAGGAGGAGGACAACTGTCCAGCCTGCGGTGCCGGGATTGTGGAGGACGCCCAACACGTCCTGCTCGAGTGCTACCGTTTCCACCACGAGAGGGAGGAGCTGGTAGCCGGCGTCGGAAGAACCATTACGGCCGAAAACCTCGTGCCGACCATGCTCGAGAGTAAGGAGCACTGGGACGCGACAGCAAAATTCGCTGCCAGCGTGCTAAAATCGCTGCGTTCTCTGGAGAGGACGAGAAGGAGTAGTGCGGAATAGGAGGCATGCCGCTCGCGCGAAGCAATGCTTGGCGGCGGTACCGCCCGATCTCGGGCTTTTTTTTCTTTCTGTCCCCCCCATCTATTGTTGTTGTTAGTTAGTAAGTAATTAAATAAATCGAATACAAAAACAAGTAAGAAAGCTACAGTCGAGTGAGCTCGACTGTCAGATACTCGCTACCCATACTTAAACCAGAAAAGCGTCAGGACGCCAGAAAAAGCAGTTAATGCAATTTTGAACATAACGGACAAATGCAAATGCAAGTGTAATAATCACATGCACACAAATTTACACACACATGTATCTATGTGTGTAAAAACTCGTCATTATTGCATTCAAGCGGCTAATAATTATTACCATTTATTAAAATTGCTTCTCGAATATATTATAAGATTCTTTTCCGAACACAACCAAGAACTGATACGAATATTTAGTTGGTCTAATTGGTCAACCAAATGAGGCATGCTGCCAGCAGCCGTTTGTGGCCATACAAAATTATTTCTTTAATAACTTCGACAATTTTTATCTGATCGGAATTAAATTTTCAGGGATCACACAGACTATAGTTCTTTATATACATACCGAAATTCGACTCTAGCTTTAAAATTATACGCTTAATACGCTTTTTTATGATTTGCGGGGGCGGAAGTGGGCGTGGTAAAAATTTAAAACAAACTTGATCTGCGTGCAAGCATAAGAAATACTGTCGAAAAAAAATTAGAGCTCTATCTCTTATAGTCTCTGAGATCCAGTGTTTCATACGGACAGACGGAAAGACAGACAGACAGACAGACAGACAGACAGACAGACAGACAGACAGACAGACAGACAGACAGACAGACAGACAGACAGACAGACAGACGGACATGGCTAGATCGACTCGGCTGTTGATCCTGATCAAGAATATATATACTTTATAGGGTCGGAAATGCTTCCTCCTACCTGTTACATACATTTCCTGCCGGTACAAAATTATAATACCCTTCTACCCTATGGGTAGCGGGTATAAAAAACAAAAAAGGAAGCTAACTTCGGCTCACCGAAGTTTGTATACCCTTGCAGAGTTTAAACAAAAAATTAAAAACGAAATTCTGAAATAATAATTTGTTGCCAAATCTCAAATTTGATGGCAATGGTTTGAAACACGGCTAAGCTATGGTTTTTTTTTTTTATTTTCCTGATTGTTCCTATGGAAGCTATAGGATATAGTCAGCCGATTTTCATGAAATTAAAATAAAAATTCAGAATTACTAAAATATGGCTAAATATCAAATTTGGTGAAAATATGTTGAAATCTGACAAAGTAATGGTTTTTTCTTTTATTTTCCTGATTGTTCCTATAGAAGCTATAGGGTATAGTCAGCCGATTTTCATGAAATTAAAATCGAAATTCAGGAATACTAAAATATGGGTAACTATCAAATTTGGTGAAAATATGTTGAAAACTGACGAAGTTATGGTTTTTTCTTTTATTTTCCTGATTGTTCCTATGGAAGCTATAGGATATAGTCAGCCTATTTTCATGAAATTAAAGCCGAAATTCGAAAATAATACTAAATGGGCAAATATTAAATTTGGTGAAAATTGGTTGAAAACTGACAAAGTTATAATTTTTTTTTGAAAAATTTTCGGATCGTTCCTCTGGCAGCTATATGATATAGTCGTCCGATCCGGCCCGTTCCAACGTATGTACGAGTGAGAGTATATAGAAGCCTAACTGCAAAGTTTCATTCAGATAGCTTTAAAACTGAGGGACTAGTTTGCGTAGAAACGGACAAACGGACAGACGGACATGGCGAGATCGACTCGGCTGTTGATCCTGATCTAGAATATATATACTTTATAGGGTCGGAGATGCTTCCTTCACTGCGTTGCAAACTTTTGACTGAAACTAATATACCCTGCAAGGGTATAAAAATGCAGGGCCTTTAACCTCCGCCACCGATTGGTGATGGAAATAGGAGTTTCTTCAATCACAGGCTCCGATACCGCAAGAAGTGGTCCACCGATTAGAAAATGTCCGGGGCTAAGAACTACAAGGTCAGTGGGATCTTCGGACATTGGTGAAATAGGCCTGGAGTTTAGAAAGGCCTCAATTTTCGCAAGGAGGGTAGCCAGTTCTTCGAAGGTTTACTTCCCAGCGGCTGTGTGCTTGTAGAAATGAGCCTTGAAGCTTTTCACACCCGCCTCCCAGAGCCCTCCCATATGAGGCGCGCCAGAAGGGTTGAAATGCCAGGCCAAGTTCTGAAGGCTATGTTTTGAGAGGATCAATGTTCTGGTTGACTCCATAAAGTCTCTGGATAAGGACGCGCAGGCTCCGACAAACGTTTTCCCGTTGTCAGATTAGACGTGCTGTAGACACCTACGGCGAGAAAGCGAGAGAAAGCAGCTAAAAATTTCTCTGTCGTCAAGTCGGATGTCGCCTCGAGATGGATGGCCCTGGTACTAAAACAGACAAAAACGCAGACATATCCCTTTGTGATTTTGCAGGCTCGACCGATATAACTCTTGGTGTCAAATGGTCCCGCGAAATCCATGCCCGTATGAGTGAATGACCTGGAGAAAGTGGATCTCGCCCGGGGCAAATCCTCCATCAACTGCTTCTGCAGGTTCTTCTTGTGGATGACACAACCTCGACACGAGTAAATTGTATGTTTCACCAACCAAAGCTTAGGAATCCAGAATTTAGACCGAATCAGTCGCATCATTAACTGATTCCCCCCATGCAAGGATATGCGAACAGGGCTTGTAGTTTCGCGAACCTACACCGTGCTGGGATGATTATAGGATGTTTCTCATAATTGAGCATGTCAGATACTTGTAAACGGCCGCTTGCCCTCAAGATCCCCTTTCTGTCAAGGAAAGGGTTTAGGTTAGAAATCGTGCTTGAGGATGGAATTTGCTGCTTGTTACTTAAGGCCTTATATTCGACGGGAAACTCATTCTTTTATGTGAACACGATTAACCGTTCTTGCACGTCGGACAATTCCGCCGAAGTGAGTGCTGACGAAGGTGGTATATCTTCCTTTTGGCACCTTTTCGCAAAACGGATTACGTATGCCAGAACCCGCAGCGCCCTGTCGAAGGTTGAAAAACGCTCTAGGATATCCACTGCTGGCGGCTCTGAGACACTGTGACATTCGATAGGCCGTTGCTCCATCTCGGTTTCCGGATTAACCAATGGTTCACTCGGCCACTGCTCCTGTTTGAGTGGCAGCCAGTCCGGCCGCGCCACCAAAGCGTGCTGTCCTTAAGCTCTTGGGGCGAGACGCCCCGGCTTGCTAGATCAGCTGGATTGTTTTCGGATCGTACATTTTTTTTTGGTTTTTTTTTTTTTTTTTATTGCCTTGCTTTATTTATTGAATCTTCTCTGAAGTTGAGACTAACAATAAGTTTATGAATCTTAATATTAAAATTCAACTAACAGTATACTAGGACTGCATTCTGGTTACGCGTTCCTCAGGTCAGTCATTGGGTGGGTAAGTCATTGCGACGAAGACGCGATTGGCTGCTCAACCTTGTTAGACCTCTCGCCAGGTGGTTAGGGTGCAACGATAGCTTGGTGAAGTACTTTTCCTTCTGTTCTGCGATCACTTCTTTGACTGGTGGAATGTTTAAGTCGCGATGTATGTTTTCGTGCGAACGTACCACGGTGCCCCGGTGATTGTTCTCAAGATCTTCGACTGGGCTCGCTGGACTATGTCAATATTGCTATTGCTGGCATTCTCCCATAGCTGGGAGCCGTACGTCCATATAGGTTTTAGTACCGAGTTGTTTAGCATAAGAGGTGGGCAGTTTTGTCTGTTCAGGGTGAACGTAACGTGCTTGCATTTTTGTTCGTTCACTTTAATTCGCCAATCTGATAGCCATTTTTCAACATCGAGCAAGTGAAGAGCTAGCTGCGCAGTTGCTTGCATCGGGCATTTTGAACGACTAAGAATAGCTGTATCGTCAGCAAACGTAGAAGTTGTTAGTCGTGTGCTTGTCGGGATGTCTGCTGTGTATAGGACATATAATGTTGGCCCTAGCACGCTACCTTGAGGAACTCCAGCTCCAACAGTGAAATCATCAGATATAGCAGTGTTGCACCTCACCACAAATTTTTTGTCATACAGGTAAGACTCTAAAAGCTTATGGGTGTTGTAGGGGAGCATTGTCTTGATCTTGTACATTAGACCTTCTAACCAGACTCTATCAAATGCTGTAGATACATCTAAGAATATGGCTGTGCAGTACTCTCGTTTTTCGAAAGCGTTCCGAATTTCTGATGTTATCCGGTTGACCTGCTCAATTGTTCCGTGCTTCAAAGAGTTTAGATAAGCATGAAAGTAGGCTTATAGGTCTATACGACGTGGGGATTGTGTGGTCTTTTCCCGGCTTTGCTATCATTATTATAATTGACTTCTTCCATCTCACTGGATAGTGGCCAAGTTTCGCGATGGCATTGAAAAGCTGGGTGATAGTGCAAACGGCGCTCAAAGATCATTTTGGGAGTTATGTGGTCGCATCCTGGGGATTTTTTCGGATTCAGTTGATTTTTGATTATCTTAACGATTTCTTTTGGACGAAACTCAATTGGCTCATGTTAAGGCTGAGGCTCATATGGTAAAGTGGGCAGAGTAAGCGCACTAGTGGCAGGATTTGGTTGGAAGACATTTTTAAGGTGGTTGGCAAACGTGCTGGCTCTGTCTGCGTCGCTGCGTGCCCAGCCGCCTGTAGGATTTCTAATAGGCATCACGATTTCTTTTGGTGAGCTCAGAGTTGGGTGAGCTCTCCATAGTGAATGTTTTGTACTAGAAGTTGACAAGTGCTCTATGTAGCGACGGTGGACATTTGCTTTTTCTTGATGTAGAGCTTTGGTAAGTTGGCGTGAGGCACGTCTAAAGCTTTGATTAGCAGATGGCGATCTGTGGGCGTAAACGTCGCGTTTCAAGGACGAGCTGTTCGATTTGTAGATTTGTCTTCTTTTGATTGCATTGTGAATTTATAGTTTGAGGTGTTGAAGCTCGAGCTGCGGAGACGAGTACAGACTCCAGTGACTTTACAAAGCTGTCTACATCGGGTTCGTCATTGAGATGAGGACTTAGCTCAATGTGTGAGCTAATGTACTTTCGGTACTTAACCCAATTGGTTTTCTGTGAGGTCAATTTGAATGGTTGTTCGAATGTTCCTGGGTTACGGAGTAGAATAAACAGGATAGGCAAGTGGTCAGATGAAAGATCCGAAAGGCATTCGGCGCTTATCAGATTTTTAGAAATGTTTTTGATGATCGCAAAGTCTATTAAGTCGGGTAGTTTCTTTGGGTCTGCCGGCCAGTATGTTGGTCTGCCAGAAGAAACATAGTCGAGCTTGTTCTTGGATTTGATAATTGCATTATAGAGCTGCTTTCCTTTTGGAGTCACGAGACGAGATCCCCAGTGTGTGTGCTTGGCGTTGTAGTCTCCTGCTGCTATGAAGTGGTCTCCTAGTGAGTTGAAAAACTGCATAAACTCGTCTTCAGCTATAGTAAAGCGAGGGGGCAGTATACGGCGGCTAGTGTAATTTGGTTGCCAGTGTTTAGTTGTATATTTATAGATGTGGCCTGTAGGTAGTTTTTAGCAAATTTGTTGTGGTAGTGGTGCTTAATACGGTTTCTGATTAGAATTCCGGTCCCTCCATGTGCTTTACCATCTGGGTGATTTGTTCCGTAGAATGTATATCCTCGTAGTTGAAAACTGTATTTGTTTGTAAGGTGTGTTTCTGAAAGAAGCATTACGTCGATATGGTTGTCAAGTAGGAATTGAGCTAACTCATGTTTATGCTGCGAAACGCCGTTAGCGTTCCACGTAGATATCCGTAGCGAAGTCATTATTTGGATGATTGTGATTGTTTGATCATGAACTCCAGTAGAAGATTTTGGTTGCGCATAAGCTCCTGCATTGTTTGTTGTATAGCTACCATTGTATTTGTTAAAGTTGCCAGCATTGCCTCGATTCCATTAGGCAGTTGGTGTGAATTTTGATCGCTACGATGGGCAGTAAATGCGGGGTTTACTTTAAATGTCTGCGCCGTTGTATGTCTTCAGTGGATTGTGAAGGCCCCGGATTAGAGACTGAGGCGTAAGTTTCTTTGTTGTATCGTAGCGCTTGAGCAAAAGAAACTCCTGGGGTCGTGGTTGATGGTGTATACGGCAAACTGTTTCGTCTGACTGGATTTCGAGCTATGGTAATTTTTTGGGTAAGGCGGACTCTTAAATCTTTATAGACGGGGCACCCCCTATAGTTGGCAGTGTGATTTCCCCCACAGTTGATGCATTTTTTGGCAGATGGGTCATTCTTATTAACGGGACAGGCCTCAGTGGGATGCACATCTCCGCAAGCAACGCAGACTGCGCGGAGAGTGCAGTATGTTTTCGTGTGTCCGTATTCTTGACAGTTCGTGCATTGAACTGGTCCATTTCGTTTGTGCGGTTCCTCTACTGTGATTCTGCGATGCAGCAGGTATTGAAGCTTATATATCGGGTGAACTTCATTTTTACTTAGGGTAGTACTGTTTGGCATTAGTTCTACCTTAAACATTGGTTGAGGAATTTTATTCCTGTTCATTATATTTATAGCTGTTTTTACTTTAAAACCGTTGTCGGCTAGTCCATTTATTATCTCGTTAATTGGGACTGTTGGTTCTACCCCTTTGATTACTACTTGTAGACCCTTGCTACTTCAGTTGATAGGTGTAGTAACTAAACTTTCCATTGTCAAGATAGTTGGTAACGGCTCGAAAATTGTGTTCGTCGTTGACCTGTATTTTTATTTCATTTATGTTGCCCCTTTTTATGGACTGTTCAGTCGCAGCAGTATGTAGTCATAAGTATGATATTTAAGACACGACACACATAATGTAACAATTCGTCAGTCGCAGCGACATGCATTTATCGTAAATAAAGTATCAATTACCAGGTCAAGCGAATATGCATAGTCTGCTGAGACGAGGAAATGAGCTGGGGCAATGGTCTCAGTTCCTAACGATAACCCACATTTACAGTAACCGCACACTATTTCTTATACATTATTTCTGTTAGCATAAGCACTTTTGTACCTATAAATATTGTTAAGTTTCATTAATAAAGTCAGTAAGAGTTCTAACGCCAACCCAAGAGGTTTTATTCATGCACCAGAGGCTGTCGCTGTGTCTTCAGACCCTCACCACAACCAACCCGTTCGCCTAGAACAACTCATGCCCCTACACACTTTATACCGTCCACCTAGTTCCAAGTGCTAGTTGCGACAACAAACAGGCAAATAGTTTATGCACTATTTGCCAGGCATCTAAGCCTTCTTACACCTTACATTTTGGTGACCCCGACGAACACGCCAGCCGTGGACGTCAACTTAGGAAAATTTTCCGCTTCACTATTAGGAACCTCCCGCAGGATAATCCATAATTTTTGGGTTTTTTCCTAATTTTTTCACTCGCCATAAAACCATTTTGGTGAGTCCTGACTCACTGTCATTACACAGTCAACAGCCTTCAAATCCTTTCTAGATTTCTAGATCTTCCAAGTCTATTGACCAATTGTTAATTCCTTCGACCACACCACGGTTGCGAATAGGAGCGTATCCAGCTATCAAAGCGAATAAAATTCTCCCAACGGTCAGGAATTTAACCAATTGTCAATATGTCTAACAAGGAGGAGCAAGCAGTCAAAGAGACATTAGACTTGCAGGAAGAGATCAGTCATGAGATCTCGCGGCTTATTCGGAATTTTAAGAAGGATTCAGCGGATAGGAAACGACTTCCAAATTACTGCCTAACAAAGTTGGCCGCTTTCGATGACGCATGGAATCGATTTGCGGAAAACGACAAAAATATTCCCGCAGCATATAGAACCGAGGAATATGTAAAGTTCTACGTCGACTGTCGTGACTCATACGACAAATATAGAAATATTATAGTCGATACAATGGCCCAGAGCTCAAGCAATGCCCCAAATCAGGCAACAGCGAGCAACGGCCAGGAAACTGCAGACGTTGCAATCATATCGCAACCTGCACGTAAGCTGATATCAGCATGCCGGCGACAAAAAGCTATCGCCGAATCAATCAAACGGGCTCTGAAAGAAAGTTCAGAGACCGGCAGGGCCGTTTTAAAAGGTTCAATAACCTCACTATGGTCACAATACCAAGAGATTCATTTCTCAATACATGAAGAGTACGAAGACCCGATCAAGGAAGGATACGACATGCAATCGTTCATCCGACTTGAGAAGGAAGTACAGAAAGTCCTGGGGGCACAAACCAATACATCAAACAATGAAGATGTGCAGTTGCCCAGAGTCAGCCTCCCCAAGTTCGATGGGGATCTACTCAAATGGACACAATTTTTTGATTTATTCAAGTGCATGATACACGATACCAACATGCCCACAGTCAAGAAGATGTGGTACCTGAAAACCACTGTGACTGGAGAGGCAGAAAGACTTATAAGGCATATCGATCTGAAAACGGAGAACTACATGAGCGCATGGGAAATATTAGTTGACACATACAACAATCCCCGCCATGTAGCAGATACAGTTCTCAATCGTCTTCTGCAACAGCAGACAAACAATGACGACCCAAAGTCATTAAAGGAACTGTATATTACAGCCATTGAGTCTCTAGCATCATTAAAGGGACTAGGCATTGATGTATCCAGCTGGGATACAATCATAATTGCGATCCTAAAACAAAAATTAGATCTGGCAAATAGAGCCCTGTACGAACAATCATTAGATGGCTCAAGAGAGCTTCAAGGGCTCGAGACGATGCTAAGTTTTCTGGACCAGCGAAGTCGAGTGTTGGGAACAGGAAAACGCAGTCAGCTGCAAAAAAGGGAACAGAAGAACCCATCTTGCACTTCTGCTAGCGCAGGAAGGCAATCAAGTTGCCCTTTCTGCAAACGGAATCATGCGCTATACAAATGCGATGATTTCCGCAGCAAAACGGTACCCGATCGACTCAACTGGGTACACAAACAAAAATTGTGTGTAAACTGTTTTAACAGTACTCACAAGGCAAAGGATTGCCGAGGCCGTATGTGCTTTAAATGCGATAAAAGGCACCATACATTGCTGCACCTGGAGACTTCATCAGATCCACAAACACCTTCTGTAGGAGCAGCAAGCAACAAAAGCTACAATTTGCTGGCCACAGTTAAGGTATTGGTAAAGGCAAGCAATGGGCAGGTGGCCACATTCCGAGCCTTGCTGGATTCAGGATCACAAATCAATCTGATCTCTGAACGAATGGCCTCCAAGCTCTCTCTGAAACTACACAATGCATCATTACGCATCGAGGGCATTGGAGGAAATCCGAAAACAAGTCGGGCCAGAGCAAATGTGCTCGTGAAATCAATGAACAACGATTTTACTCAACAGGTAGAAGCCTTTGTTCTGCCGCATATCATAGCTGACCAACCAGCTCATGATTTGAATACGTCCCACATACGCATTCCAAATAATGTCATCTTGGCCGATCCAAATTTTGACAAACCAGGAAGAATTGACATGCTTATCGGCGCAGAGCATTATTATTCTTTGCTACTGCCAAATCAAATGACGATAAGACCAGAAGGTCCAATCCTCCAGAATACAAAGCTGGGATGGATTGTGGCCGGAAGAATCTCTGCTGATCACGATTCAGCAGCACTGTGTGCGGCGGCAACCACTGAAGAGGAGGTTGACACGCTGTTAGAGCGATTTTGGACACTAGAAAATCTAGACACCAAAGATAAGGCTCGATCGCCAACTGAAGCACACTGCGAAGCTCATTTTGAAGCAAATCTACAATTCGCAATTGATGGGAAGTTCATTGTCAAGCTGCCATTTGCTGAGGAAACGTCAGCCCTGGGGGCATCGCAGACAATAGCAACCAATAGGTTCTTGGCACTGGAGCGACGAACATCACCAGAAGTCTGGAAAGGCTACGTAGACTTCAAGGAAGAATACGAACGTCTCGGACACATGAAGCTGGTACCTCCCTCACACATACCATCGGATCATTACTTCATTCCACATCACTGTGTTTTGAAGCCCGAAAGCAGTACCACGAAACTGCGGGTAGTGTTCGATGCGTCCTGCAAAACGTCAAGTAATAAATCATTAAATGATATATTATATGCTGGACCCACGGTACAGAGCGAACTTTTCGCCATTCTGCTGCGATTCCGCACCCATAGATACGTATTTACCGCGGACATAGAGAAGATGTATCGCCAAGTATGGATGCATCCTGATAATCAGTTTCATCAGATGATCGTATGGCGAAAAAGGGCGTCAGATGATCTGAAATTCTACAGGCTAAAAACCGTCACATACGGTACCACCTCAGCGCCATTCCTTGCTACAAAATGCTTGGATTATTTAGCAGAGAAGAATAAGAAACAGTTACCGCTTGGGTCAGCTATACTCAAGCATGATTTCTATGTGGACGACTGTCTCACAGGAGCAGACAGCATTCCAGAGGCAATCCAGATTCAGCAGGAATTGAACAAAATTCTGCTACCGTCCGGATTCAAGCTTCGGAAGTGGTGCTCAAACAACAAAGAAATACTGAGCAAAATTCCGCGAGAAGACATTGTACCCAACGTCAACTTAGATGAAACACTTCAGCATTACAGTGTTAAGACATTGGGATTAATTTGGATGCCTCAAAGGGATCAGTTGTGTGGGCGATCTCAAAAAAGCGAAGCCGCAACCATCACAAAACGGGTGGTCAGCTCAGAATCCTCACAAATATTCGATCCTCTGGGATTATTTGCTCCGGTGGTCGTCAAGGCGAAAATTTTCTTGCAAACGCTTTGGGAATTAAAGATGGGCTGGGACGACGAGTTACCTCAGCACCTTCAACTGGACTGGAAAAACTATCGTTCTGATTTGCAAGCTCTAAACACCATGCAAATACCAAGGCATATTTTTGAAGGAAGAGTGCCAGTCACGCAAGAGATGCACACGTTTGTGGATGCCTCGGAACGAGCATATGGAGCGGCAGTGTATATTCGAGCAACATACAAAAACAATCAAGTATCAATTCGGCTGCTGTGCTCAAAATCGAGAGTGGCGCCATCCGCCAAGGAGACGTTACCGCGGCTAGAACTATGTGCCGCAGTCCTGGGAGCTGAATTGACCCATAGAGTCAGAAAGGACCTACGGTTGCCCGAGGAGAAGGCATTGGGTTATTTCTGGACTGACTCAACAGAAGTCCTTTCCTGGATAAATGCATCGGCATCCTCATACCACACGTTTGTGGCCAATCGGATAGCAAAGATCCAAGCAGTGCCACATCAAGCACAATGGCGACATGTGTCATCCGCAAACAATCCAGCAGATGTATTGTCAAGAGGAATTGCCGCAAGCAAGTTGGCAGAACATAACCTGTGGCTATATGGCCCCCTGTTTCTGCACGGCTCTCGAGACAAATGGTCAAAAATACCGACCATTGATCCCATCGATCTGGAGCGTAAAATAAAGCAAGTCAGCTTGCCAGTCTGCCAGGATCAACTAGGAAGCGAGTTATACAGTTGCAAGCACAGCAACTCCTTCCACAAATTGCAACGCATTGTAGCATATATGATGCGATTTTGTCGTAAGCAGAACCGATCTCCAACGACCACACTAAGTGCAGGCGAGCTGGCTCAGGCCAGAACAATCATCTTCAGCACGATTCAAAAAACGGAATTCAGTGCTGAGTATAAACAGCTTCGCATCCACAAAGCAGTGGACAAGAAAAGCTCAGTCATATCATTGTCTCCAATAATAGGAACTGATGCACTCATTAGAGTCGGAGGCAGATTGGAAGAATCTAACCTTCCATATGCTGCCAAACATCAAATCTTGCTCCCGTACAATGATACGATTGTGAAAATGCTGCTACGAGAAATGCATGAGGAAAACATGCATTGCGGGGCACAAGCATTGAGGGCCATAGCCAGACAACAGTACTGGGTTCTGAATGACAAGACGATGGCCAGGAGCATCATCCACAATTGCGTCAAATGCACAAGAGCACGGCCCAAATTAATGCATCAAATCATGGGTAACTTGCCAGTGGATCGAGTAACACAAGCGCGGCCGTTCTCCAATTCAGGAGTCGACTATTGCGGCCCCTTTTGGATTCACCATAAAATCCGTGGAAAACGGCCAGATAAAGCATACATTGCAGTATTCTGCTGTTTCGCAACAAAAGCAGTACATCTGGAGTTAGTAAGCGATCTAACAACGGACGCATTCCTAGCCGCTCTCCGGCGTTTCTTGGGCCGACGAGGAAAGTGTCGGACCATTCATTGTGATAACGCCACGAACTTTGTTGGTGCCAACAACCAGTTAAAAATACTGGAGGAAACAATTTTCACAGAGCAGGCCCAGAGCAGGATCATAAATCAATGCAATAAGCAGCAGGTGGAGTTCAAGTTCATCCCACCGCGAGCACCGTCGTTTGGCGGATTATGGGAGGCTGCTGTAAAATCAGCGAAAAGGCTGCTAGTATCAGTCACGGCCACAGCATCTTTAACATTTGAAGAGCTCAACACGGTGGTCATTGAGGTCGAGGCGATACTCAATTCAAGGCCCCTCACCCCGATGTCAGCAGATCCAACAGATACTGCAGCGCTCACACCAGGCCATTTCTTAATTGGCGAACCTTTAGTAGCACCGCCCGATGCAAATCTTGCCCGACCAGAAAAATCGTTGGTCAGAAGATGGGAACTTGTGTCCAGACTCAAACAATCATTCTGGACTCAGTGGTCCACGGAATACCTACAAGAGCTCCAGATGCGCACCAAGTGGAAGACTATGGCTCAGAATGTCGAGGAAGGATTGCTAGTACTGGTAAAGGAAGACAACGTACCGGTAATGAGCTGGCCAATGGGACGGATAGTGAAGACATATCCAGGCAAGGATAACCAAATACGGGTCGTAGATGTAAAGACCGCATCAGGAATCTACAAAAGGGCAGTCACACGTCTAGCACCACTGATAACAGAAGAAGTAGCCACAAAACGGCCGCACAGCAGCAGCACGGACACAGCGCAGGCAGAAGAGAGCCCTGCGCAAAAAAGGAAAGCATCATTTCCAATCCTCCCGACATTACTAGCAATGCTACTGATCCTTCCGTTAGCGATGGGACAGGCATTCAACATAACGCCATTTGCAAGCCAGCCAGGAATATTCTACGAACGGCTCGGCACATCCAGAATGGCAATCTCGGAATGGAAAATAATTGTATATTACGATTTGAAACCATATTGGAGCGACATGGGAATCTTGGCCAACGGGATAACGGAGCTGAAACACAAATGTTCAGAACTACGGAATATCAACGCTTGTAGATCAGTGTCTGAGCATTTCCAACATGTGTACAGCGAACTACAATCAGGAAATGAATTGATCCATCATTCTCGGCAGCGAAGAGCACCGCTGGACATAGTTGGAAATGTAGCGAGCTCACTATTCGGCGTTTTAGACTCAAGATACGCCGATGACATGTCCAAGGTGATCAAGGAGGTCAAATCCAATGAAGACGTACTAATGATGCTCTTGAAAAACCAGACATCAATCTTGGATGCGACAATAAACATAGTCAGGACGAGCAGCTCAGCCACTAACGACCGGATCAAGACACTCGAGAGCCAAATAGGTACAATGAATCTGGAAAGGGGAAAGTACCAAGGCGAGCACTTACAACAAGCATTCATGAGTCTGACAGCTCAATTAACTCTAGTGGCAACCGGACTGCAGCGAATGCAAAGTGAGATAGCTAATGTTCTCACTGACGTGCGCCATCGTACCATCAGTCCTATACTATTGTCTCCCAAGCAACTGAGGGAGCAACTAGATCAGATTCGGGAACACATTCCACCGGATCAACTGCTTCCGGTAGCATCGGCTGAGGTGATCCAGCTGTATAAAATTATGCATGCCGAAGGGACCACAACGAGCAGCCACGTCGTTTTCAAAATATCGCTGCCACTGGTGTCTGTAACAAAACAGGAGATATTCAGCATCATGGCGATCCCGATGTGGAAGGCTGGAAGCTGGCAACGATTCTGGCTACAAACGGAAATCATAGCCGTCAATGCCCATAGAGATCAGTTCATGGGATTGACCAAGGAGGAGTTTAATCAGTGTCTAGAGCTGCCACACGACGAACACATCTGTTTCAACCACCAAGCCACATTCAGCGTGGAAAACCGGTGTGAGTTCCAGCTGTTCAACAATAAGACGGAAACTATCTGCGAGGTCTCTCAGTCGAGGGCCGAGCTGTGGTGGTCAGCAACACGTCAGCGAAACAGATGGATGTTTGCCACACGCAGGCAAATTGAACTTCAAGCGGTGTGCAGCGGAACATCGTTCACCATCCAACTCAACGGAACGGGCTTACTATCACTGGCCCCAGGCTGCACTGCACGCAACTCAAAAATTAGCGTGAGCACATTCAGCACCGTAGTCAGCGAAACAAGGGCGGCATATGTTCGTTTTGGTAACATCACAAGGATGGACCTTAAGAACACACCTGAGCCACTGCAAGGAACGGCAGCCAAGGAAGTCAACTTGGAGGAACTGGGCGCTTTGCAGCACCAACTGGCCAAACTAAAAGCAACCACCTGGAAAAATCAAATCAACACTCCCCAGCACCATCAAATAGCTGTTTATGTGGCCTTAGCAATATCTGTGTTATTAGGCATTGCATGGGCTTTCAGACGAACGGTCAGCAAATGGACATCAACACGCCGGGCTCCCGAACTCAGGCAGAACACGGAACAGCTACCACCAGAACCTACCCCACGAAGTTTCGCGTTCGACCTTAGCGAAGGTTGAACACTTGTTCAACGGCCGGGAGAATGTTCAGTCGCAGCAGTATGTAGTCATAAGTATGATATTTAAGACACGACACACATAATGTAACAATTCGTCAGTCGCAGCGACATGCATTTATCGTAAATAAAGTATCAATTACCAGGTCAAGCGAATATGCATAGTCTGCTGAGACGAGGAAATGAGCTGGGGCAATGGTCTCAGTTCCTAACGATAACCCACATTTACAGTAACCGCACACTATTTCTTATACATTATTTCTGTTAGCATAAGCACTTTTGTACCTATAAATATTGTTAAGTTTCATTAATAAAGTCAGTAAGAGTTCTAACGCCAACCCAAGAGCTTTTATTCATGCACCAGAGGCTGTCGCTGTGTCTTCAGACCCTCACCACAACCAACCCGTTCGCCTAGAACAACTCATGCCCCTACACACTTTATACCGTCCACCTAGTTCCAAGTGCTAGTTGCGACAACAAACAGGCAAATAGTTTATGCACTATTTGCCAGGCATCTAAGCCTTCTTACACTTTACATGGACGTTACATAAAATTCGTTTGCACCAATGGTAGCTGTAATTTTATTAACCAGTTCAGTACAATTGGCCTGACGCACGTATATAGGTGGCGGCCTTACTTTTTTGGCCGTCTGTGTTGGAGCAGTAACATCTTCATCCAGGTCAGGGAGAATCGCGAATCTATTGTTAGCGAGCGAATTTTTTGGCACTGTATTTTCAGTAGTTTTCGTTATCTTGGGTGCATTGGCTTTCTTGTTTGGCTGAGGGCTTAATTTTCTCTTCGTTTGTATATATCGATCGAGCCCAGTTTGGATTAACGCACCATTAGCATTCTTTATAGTGCTTTGTTGGGAGAGTTTGTCGCAGATCGTTGTCATCACCGGGGTCTGAGAAACAGCAGAGGTTGTTGTTGTGGTAGTTGCAGTTTTTGATGTCGAAGATACGGTTTTAAGCGAGGGCGTTGTACTAGTTGTTGTTGTTAGTAGATCGTTGACGTCGGGGGACGGGCACTGTGCACGCCACGATTGCAGAGTACCGCTTGAGCACAACAACGCAGGGGAGAGCGAGCGTGCTCTCTCCGTGTTTGCTTGCAGCGTTGCAGTTGTTGTTGGGACGGTTACATCGGGGCGCGTATTGAGAAGTACGCGTTGTTTCGCAGCGACGACAGCCGACGCTCATCATGTTGTTGCCGAGCTTGGCTCATTTTTTCTTTGCTTGCCGAGCTTAAGATCTTACACGTTGGCATTTGTATATATAACTTTTTATTAATTAGCTAACTGTTGGTTAACTGTTAATTGTTTGATAATTTCCAAGGGCAAACCAAGCACAAGTACTCATGCCTGCCCTAAGCGTCTTTTCGCGAATTAATTGTAGTTAGATTCAGTGTATTTTGATTGACCGGCGGAGCAATACAGAAATACGTCTGACACTCACAGTTGATATTTTGTATCGATCGTACATGTCCCCATTTGCTTTCGTTGGTGCGTTGTTCGATTTTTGCAACCCTGTTAGCCATGCAAGAACTATGGTCGAGTCGGTCCAATAAAAAATCTCATAAGCTGTAGGAGGCAATTCGGAAATTACGGATGCTGCGAGCTCAGTGAGCAGCACTGCTCCGCACAACTCCAGGTGGGGTATGGAGATGGACCTGACAGGAGCGACTCTGGTTTTGGATGCCAGCAAATGGGCACAACAGCCGTCAGTCGTTTCGACTCGGACGAAAATGGCAGCCCCATACGCGTCCTGTGACGCACCGCAAAACGCATGGTACTGCACCTTGGCAGCAGGATGGAAACGCATCCATCTCGGAATACGAATTTCCCTCAGGGTCGGATACCCTTTTAAGAACTCTTGCCACTTGGTCACGAGGTCGGTGGGGAGCGGCTGATCCCAGCCCAGCTCCCGTAGCCAAATTCCCTGCATGAAAATCTTGGCTCGGATTACGAAAGGCGATAACCATCCTGCCGGGTCGAACAGTTTGGCTATCTGGGATAAGACCTCTCGTTTGGTGTAGGCAGTTTGCAGGGGAATCACCATCGGAACAAAAAAGAAGCTATCGGATGTAGCTTGCCAACGGATCCCCAGAGCTTTCGCGGTGCTCGCATCTTCCAGCTCAAGGAAGTGTGCACTGACCAAATGTTCCCTTGGAATCGCTTGTAGGAGTCTCCTTTCGTTGGAGGTCCACTTGCGCAGTGGAAAAACGGCACTCTCGAGCGCCAGCCGAAGCTCTCTGATGGCTAAAACTGCCGACTGCTGAGTGTGAGCCCCTGCGAGCACATCGTCGACGTACATAAAGTTCGAGATGATGTCGCTGGCCAAAGGATATTGGCCTCGGATGTCCTGAGCCAACTGCTGTAGCACTCTGATGGCCAGGAAGGGCGCACAGTTTACGCCGAAGGTGATTGTGTCGAGTTCATAGTCACAGAGCACACAGTCTTTGTTGCGGAATAAGATTCTCTGAAAGCGCGTGTGACCAGTGTTCGCGCCACAAGGGCGCTTAGTTCCGAGCGGCAGTGTAAGAGCGAGCGCTGCACTGGCGCTTGCACTCCCGCTCTCCGTTGGCTCTCCCTTTCCCTTTTTAGTAATAAGTTAGTCTTAATTTTGAAGTCTTTTCAATAAAGTGCATATATTTTGTGAAGTCGAGTTCGCCGCCTTTCTTCATCATTTTGGGACTTGGGAGTTTTTCGACTTCCAGCCGCAGCAGACAACAACAATCCCTACTTCTACGGCCACCATCCCGCCACGACAGCCGGCCTAATTTTGGATAACTCCGCCCACTCCAGTTCATGGTCCTTCGTCGCCTGCGATCTTTCCTGACCAGCGCCCCCCTTTGCGGATTTTTCCAAGACTAGTACGACTATTTTCCTAACCATTCGTCCGTGGTCGCCATACTCCTTTTCCAACGGCGCTATTTCCATCCGAGTCCAAGTTCCAAGTGAAAAGTGAAAAGTGATATATATATGCCTATATACAAGAATATAGGTATAAAATACATACGCCTAGCCGCAGTGAATTTGTTTCTGTTCTAAAGTGTAAAAGTGCTTTGCCAATATTGGCCCTCTACATAGTTTTTTCACTGTGATCCGCTACCTTCCAAGCGTACACACATATATAAATTCATATATGTGCATATATAATTACCATCCAAAAATCACTTTCACATATCCATGTCCGGCACTAAACTGCATGTTTAAAAAAATCCAAATATATACACACACAAATCATACCAAGAATAAATAAATTAAATTATTTACACAAATCCAAATATATACACACACAAATCATACCAACAATAGATAAATTAAATTATTTACACATATCCGTGTATACTTATACACATTAATACATACATATATTGTTCCACAGACACATAACAATATTATATTATTTACACATATATCTACATATATTATTCCAAAGACCCATACACATATTAACAATTGAAAATCAAAATTTACACGCAATTTTTACATACACACAAATATAAAATATTTTTACACCCGAAATTTATAGTTTTTATACCCTTGCAGGGTATATTAGTTTCAGTAAAAAGTTTGCAACGCAGTGAAGGAAGCATCTCCGACCCTATAAAGTATATATATTCTAGATCAGGATCAACAGCCGAGTCGATCTCGCCATGTCCGTCTGTCCGTCTGTCCGTTTCTACGCAAACTAGTCCCTCAGTTTTAAAGCTATCTGAATGAAACTTTGCAGTTAGGCTTCTATATACTCTCACTCTTACATATGTCGGAACGGGCAGGATCGGACGACTATATCATATAGCTGCCAGAGGAACGATCCGAAAAATTTTCAAAAAACAATTATAACTTTGTCAGTTTTCAACCAATTTTCACCAAATTTGATATTTGCCCATTTAGTATTATTTCCGAATTTCGGTTTTAATTTCATGAAAATCGGCTGACTATATCCTATAGCTTCCATAGGAACAATCAGGAAAATAAAAGAAAAAACCATAACTTTGTCAGATTTCAACATATTTTCACCAAATTTGATATTTAGCCATATTTTAGTATTTCTGAATTTTTATTTTAATTTCATGAAAATCGGCTGACTATATCCTATAGCTTCCATAGGAACAATCAGGAAAATAAAAAACCATAGCTTAGCCGTGTTTCAAACCATTGCCATCAAATTTGAGATTTGGCAACAAATTATTATTTCAGAATTTCGTTTTTAATTTTTTGTTTAAACTCTGCAAGGGTATACAAACTTCGGTGAGCCGAAGTTAGCTTCCTTTCTTGTTATATTAATTGTTAAATTGTTAATTTATACGATTTATGCAAAAGTTTAATAAAGAATAAAACATATACACCCAAAAACTAAAATTTAGTTCCAGCAATAAAAATAAATATATATCATATTCATATACATATATCCACAAAAATCAAGTGTGTTTTTAACTGCTATCCTGACATACGTATATATCCGCATACATAAGCTTCCCGCTATTCTGCGAGCAGCCAAAATTGTTCCATCAAATACATACATACATACATGGACAGAGCTTAGCGCTATTCTGTATATAACTCTATAACTCCATATACACACATACATATATTTGGGCAATTTTATTTCGTCTCCGTTTTGGTCATATACAAGCACCTGCACTCATATGATCCAAGTAGTAACGAGAGAAACACAGGGCACACAAAATCTTGCTTCCATACCCGAATACAAAATCGATCGCAGAAGCAACAAGAAAGGAAGCTAACTTCGGCCCACCGAAGTTGGCATACCCTTGCATAATTTAAACAAAAAATTAAAACCGAAATCCTGAAATAATAATTAGTTGCCAAATCTCAAATTTGATGACAATGGTTTGAAACACGGCTAAGCTATGGTTTTTTATTTTCCTGGTTAATTCTATGGAAGCTATAAGATATAGTTGTCCGATTTTCATGAAATTAATACCGAAATTCAGTAATAATGAAATATGGCTAAATATCAAATTTGGTGAAAATATGTGAAAAACTGACAAAGTTATAATTTTTTTTTTTAATTTTTCGGATCGTTCCTATGGCAGCTATATGATATAGTCGTCCGATCCGGCCCGTTCCGACATATGTACGAGATAGAGTATATAGAAGCCTAACTGCAAAGTTTCATTCAGATAGCTTTAAAACTGAGCGAATAGTTTGCGTAGAAACGGACAGACGGACAGACGGACATGGCTAGATCGACTCGGCTGTTGATCCTGATCAAGAATATATATACTTTATAGGGTCGGAGATGCCTCCTTCTCTGCGTTGCAAACTTTTGACTGAAACTATAATACCCTGCAAGGGTATAAAAATTAAGATTTTTCGAATAATCGTCAAAGAAAATTTCAAAGTCGATAGCTATTTTAGATCCGTTTTTTCAGCTAGGTTTTTTGGCTTTTTTCTTGTGTCGCAAAAGTGTTTACGCTTTGATTGTGTTCCTAAATTACAAAAAATTTTGCCAGAGAAGTCCAGATCTAAATTCTGCTCCTATTTTATCGTATCAAGCCAATTATTTTTCCTGGCTATTTAATTTTTGACATTGATATTCGTCGTTTTCTGTCGGTTGATTTATCGCTATGTGTCATCGGTGCTACGATTTGGCTACTTCCATTGTTTTTTTTTTTAGCTATTCAGCTGTTTTTCTTCCTTTGTGGACTAAGGTTCGGCTGAGTGAGATTTAGCTATTTATTTTCCAGAAAGCACTCAGCTATTTTTTTCGGAACTTTTAGCTATATTTAGCTATTTGTTTCTAAGGAGCGTTCAGCTATCTTCTACGTGAGCGTCGGCTACATTTAGCTTTTTTCTAGCAATTTTATAGCTAAATAAGCTAATTTGCTCCAAACCAAGTCTGCGGGTCAGTTTTTTTTTCGTTTCCTTTGTTTTTTTGGAGCCGGGCAGGCCGTCCGTTTGGACAGCGTAGCTGATTATGCCAGTTGAGGGTGACAAGAAGCCAACGCCGACACCAAAAAAGGAAACAAAGACCACCCTTTCCTCTCCGCTACCTTCTCGCGTCAAACAAGTGCCCCAGTCCGCTAGCCCAAGACCTAGAAGCTCGAGTGCCACGCCAAAGATCAGAGATCGCCCAACGACGAGCTCAAAAACAAGTCCGAGAATTGTCGTCTCCAAACCGGTGGCGAAAGCGTCGAGCGAGTTTTCACTTGTGGAACAGCCAGAGAATCCCTCTGCATCCGGGACTAAATTCCTGAGGGTCACACGCGCTAGTAGCAAAATGTGGGTAACCGAGCAGCCAACGGCCGCAACCGCTGCGTTGCATAAATTCATCGCTGTGAGCGATCGCGTCAGCGCTTTCGAAGACAAGATCAACACTCTTGGTCAAGCTTCGCAATCTTTACACACATTGCAAGTCCGTCTGCAGCAAGTGCGAGCCTTATGGGACAAGGTGGAAAAAGAGTACGAAATCTGCTCTGACCTAATTGCCCAGGAAGGATCCCTCAGCACCTTGCCTCTTCTACAAGCAAAATATGACTATTGCTACTCTGTATATGAGACCTGTGCAGCACAGATTAGCGAAACGCTAGACAGAGTGACGCCTCAAGCCGTTCAAGTTCCTCCCTCCCAACTGCTTATTTCGTCCTTATGCCAGCTACCGCCCTGCGATACAGAAGTTTTCGATGAGGACTACCTCCGATGGCCCACTTTCCGGGACCTGTTCACGGCAGTTTATGTTAACAACCCCAGGCTCACACCGGTCGAGAAGCTTTTTCACCTCCTCAAAAATACTAGTGGCGAGGCAAAGGCCATAGTGTCCAAATCCCCGCTTACAAATGACGGTTTCGCGTCAGCGTGGGAAGCGCTTCAAGACCGTTTCCAAGATAAAAGACTTTTAGTCAACAGCCAACTCAAGCTCTTGTTCAACTTGAGTTCCATTTCTCAAGAATCTGGACATGCTCTAAAGGAGCTACAATCCACGATTCAGGGGTGTTTGACAGCGCTAGCACATTCCAATATCTCCACTGACAACTGGGATTGTCTACTGGTTTTCCTGTGCGCAAGCAAACTGCCAAAGTTAATCCTTTCCTTATGGGAACAGTCCCTAACTTCAAAGTCCGAAATTCCGGCTTGGGAGGCGATGAACACCTTCCTGAGTGAAAGGTATCGGACACTGGAGGCTATCGAGGATATGAAGCCGACTCAGTCAGTTCCCAAAAGGCTGCAATCCTTCGAGACCAAGGTCAGCACCAAACAAAAAGGGTGTGACTTATGTTCTAAGGAAAATCATCCGATTCGATTGTGCCCGCGCTTTCTTCACATGTCTGTCGACGCGTGTTCCGGCTACATAGAAAAGAAGCAGCTATGCCTGAATTGTTTCGCTAGAGGCCATCAGCTACGTGATTGCACGAGCACACACAGCTGTTTCACGTGTAGGGGGAGGCATCATACTCTGCTGCATCGCGACTCCCCCAGTTCCTTAAACACGAGTTCTTCAAACACGAGTTCCTCAAATGCTCGAACCACGAGTTCTCCAACCTCGGCGCCCTCTACGCAACCGTCCTCGAGACCCTCCAGTCGCAATGCATTTGAGAGCACCTCAACGGTGCAGAATTATTTCGCCTCAGGCACTACAGCCGTCCTGCTGAGCACGGCAATTATTGACGTGTGCCATTTGGGCACAAGATACCGAGCCCGAGCTTTATTCGACTCGGGATCGGAGGCTACGTTCATCTCCGAACGTATGTTCAACCTCCTCAAGTTGCCATTCCGCAAAATACAAACCCAAGTCTCAGGGCTAAACAAATCGGTTTCGGCAGAGTCAACGAGACTCTGCCAGTTTGCAATCCGCTCCCCTACTAAGCCGGGTATACAATTAGATACCGCAGCCTACGTCCTTCCGGACGTAGGGCAAACTGCCCTCCCATCCAGTTCCCAGGAATTTTTTACAAGACCTGCCCGATCTCCAATGGGCAGACACAAATTTCTTTGAAAGTTCCCAAATCGATATACTGATCGGAGCTGATATTCTACCGTCGGTGATGATGCAGGGCACTAGAACAAACATTTGTGGCTCACTCCTAGGCCAAGAGATCATCTTCGGGTGGGTACTTACCGGTCTGATTTCCAATACTAAGGCCAAACAGAGTCGCATCCTTCACGACTCAAGTATACCACAGAAATGAAGATTCGTTAGACTCGCTTCTCAGCAAGTTCTGGGAGGTGGAGGATCTACCATTCCAGATGGTAAAAGAGTCAGATTCCTATTGCGAAAGGAACTTCCTCCGGACTACCAAGAGAGACGCAAGCGGGAGGTACGTGATTACGCTCCCATTCTGCGACCCCGAAAACTCGGGGTGCGATTTAGGATATTCAAGGTCCATTGCGCTAGCTCAGTTTCTGCGAAACGAGAATCGTTTTAAAAGAGACTTTCCTTTAAAAGAGCAATATGACAACGTGATTCAGGAGTATCTGGATCTGGGTCATATGCACGAAGTTCCATCGACTCATAGTTCCCCAACTTACTACCTTCCACATCACGCGGTAATCAAGCCCGAAAGTACTACGACAAAGCTTCGCGTTGTATTTAACGCCTCCAGTCCATCTGCGATTAGAACCAGCTTAAATGATATTCTTCATGCTGGTCCAGTACTGCAATCCAATCTGACCATTCAAATTCTGAAGTGGGGATATTTCCAATACGTGTTCAGCGCGGACATCAAAAAGATGTACCGTCAGATCTGGGTCGATCCGAAGCATACACCCTTTCAAAGAATCCAAATAAGGAGGGGGATAACCAAGACTTTGAGTTGAAAACAGTTACCTTCGGGGTCAACTTTGCGCCTTTCCTCGCTATTCGAGTGCTGCAGAAGCTAGCAGAGGATGTCCAAGGGAAGTTTCCAAAAGCCAGCCACATTCTTCAACAACATATGTACGTCGATAACGTTCTGGCAGGAGCAAATTCCATATCTGAGGCCCATAGTTCAATCCAAGAGCTACAAGCAGCTCTTAGCTCTGCTGGTTTCCCTTTGAGGAAGTGGACTTCAAACCACACGAGCATACTAAAAAATATTCCAGCCGAACACCTCCTTCATAGCGAGTTCCTCGATATCGATACCGAAAGCACGGCCAAAACGCTCGGGATTCGATGGAGGGCTAAGTCCGACGAATTTAACTTCGTGCCGCCAGAAATAATGGTGGAACCCTCCTTCACAAAGCGCGAGGTGTTATCCCAAATCGCGAGGTTATTTGATCCAGCCAGATGGCTCGCTCCGTTTATAATACGTTCCAAAATGTTCATGCAGGAGATTTGGCTACAAGATATAAGCTGGGATGATAAGCTTCCCAGCGAAATGAGTCAGAGGTGGCAGGCGTTTCTCCATGAGTATTCCGACCTCAACCAGATCCGCGTTCCGAGATGGGTCTGCTTTCAGCCTGAAATCAAAGTGGCGTATCATGGATTCTGCGATGCGTCACAAAAGGGCGGTGATCTACGTGCGTGTCGAGGTTGGTCTGAAAATCTTTTCTAACCTCCTCACATCCAAAACACGAGTCGCTCCAGTAAAGACCGTGTCACTTCCACGCCTAAAGCTTTGTGGCGCCGTGCTGTTAGCCGAAATGGTAACAGCTATTCTTCCCCATATGCCCTCATCAAGTTCCGACATACCGATGCTGCTGGACCGATTCGACAATCGTTCTGGCCTGATTACGGAAGCCGGCGTGCAACTGGACCTCGTTTGTTGCCAACAAAGTGGCCAAGATCACGCAGGCAGTACCAGTCGACTGCTGGGCACACGTTCGATCCGAACAAAATTCCGCCGATTTAGCTAGTCAAGGCGTGTCCCTACTCGAGTTAGCGGATAGTCAACTTTGGTGGCACGGGCCAGAGTGGCTGCAAGGGCCACAAGAGCTGTGGTCAGCCCAAAGCGATGTGCAGCCGAACACAGAGCTCGAGCAGCGCGCGGTGAAAGTGCATTTCAGCCAGGCCCCCCCTGACGAATTTCTAGAACGCTTCTCTAAACTAGACAAAGCTCTGCGAGTCCTAGCGTATGTTCGGCGCTTCCTTAGTCGCTGCCGTAAGGGCGCGATCTCCTCTACTTCTCGACCCACGAGTGAAGAAATCCGAGAGGCAGAACGAGCGCTGATTTCCATGGCGTAACATCGAGCATACGGCCAAGAGCTGAAGCACTTGGCAGAGAAGAAGCCCCTTTCGGGGGCAAGTCCAATATTAAATTTCTTTCCGTTCACGGACCAACTCGGCCTCCTAAGGGCGTGTGGTCGCGTCACAGCTTCTAAAGCCCTCCAGTATGATGAACGGCATCCAACAATTCTGCCCTACGGCTGTAGACTGTCTCGCCTTCTCGTCCAATTCACCCACCAGATTACTCTTCATGGCGGTAGTCAGTTGGTCGTACGCCTGATCCGATCGAAGTATTGGATTCCTAAAATCAAGATTCTGGTCAAGGCAGTGGAGAATCCGTGTAAGATCTGCACGATTTACAAGAAGAGACTGCAAACTCAGCTGATGGGCGATCTTCCAAAGGACAGAGTTTCTCCACGAAGGCTGTGGGAAGCAGGGGTGAAACGTTTCAAATCTCTTTTCTATAAAGCCACGGCTAAGCGCAAGTATACATTTGAGGAACTTGCGACGCTCCTAGCCAAGATCGAAGCTTGCCTCAACTCCAGACCCCTCTCCCCGATGTCTGAAGATCCCTCCGATCTGATAGCCCTCACGCCTGGCCATTTCCTGATTGGCGGGCCGTTGCTTTCCACGGCTGAGCCTGAAATAAAAGGCGAAGCCAAGTCGATAATCAATCGCTGGCAACATCTGAAGGCCCAACATCAGCAGTTTAGTGCACGGTGGAAAGAGGAGTATCTCAAAGAACTCCACAAACGCAACAAATGGCGCTTTCCGACCCAAAACATCCAAATTGACGATATGGTGGTAGTCAAGGAGGACAATTTGCCCTCGAACGAATGGCGGCTCGGCAGAATTGTTTCTGTTTTCCCCGGAGCCGATGGCCGAGTTCGAGTGGCCGAAGTCCGTACGGCGGGCGGCACAATAAAGCGCCCCGTACATAAAATTATCCTTCTCCCTATGGAGAGCAAGGAACCGGCTACTTCCAGCCATTAACCTGCTTCTGTCTGCGAGGTCTTATACTAAGTCTTTTTTTCTTTTTCTCTTTTCCTCGCAGAACAATCTCATCAGAATGGTGCCACGTCCTCGTCCGCCCAGAATTTGGAGAGCAGACGTTAACGAGGTACTCAATCCTACCGCTGCCGAGTCTGCTAGGGCATCCTCTGCGGAAGTGCAAGAGGTTCCATAAACTGAGCGCCGAAAAGCGCCTTCGAGTGGTGCTTATCAATAAGTACTGCCGGACTGCCTCGCCCATGAGCACTCAGGAGGGACCTGCCGCAGCACCGAGGGATGCAAAACGTGTGGAGGTGACGTTGCTCCACATGCACGAGGAGCCATCTACGTCTCGTCCACGGCCGGAGCACACCGCTCATCCGCCCGTCTCCAGGGAGCCTGCTCGTCCGGCGGCCCCCGCTCCTTCGCCGGCTCGTCATCCCGTTCCGAGGGAGCCAGCGCGCACGGTGGCCCCTACTCCATCTTCGACAGTGGCTGCCTATCTGCGACAGAAGGTGGTGCACATCCTCCCGACAGCCTGCATGCTGCTCGACACCGGCAGCACGACGTTTGAGATGGGGGCCCTGATCGACCCGTGCATGCCGGTCAGCAGCATTGACCGGTCGTTGGCGGCGGCATGCAAGCTGCCAATCACGCAGGCAGGCGAGGACGAAGTCTGCACGGCGACCCTTCGATCTCGCACGGGCGACTTCCGGCTCGAGGTCGTCTTAAGGCTTGATCCCAGCCTTAGGATTCGAACGCCAGTACGGGCTCTGAGCGACACCATCCGGGCCAAGTTCGATGATATCCGGCTCGTGGATGAACGTCTCCATCGCCCATCGACCATTTCCCTTGCGTTGGGGTCTGACTTGTTCCCCAAGCTGATCCAACCGGGGTTCCTGAAGCTGGAAGATGTGCTGCCCGTCGCTCAGAGCACCGTGTTTGGATGGACCGTCTCCGGAGTGTGCCACGAGGAGTAATCCTGTTTTGCTGCCGCAAGGGGGGGGGAGAATGTTCGCGCCACAAGGGCGCTTAGTTCCGAGCGGCAGTGTTAGAGCGAGCGCTGCACTGGCGCTTGCACTCCCGCTCTCCGTTGGCTCTCCCTTTCCCTTTTTAGTAATAAGTTAGTCTTAATTTTGAAGTCTTTTCAATAAAGTGCATACATTTTGTCAAGTCGAGTTCGCCGCCTTTCTTCATCATTTTGGGACTTGGGAGTTTTTCGACTTCCAGCCGCAGCAGACAACAACAATCCCTACTTCTACGGCCACCATCCCGCCACGACAGCCGGCCTATTTTTGGATAACCCTGCCCACTCCATTTCAACCAGGATTGACCCGAATTTGCCGGTACATCTTGGTGATGTCCGCATTGAAAACATACTTAAAAAAACGCCATTTTAGAATCTGAATAGTCAGATCGGACTGTAGTACCCGCCCAGCATGAAGGATATCATTGAGGCTGTTCCCGTTTGATGAGGGATGGGAAGCGTTGAACACGACGCGAATCTTCGTCGTGGTGCTATCTGGTTTGAAGACCGCGTGATGAGGCAGATAAAAACAGCTGGAGTCGTAAGGAGAGACTTGGTGCATATGACCTAAATCTAAATACCCTTGAATGACTGAATCGTATTGCTCCTTCAATGGAAGATCTTTACCTAATCGAATTTCGTTTCGGAGGAACTGCGCCAGTGCGATTGGTCTGGAATGACCCAGCTTAATGTTCTCCGGCTCTTTAAAGGGCAACGAAACCACGTACCTTCCATCCTCGTTTCTTTTGGTAGATCGGATAAAGTTCTCCTCGCAAACCGAGGTAGATTCCAGCTTCACTGGAACATCCTCCATCTCGCAAAATTTTGTGAGGATGCTGTCTAGCTTGGACTCAGTGACTGCTAATCGGGCTGAAAAGGAGCAGATTCTGCTTGTGGGACTCGTTGTAATAAGACCGCAAAGAATCCACCCGAATATGGTCTCTTGACCCAGGAGTGCTCCGCAAATATTGGAATGGGAGACGCTGAGAACGATCGATGGCAGGATATCGGCACCAATAAGCACGTCAATCTGCGAGCTCCGGAAGAAACTTGGATCTGCTAGTTGCAACAGTGGAAGATCCTTTAATGAGTCCTCCGGTAGAGTGTAGGATGGGAGATTCCCAGCTAGCTGGGGTAACACATATGCACAGGTCTCAATCTGGATATGGGGCTTGATGGGAGAACCTATGCTGAGTTGACACCGCTTACGGGGCTGAGCTGCAACGGAAAGGTTGACTCCTGAAACTTGAGATTGGATGGCCTCATAAGGTAACTTAATTAGGTTGTTCGTTCTGAGATAAAGGTGGCCTCGGAACCTGACTGCCCGTGCTGAGTATTTGATGCCCAAATGGTAAACTTCTATTAACGCCGTACTCAGGAGGACCCCTTGCGTGTTAACGGCAAGAAACGCTTGCACATTCGATTGACCCGTCGATGGAGTGGACTGTATATGTTGCTGGACTGTTGTGGATGAGTGGGACTGTTGGTCAGGTATAAACACTGACTGGACTGGCGGAGTGCCGCTGCGATGCAGGAGTGTATTGTGGCGTCCACTGCAGGTATAGCAATTATGCGCGCTGTTGCAGTCCCTGAGCAGATGCGTTCTTGCGAAACAGTTTAAGCAATACTCGGATTGGATGATTCACTTGTGCACAGAGTTTACAGAATTATGGATTTACCGTAACTCTGTTTTTAAAGGTCTGGATTGACCGCGAGCTATTGCCAGCCCTCACTGCCCTGGATGGAGCAGTCACGTTTGGCTTAAACTCTTCAATCGCCTCAGGCGTTCGATGACGATCCTGTAAGAAAGCCTGGAATTCGGCCTAGAGTGGAATATCAGACTTGCTGAGAAGGGACTGTTCCCATAGAGACAAAGTTAACTTTGGCATTTTGGAAGAGCATAGAAAAACGAGCAGGCAATCCCAATTAGTGGTTTCTATCTTTGCTATTTGCAAGGCCGTTAAGCACCCTTGGATAATGCTCTCTAAATGCTTCAAGGATTGGCCGCATTCCTGGGTAACAGAAGGTAAATTGAACAAAATCTTGTTGACTCTGGCTTCGAACTGACCCATCCTATCGGTTATGGTCATGAATGATTTTGCGGCTTTTGTGGATGTGGATGGTGCAGACGATGGAACTTCGAGCGACGTGCTCGTAGATTTAAGTGGAGTGGTGGTTGTCAATGGGCTTTTGCTCCGAGAGGAATTTTCGCTTTCGGAAGGCGCAGAGGATTCACTCGTTGCCCTGACTCTGTGAGACGCCTCCGCCTTAGAAACGGTCTGTAGTATGCACTGTACCAACAATACTTAAAGGGTACACACTGTAACACTTTGTTGCAGTGTTTACATAATTCATAAACCGGTCATAAACTCTAAGTGGCCGAAATATGAACCGATCCCTATGGCTCAGGCCACACACAGAAAGTTTTAGCGTCGGCATAATTGCATGAACGGACCGCATGTGCATACCCCTCGCGCTCCTCACATAAGAGAGGGCATATGTTTATATACATAAGTATATAACCGTCTCTCTGCCGCTGCCTGTGAGCAGCGCAGCTACGAGACTTAGCCTTAATTAGAATTAAAAGAATATTATAAGAACATCTTCAATCCAACGCTTCGAGCGGCACCATAGCTGCTCTCAATATTAAAAACCAAATAAAGAAATATATTAAAACCAACTAAATAAAATCTATTTACTTCAACTGTGAATGTCGGTTAATGTTAGGAACTGAGACCATTGCCCCAGTTCATTTCCTCGTATCAGAAGACTATGCATATTCGCTTGACCTGGTAATTGATACTTTATTTGATATAAATGCATGTCGCTGCGACTTAGGAGTTATTACTTACTTTGTGTTGTGTCTGGAATATTATTACTTATGACTAAATACTGCTGCGACTGAACATCAACATTGCATTCGAAATTTTTGTGTCATTTCCTATCGATAACAGAGAACCGTACATCGACGAAAAACTGTGTCGATAAGATTTCTTAAGGAGGCTGCGGACTGATGCGATATTTTCGGAAGACTGAATAATGTTGAAATATTAGTCATAAATACTACTGTGGGCAAAAAGTAAGGTGAATTAACTTGAAAATTCTTTATTTATTCTTCTGAATCAATTTAATTCCCTTTAAAGTAATCCCCTCCCGATAAAATACACTTATGCCACTTATGCCAACGAAACAGGACAAATAGTCCTTTTTCTGTATAGCTATGAGCGCCCTCGCCGATTCCGTTTTTTTGTCCTCAATCAACTCGAAACTGGTTCCCCGGAGTGGATTTTTGAGTTTTGGGATTAGCCAGAAGTCCCACGAAGCTAAATCAGGAGAATACGGTGGCTGCGGAAGGATATGCGTCGAATTCTTGGCTAAATGGTCACGAAGAAGGAGTGCATTGTGAGACGCTGCACTATCGTGATGCGAAAACCAAATTGTTGGCCAATAATTCTGGTCTTTTTATACGAATTGCTTCACGCAAACGACGCATAACGCTTAAATAATATTCCGTCTTAACAGTTTGGCAAGGTGGAAGGAATTTGTAGTGTCCCACACCACGAAAATTGAAAAAAAAATGTCACCATGACCCGGATTTCTGACGTTCTCCTTTCGAATTTTTTTTTGAAGTCTTTTTTATTTATTTTATTTATTTATTTATTGAGAAAAATGGCAGATAGCTGCCATATAAGGCCGTACCCTTACCTCTGACCAAGAAGGGAGTGTTTTTTAAGGATGTGCTCCGACTCACATCAGGTGGTCGGAGGTAAGGATAGGTATCGTAAAATACAAGCTGAATTAAAATCTAAGGACATCTCAACATGTAACAAATGGTAATTCTCATTATACAAAGAACATAAAACACGAAAAGGCTCATACAAATCAAGGTTTGTCCTACAGACCTCCAGGGCGATAGGTCGAAAATGACGGGAAGGCCTTGTAGGAACCGAGAGCCTTATAAGGTTTAAAAGGTAATTTGATGAAATGTGACCATGGATGAGTTTGTGCATGAACATTATACCATGGCAGGTCCGACGGTCCTTAAGCGTAGGCAGGCCTAAAAGCCGCAGTCTGTCTAAGTAGGAAGGCAGACGACGATGTGGATCCCAGTTTAAACCACGAAGAGCAAACAAGAGGAATTGTTTCTGCACCGATTCTATTAGATCCTGATATTTCGCGTACTGGGGTGACCAAACACAAGAGCAGTATTCCAAAATAGGACGAACAAGAGAAACAAATAGGAGTTTGGTGGTATAGGGATCATCAAACTCCTTGGACCAGCGCTTAACAAAAGCGAAGACACCCTTAGCTTTACCAACAGTTAAACTAATGTGATCATTAAAATTCAAGTTGTGGGTAAACAAAACTCCAAGATCTGTAACTGAACTGATGCGTTCAAGAGCACCAGTCTGTAAGTAATAATTGACAATGAAACAGTTTTTCCGATTAAATGACATAGATTTGCATTTTGAATTATTAAGAAACAGCAGATTGTTGATGCACCAAGATTGCATGTTATTCAGGTCAGTTTGTAAAAGCAAATGAGACTCAGAGTTAGTCAGAGGCAAGCATAGTTTTACATCATCAGCGTACATCATTACCTGAGAATGAGCAACAACATTGGGCAAGTCATTGATGAAAATTGCAAAAAGAAGAGGTCCGAGATGGCTCCCTTGTGGAACACCTGAAGTCACGTAAACTAGATCCGAGAATGAGCCCTTGAAAGCAACTCTCTGAGTACGGTTAGATAAATATGTTGCAATCCAGTCAGTCAATAAAGGGGGGAAGCCCAATAATGAAAGTTTTTTCAGCAAAAGCTGGTGATTCACTGAGTCAAACGCTTTGCTGAAATCCGTGAAGATAACGTCAGTCTGGGTATTGTATCTAAAAGCGTTTCGAATAACAGCACAGAACTCAAGAAGGTTTGTAGTGGTAGATCTTTGTTTCATAAAGCCATGCTGCGAGGAGGACAGAAATGAGCTACATTGGTGCTTCAGTTGAGCTGTAATCAGTAGTTCAAAAAGCTTGGGAATCGCACTAAACTGGAAAAATTTTGCGAATAAGTTTGAAATATCATACTCAGAGGAAGCAGACTCAGTTTTGAGATGAAGACTGGACGGGAAGAGCTGTGATTTACGTTTGGAATTGACGAAAGCATAAAATTGCTTAGGATTCGTCTGAAACTCACTTCTGCACCGATTTAAGTGATTGTTGTAACATTCGGAATTATGCGTCAAGAAATCGGATCGAGCTACTAAATATTTAGCTCGGTCGGCTTGAAGTCCGGTTCGGCTGAATTTTTTAAAGAGTCTGGACTTCACATTTTTTAGATACGAAAGACGACGGGAAAACCAGGGGGGTTTGTGTGAGCTAACAAAAGAGGGAAATGACGGGACGAATGTATCAAAACAGGACTATAAAATGTCATAGAAACGATCAAACAGGTAAGAGGGATCGTCAGTATCATTTAAAAAGGTCCAGTCTATTGAGGATAAGTGATTATTCATATCAGTGAAATTGGCTTTGCGGAAGCAGCGAAAGGTAGCAGGCTCGGCAGGAGCACAAGGCAGTAATGGAGCCGAAGCCTCGAGAATTATCTCGATGGTAGGGTGGTAAGCATCTTCAGGACAAGAGAGAGGGTCAATTCTAGAGACATATGCATTGGCGAAGTCCGACACAAAAATAAGGTCTAAGATTTTATCACAGCAGTTTTTAATATTATTTAATTGTCCTAAAGAGAGGTCAATAAGTGCGTGAATGAAGTCGTGAGGGACAGAGGGAATGAGAATATTAGAGTCAGGTGAGGGTGTCCAGGATATGAAAGGGAGATTGAAGTCGCCAAGAACAATAAAGTGGTCATTTGCACCCAGAGTAGAGTGGATGTTTTGAATTAGGGATAAGTGCTAAGAATATAAATCGAAGTCAGACCTAGGTGGAATATACGAGCTAGACACATAAACAACAAAATCAAAAACTTGAATGCGAACAGCAACAAATTCCAAAGTGCAGTCGAGGTCAATTATCGGAGCAAAGTTAGAGACAAGATTTGATTTAACGGCGATAAGAACACCGCCGCCGATGCGTGTAGGACGGTCGCGCCTATAGACAACATAATTGCCTGCAAACAGTTCAGTATCACAGACAGAAGAGTTAAGCCACGTTTCCGTAAAGACAATTACGTCGGCATCAAAGGAAGCACTATTAACGTGCAGTTTGCTGAGCTTCCCCAGTAAACTACGAGCGTTCTGATAGTGGATGGAGAAAGAATCTATTAGTTTTTTGAAGGCAAAACTAGGGGAGTCTGAGGCGCACGAGTACGGGGATTATTTTTGTTAATAAATTCATGAACTATGGCATGTTCAGGCCAGACGGAAAGATCAAGAACCCTGTCCAAGAGACAATCAGAAAGTGCAATTTTAAACGAAGATATATCACGTCTTTGTTTAAAATTGAACTTTGAGACAATAAATTCGGTGCCAGAAACATTCAGCTTGCTGCTCAAATGGGTCTTAACGTCATTTTCGGAAGCACCAGGGTTCAGGCGGGAAACGAAGACAAACTTCCTCGGAGCAACGCCGGCAAGAGGCACCGGTTTACGCTGAGCAACTCCCGTGATTGCGGAGTGCTGTAGTCCAGGCGTGGTGAAAGGTGACGAAGAAACGGAGACTGCCGGTATCACAGGATGAGCGTCTCTGTTGCAATCCACCGCTGACACATTAGAAGCGGCAGCCCTCGACGTGGAAGCCTGATCAAAACTAGCAGGCTGACGATGCAAGGGTGCAGCGACATCGGCTAATAAAGGGCCAAGAGCCGCGGTTTTGGTTGGTTCAGGTGGAGCAGCCTCGCAATAGTCATCTGCCGCGTCCGAGGTGTTGACCGCGGATAGGTTTCGCGGGCTGGAACGCATAAGGGGGCTCCCAGGGTCTGGAACTTGAAGAGAAATATTAGGGAGAGTTCTCGGGTTGATAGTAGGCGCGCAACTTAGCAGTTTCAGACTTTTGAAGTGGGACTCCGCCGTCTGGAAACGACTGAAAAGCTCCTTGAAGCCAGCCGCCAGAGACTGAAACTCAAGATGAGTTTGCCTCATGAACGTCCTCATATCGGATTTGATATGTAGACAGCTTGGGCACGTCCAGTCCAATCCGACGTGATCTCGAAGGCGATCCGCAATCCGTGGGCCGATATGCCCAAGATCAGCGCAGCCAGGGTGGGCGATATTGTCGCAGAGCCAGCAAAAAACAGTGGCCTGCCGCGGGGTGATTTTGTGGCCGTTTGGGCATTCAGTTGCACAACAGTTAGCCATAATTAGTGAAGTAAGAATGTTAAATAATAATAATTCGTAAAAAAGCTTACGAGTTAAAAATTGAGGGAAATGTTATTTAATTTGCGCGGCGAAGAAAACTATCAAAACAGAGATCGAGCGAGAATGATCAAAAGCTATTATCTAAGCGGCACAAAAGCAGTTGTTTGATTGTATGTTCGCGGTATGCAGAAACGCTTGCTCCAACAACAAAGTTGAAACGGAATGCAGCGGTAAGCGGTAACGCACAGCACACGAAAACAAAAGGGAAATAAATAGAAAAATAAAATAAAACCGAGTTTGTTTTCGCAGATTAAAGTCACTATCTTTATACGAAAAGAACCAGATGTTTTGGGTAAACAAAGGCCGTCAAAACACGGATCGGTTGCCAAAAATTTGGACTTTGAGAATCAGGAATACACAAGAAAAACTTTGAAAGAAGGGAGAGCGATGGAAACCACGACCGACTCAAAGCTTGACTTGTACCACTTATAAACATTTTTCTGGGACGTGGTAGAATCACCAAAGGCTTTCCGCAAAAATCCTTAACGTTTCCGCAGCCGAAATTTCTTTCTGCCAATCAAAATTTGATGGCACTTCTCAGAACAATTAAATCAGCTATCGTAAAAATCGCCAAATGCACTCTTGATCGTTTGGTAAACACAAGCGTAAACATAGTACTGATTCTGAGTTTGACATGAAACTACCCCCAAATGTCATTAATAGTCCTGGCAACTAAAAAAAAAAAGAACTACTCCGCCATCTCAACCCCGCGAACTCTAAATTAAAAATTCACCTTACTTTTTGCCCACAGTAGTATGAGGCATTCGTTATCGTAAACATTTTTGAAGCTGGCCATTGCCTTTTCATAATTCCTCTCGGTGACTTGGTAAGCTTTAATTGTTCCTAAAGCTTCACCAGAGAGACATGAAATTAAATGGTTACATTTTTCGATAACTGGAATGCTGACGTCTTTATGAATCAAAGTTTCGAAAGGGATAATAAAGGTTTAAAATTCCGAATAATTTACACTACATTTTTGGCAATGTTAAATTCGAAAGACGCGCACGCGTTGCTGCGACATCAACTGATTCTGGAATATTGCTACTGGTTGCTGTCTACAAGGTAGATAATAACGACATTACTTTTGCCGTTGTCACTATTCTAAATTCTACCAACTCGTCACCATATTCGTCGCCACTATCTATTTAAGTTTTGGAGTCAACATTTTAATTCTTCCTCTGAAAACGGAGTCGATCCCTGTTCCAGCCGCTCGTGTAATCGGCGAGTGCTTTTGACCCGACTTTTGAGCTTGCCTTTCAACTCCTCCAGAAGGGAATTATTTTTAGTATCTTGGCTCATTTTATTTAAATAATTAAATTATTTGCTCAAAAATAATCAATAATAGTGGTATTTAAATTGAAAATCAAATCACGCAGTATGAATATTAATAGTGGGTTCAAGTGACGCCGAAAAAGGTATACCCGCCAAGAAGAAGGTAGCGCGTCACTTGGCGGTCCGCTATTTTAAGCGCGCCAAACGAAGAGGGCCTAACAACAACAACAGTGCTTGCACCGGTGCACACGCGAAAACGAAGACGAAAAAGTTTCACAGCTGTTGATATATAGATCTTGTATGTATGGTAAGAATTGAAAGCGAGGTGCAATATTTCAGCACAAGACAATAAACAATTAATTTGTCTTCAACTCCAGCCTTCAATTTATTGCAAAAACACTCATGATTCCTGATAAATGTTTGTATATAATATATATACTCCAGCAGCCACTTTCCTCAACGGTGGAGGTCCCTCGGTGATAGAAGCAATCAGGCGCAGATTTCGCGATCGACACGAATTTTTAATCTGTTTAATATTACAATAAATGCGCCGCGGGTAACAATTATTTCACAAGTTGCACTTTTGGTGATTTCAATTGTATGTGTGTCATTGTCCCTTTTACTTTGCAGCCAATTTTAACTGACTATACTTGTCCACCCCGGGACGCCAAGAAATTTTTAAATTAGTTTATTAATAATATTTTCGATTCGATCGATTTTAGGTCTATTTTTTGAGTGTTCTCTTTTTACATTAATTGGCTTAGGCTAGCTTATACGACGGTTGGCGAAGGCGGGGCGAATTCGCAAAGAGCGCGAGAGAATTTTATTACGCTCCCGCCTTCGCCCTTAACTAACTTACACTAGACTTCAAATTTATAGATTAAAGATTTTTAACGCTGCATTTAATAACGAGTATTCTACTAATCAAATTAGATGAGAGGGTGAGACAGTCTGAGACAGATAATTAGCTTATGTTATACTCTTCATAACGTACCCCAGGACTTTAAGTGATTTGTACAGTTTAGAAAAACGTTTCAGAAATTATTCAAAAGGGGCCTTGTTGAAATGCTAGCTGCTCTAACTAGGTTATTGGACGGATGTCGCTTTACTCTGATGATTAATTGTGGGGGACCAACTGGCCCACAATTTTGTAATCAACAAAAGCCCCAGCCGCTTACATAGGTCCACTGCGGCACGCATCGTAACATAAGCCCACAGCGGTAACATAAATGAAATAAAAATTCAGGTAAACGACGAACAAGATTATCGATCAGTGGCCAAATACCTAGATGAGGGAAAAATAAATTACTATACCTACCAACTCAAAAGTAGCAAAGGGCTACAAGTGGTTATCAACGGAATTTAACCAACAGCTCCAAACATTGAAATAATAGCTGGGCTTAAAGAAAAGGGTTTTAATGCCAAAACGGCAATAAACATAATAAACAGAAATAAAATTCCCCAGCCAATGTTCAAGATGGAACTGACGCCTGAAAAAATGCCTTTAAATAAAAATGAAGTTCACCCAATCTACAAGCTTCAATATCTATTGCACCGAAGAACGGAATGGAACCGTCCAATGTACGAATTGTCAAGAATATGATCATACGAGAAAATACTGCAAACTTCGCGCAGTCTGCGTTATCTGCGGGGATGCACATTTAACTATGGACTGTCTTCTAAATAAGGAGAACTAAACTATCATCAGATCATTCGCCAATCTTGCTTCACCTCTACGACCATCCTTAGGTTATAGAACGCCCACATTCTCTAATTACCGGTAAAACAGACTAGCTCAAAAACAGAAAGTGTGTAAATACCCATATTGATGGCTGCCCAAACATTTCCTGTGAAGAAGACCTTGACAATTCAGTTGAAGCGTTAGTGAATGTTATTACATTGGCTGCACAACATTCTACGCAACCTATAACATCTAATAAGCCAGTGCTTCTAGGCACATCGAAGAACTGCTATACAATAAGAGAAGGCTTCGTAGAGAGTGGCAAGCCCATAGATCCCCAGCGTCCAAGGAGCGCCTAAAAATGGCCAACTACATACTTCGCAAAGCACTAGAATTTGAGAAAAATAGAGCTGAACTATCCTTTCTGAAGCAAGTCTCACCAAATAGCAAACGATATCCACTGTGGAAAGCTAAGTCGGGCATATGTCCACCAATAGAAAGTGAATCATTCCTACATACGCAAACATGAACTTTGTCCCGCAGCAACGAAGAATACATTTGCCCTCCATCTAGAAAATGTCTTCAAACCACTTCCAGCAACGAATAGCTTTGTGCTGCCAATAATTTCCAATCCTGAAAATAGCCCGCAAATTATATTCCATCCAGAAGAAATTACAAAAGTCATAAAGTCCCAAGACAAAAAAAAAAGCACCAGGTCACGATCTCATCACCCCAATAATGATTATAGATATATCCAAGCTGTGCAATACACCATAATATTTAACAGCATGATGAAATAGGGATATTTTCCTCAACAATGGAGGAAGTCTGTCATCACAATGATCCATTAAGCCGGAAAGGACAAGTCCCAGCCATCGTCATATAGGCCAATCAGCCTTCTGCCGAGCCTATCAAAAATATTTGAAAAGCTTCTCCATAACCGCATCAAGCAATCAAGCCCACAATGTAATACCAATGCACCAATTCGGATTTCGTAAAAATCACGGAACTATTGAACAAGTGAACCGGATAGCCTCCGAGATACGAAATGCATTTGAAAGACGAGAACATTGCTCCGCTGTCTTTCTGGATGTCGCATAGGCCTTCGCCCGCGTGTGGTTGGACGGCTGAATTCATAAAATCAAATTAATACTTCCACACAGCACCCATGAAATTTTGTAGTCCTACCTACAGAAAAGAAGCTTTGCAGTGCTATGCAAAGATTTCCTCTCTGATTATCAGCCAATAAAAGCTGGAGTACTCCAAGGAAGTGTGCTTGGGCCGACATTGTATATTATTTATACAGCAGATCTACCGACAACCACTCTTACAACAACCTCAAACTTTGCTGATGATACTACCATCCTAAGTCGGTCTAACTGTCCTCTTATAGCAACGCAACACCTAATAGATCACCTCGTGTTCTAGAACAATGGCTAGCAGACTGGCGCATAAACGTTAACGAAAAAAATTGCAAACATATTACTTTTACCTTTAATAGACGAACCAGCCCTCCACGACCCCTGAACCACATTATTATGCCACAAACAACTGAAGTAGCATATCTGTTTGTGAGGAGGCTTAGATGTCTGGCAGATAGTGCATAAACGATTGCCTTTGGTTGTCGCAACTAGCACTTGGAACTAGGTGGACGGTTTGGTTGGGTTAGGGTCTGAAGACAGCCTCTGATGCATGAGTAAAGCTTCTGTTTGAGGTAGAACTCTAAGTGATTTTATTAATGAAACTTAACAGTATTTATAATTAGGAAGTCCGTAACTGTCACTTTAAATTGCTGACTCACTAATATATAAGCGGCTGGATAGGTAAGGCAGCTTGCCTACTTGCTCAAATAAATATTTATTACATACAACAACAAAAAAAAAATTATAGGTACAAAATTGCTTATGCAAACAGAAATAACTTACTGTGGGTTACTGTGAATGTGTGTTATTGCTAGCTACTGAGACCATTGCCCCAGCTAATTTCCTCGTATCAGCAGACTATACATATTCGCTTGACTTGGTAATTGATACTTTATTTGCGATAAATACATGTCGCTGCGACTGAAGAGTTATTACATACTTTGTGTTGTGTCTGGATTAATATTACGTATCACTAAATACTGCTGGGACTGAACATTTTCCCGGCCGTTGAATAAGTGTTCAACCTTCGCTAAGGTCGAACGAGAAACTTCGTGGGGTAGGTTCTGGTGCTGGTTGTCCCGTGTTCTGCCTGGGCTCGGGTGTCCGGCGTCGCATAGTCTGGAGTGGTATGATCGTCCATCTAAGAGCCCATGCAATGCCTACTAGGATTGACATCGCTACGGTCATATAGGCGACTACTTTATGATGCTGAGGAGTGCTGTTCTGATCCTTCCAGGTGGTCTCCTTTAATTTGGCCAACTGGTGTTGCAAAGCGCCCAGTTCCTCCAAGCTGACTTCCTTGGCTGCCGTTCCTTGAAGTGGCTCAGGTGGGCTCTTAGGCTCAATCCTTCTGATATTGTCTAAACGAACATATGTAGCCTTTGTTTCGCTGACTTCGGTGCTGAATGTGCTTACGCTAATTTTTTAATTGCGTGCAGTTCAGCCTGGGGCCAGTGACAATAAGCCCGTTCCGTTAAGTTGCACTGTGAACGGAATTCCTTTGCACACTACTTGAAGTTCAATGAGTTGTGTGTGGCAAACAGCCATCTGTTTCGCTGATCCGTTGCCGACCACAACAGCACGGACCTCGACTGAGAGACCTTACATATAGTTTCAGTCTTGTTATTGAACAACTGAAATTCACACCGATTCTCGACGCTGAATGTGGCTTGGTGGTTGAGCACCTTAGTCAATCCCATGAACTGATCCCTATGGGCATTAACTGCCATGATTTCGGTTCTTAGCCTGAATTGCAGCCAGCTTCCGGCCTTCATGTTGGGATAGCCATGATGCTGAACACTTCCTGTTAGGCTATAGAAACCAGCGGTAGCGATATCTTGAAGATGATATCCAGTTGCCACCAGAATTAGCTGAGCTGTCAGAATAATAAACGCTTGCTGTAGGTGGTCGCCTTGGTATTTTCCTCTTTCCAGATTGGTCGTTCCTATCTGGTCCTCTAGTGTTTTGATCCGGTCGTTGGTGGCTGAACTGCTCTTTCTGACTTTATTTATCGTCGAGTACAGAATTGATGTTTGATTTTTCAAGAGCATCATTAGTACGTCATCGTTGGACTTGACCGCTTTTATCACTGTGGACATGTCGTCGGAGTGCTTTGAGTCTAGAACGCCAAATAATGAATTCGCTACATTTCCGACCATATCAAGTGGTGCTTTTCGTGATCGGGAATGATGAATCAACTCATTTTCTGATTGTAGCTCGCCATATACAAGTTGAAAATGCTCATATACTGATTTAAAGCATTGACGTTTCGTAGCTCTGAACATTTGTGTTTTAGTTCCGCTATCCCGGTAGCCAATATTCCCATGTCGCTCCAATATGGCTTCAAGTCGTAATATACAATTATCTTCCATTCCGAGATTGCCATTCTGGCCGTGCCGAGCCGTTCGTAGAATATTCCTGGCTGGCTTGCAAACGGAATTACGTTTACTGATTGTCCCGTTGCTAACTGGAGTACGGCTTGGAACGCCTCTGACGTCAGTTCACTTACTATCTCTAGATGTACTGCTTTAGTGGCAAAACAGCAAAACACTGCAATATAAGCCTTATCTGGCCTTTTTCCACAGATTTTATGATGGATCCAAATGGGGCCGCAGTAGTCGACTCCAGAGTTGAAGAACGGCCGAGCCTGTTGCACTCGATCAAACGGCAGATTACCCATGATTTGTTGCATCAACTTGGGTCGTGCTTTTGTGCATCTGACACAACTGTGTATGATGCTCCTGGCCATCGTTTTGTCATTAAGAATCCAATATTGCTGTCTAGCTATGGCTCTCAACGCTTGGGCTCCGCAGTGCATTTTCTCTTCATGCATCTCTCGTAGCAGCATCTTCACAATTGGATCATTGTACGGAAGCAATATCTGATGCTTTGCGTTATATAGAAGGTTCGATTCTTCCAATCTCCCTCTGACTCTGATGAGTCCGTCAGTTCCGATTATCGGAGACAAGATGATGATTGAGCTTCTCTTGTCCACTGTCTTGTGGATGTGAAGCTGTTTACGTTCAATACCAAATTAAATTTTTTGAATGGTGCCTAGGATGATTGTCCTAGCATGAGTAAATTCAGCTACACTTAATGTGATTGTAAAAGCTCGGTTCCGTTTATTACAAAAGCGCATCATATATGCTATAATGCGTTGTAGCTTATGGAAGGAGTTGCCGTGGTTGCAGCTGTATAGTTCGCTCTTGGCATGTTGGCAAACTTACTTGCTTCACTCTACGTTCTAGATCAATGGGAGCGATGGTCGGTACTTTTGACCACTTGTCTCGAGAAGCGTGCAGAAACAGAGGTCCATAAAGCCAAATCAACTGCTAACTTGCTTGCGGTAATTCCTCTTGATAGTACGTCTGCTGGGTTATTTTCTGATGACACATGACGCCATTGAGATTGCTGTGACACAGCTTGAATTTTCGCGATCCGATTTTCCACAAACGTGTGGTATGATGATGCGGATGCATTTATTCAGGACAGGACTACAGTTGAGTCTGTCCATAGATACCCGGATGCCTTTTTCCCAGGCATGCGTAAATCCTTTCTATGACTATGGGTCAGCTCGGCTCCCAAAACTGCAGCACATAATTCCAGCCGCGGTAATGTATATTTAGCTGAAGGCGCTACTCTCGACTTTGAGCAGAGCCACCGGACGGATACTTGATTATTTTTGTATGTAGCTTGAACATACACTGCCGCTAAGTATGCTCGTTCTGGAGCGTTCTCTTGCGTGACTGGCACCCTTCCTTCATATATGTGTCTTGGAATTTGCATATTATTTACTGCTTGCAAATCAGCGCGATAAATTTTCCAGTCCAGCTGAAGGTGCTGAGGAAGCTCGTCGTCCCAGCCCATCTTTAATTCCCAAAGTGTTTGCATGAACATATTTGCTTTTACCACAACCGGGGCAATGACTCTCAGCTGACCACCCGATTAGTGATGGTTGAGGCTTCGCTTCTTTGGGATCGCCCACACAGCTGATCCTTTTGGGGCATCCAAAGTAAACCCAAAGTCTTAACACTATATTGTTGGAATGTTTCGTCTAGCTTGACATTAGGACGATATCTTCTTGTGGAATTTGGAATTTGCATATTATTTACTGCTTGCAAATCAGCGCGATAAATTTTCCAGTCCAGCTGAAGGTGCTGAGGAAGCTCGTCGTCCCAGCCCATCTTTAATTCCCAAAGTGTTTGCATGAACATATTTGCTTTTACCACAACCGGGGCAATGACTCTCAGCTGACCACCCGATTAGTGATGGTTGAGGCTTCGCTTCTTTGGGATCGCCCACACAGCTGATCCTTTTGGGGCATCCAAAGTAAACCCAAAGTCTTAACACTATATTGTTGGAATGTTTCGTCTAGCTTGACATTAGGACGATATCTTCTTGTGGAATTTGGGGTAATATTTCAGCGTTATTGCTTTCGGAGCTTGAATCCGGATGGCAGTAGTATCTTGTTTAATTCCTGTTGAACCTGGAGGGCCTCTGGGATGCTGTCTGCTCCTGTGAGACAGTCGTCCACGTAAAAATCATGTTTGAGTACAGATGACCAAAGCGGTAGCTGGTTCTTGCTTTTCTCGGCCAAATAATATAAGCATTTAGTAGCAAGGAATGTGGCTGATGTGGTACCGTATGTGACGGTTTTAAGCCTGTAAAACTTTAGATCATTAGACGTTTTTTTTTCGCCATATTATTAACTGATGGAGCTGGTTATCAGGGTGCATCAACATTTGGCGATACATCTTCTCTATGTCTGCGGTAAATACGTATCTGTGGGTGCGGAATCGTAGCAGAGTTGGAAACAGTTCGCTCTGTACCGTGGGTCCAGCATGCAATATATCATTCAATGATATATTGTTTGTTGTTTTACAGGCAGCCTCAAAAACTACCCGCAGTTTTGTGGTACTACTTTCGGGCTTTAATACACAGTGATGTGGAATGAAGTAGTCATCCAAGGGTAGCTGTGTGGAATGAATTTTCCATCTATTGCAACCTGTAGATTTGCTACGAAATGAGATTCGCAGTGAGCTTCAATTGGAGATCGAGCCTTTTCTACTTTGCTTTGACCACAACCGGGGAAAATAATCCTAATGGATTGAATATTTGCGATGTGGCCACCTGACCATTCCTTGCTTTGACCAATACCTTGACTGCAAGTCAAAGTGTAACTTCTGTTACTTGCTGCACCTACAGAAGGTGATTGTGGCTCTGTTGCCTGACGTAGCTTCCAGGTGCAGCAATGTATGGTGTTTTTTATTGCATTTAAAACACGTACGGCCTCGGTAATCCTTTGCCTTGTGGTCACTGCTGAAACAGATAACACACAGTTTTTGTTTTTGCACCTAATTGACACGTTCGGGTATGGTTTTGCTGCGAAAATCATCGCATTTGTATAGCAAATGAGTCCGTTTGCAGAAAGGACAACTTGGTTGCCTTCCAGCGCTGGCGTTTTCCTGTTCCCAGTACTCGGCTTCGCTGGTCCAGGAAGCTTAGCATTCTGTCGAGACTTTGAAGTTCTCTTGAACCCTCTAACGATTGTTCGTATAGGGCTCTATTCGCAAGATACAATTTTTGTTTTAAAATGGCAATTATGATTGTATCCTAGCTGGATACATCAATGCCTTTTAATGATGCTAGAGACTCAATTGTTGTAATATACAACTCCTTTAGTGACCTTGGGTCGTCACTGTTTGTTTGTTGTTGCAGAAGACGATTGAGAATCGTATCTGCTACATGGTGGGGATTGTTGTATGCATCAACTAGTATTTCCCATGCGCTCATGTAGTTCTCCGTTTTCAGATCGATATGCCTTATAAGTCTTTCTGCCTCTCCAGTCACTGTGGTTTTGAGGTACCACATCTTCCTGACTGTGGGCATGCTGGTATCATGGACCATGCATTTGAATAAATCAAAGAACTGAGTCCATTTGAGAAGATCCCCATCGAATTTTGGGATGCTGACTCTGGGCAAATGCACATCTTCATTGCTTGATGTATTTGTTTGTGCCCCCAGGACTCTCTGCACGTCCCCTTCTAGTCTTCCCTGACCGGGTCTTTGTATTCTTCATGAACCGAAAAATGGATCGCTTGATATTGGGACCATAATGAGTTTATTGTATCCCTTGTTATGGCCTTTTGGTCTCTGAATATTCTTTCAGAGCCCGTTTAATTGAGTCGGCAATTGCCCTTTGTCGCCGGTAAGCTGATATCAGCTTGCGTGCAGGTTGCGCTAAGCTTGCAACGTCTGCAGTTTCCAGGGCATTGCCTGAGGTTGCCTTTTTTTTGGTGCATTGCTCGAACTCTGAGCCATTGAATCGACCATGATATTTCTGTATTTGTCGTATGACTCACGACAGTCGACGTAAAACTTCAAATACTCTGCGGTTCTATATTCCGCGGGAATATTTTTGTCGTTATCCATACTTCATCGATTGCGGCCAACTTTGTTTGATAATATGTTGAATTTAGTTTTCTTTCCGCTAAATCTTTTTTGAAGTTGCGGATGAGCTTCGAGATCTCTTGACTGATCTTTTTTTGCAAGTCTAACGCCTCTTTGACTGATTGCTCCTCCTTGTTAGACATATTGACAATTAGAAAAGGAAAAGGAATAGAAAGGGAATGTAGCTTCGTTGACAGTGCCGAGGAAAGGTTCTCAAGAGTTACGGAATTTTCCCGGTTGATCTGTATCAGGAAGATTCCCAAGCATTACGGAATCTTTTCCTGTGAGTTTGACGTATTCAGGACAATTTCCCGTGAGTCAGGGCTCGCCAAAATGTTTCTTTGGCAAGTGAGAAAGGATCAGGAAGATTTCAAAGAGTTACGGAATCTTTCCTGTTAGTTGACGTTCACGGTTAAAGTGTTCGTCGGGGTCACCAAAATGTTTGTGAGGAGGCTTAGATGCCTGGCAGATAGTGCATAAACTATTGCCTTTTGTTGTCGCAACTATCACTTGGAACTAGGTGGCCGATCGGCTTGGTTTGGTTGGGTGAGTGAGGGTCTGAAGACACAGCGACAGCCTCTGATGCATGAGTAAAGCTTCTGTTTGAGGTAGAACTCTTAATGATTTTATTAAGGAAACTTAACAGTATTTATAGGTACAAAAATATTGTGCGGTTACTGTGTAGTATGCACTGTACCAACAATACTTAAAGGGTACACACTGTAACACTTTGTTGCAGTGCATAATTCATGGCCCCGGTCATAAACTCTAAGTGGCCGAAATATGAACCGATCGCTATGGCTCAGGCCACACACAGAAAGTGTTAGCGTCGGCATAATTGCATGAACGGACCGCATGTGCATACCCCTCGATCCTCACATAAGAGAGGGCATATGTTTATATACATAAGTATATAACCGTCTCTCTGCATATTATAAGAACAGATTCAATCCAACCCTTCGAGCGGCACCATAGCTGCTCTCAATATTAAAAACCAAATAAAGAAATATATTAAAACCAACTAAATAAAATCTATTTACTTCATGGCGACCGTGACATGGTCCGCTAGTAGATGGTAAAAAATTAAAAATGACGGATCCACTGGCTATAGTGGTCAAAAAAAAAAGTGGAAATGAATACGGAGATGGAACAAGACGCAATCAATGGCGCTAAGGCATCACTGAGTAGCTGCAACCAAGAATGTGAAATAGCAGAACACAGGTCAACTGCAGCAGATACCAGGCGTGGGAGGCACGACCGTCATCTACGCCATCGAGGGAACGTCAGCAAAGCCGATCCGGCGACGACCAGCTGACGTGGATCAAGGAAAAGATGCAACATTAACAGGAGACACACCGGATCTAGAATAAAACCATGCATTGTGTTGCATACATTTTTGATTGTCCTGCGAGGCATGTATTTTTTACATAAAATAATTCAAATTGTAAAATCGAGACGAATCTTTCTGCCCGATTAGCGTGTAGCCCGTAAAGCTACGCAAAACATTAGGTAGAAATCTGTAATCACTGATGCACAATAATGCTTTAAGTAAATCCTCAATAGAGATGCCACTGCCAATGTTATAAACAAAGTGGAAGCAAATAATATTGATTTGTATTGGGTTCATGTACTCTTAATAGTAATAGTCGTAATAATGTGCGCTAATTGCTTTTAAAAAATTTACAAGTTGCACAACAGATGTTTGAAAAAAAGGTACATGAGCCAGGCTAATGACCTGGATAAAATCTAAGAGAAAACATAATATATACATATTTTCTTACCACATATATTCAATAATGTTATAAATAAAGACTATTTACATCATAAATAGAACTAAATACTAAAAATTTACATACACACATAATTTTCTTTGAAAAATGGCTTAATTAGTTTAGTCCATGATATAATGGATTGGAATGAATTATCCAAAGAGATAAGCAATATAAAAGCTACCTTTGATAAATGATATAAGGCACTTAGTCAGAACAGACCAATTCAGAAGACAACGGTCAAGAAACATGTCGAAATATTAGTAGAGTGCTTAATGAAGCGCGAATACTAATATATGAGCACAGGGAGAGATTAAATACAGATCATTGGTCACAAGTATCTAAGCTTCTGATACGACTCAGATCTAATCTAATATCGGTCAAACGAAAATTAGATTTAGAAATAGAAGTACCAAACGTACTAAACACCCCCATAGCTATAAACGCAACCCCTGACCCTGACTCGGCAAAAAAAGACGACCTAGAATCAGAAGAGACTAGTGACACAAAACCTAAAATAGAAGAGGAAGATTTAAACGACCTAACTATTCCAGCGGTATACACCGATATTGACCATAACACAGACTCAGATTTCGAAACGCCAAGCGAGAGAAGCAACTCTATAACAATGGTCAATCAAACATTGACTTCATAAATACTGCATCCAAGCTGATACCAGTGTTCGATGGCAAAGCTGAAAATTTAACAAGTTTTATAGATGCATTGGAGATAGTAGAATCAATAAAGGGCGAGCATGAACAACTCGCAGTCTCAATAATAAAAACAAAATTGAAAGGAGCTACTAGGAATCTGATAGGAAATGAAACAGCGATTTCCCAGGTGATTTCTAGGCTAAAAGGCAATGTCAAGGGCGAAACTGTAGAGCTGTTATCAGCAAAACTGATGAACCTACAGCAACGCAACAAAACTGCAAATCAATATACACAAGAAATTGAGCAGATGACGAAAGCTTTGGAGGGAGCGTACATTTCAGACGGCCTACCTCTAGAGCTAGCCAGAAGTTATTCCACTCAGAATGCAGTCAAGGCGATGACTAAAAATTGCACGATCGATAAGGTAAAACTTTTCATGCAAGCTGGTACTTTCAATACCACGAATGATGCTGTCTCCAAGTTTGTTAGTAGTTGCACCGAGGCAATTGGACAGTCAAACACTGTCCTATACTATAAAAACAATTCCCAAAACAGACAAAAACGAGGACGTGGAAACTCGTGGACAACAACAGCAACAACAATTATAGAGGCAATTCGCGTGGTTATCATAGTAACTACAATAACCAAAATAATAACTACCAAGGCCAAAATAGAGGAAATAACTATAGAGGCCGTGGCAACGGGAATCGAGGCCACAACAATAACAACCAAGGCAATGTGCGAGTTGCACAAAACACATCGGGATATTCCCAAAATACATCGGGAAACTCCCAGAACCCTTCGAATACTCAGAATTAAAAGAAGCCAGAGTCCATACTATTAATCTCAGTCAGAACATATTCGTTTCATTTACCAATGTAAATACAGGGAAAGAACTAGTTTTTCTAATAGGGTGCAGACATTTCAGTTTTAAAAGAAACTTCAGATATTTTTGATAACATCCAAACTGACAATGTTATAGACATAAAGGGAATAAGTCAAGAAATAACCAAATCCAAAGGTTTAGTTTCCATTGAAATACAAACTACAAAGTATTTAATTCCACACGATTTTCATATCGTAAATTTCCAATTCCCCATTCCATGCGATGGAATATTAGGCATCGATTTCATTAAAAAGTACAATTGTCAACTATTTCCAATTTCCTAATTCCATGCGATGGAATATTAGGCATCGATTTCATTAAAAAGTACAATTGTCAACTAGACTTCAAGCCATCTGAAGATTGGCTTATAATTAGACCCAATAATTTTAAATATCCAATTAACGTACCAATAGCTCACAGTTCTGGCACCAACTCAATTCTTCTGCCAGCAAGATCCCAAGTTTTTAGAAAAATTCAATTAAACTCTCAAGAAGACAGTGTACTAATTCCAAATCAGGAAATTCAGCATGGTATTTACATTGCAAATACCATAGCAACGTCTAGTAACGCTCTTATAAGGTTACTTAATACGACGAACACTGATCAAGTAGTACAACTAACCTAATATATGAATCACTTTCGAACTACGATGTAGTCCATACAAATCTTGACAATAGAGAAAAAGCTGTATTGTCACAACTTTCGAAAAATTTCCCTCCGCAGTTTAAGTCACAGCTTTCCAGCTTATGCATGTTGCAACCTGCTTTTCGATGGGGCAAGGCCGGCTAGCCAGTCCATCTCGGGGGGGGGTTTTTCCCCGTCTGCCCACAGGTCACACACATAGTTTCCAGCTGATCTGGGATCCACAACACAACATCAAAAAAAAAAGGTAAACAACTCACAAATCAAACAAAAAAATAAACTGCACAATTAACGATCCTTCTCTCCTCAGATGTAGGCCCTGGGCATGGCTGTTGTTACCCAGCAACGCACCCTCCCTTCCTGGAATCCGTATCCAGTCATCGGATTCCCCTCGACAGACGGTTGTCACGGCTTCTTCCAGGTCACGGACTCATCCGGTCATCATCCTTCCCCCCCCCACGTAAAACACTTAGCACTTCATCGTTATAAACGTTTAATCATTTAACATATTCCAACTTAATTGCATTAACATCCAAATTGTTCTTAACTTTCTTCACAGGCAGATTATGAAACAAAACGACATCCCAATTAAACGTACATCAACGACGAAGAAAAGGAATTAATGGGAACACGGCGAAGACACGACAAAAATGTAAGGGCATGTATGTATCAATAAATGCGTTTATAAATATGTCTATTATTAATTAACCCCCCATTTCTTTCAGCTATGTCATCCTAACTGGAGCTCCAATTCAGATAAGGGGCTGAGACGGGTCAGAATTTGGAAGGGACAACAATAAACACCCCTACACTGATCGGCCTGGACGGATCACCATTTCATCGATTTTAAGATATAGTATAAATTAGGATATAAGTTTGTTTTCACGTGCGTAGTTATATATATATATATATGTATGTAAATTACATCATTAATTTTTAAACTGCCATATGTTTGCCACTGTTTTAATAAATTATTATTTTTTTTAAATTGTAATTAAGTGCCTTATTCTTTTAAATTGGGTTGTGTGCTTGTGTTTTGGTCTGATTGTCTTTGTTAAGATTTGTGCATATTTTTGCTGGCTACATAGCGCCGAGACAATAAATAAATAAATAAATATGGGTAATTACGCACAGACAAATCGATGACACATTTAAATAATTAGCACTGGCACATATAAATAAATAACAATTAAATAAATAAATAAATAAGTTGGACGAATAAATAATTTGAATAAATAACTAATTTAAATAATTTAAATAAATAAATAAATAAGCGGATAAATAATTTAAATAAATTAAATAAATAAGTGCAATAAATTTATCTAATCGCCGCTGGCCAGTCTCGTTTTTTTCTAGGTTGAGCACTCCGGGGATTTGGCGGATTATACTAGGTTGGAACCGTCTTCCACCGGGCAGAAAAAGATTTTCCAGGGTCCGAAACTGGGTTTCCCGGGATGAGGCGTTTGCCCTGTGGAACCCGCCAGACTAACTTATTAAAATTATTCTGTGTCCCACTTGGAACGGACTCACGTTTTTTTCAGCTCCTCGCCTTCCCTGCCTGGTCCACTCTCTACGCCCTCCGATTTTGGATCGGTCCTCTCCTCCTAATTGGGGTTTATTTCTATAAATTAATCATACTACGCCTTCTCTACCGGGACACCACACTCACGTTTGATTATATTTATTTCTGTTTTTTTTTTTTTTTTTTTGTTAATTTGGGTGGGAACTAGGCGAGTTCGACCACGAGATTCGACGACCCGGCTCGGTTTTTTTCCAATGGCCGTCACCTTGCCCTATTTATGGGCTCGGTTCCCATCGATTCCCTTTATCTTGTGATCTCTCCACTCTTTTGAGGTCGAGAGCCGCTTTCAAGGCCAGAGCCCCGCTTCTGCCTTGGTATGGGTGGAGGCACTCGCTCCGGGCTCTCCTCCCCTAATCCTTACCTACCATCCACTTTCCCCTTATCCGGATGTGGACGGTAGGTGGCGTCTTGTCTTCCACTCTTCCCCTTATCCGAGTGGCCCTGCCAACCTTCTTCCAGTGTGCATCCCAGGCGTTAGTTGTTTCGCCTGCGGCTATCGATCACCGCCAGAATGCAACACCACGCGAAAATTGGCCAATCGAAGAGGAGGCAAATATTTGCGAGCATTCCCAAAACATAAACAAAACAAAAAAAACAACAAACATGGACATCTACCTGCTCCACTGCGAGGTGTCCCATTGGCGGATGGCACTTGCCCCTCGACTCCTGCGGTGCCCCCAACGTAGGCCACACCCACGGTTCGTATTTCGCCTGCCTCCTGCCTATTCCTAGCGTGTTTATTATTTACAGCCGCAAGTCCTTCGCATGGTAGATGCCAATAGGTTTCCCCGCCAGGTCCTCTAGCTCGAACATGTTGTTCCCTACCGGCCTGACGACTCGGCATCTGGCGAATTTCCGCGCGAACTTGGCGTTGTAGTTTCTGCCGAAGTCGCTCAGCGTGAAGTTCCGCCGAAACACTTCTTGGCCAGGTTTAACGTGGAACTCACGGGCGCGTTTGTTATAGTGGCGGCTGCTGCGTTCATACGCCTGATGTAGGTGGTGCTTTATGCGCTCGCGGATGATATCACGTTTATCCTGGGTGTTTAGCGTCGCCACCTCGTGATCCGTCATTGACTGCAGCTTCCTGGCTAGCTTATAACAGCTGCCGTGGAGGTACATCTGGTGCCCGAACACTGCGAAGAACGGCGTCACGCCCGTCGCCTCGTGGATCGAGTTCCGGATCGCGACTTCGATCTCCGGCAGATATGCGTCCCAATCTCGGTGATCCTGCTCCAGATACGTCCGAATCGCGGCTAGGACTGTCCGGTTCACCCTTTCGGCAGCGTTGCTTTGCGGCGAGTACACAGCCGTCCGCATGTGCTGCACGCCATAGGCCTCCATCACGTCCTGAAACGCTTTCGAGACGAACTGCTTGCCATTGTCGGAGTGGATTACCTCTGGTACCCCGAATTTGTAAAATACTTCATGTACCAGGAACTCGACGACATTTGTGGCAGTGGCTTCGCTCATCGACTTCAGGAACGTGAACTTGGAGAAGTGGTCCACGACTACAAAGATCCAGGCCTTACCTCGCTTCGACCGTGGATATTTGCCGAGGAAGTCGATATAGAGCTTCTGGAACGGCCTCTCCGTCACCACTTCCTGCCCTATCCCGACCTGCGTCCGGTAATTCGGCGCCTTCGCTTCCTTGCATTGTATGCAGCGTCCCACGAAGTCCCGAACCTGCGTCGTCATCCCCGGCCAGTAGTACTGCCGCTGGAGGCGTTGCAGCGTCTTCCTTATTCCTCCATGTCCTGATGTCGGATCCTCATGGGCCGTCGCGATCATCCCGGCTGTCAGCGAGGCTGGAATCCAGAGCTTCCACGGGCCTCCTTCGACTTCGTCCTCCAATCTGCTGAACCCAAGGCGTTTGAAGACGAGATCGCCTTCCACCCGCATATCCGGTAGGCGAGCTTGGTTGTCCCTAATCTCATCTCGGATTTCTTTGTATTCAGCAGATTGGAACTCCGTCGTCGCGAATCCGAGGGCGTCGTCGGCCTCCAGCTCCAGCTCCTCCACGCATCTGGACAACGTATCGGCCACCACGTTGTCGGCTCCTTTCCGGTGTGCGATCTGGAAGTCGAAGCTCTGCAGTCGGAGGGACCATCGCGCCAGGCGTCCGCTGATGTCCTTCATTGTCATCAACCACTTGAGGCTGGCGTGGTCGGTGATCACCGTAAACGGCATCAACTCCACGTACGGACGGAACTTCTCTACGGCAAGTACTGCTGCCAAGCACTCCTTTTCTGTTACCGAATAATTCAGCTGATGTTTATTCAGCTTTGCAGAAAAGAAGGCAATCGGACGCTCGTTCTTGTCCTCGTCATACTGGAAAAGTACCGCTCCGACTCCATGATGTGACGCATCGCACTGGACCACGAACGGGCGCTTGAAGTCGGCATGGACCAGAACCGGGGCCGAGGTCAGTGCCGCCTTCAACGCCTGTATGGCGTTCTTGGCCTCCTCGTCCAGCACCAACCGCGTGTTCTTTCCCTTCTTCAGCGCGTTTGTGAGAGGAGTCGCCATAGCCGCGAAGTCCTTGATGAACCGGCGATACCACCCCGCCGTACCCAGGAAACTGCGCAGTTCCTTCACGGATTTCGGCTCAGGGATCCTCTGGATCGCGACGATCCGCTCCGGATCCATTCGCAGTGTCCCGCCGCCGATGATGAACCCCAGGTACTTCAGGCTCTTGAAGCAAAATTTGGATTTTTTTAAACCTATCGTCAAATTTGCTTTCCTCAGACACTCTGCCACCAACCCGAGATACTTCAGGTGTGTCTCGAAGTCCGGTGCGATGATCAGCAGGTCGTCCAGGTATACGAAGACGTTCGATCTGAGCTGCGCGGGAATCACCTTGTCCATCAGCCGGCAGAGCCTCTGCGCCGCGTTGCACAGTCCAAACGGCATCATCCGGAACTGATAAAGCGGCCTCCCGGCAACCGTGAAGGCTGTGTATGGGCGACTCTCAGGATCCAGCTCCACCTGCCAGAACGCGAACTTCAGGTCGACACTCGAAATGTAGTGCGTCTGCTCGATCCTGGCCAGGATCCCTTCGATGCAGGGCAGCGGGTACGCATCCTTGACGGTTAGCTGGTTGAGCTTGCGTGCGTCGAGGCAGAATCGGTTTTTGTCCGGCCTTCGCACCACCGTCGTGCGGTTACTCCACGGACTCTCGCTGACCTCGATCACGCCAAGCTCCAGCATCTTGTCCACTTCCGCCCACACGATCTCCTGCATCGCTGGCGATAGCGGATAATGCCGATCTTTGAACGGTTCCGCGCCTTCCACTAACTGGATCCGGTGCGTCTCCACAGATGTGCTCCCCAGGCCAACGTCCTCGAATGCAAGGAACTCCTTTTTGGTCGCCTCTAATTGTTCCTTCTGTTTCTCCTGCAGGACCCACTCCTCGACTACGGACTCCTTCGCCGTCTTCCCATCGAGCCACGGATTGTTCGGATCCCACACTTCCGAAACGCTCGCTTTCGGTTTCGTCTCTGGCTGCTCTCCGAGGATGGCTGGTGCCAATGCGAACCGCCTCCAGAAGTCGATACCCAGGTACATGGCCTGCTCCAAATACGGGCACACGTAAAAGGTGAGCACCTTCTCCGCTCCCTTGAAACGCACCGGCACATGTACTCGGCCGATGATCGACCTGTCCTCTCCCGCAGCAGTCTTCACCACGGACAGATACTTCTCCATCCTCACGCCGATCTCCTCCAGCAGCTCCCGACTTCCTTTTCCGAGGACATTGACGGATGCGCCGGTGTCCAGCAAACCGGAAACTCGCTTTCCGCGGATGGCCACCTCGGCGAACACCCTGGGGTCGCCGCTCATCCCTCGGCGCACGGCTTCCACCACCGCTCGTCGGGTCTGGTGCCTCTGTCGGAATCGGGATCTGGCCTTCAAGAGCCTCCGGCTGACGCTCCGCATCCCGTCCAGCTGGTGATTTCCAAAAATCCGGTTACGCGCTTCCAGGTACTTCTGCATCCGCTCCTCCGCCGGTAAGTATCTTAGAAGACTAGATTTTTCCTTAATCCTATCTACGTCTACTTTTACTGCAACTTCTCTCGTTCTAGGTACTGCTGGTGATGTTGGGATCTCTAGCTGCGGTTGGGCCGGTATCCCGAGCGCGGGTCTCCCACCTTTCCGGCGCTCGTCCTCCCGTTTCCCGCACAGTTTGGGCAGCTGGGCGTGACCACCTCCGGTTTTCCGCAGCGGAAACAGAATATTTTCCGCTCCGACGATGGGCAGTCGCGGAAACCGTGTTCTGCTCGGCCACAGTTCCAGCAGACCATCCTGTGCCGCGAGACCTCCTCGACGACTGGCTCCTCCGGTGCTGCCTCCGCCTCGGGTGCATCGGCTGTCATCTCTTCCACCTGTCGTCCGCTGGGCTGGAACTTGGGCGGTCCACGGTATGCGGGTCGGATGTCCCGTCTCAGGAACGCATCCTCAACCTCCAGGCACTCCTCGCGCAGCTGCTCAACAGTATACACCCGTAGGGCGTATACGAAACGGGCGATCTCGGCGGTAAGACCCTTTTTGACGACTTTCACCATCTCCGCTTCAGATATTGGCCTTAGTAGGCGGTTCCCCAGACGGCTCATGGCCCGGAAATAATCCTCCACGGATTCGCCCTGCTGCTGTCGCCGGTCATGGAGCGCTCGCATCCGCTCGAACTCGCCTCCTCTGCCACGGAACCTTGCCACCAGGCTCTCCTTGAGGTCCTCCCACGTCTGCGGTGGACTCTCCCGGACGAACTGCCAGTACCACTCCGCAGCCTGGCCTCGCACCAGCTGGTGAAAGCTGCCCAGCACCTGGTCCCAGGAACACCTTGCCTGCCGCTGTAGGTATTCCACCCGAAATACGAAGTCCTCTACGGCGAGCTTGTTTGGGTCGCCGTCGAAGAATACTTCCCATTTCTCTATCCGGACCCCTCTGACAGCCTCTTCTCGTCTTTCAGGCCCCTGGAGACCCTCGCTGCCGAACGCTCGTGCCTCGTACGCCATCGGATAGGGCTGGCGCTGCCATCCGCCCGCTTGCGGCTGCCCGCCTGGGTTCCATCCGGCGTCGAACCCTCGATCCGAGTCGCTGCTGTGTGCCCTCGGTGGTTTTGGCGGCGATCTCCTCGGCTCCTCTTCCGGCTTGGCCTTGGGGTAGGCTCCCGTTGCGCATGACGCCTCCGGCCGGCCACTAACTCTGCCACCGTCGTCGGCTCCGACGTCAACTTGCCTGGCCGGCTGCTGCAGCGACCGGACTGCGGCTGCAGTCTCCTTCAACGGCTGGACCACCTCGTTGATCAGGGCCATCATCTCCAGGAACCCTCGGCGAACCTCCTCCTGGATTGCTCGGCTCACGCTGTCCGACGCCGCCGCCCGGTGCGTCTCGTATGCCTGGGCCACCGCGGCGTTCACCGATGAGGCGATGTCGCTCGGGATTCCTCGGCGTGGTGGGGACACGCCCCAGCTGTCGCCTCCCGCGCCGCCAACGGCTCCTTCTGCCGCTCCATCCTGTGGACCTTCTGACCGTGGGGTCCTCGTGGTCATCCTGCCAGCTTTTGACCGCAAATCGTACTCTCTACTCATAAACCTACTAGAAACCTACTTGCTACCTATATTCCTAACACTAAACACGCTTTATTTCCTACTTCTAGACGACGCCTACAAAAACTACACCTGCACAACAAATACGGGGGAGAAAAAGTGATGCCTAACCGGAGCCGTCAACCGTTGCCTTTTCTGCGTCTTCCGCCCTACATCCGGATCGTTATTTTCCCTTGCGAGCTCCGTCGGATCCACTATCTTCATCTGGGAAGATAGGGCATCGAGGGCGCTCACCTACTCGTGGCGTCCTGTCCGATTCCGCTGCGGATGTGCTTGCGAGTTCTTCTGCTGTTCCGGGTGCATCGCATGGCGAACCCTGTGTTCCCATGGGCCACCCGTAGACCAGCAATTTCCCCGCCCACCTCCGCACCGAAAACGGCAGGAGCCTGACTCTACTACTCCTCCTCACCCGCTACGGATCCTCCCTTTTTGCCACAGGCACCTCTCGGGAGCCTCCTAGCTGACCTTCCGGTCGCTAGTGCCATCCCTTCTCTCCTGGAGGATATCCGCGCTTAGGTGAGCTTTACCTATAACAATTTAACTACACGAACATTTACTTTGTGGTTTTTTTCTCCGGCACCCCAGGTTTTTCAGCGGCGAGCAATTACGTCTGACTTTTTATCGCCGACATAAGCCATCGCAACACCTTCCAACCTGGACTGCCGGCCCACTTGGGTTCCCTCCATCGACTGGGAATTTATTTATCTACGTCTCCTGCGTATGGGCGCGGATGCCCCTTTTCAAAGGCCTCCGCCACCCCACTTCTGGTTGACTTTTGGGCGCCATTTATGTTGCAACCTGCTTTTCGATGGGGCAAGGCCGGCTAGCCAGTCCATCTCGGGGGGGGTTTTTCCCCGTCTGCCCACAGGTCACACACATAGTTTCCAGCTGATCTGGGATCCACAACACAACATCAAAAAAAAAAGGTAAACAACTCACAAATCAAACAAAAAAATAAACTGCACAATTAACGATCCTTCTCTCCTCAGATGTAGGCCCTGGGCATGGCTGTTGTTACCCAGCAACGCACCCTCCCTTCCTGGAATCCGTATCCAGTCATCGGATTCCCCTCGACAGACGGTTGTCACGGCTTCTTCCAGGTCACGGACTCATCCGGTCATCATCCTTCCCCCCCCCACGTAAAACACTTAGCACTTCATCGTTATAAACGTTTAATCATTTAACATATTCCAACTTAATTGCATTAACATCCAAATTGTTCTTAACTTTCTTCACAGGCAGATTATGAAACAAAACGACATCCCAATTAAACGTACATCAACGACGAAGAAAAGGAATTAATGGGAACACGGCGAAGACACGACAAAAATGTAAGGGCATGTATGTATCAATAAATGCGTTTATAAATATGTCTATTATTAATTAACCCCCCATTTCTTTCAGCTATGTCATCCTAACTGGAGCTCCAATTCAGATAAGGGGCTGAGGCGGGTCAGAATTTGGAAGGGACAACAATAAACACCCCTACACTGATCGGCCTGGACGGATCACCATTTCATCGATTTTAAGATATAGTATAAATTAGGATATAAGTTTGTTTTCACGTGCGTAGTTATATATATATATATATGTATGTAAATTACATCATTAATTTTTAAACTGCCATATGTTTGCCACTGTTTTAATAAATTATTATTTTTTTTAAATTGTAATTAAGTGCCTTATTCTTTTAAATTGGGTTGTGTGCTTGTGTTTTGGTCTGATTGTCTTTGTTAAGATTTGTGCATATTTTTGCTGGCTACATAGCGCCGAGACAATAAATAAATAAATAAATATGGGTAATTACGCACAGACAAATCGATGACACATTTAAATAATTAGCACTGGCACATATAAATAAATAACAATTAAATAAATAAATAAATAAGTTGGACGAATAAATAATTTGAATAAATAACTAATTTAAATAATTTAAATAAATAAATAAATAGGCGGATAAATAATTTAAATAAATTAAATAAATAAGTGCAATAAATTTATCTAATCGCCGCTGGCCAGTCTCGTTTTTTTCTAGGTTGAGCACTCCGGGGATTTGGCGGATTATACTAGGTTGGAACCGTCTTCCACCGGGCAGAAAAAGATTTTCCAGGGTCCGAAACTGGGTTTCCCGGGATGAGGCGTTTGCCCTGTGGAACCCGCCAGACTAACTTATTAAAATTATTCTGTGTCCCACTTGGAACGGACTCACGTTTTTTTCAGCTCCTCGCCTTCCCTGCCTGGTCCACTCTCTACGCCCTCCGATTTTGGATCGGTCCTCTCCTCCTAATTGGGGTTTATTTCTATAAATTAATCATACTACGCCTTCTCTACCGGGACACCACACTCACGTTTGATTATATTTATTTCTGTTTTTTTTTTTTGTTAATTTGGGTGGGAACTAGGCGAGTTCGACCACGAGATTCGACGACCCGGCTCGGTTTTTTTCCAATGGCCGTCACCTTGCCCTATTTATGGGCTCGGTTCCCATCGATTCCCTTTATCTTGTGATCTCTCCACTCTTTTGAGGTCGAGAGCCGCTTTCAAGGCCAGAGCCCCGCTTCTGCCTTGGTATGGGTGGAGGCACTCGCTCCGGGCTCTCCTCCCCTAATCCTTACCTACCATCCACTTTCCCCTTATCCGGATGTGGACGGTAGGTGGCGTCTTGTCTTCCACCCTTCCCCTTATCCGAGTGGCCCTGCCAACCTTCTTCCAGTGTGCATCCCAGGCGTTAGTTGTTTCGCCTGCGGCTATCGATCACCGCCAGAATGCAACATGCACCAAGTATAGTGATATATTCGGACTGGAAACCGAATCAATATCAACAAACAATTTTGTTCAGTCGCAGCAGTATGTAGTCATAAGTATGATATTTAAGACACGACACACATAATGTAACAATTCGTCAGTCGCAGCGACATGCATTTATCGTAAATAAAGTATCAATTACCAGGTCAAGCGAATATGCATAGTCTGCTGAGACGAGGAAATGAGCTGGGGCAATGGTCTCAGTTCCTAACGATAACCCACATTTACAGTAACCGCACACTATTTCTTATACATTATTTCTGTTAGCATAAGCACTTTTGTACCTATAAATATTGTTAAGTTTCATTAATAAAGTCAGTAAGAGTTCTAACGCCAACCCAAGAGCTTTTATTCATGCATCAGAGGCTGTCGCTGTGTCTTCAGACCCTCAACCAACCAAACCGTTCCCCTAGAACAATTCATGCACTCACACACTCCAAACCGTCCACCTAGTTCCAAGTGCTAGTTGCGACAACAAACAGGCAAATAGTTTATGCGCTATCTGCCAGGCATCTAAGCCTTCTTACACTTTACATTTTGGTGACCCCGACGAACACGCCAGCCGTGGACGTCAACTTAGGAAAATTTTCCGCTTCACTATTAGGAACTGTAAAGTAAGAAGGCTTAGATGCCTGGCAAATAGTGCATAAACTATTTGCCTGTTTGTTGTCGCAACTAGCACTTGGAACTAGGTGGACGGTATAAAGTGTGTAGGGGCATGAGTTGTTCTAGGCGAACGGGTTGGTTGTGGTGAGGGTCTGAAGACACAGCGACAGCCTCTGGTGCATGAATAAAAGCTCTTGGGTTGGCGTTAGAACTCTTACTGACTTTATTAATGAAACTTAACAATATTTATAGGTACACAAATGCTTATGCTAACAGAAATAACGTATAAGAAAAGTGTGCGGTTACTTGTGAATGTGGGTTGTGTTGCGACCTGAGACTATTGCCCCAGGTCATTACCTCGTCTCAGTTGACCATGCATATTCGCTTGACCTGGTAAATGATACTTTATTTACGATAAATGCAGGTCACTGTGACGAAGAGTTGTTACATAATGTGTGTGGTGTTCTGAACTATTATTACTTATGACTACATACTGCTGCGACTGAACATTCTCCTGGCCGTTGAGCAAGTGTTCAACCTTCAATTACGTCGAACAAGAACCTTCGTGGGGTAGGTTCTGGTTGTGGTTCTTCCACGTTCTGCCGGGCTTCGGGTTTCCGGCATGTTGGTGTCCAATTGCCGATCGTTCGTCTGAAAACCCAGGCAATGCCTAATAACATTGACATTGCTAAGGCCACATACGCAGCTATTTGATGGTGCTGGGGAGTGTTGTTTTGATTTTTCCAGGTGGCTTCTTTTAGGTTGGCCAGTTGGTGCTGCAAAGCGCCCAGTTCCTCCAAGTTGACTTCCTTGGCTGCCGTTCCTTGCAGTGGCTCAGGTGTGTTCTTAAGGTCCATCCTTGTGATGTTACCAAAACGAACATATGCCGCCCTTGTTCCGCTGACTACGGTGCTAAATTTGCTCATGCTAATTTTTGCATTGCGGGCAGTGCAGCCTGGGGCCAGTGATAGTAAGCCCGTTCCGTTGAGTTGGATGGTGAACGATGTTCCGCTGCACACCGCTTGAAGTTCAATTTGCCTGCGTGTGGCAAACATCCATCTGTTTCGCTGACGTGTTGCTGACCACCACAGCTCGGCCCTCGACTGAGAGACCTCGCAGATAGTTTCCGTCTTATTGTTGAACAGCTGGAACTCACACCGGCTTTCCACGCTGAATGTGGCTTGGTGGTTGAAACAGATGTGTTCGTCGTGTGGCAGCTCTAGACACTGATTAAACTCCTCCTTGGTCAATCCCATGAACTGATCTCTATGGGCATTGACGGCTATGATTTCCGTTTGTAGCCAGAATCGTTGCCAGCTTCCAGCCTTCCACATCGGGATCGCCATGATGCTGAATATCTCCTGTTTTGTTACAGACACCAGTGGCAGTGATATTTTGAAAACGACGTGGCTGTTCGTTGTGGTCCCTTCGACATGCATAATTTTATACAGCTGGATCACCTCAGCCGATGCTACCGGAAGCAGTTGATCCGGTGGAATGTGTTCCCGAATCTGATCTAGTTGCTCCCTCAGTTGCTTGGGAGACACTAGTATAGGACTGATGGTACGATGGCGCACGTCAGTGAGAACATTAGCTATCTCACTTTGCATTCGCTGCAGTCCGGTTGCCACTAGAGTTAATTGAGCTGTCAGACTCATGAATGCTTGCTGTAAGTGCTCGCCTTGGTACTTTCCCCTTTCCAGATTCATTGTACCTATTTGGCTCTCGAGTGTCTTGATCCGGTCGTTAGTGGCTGAGCTGCTCGTCCTGACTATGTTTATTGTCGCATCCAAGATTGATGTCTGGTTTTTCAAGAGCATCATTAGTACGTCTTCATTGGATTTGACCTCCTTGATCACCTTGGACATGTCATCGGCGTATCTTGAGTCTAAAACGCCGAATAGTGAGCTCGCTACATTTCCAACTATGTCCAGCGGTGCTCTTCGCTGCCGAGAATGATGGATCAATTCATTTCCTGCTTGTAGTTCGCTGTACACATGTTGGAAATGCTCAGACACTGATCTACAAGCGTTGATATTCCGTAGTTCTGAACATTTGTGTTTCAGCTCCGTTATCCCGTTGGCCAAGATTCCCATGTCGCTCCAATATGGTTTCAAATCGTAATATACAATTATTTTCCATTCCGAGATTGCCATTCTGGATGTGCCGAGCCGTTCGTAGAATATTCCTGGCTGGCTTGCAAATGGCGTTATGTTGAATGCCTGTCCCATCGCTAACGGAAGGATCAGTAGCATTGCTAGTAATGTCGGGAGGATTGGAAATGATGCTTTCCTTTTTTGCGCAGGGCTCTCTTCTGCCTGCGCTGTGTCCGTGCTGCTGCTGTGCGGCCGTTTTGTGGCTACTTCTTCTGTTATCAGTGGTGCTAGACGTGTGACTGCCCTTTTGTAGATTCCTGATGCGGTCTTTACATCTACGACCCGTATTTGGTTATCCTTGCCTGGATATGTCTTCACTATCCGTCCCATTGGCCAGCTCATTACCGGTACGTTGTCTTCCTTTACCAGTACTAGCAATCCTTCCTCGACATTCTGAGCCATAGTCTTCCACTTGGTGCGCATCTGGAGCTCTTGTAGGTATTCCGTGGACCACTGAGTCCAGAATGATTGTTTGAGTCTGGACACAAGTTCCCATCTTCTGACCAACGATTTTTCTGGTCGGGCAAGATTTGCATCGGGCGGTGCTACTAAAGGTTCGCCAATTAAGAAATGGCCTGGTGTGAGCGCTGCAGTATCTGTTGGATCTGCTGACATCGGGGTGAGGGGCCTTGAATTGAGTATCGCCTCGACCTCAATGACCACCGTGTTGAGCTCTTCAAATGTTAAAGATGCTGTGGCCGTGACTGATACTAGCAGCCTTTTCGCTGATTTTACAGCAGCCTCCCATAATCCGCCAAACGACGGTGCTCGCGGTGGGATGAACTTGAACTCCACCTGCTGCTTATTGCATTGATTTATGATCCTGCTCTGGGCCTGCTCTGTGAAAATTGTTTCCTCCAGTATTTTTAACTGGTTGTTGGCACCAACAAAGTTCGTGGCGTTATCACAGTGAATGGTCCGACACTTTCCTCGTCGGCCCAAAAAACGCCGGAGAGCGGCTAGAAATGCGTCCGTTGTTAGATCGCTTACTAACTCCAGATGTACTGCTTTTGTTGCGAAACAGCAGAATACTGCAATGTATGCTTTATCTGGCCGTTTTCCATGGATTTTGTGGTGAATCCAAAAGGGGCCGCAATAGTCGACTCCTGAATTGGAGAACGGCCGCGCTTGTGTTACTCGATCCACTGGCAAGTTACCCATGATTTGATGCATTAATTTGGGCCGTGCTCTTGTGCATTTGACGCAATTGTGGATGATGCTCCTGGCCATCGTCTTGTCATTCAGAACCCAGTACTGTTGTCTGGCTATGGCCCTCAATGCTTGTGCCCCGCAATGCATGTTTTCCTCATGCATTTCTCGTAGCAGCATTTTCACAATCGTATCATTGTACGGGAGCAAGATTTGATGTTTGTCAGCATATGGAAGGTTAGATTCTTCCAATCTGCCTCCGACTCTAATGAGTGCATCAGTTCCTATTATTGGAGACAATGATATGACTGAGCTTTTCTTGTCCACTGCTTTGTGGATGCGAAGCTGTTTATACTCAGCACTGAATTCCGTTTTTTGAATCGTGCTGAAGATGATTGTTCTGGCCTGAGCCAGCTCGCCTGCACTTAGTGTGGTCGTTGGAGATCGGTTCTGCTTACGACAAAATCGCATCATATATGCTACAATGCGTTGCAATTTGTGGAAGGAGTTGCTGTGCTTGCAACTGTATAACTCGCTTCCTAGTTGATCCTGGCAGACTGGCAAGCTGACTTGCTTTATTTTACGCTCCAAATCGATGGGATCAATGGTCGGTATTTTTGACCATTTGTCTCGAGAGCCGTGCAGAAACAGGGGGCCATATAGCCACAGGTTATGTTCTGCCAACTTGCTTGCGGCAATTCCTCTTGACAATACATCTGCTGGATTGTTTGCGGATGACACATGTCGCCATTGTGCTTGATGTGACACTGCTTGGATCTTTGCTATCCGATTGGCCACAAACGTGTGGTATGAGGATGCCGATGCATTTATCCAGGAAAGGACTACTGTTGAGTCAGTCCAGAAATAACCCAATGCCTTCTCCTCGGGCAACCGTAGGTCCTTTCTGACTCTATGGGTCAATTCAGCTCCCAGGACTGCGGCACATAGTTCTAGCCGCGGTAACGTCTCCTTGTCGGATGGCGCCACTCTCGATTTTGAGCACAGCAGCCGAACTGATACTTGATTGTTTTTGTATGTTGCTCGAATATACACTGCCGCTCCATATGCTCGTTCCGAGGCATCCACAAACGTGTGCATCTCTTGCGTGACTGGCACTCTTCCTTCAAAAATATGCCTTGGTATTTGCATGGTGTTTAGAGCTTGCAAATCAGAACGATAGTTTTTCCAGTCCAGTTGAAGGTGCTGAGGTAACTCGTCGTCCCAGCCCATCTTTAATTCCCAAAGCGTTTGCATGAAAATTTTCGCCTTGACGACCACCGGAGCAAATAATCCCAGAGGATCAAATATTTGTGAGGATTCTGAGCTGACCACCCGTTTTGTGATGGTTGCGGCTTCGCTTTTTTGAGATCGCCCACACAACTGATCCTTTTGAGGCATCCAAATTAATCCCAATGTCTTAACACTGTAATGCTGAAGTGTTTCATCTAAGTTGACGTTGGGTACAATGTCTTCTCGCGGAATTTTGCTCAGTATTTCTTTGTTGTTTGAGCACCACTTCCGAAGCTTGAATCCGGACGGTAGCAGAATTTTGTTCAATTCCTGCTGAATCTGGATTGCCTCTGGAATGCTGTCTGCTCCTGTGAGACAGTCGTCCACATAGAAATCATGCTTGAGTATAGCTGACCCAAGCGGTAACTGTTTCTTATTCTTCTCTGCTAAATAATCCAAGCATTTTGTAGCAAGGAATGGCGCTGAGGTGGTACCGTATGTGACGGTTTTTAGCCTGTAGAATTTCAGATCATCTGACGCCCTTTTTCGCCATACGATCATCTGATGAAACTGATTATCAGGATGCATCCATACTTGGCGATACATCTTCTCTATGTCCGCGGTAAATACGTATCTATGGGTGCGGAATCGCAGCAGAATGGCGAAAAGTTCGCTCTGTACCGTGGGTCCAGCATATAATATATCATTTAATGATTTATTACTTGACGTTTTGCAGGACGCATCGAACACTACCCGCAGTTTCGTGGTACTGCTTTCGGGCTTCAAAACACAGTGATGTGGAATGAAGTAATGATCCGATGGTATGTGTGAGGGAGGTACCAGCTTCATGTGTCCGAGACGTTCGTATTCTTCCATGAAGTCTACGTAGCCTTTCCAGACTTCTGGTGATGTTCGTCGCTCCAGTGCCAAGAACCTATTGGTTGCTATTGTCTGCGATGCCCCCAGGGCTGACGTTTCCTCAGCAAATGGCAGCTTGACAATGAACTTCCCATCAATTGCGAATTGTAGATTTGCTTCAAAATGAGCTTCGCAGTGTGCTTCAGTTGGCGATCGAGCCTTATCTTTGGTGTCTAGATTTTCTAGTGTCCAAAATCGCTCTAACAGCGTGTCAACCTCCTCTTCAGTGGTTGCCGCCGCACACAGTGCTGCTGAATCGTGATCAGCAGAGATTCTTCCGGCCACAATCCATCCCAGCTTTGTATTCTGGAGGATTGGACCTTCTGGTCTTATCGTCATTTGATTTGGCAGTAGCAAAGAATAATAATGCTCTGCGCCGATAAGCATGTCAATTCTTCCTGGTTTGTCAAAATTTGGATCGGCCAAGATGACATTATTTGGAATGCGTATGTGGGACGTATTCAAATCATGAGCTGGTTGGTCAGCTATGATATGCGGCAGAACACAGGCTTCTACCTGTTGAGTAAAATCGTTGTTCATTGATTTCACGAGCACATTTGCTCTGGCCCGACTTGTTTTCGGATATCCTCCAATGCCCTCGATGCGTAATGATGCATTGTGTAGTTTCAGAGAGAGCTTGGAGGCCATTCGTTCAGAGATCAGATTGATTTGTGATCCTGAATCCAGCAAGGCTCGGAATGTGGCCACCTGCCCATTGCTTGCCTTTACCAATACCTTAACTGTGGCCAGCAAATTGTAGCTTTTGTTGCTTGCTGCTCCTACAGAAGGTGTTTGTGGATCTGTTGCCGCGCCTGATGAAGTCTCCAGGTGCAGCAATGTATGGTGCCTTTTATCGCATTTAAAGCACATACGGCCTCGGCAATCCTTTGCCTTGTGAGTACTGTTAAAACAGTTTACACACAATTTTTGTTTGTGTACCCAGTTGAGTCGATCGGGTACCGTTTTGCTGCGGAAATCATCGCATTTGTATAGCGCATGATTCCGTTTGCAGAAAGGGCAACTTGATTGCCTTCCTGCGCTAGCAGAAGTGCAAGATGGGTTCTTCTGTTCCCTTTTTTGCAGCTGACTGCGTTTTCCTGTTCCCAACACTCGACTTCGCTGGTCCAGAAAACTTAGCATCGTCTCGAGCCCTTGAAGCTCTCTTGAGCCATCTAATGATTGTTCGTACAGGGCTCTATTTGCCAGATCTAATTTTTGTTTTAGGATCGCAATTATGATTGTATCCCAGCTGGATACATCAATGCCTAGTCCCTTTAATGATGCTAGAGACTCAATGGCTGTAATATACAGTTCCTTTAATGACTTTGGGTCGTCATTGTTTGTCTGCTGTTGCAGAAGACGATTGAGAACTGTATCTGCTACATGGCGGGGATTGTTGTATGTGTCAACTAATATTTCCCATGCGCTCATGTAGTTCTCTGTTTTTAGATCGATATGCCTTATCAATCTCTCTGCCTCTCCAGTCACAGTGGTTTTCAGGTACCACATCTTCTTGACTGTGGGCATGTTGGTATCGTGTATCATGCACTTGAATAAATCAAAAAATTGTGTCCATTTGAGTAGATCCCCATCGAACTTGGGGAGGCTGACTCTGGGCAACTGCACATCTTCATTGTTTGATGTATTGGTTTGTGCCCCCAGGACTTTCTGTACTTCCTTCTCAAGTCGGATGAACGATTGCATGTCGTATCCTTCCTTGATCGGGTCTTCGTACTCTTCATGTATTGAGAAATGAATCTCTTGGTATTGTGACCATAGTGAGGTTATTGAACCTTTTAAAACGGCCCTGCCGGTCTCTGAACTTTCTTTCAGAGCCCGTTTGATTGATTCGGCGATAGCTTTTTGTCGCCGGCATGCTGATATCAGCTTACGTGCAGGTTGCGATATGATTGCAACGTCTGCAGTTTCCTGGCCGTTGCTCGCTGTTGCCTGATTTGGGGCATTGCTTGAGCTCTGGGCCATTGTATCGACTATAATATTTCTATATTTGTCGTATGAGTCACGACAGTCGACGTAGAACTTTACATATTCCTCGGTTCTATATGCTGCGGGAATATTTTTGTCGTTTTCCGCAAATCGATTCCATGCGTCATCGAAAGCGGCCAACTTTGTTAGGCAGTAATTTGGAAGTCGTTTCCTATCCGCTGAATCCTTCTTAAAATTCCGAATAAGCCGCGAGATCTCATGACTGATCTCTTCCTGCAAGTCTAATGTCTCTTTGACTGCTTGCTCCTCCTTGTTAGACATATTGACAATTGGTTAAATTCCTGACCGTTGGGAGAATTTTATTCGCTTTGATAGCTGGATACGCTCCTATTCGCAACCGTGGTGTGGTCGAAGGAATTAACAATTGGTCAATAGACTTGGAAGATCTAGAAATCTAGAAAGGATTTGAAGGCTGTTGACTGTGTAATGACAGTGAGTCAGGACTCACCAAAATGGTTTTATGGCGAGTGAAAAAATTAGGAAAAAACCCAAAAATTATGGATTATCCTGCGGGAGGTTCCTAATAGTGAAGCGGAAAATTTTCCTAAGTTGACGTCCACGGCTGGCGTGTTCGTCGGGGTCACCAAAATGTAAAGTGTAAGAAGGCTTAGATGCCTGGCAAATAGTGCATAAACTATTTGCCTGTTTGTTGTCGCAACTAGCACTTGGAACTAGGTGGACGGTATAAAGTGTGTAGGGGCATGAGTTGTTCTAGGCGAACGGGTTGGTTGTGGTGAGGGTCTGAAGACACAGCGACAGCCTCTGGTGCATGAATAAAAGCTCTTGGGTTGGCGTTAGAACTCTTACTGACTTTATTAATGAAACTTAACAATATTTATAGGTACACAAATGCTTATGCTAACAGAAATAACGTATAAGAAAAGTGTGCGGTTACTTGTGAATGTGGGTTGTGTTGCGACCTGAGACTATTGCCCCAGGTCATTACCTCGTCTCAGTTGACCATGCATATTCGCTTGACCTGGTAAATGATACTTTATTTACGATAAATGCAGGTCACTGTGACGAAGAGTTGTTACATAATGTGTGTGGTGTTCTGAACTATTATTACTTATGACTACATACTGCTGCGACTGAACAGGAACCTCCCGCAGGATAATCCATAATTTTTGGGTTTTTTCCTAATTTTTTCACTCGCCATAAAACCATTTTGGTGAGTCCTGACTCACTGTCATTACACAGTCAACAGCCTTCAAATCCTTTCTAGATTTCTAGATCTTCCAAGTCTATTGACCAATTGTTAATTCCTTCGACCACACCACGGTTGCGAATAGGAGCGTATCCAGCTATCAAAGCGAATAAAATTCTCCCAACGGTCAGGAATTTAACCAATTGTCAATATGTCTAACAAGGAGGAGCAAGCAGTCAAAGAGACATTAGACTTGCAGGAAGAGATCAGTCATGAGATCTCGCGGCTTATTCGGAATTTTAAGAAGGATTCAGCGGATAGGAAACGACTTCCAAATTACTGCCTAACAAAGTTGGCCGCTTTCGATGACGCATGGAATCGATTTGCGGAAAACGACAAAAATATTCCCGCAGCATATAGAACCGAGGAATATGTAAAGTTCTACGTCGACTGTCGTGACTCATACGACAAATATAGAAATATTATAGTCGATACAATGGCCCAGAGCTCAAGCAATGCCCCAAATCAGGCAACAGCGAGCAACGGCCAGGAAACTGCAGACGTTGCAATCATATCGCAACCTGCACGTAAGCTGATATCAGCATGCCGGCGACAAAAAGCTATCGCCGAATCAATCAAACGGGCTCTGAAAGAAAGTTCAGAGACCGGCAGGGCCGTTTTAAAAGGTTCAATAACCTCACTATGGTCACAATACCAAGAGATTCATTTCTCAATACATGAAGAGTACGAAGACCAAATCAAGGAAGGATACGACATGCAATCGTTCATCCGACTTGAGAAGGAAGTACAGAAAGTCCTGGGGGCACAAACCAATACATCAAACAATGAAGATGTGCAGTTGCCCAGAGTCAGCCTCCCCAAGTTCGATGGGGATCTACTCAAATGGACACAATTTTTTGATTTATTCAAGTGCATGATACACGATACCAACATGCCCACAGTCAAGAAGATGTGGTACCTGAAAACCACTGTGACTGGAGAGGCAGAGAGATTGATAAGGCATATCGATCTAAAAACAGAGAACTACATGAGCGCATGGGAAATATTAGTTGACACATACAACAATCCCCGCCATGTAGCAGATACAGTTCTCAATCGTCTTCTGCAACAGCAGACAAACAATGACGACCCAAAGTCATTAAAGGAACTGTATATTACAGCCATTGAGTCTCTAGCATCATTAAAGGGACTAGGCATTGATGTATCCAGCTGGGATACAATCATAATTGCGATCCTAAAACAAAAATTAGATCTGGCAAATAGAGCCCTGTACGAACAATCATTAGATGGCTCAAGAGAGCTTCAAGGGCTCGAGACGATGCTAAGTTTTCTGGACCAGCGAAGTCGAGTGTTGGGAACAGGAAAACGCAGTCAGCTGCAAAAAAGGGAACAGAAGAACCCATCTTGCACTTCTGCTAGCGCAGGAAGGCAATCAATTTGCCCTTTCTGCAAACGGAATCATGCGCTATACAAATGCGATGATTTCCGCAGCAAAACGGTACCCGATCGACTCAACTGGGTACACAAACAAAAATTGTGTGTAAACTGTTTTAACAGTACTCACAAGGCAAAGGATTGCCGAGGCCGTATGTGCTTTAAATGCGATAAAAGGCACCATACATTGCTGCACCTGGAGACTTCATCAGGCGCGGCAACAGATCCACAAACACCTTCTGTAGGAGCAGCAAGCAACAAAAGCTACAATTTGCTGGCCACAGTTAAGGTATTGGTAAAGGCAAGCAATGGGCAGGTGGCCACATTCCGAGCCTTGCTGGATTCAGGATCACAAATCAATCTGATCTCTGAACGAATGGCCTCCAAGCTCTCTCTGAAACTACACAATGCATCATTACGCATCGAGGGCATTGGAGGAAATCCGAAAACAAGTCGGGCCAGAGCAAATGTGCTCGTGAAATCAATGAACAACGATTTTACTCAACAGGTAGAAGCCTTTGTTCTGCCGCATATCATAGCTGACCAACCAGCTCATGATTTGAATACGTCCCACATACGCATTCCAAATAATGTCATCTTGGCCGATCCAAATTTTGACAAACCAGGAAGAATTGACATGCTTATCGGCGCAGAGCATTATTATTCTTTGCTACTGCCAAATCAAATGACGATAAGACCAGAAGGTCCAATCCTCCAGAATACAAAGCTGGGATGGATTGTGGCCGGAAGAATCTCTGCTGATCACGATTCAGCAGCACTGTGTGCGGCGGCAACCACTGAAGAGGAGGTTGACACGCTGTTAGAGCGATTTTGGACACTAGAAAATCTAGACACCAAAGATAAGGCTCGATCGCCAACTGAAGCACACTGCGAAGCTCATTTTGAAGCAAATCTACAATTCGCAATTGATGGGAAGTTCATTGTCAAGCTGCCATTTGCTGAGGAAACGTCAGCCCTGGGGGCATCGCAGACAATAGCAACCAATAGGTTCTTGGCACTGGAGCGACGAACATCACCAGAAGTCTGGAAAGGCTACGTAGACTTCATGGAAGAATACGAACGTCTCGGACACATGAAGCTGGTACCTCCCTCACACATACCATCGGATCATTACTTCATTCCACATCACTGTGTTTTGAAGCCCGAAAGCAGTACCACGAAACTGCGGGTAGTGTTCGATGCGTCCTGCAAAACGTCAAGTAATAAATCATTAAATGATATATTATATGCTGGACCCACGGTACAGAGCGAACTTTTCGCCATTCTGCTGCGATTCCGCACCCATAGATACGTATTTACCGCGGACATAGAGAAGATGTATCGCCAAGTATGGATGCATCCTGATAATCAGTTTCATCAGATGATCGTATGGCGAAAAAGGGCGTCAGATGATCTGAAATTCTACAGGCTAAAAACCGTCACATACGGTACCACCTCAGCGCCATTCCTTGCTACAAAATGCTTGGATTATTTAGCAGAGAAGAATAAGAAACAGTTACCGCTTGGGTCAGCTATACTCAAGCATGATTTCTATGTGGACGACTGTCTCACAGGAGCAGACAGCATTCCAGAGGCAATCCAGATTCAGCAGGAATTGAACAAAATTCTGCTACCGTCCGGATTCAAGCTTCGGAAGTGGTGCTCAAACAACAAAGAAATACTGAGCAAAATTCCGCGAGAAGACATTGTACCCAACGTCAACTTAGATGAAACACTTCAGCATTACAGTGTTAAGACATTGGGATTAATTTGGATGCCTCAAAGGGATCAGTTGTGTGGGCGATCTCAAAAAAGCGAAGCCGCAACCATCACAAAACGGGTGGTCAGCTCAGAATCCTCACAAATGTTCGATCCTCTGGGATTATTTGCTCCGGTGGTCGTCAAGGCGAAAATTTTCATGCAAACGCTTTGGGAATTAAAGATGGGCTGGGACGACGAGTTACCTCAGCACCTTCAACTGGACTGGAAAAACTATCGTTCTGATTTGCAAGCTCTAAACACCATGCAAATACCAAGGCATATTTTTGAAGGAAGAGTGCCAGTCACGCAAGAGATGCACACGTTTGTGGATGCCTCGGAACGAGCATATGGAGCGGCAGTGTATATTCGAGCAACATACAAAAACAATCAAGTATCAGTTCGGCTGCTGTGCTCAAAATCGAAAGTGGCGCCATCCGCCAAGGAGACGTTACCGCGGCTAGAACTATGTGCCGCAGTCCTGGGAGCTGAATTGACCCATAGAGTCAGAAAGGACCTACGGTTGCCCGAGGAGAAGGCATTGGGTTATTTCTGGACTGACTCAACAGTAGTCCTTTCCTGGATAAATGCATCGGCATCCTCATACCACACGTTTGTGGCCAATCGGATAGCAAAGATCCAAGCAGTGTCACATCAAGCACAATGGCGACATGTGTCATCCGCAAACAATCCAGCAGATGTATTGTCAAGAGGAATTGCCGCAAGCAAGTTGGCAGAACATAACCTGTGGCTATATGGCCCCCTGTTTCTGCACGGCTCTCGAGACAAATGGTCAAAAATACCGACCATTGATCCCATCGATCTGGAGCGTAAAATAAAGCAAGTCAGCTTGCCAGTCTGCCAGGATCAACTAGGAAGCGAGTTATACAGTTGCAAGCACAGCAACTCCTTCCACAAATTGCAACGCATTGTAGCATATATGATGCGATTTTGTCGTAAGCAGAACCGATCTCCAACGACCACACTAAGTGCAGGCGAGCTGGCTCAGGCCAGAACAATCATCTTCAGCACGATTCAAAAAACGGAATTCAGTGCTGAGTATAAACAGCTTCGCATCCACAAAGCAGTGGACAAGAAAAGCTCAGTCATATCATTGTCTCCAATAATAGGAACTGATGCACTCATTAGAGTCGGAGGCAGATTGGAAGAATCTAACCTTCCATATGCTGCCAAACATCAAATCTTGCTCCCGTACAATGATACGATTGTGAAAATGCTGCTACGAGAAATGCATGAGGAAAACATGCATTGCGGGGCACAAGCATTGAGGGCCATAGCCAGACAACAGTACTGGGTTCTGAATGACAAGACGATGGCCAGGAGCATCATCCACAATTGCGTCAAATGCACAAGAGCACGGCCCAAATTAATGCATCAAATCATGGGTAACTTGCCAGTGGATCGAGTAACACAAGCGCGGCCGTTCTCCAATTCAGGAGTCGACTATTGCGGCCCCTTTTGGATTCACCATAAAATCCGTGGAAAACGGCCAGATAAAGCATACATTGCAGTATTCTGCTGTTTCGCAACAAAAGCAGTACATCTGGAGTTAGTAAGCGATCTAACAACGGACGCATTCCTAGCCGCTCTCCGGCGTTTCTTGGGCCGACGAGGAAAGTGTCGGACCATTCATTGTGATAACGCCACGAACTTTGTTGGTGCCAACAACCAGTTAAAAATACTGGAGGAAACAATTTTCACAGAGCAGGCCCAGAGCAGGATCATAAATCAATGCAATAAGCAGCAGGTGGAGTTCAAGTTCATCCCACCGCGAGCACCGTCGTTTGGCAGATTATGGGAGGCTGCTGTAAAATCAGCGAAAAGGCTGCTAGTATCAGTCACGGCCACAGCATCTTTAACATTTGAAGAGCTCAACACGGTGGTCATTGAGGTCGAGGCGATACTCAATTCAAGGCCCCTCACCCCGATGTCAGCAGATCCAACAGATACTGCAGCGCTCACACCAGGCCATTTCTTAATTGGCGAACCTTTAGTAGCACCGCCCGATGCAAATCTTGCCCGACCAGAAAAATCGTTGGTCAGAAGATGGGAACTTGTGTCCAGACTCAAACAGTCATTCTGGACTCAGTGGTCCACGGAATACCTACAAGAGCTCCAGATGCGCACCAAGTGGAAGACTATGGCTCAGAATGTCGAGGAAGGATTGCTAGTACTGGTAAAGGAAGACAACGTACCGGTAATGAGCTGGCCAATGGGACGGATAGTGAAGACATATCCAGGCAAGGATAACCAAATACGGGTCGTAGATGTAAAGACCGCATCAGGAATCTACAAAAGGGCAGTCACACGTCTAGCACCACTGATAACAGAAGAAGTAGCCACAAAACGGCCGCACAGCAGCAGCACGGACACAGCGCAGGCAGAAGAGAGCCCTGCGCAAAAAAGGAAAGCATCATTTCCAATCCTCCCGACATTACTAGCAATGCTACTGATCCTTCCGTTAGCGATGGGACAGGCATTCAACATAACGCCATTTGCAAGCCAGCCAGGAATATTCTACGAACGGCTCGGCACATCCAGAATGGCAATCTCGGAATGGAAAATAATTGTATATTACGATTTGAAACCATATTGGAGCGACATGGGAATCTTGGCCAACGGGATAACGGAGCTGAAACACAAATGTTCAGAACTACGGAATATCAACGCTTGTAGATCAGTGTCTGAGCATTTCCAACATGTGTACAGCGAACTACAATCAGGAAATGAATTGATCCATCATTCTCGGCAGCGAAGAGCACCGCTGGACATAGTTGGAAATGTAGCGAGCTCACTATTCGGCGTTTTAGACTCAAGATACGCCGATGACATGTCCAAGGTGATCAAGGAGGTCAAATCCAATGAAGACGTACTAATGATGCTCTTGAAAAACCAGACATCAATCTTGGATGCGACAATAAACATAGTCAGGACGAGCAGCTCAGCCACTAACGACCGGATCAAGACACTCGAGAGCCAAATAGGTACAATGAATCTGGAAAGGGGAAAGTACCAAGGCGAGCACTTACAACAAGCATTCATGAGTCTGACAGCTCAATTAACTCTAGTGGCAACCGGACTGCAGCGAATGCAAAGTGAGATAGCTAATGTTCTCACTGACGTGCGCCATCGTACCATCAGTCCTATACTATTGTCTCCCAAGCAACTGAGGGAGCAACTAGATCAGATTCGGGAACACATTCCACCGGATCAACTGCTTCCGGTAGCATCGGCTGAGGTGATCCAGCTGTATAAAATTATGCATGCCGAAGGGACCACAACGAGCAGCCACGTCGTTTTCAAAATATCGCTGCCACTGGTGTCTGTAACAAAACAGGAGATATTCAGCATCATGGCGATCCCGATGTGGAAGGCTGGAAGCTGGCAACGATTCTGGCTACAAACGGAAATCATAGCCGTCAATGCCCATAGAGATCAGTTCATGGGATTGACCAAGGAGGAGTTTAATCAGTGTCTAGAGCTGCCACACGACGAACACATCTGTTTCAACCACCAAGCCACATTCAGCGTGGAAAACCGGTGTGAGTTCCAGCTGTTCAACAATAAGACGGAAACTATCTGCGAGGTCTCTCAGTCGAGGGCCGAGCTGTGGTGGTCAGCAACACGTCAGCGAAACAGATGGATGTTTGCCACACGCAGGCAAATTGAACTTCAAGCGGTGTGCAGCGGAACATCGTTCACCATCCAACTCAACGGAACGGGCTTACTATCACTGGCCCCAGGCTGCACTGCACGCAACTCAAAAATTAGCGTGAGCACATTCAGCACCGTAGTCAGCGAAACAAGGGCGGCATATGTTCGTTTTGGTAACATCACAAGGATGGACCTTAAGAACACACCTGAGCCACTGCAAGGAACGGCAGCCAAGGAAGTCAACTTGGAGGAACTGGGCGCTTTGCAGCACCAACTGGCCAAACTAAAAGACACCACCTGGAAAAATCAAATCAACACTCCCCAGCACCATCAAATAGCTGTTTATGTGGCCTTAGCAATATCAGTGTTATTAGGCATTGCATGGGCTTTCAGACGAACGGTCAGCAAATGGACATCAACACGCCGGGCTCCCGAACTCAGGCAGAACACGGAACAGCTACCACCAGAACCTACCCCACGAAGTTTCGCGTTCGACCTTAGCGAAGGTTGAACACTTGTTCAACGGCCGGGAGAATGTTCAGTCGCAGCAGTATGTAGTCATAAGTATGATATTTAAGACACGACACACATAATGTAACAATTCGTCAGTCGCAGCGACATGCATTTATCGTAAATAAAGTATCAATTACCAGGTCAAGCGAATATGCATAGTCTGCTGAGACGAGGAAATGAGCTGGGGCAATGGTCTCAGTTCCTAACGATAACCCACATTTACAGTAACCGCACACTATTTCTTATACATTATTTCTGTTAGCATAAGCACTTTTGTACCTATAAATATTGTTAAGTTTCATTAATAAAGTCAGTAAGAGTTCTAACGCCAACCCAAGAGCTTTTATTCATGCATCAGAGGCTGTCGCTGTGTCTTCAGACCCTCAACCAACCAAACCGTTTCCCTAGAACAATTCATGCACTCACACACTCCAAACCGTCCACCTAGTTCCAAGTGCTAGTTGCGACAACAAACAGGCAAATAGTTTATGCGCTATCTGCCAGGCATCTAAGCCTTCTTACACTTTACAAATTTCTATAGACAAAAATTGAGATTAAAAGATGGAGAACCAGTCTATATAAAAAATTATCACAGCCCACACAGTCAGCTTGATGAAATACAAAAACAAGTAGGAAAGTTAATTTCCGACGGGATCGTTGAACCATCAGTATCCGAATATAACAGCCCATTATTACTCGTCCCTAAAAAATCATCTCCAGGGTCAAATGCAAAGAAATGGCGATTAGTGATTGACTATCGTCAGATTAATAAAAAATTACTATCTGATAAATTCCCATTACCTAGAATTGATGATATTTTGGATCAACTAGGTCGAGCTAATTATTTTTCATGTCTTGATTTAATGTCAGGATTCCATCAAATTTAACTAGAAAAAAGTTCAAGAGATATAACGTCTTTTTCAACGAGCAATGGCTCATATAGGATTTGATGTGTAGACAGCTTGGGCACGTCCAATTCAATCCAGCATGATCCCGAAGGCGATCCGCAATACGTGGGCCAATATGCCCAAGATCGGCACAGCCAACAATGGCCTGCCGCGAGGAGATTTTGAGGCCGCTTGGGCATTCAGTTGAACAACATGATTAGTTTAGTAATAAAATTATTAGCAATAATTCGTAAAAATCGTACGAATTGAAAATTTTAGGAAATGTTAATTAATTCGCACAACGAAGAAAACGATCAAAACAAAGATCGAGCGAGAGCAAACACAGCTTTTATCTAAGCACCACAAAAGCAGTAGTTTGTTTATAGGTTCGCGGTATGCAGAAACGCTTGCACCAACAACAAAATTGAACGGAGTGCAGCGGTAAGCGGTAAACGCACAGCCCACGAAAACAAGGGAAAGAATAGAAAAATAAAACCGAGTTCATTTTCGTAGATTAAAGTCACTGTCTTTATACGAAATGATCCAGATGTTTTCGGTAAATAAAGAGCACCGAAACACGGAAACAGTTGCCAAAAATTTGGACTTTGAGGATCAAAAAATCTCAAGAAAAACGTCAAAAGAAGAGAGAGAGATGGGAAAAACGACCGACTCAAAGCTTGACTCAATTATTTATAATTTTTTAGGGCCGTTATTCTAAATAATTAATGTATAATTAATTAAAATATATAAACTAGATAAAGATTTGAAAATTTGTCGTTAGTCTCTAAGAGAGAAGATTCGATATATAAAATACCGCTTAAAAAAAAAAAAAGTGAACCGGGCCTCGGTGCCCGGATCAGCAAGTTGCGAGAGTAGGGAAGGTGTTCGCGCCACAAGGGCGCTTAGTTCTGAGCGGCAGTGTAGGGGCGAGCGCTTGCACTCCCGCTCTCCGTTTCTCTCCCGCTCCCGTTTTCCTAGCGGAAATCCACCACTCCGCGGTCCCGGGCCAATTTGTCTCGTAGTCTTAAGATAGTCTAAAAACTGAAGTGTGCCAATAAAAAACGATATTTTTTGTGAAAAGGAAAACGCCGCCCCATCTCTTTCTATTTTTTGGGAATCTGGACTTTTCCTACCAGCAGCTCACCACCCAACCGACCGCCGCCGCCCGGTGCGTCTCGTATGCCTGGGCCACCGCGGCGTTCACCGATGAGGCGATGTCTCTCGGGATTCCTCGGCGTGGTGGGGACACGCCCCAGCTGTCGCCTCCCGCGCCGCCAACGGCTCCTTCTGCCGCTCCATCCTGTGGACCTTCTGACCGTGGGGTCCTCGTGGTCATCCTGCCAGCTTTTGACCGCAAATCGTACTCTCTACTCATAAACCTACTAGAAACCTACTTGCTACCTATATTCCTAACACTAAACACGCTTTATTTCCTACTTCTAGACGACGCCTACAAAAACTACACCTGCACAACAAATACGGGGGAGAAAAAGTGATGCCTAACCGGAGCCGTCAACCGTTGCCTTTTCTGCGTCTTCCGCCCTACATCCGGATCGTTATTTTCCCTTGCGAGCTCCGTCGGATCCACTATCTTCATCTGGGAAGATAGGGCATCGAGGGCGCTCACCTACTCGTGGCGTCCTGTCCGATTCCGCTGCGGATGTGCTTGCGAGTTCTTCTGCTGTTCCGGGTGCATCGCATGGCGAACCCTGTGTTCCCATGGGCCACCCGTAGACCAGCAATTTCCCCGCCCACCTCCGCACCGAAAACGGCAGGAGCCTGACTCTACTACTCCTCCTCACCCGCTACGGATCCTCCCTTTTTGCCACCAGGCACCTCTCGGGAGCCTCCTAGCTGACCTTCCGGTCGCTAGTGCCATCCCTTCTCTCCTGGAGGATATCCGCGCTTAGGTGAGCTTTACCTATAACAATTTAACTACACGAACATTTACTTTGTGGTTTTTTTCTCCGGCACCCCAGGTTTTTCAGCGGCGAGCAATTACGTCTGACTTTTTATCGCCGACATAAGCCATCGCAACACCTTCCAACCTGGACTGCCGGCCCACTTGGGTTCCCTCCATCGACTGGGAATTTATTTATCTACGTCTCCTGCGTATGGGCGCGGATGCCCCTTTTCAAAGGCCTCCGCCACCCCACTTCTGGTTGACTTTTGGGCGCCATTTATGTTGCAACCTGCTTTTCGATGGGGCAAGGCCGGCTAGCCAGTCCATCTCGGGGGGGTTTTTCCCCGTCTGCCCACAGGTCACACACATAGTTTCCAGCTGATCTGGGATCCACAACACAACATCAAAAAAAAAAGGTAAACAACTCACAAATCAAACAAAAAAATAAACTGCACAATTAACGATCCTTCTCTCCTCAGATGTAGGCCCTGGGCATGGCTGTTGTTACCCAGCAACGCACCCTCCCTTCCTGGAATCCGTATCCAGTCATCGGATTCCCCTCGACAGACGGTTGTCACGGCTTCTTCCAGGTCACGGACTCATCCGGTCATCATCCTCCTCCCCCCCACGTAAAACACTTAGCACTTCATCGTTATAAACGTTTAATCATTTAACATATTCCAACTTAATTGCATTAACATCCAAATTGTTCTTAACTTTCTTCACAGGCAGATTATGAAACAAAACGACATCCCAATTAAACGTACATCAACGACGAAGAAAAGGAATTAATGGGAACACGGCGAAGACACGACAAAAATGTAAGGGCATGTATGTAATTAACCCCCCATTTCTTTCAGCTATGTCATCCTAACTGGAGCTCCAATTCAGATAAGGGGCTGAGACGGGTCAGAATTTGGAAGGGACAACAATAAACACCCCTACACTGATCGGCCTGGACGGATCACCATTTCATCGATTTTAAGATATAGTATAAATTAGGATATAAGTTTGTTTTCACGTGCGTAGTTATATATATATATATATGTATGTAAATTACATCATTAATTTTTAAACTGCCATATGTTTGCCACTGTTTTAATAAATTATTATTTTTTTTAAATTGTAATTAAGTGCCTTATTCTTTTAAATTGGGTTGTGTGCTTGTGTTTTGGTCTGATTGTCTTTGTTAAGATTTGTGCATATTTTTGCTGGCTACATAGCGCCGAGACAATAAATAAATAAATAAATATGGGTAATTACGCACAGACAAATCGATGACACATTTAAATAATTAGCACTGGCACATATAAATAAATAACAATTAAATAAATAAATAAATAAGTTGGACGAATAAATAATTTGAATAAATAACTAATTTAAATAATTTAAATAAATAAATAAATAGGCGGATAAATAATTTAAATAAATTAAATAAATAAGTGCAATAAATTTATCTAATCGCCGCTGGCCAGTCTCGTTTTTTTCTAGGTTGAGCACTCCGGGGATTTGGCGGATTATACTAGGTTGGAACCGTCTTCCACCGGGCAGAAAAAGATTTTCCAGGGTCCGAAACTGGGTTTCCCGGGATGAGGCGTTTGCCCTGTGGAACCCGCCAGACTAACTTATTAAAATTATTCTGTGTCCCACTTGGAACGGACTCACGTTTTTTTCAGCTCCTCGCCTTCCCTGCCTGGTCCACTCTCTACGCCCTCCGATTTTGGATCGGTCCTCTCCTCCTAATTGGGGTTTATTTCTATAAATTAATCATACTACGCCTTCTCTACCGGGACACCTCACTCACGTTTGATTATATTTATTTCTGTTTTTTTTTTTTTTTTTTTTGTTAATTTGGGTGGGAACTAGGCAAGTTCGACCACGAGATTCGACGACCCGGCTCGGTTTTTTTCCAATGGCCGTCACCTTGCCCTATTTATGGGCTCGGTTCCCATCGATTCCCTTTATCTTGTGATCTCTCCACTCTTTTGAGGTCGAGAGCCGCTTTCAAGGCCAGAGCCCCGCTTCTGCCTTGGTATGGGTGGAGGCACTCGCTCCGGGCTCTCCTCCCCTAATCCTTACCTACCATCCACTTTCCCCTTATCCGGATGTGGACGGTAGGTGGCGTCTTGTCTTCCACTCTTCCCCTTATCCGAGTGGCCCTGCCAACCTTCTTCCAGTGTGCATCCCAGGCGTTAGTTGTTTCGCCTGCGGCTATCGATCACCGCCAGAATGCAACATGAACCAAGTATAGTGATATATTCGGACTGGAAACCGAATCAATATCAACAAACAATTTCTATAGACAAAAATTGAGATTAAAAGATGGAGAACCAGTCTATATAAAAAATTATCACAGCCCACACAGTCAGCTTGATGAAATACAAAAACAAGTAGGAAAGTTAATTTCCGACGGGATCGTTGAACCATCAGTATCCGAATATAACAGCCCATTATTACTCGTCCCTAAAAAATCATCTCCAGGGTCAAATGCAAAGAAATGGCGATTAGTGATTGACTATCGTCAGATTAATAAAAAATTACGATCTGATAAATTCCCATTACCTAGAATTGATGATATTTTGGATCAACTAGGTCGAGCTAATTATTTTTCATGTCTTGATTTAATGTCAGGATTCCATCAAATTTAACTAGAAAAAAGTTCAAGAGATATAACGTCTTTTTCAACGAGCAATGGCTCATATAGGATTTGATGTGTAGACAGCTTGGGCACGTCCAATTCAATCCAGCATGATCCCGAAGGCGATCCGCAATACGTGGGCCAATATGCCCAAGATCGGCACAGCCAACAATGGCCTGCCGCGAGGAGATTTTGAGGCCGCTTGGGCATTCAGTTGAACAACATGATTAGTTTAGTAATAAAATTATTAGCAATAATTCGTAAAAATCGTACGAATTGAAAATTTTAGGAAATGTTAATTAATTCGCACAACGAAGAAAACGATCAAAACAAAGATCGAGCGAGAGCAAACACAGCTTTTATCTAAGCACCACAAAAGCAGTAGTTTGTTTATATGTTCGCGGTATGCAGAAACGCTTGCACCAACAACAAAATTGAACGGAGTGCAGCGGTAAGCGGTAAACGCACAGCCCACGAAAACAAGGGAAAGAATAGAAAAATAAAACCGAGTTCATTTTCGTAGATTAAAGTCACTGTCTTTATACGAAATGATCCAGATGTTTTCGGTAAATAAAGAGCACCGAAACACGGAAACAGTTGCCAAAAATTTGGACTTTGAGGATCAAAAAATCTCAAGAAAAACGTCAAAAGAAGAGAGAGAGATGGGAAAAACGACCGACTCAAAGCTTGACTCAATTATTTATAATTTTTTAGGGCCGTTATTCTAAATAATTAATGTATAATTAATTAAAATATATAAACTAGATAAAGATTTGAAAATTTGTCGTTAGTCTCTAAGAGAGAAGATTCGATATATAAAATACCGCTTAAAAAAAAAAAAAGTGAACCGGGCCTCGGTGCCCGGATCAGCAAGTTGCGAGAGTAGGGAAGGTGTTCGCGCCACAAGGGCGCTTAGTTCTGAGCGGCAGTGTAGGGGCGAGCGCTTGCACTCCCGCTCTCCGTTTCTCTCCCGCTCCCGTTTTCCTAGCGGAAATCCACCACTCCGCGGTCCCGGGCCAATTTGTCTCGTAGTCTTAAGATAGTCTAAAAACTGAAGTGTGCCAATAAAAAACGATATTTTTTGTGAAAAGGAAAACGCCGCCCCATCTCTTTCTATTTTTTGGGAATCTGGACTTTTCTTACCAGCAGCTCACCACCCAACCGATCTCTACGGCCACGACGACTACCCTAGCGACAGCCGGCCTTAATTTGGGTTCCAAATCCGCCCTCTCCAGTTCATTGTCCTTCGTCGCCTGCGATCTTTCCTGATTTTTCCAAGATAAGTACGACAATTTTCCTAACCATTCGTTCGTGGTCGCCATATTTCTTTTCCAACGGCGTTATTTCCATCCGAGTTCAAGTTCCAAGTGAAAAGTAAAAAGTGATATATATATAAAAGAATATAGGTATAAAATACATACGCCTAGCCGCAGTGAATTTTTTCTGCAAAAGGGCTTTGCCAGTATTGGCCCTCTACATAGTTTTCACTGTGATCCACGCTTTATCCAGCGTTCAAGTATTTCTTCCAAAGCGATAAACATCAGTTTTCAATTAATAAAAGGATTAATCTCCACTTTTCAGCCCACAGTATTTTCGACAAACTTTTTTTGTCCCCGAATAATTAATTCTACACATTTTTTTTCTTTTTTCAACCAAAGTTTGATAAAAACTTGTTTCGACTGTTCTTTTATTTTAATTCCTTAAACGCGTTATCCAGCGTCATTGTATTAATTTTGGAATCGAGAGCATCTTTTTTTTTATAAGTTTGTTCAACGCGTTATCCAGCGCCCCCATATCTTTCAAATCGAGTATATCCGTGCCATCGCGTCATCCAGCGCCCCCGTATTGATTTGAAACCGATAGCTTTTCTTCGATTAATATCTTCTACGCGTTATCCAGCGCCCTCATACTTTTCCGAATAAATAACAGCCTTTTCGATTATTATTTGTTTATTTACGCTTATCCAGCGTCCCTGCACTTCCAAATCGATAACCAAAATTTTCGATTAACTCGTTTTTCCTTACGCTTATCCAGCGCCCCTGTATTGATTTGAAATGTATAGCATTCTTTATTGATTAATTTGGTCTACGCGTTATCCAGCGTCCTCATACTTTTCCGAATCGATAACAGCTTTTCCGATTATTATTTGTTTATTTACGCTTATCCAGCGTCCCTGCACTTCCAAATCGATAGCCATAATTTTTCGATTAATTCGGGTTTTCTTGCGCTTATCCAGCGGCCCAACAAGAGTTTAACATGCCAATCGGCGACGGTGAGGAGCCAAAATTTCTTCTGACCTGAAGTAAATAGATTTTATTTAGTTGGTTTTTAATATATTTCTTTATTTGGTTTTTAATATTGAGAGCAGCTATGGTGCCGCTCGAAGGGTTGGATTGAATCTGTTCTTATAATATTCTTTTAGTTCTAATTAAGGCTAAATCTCGTAGCTGCGCTGCTCGCAGGCAGCGGCAGAGAGACGGTTATATACTTATGTATATAAACATATGCCCTCTCTTATGTGAGGAGCGCGAGGGATATGCACATGCGGTCCGTTCATGCAATTATGCCGACGCTAACACTTTCTGTGTGTGGCCTGAGCCATAGGGATCGGTTCATATTTCGGACACTTAGAGTTTATGACCGGGACCACGAATTATGTAAACACTGCAACAAAGTGTTACAGTGTGTACCCTTTAAGTATTGTTGGTACAGTGCATACTACATCTCCCTCCTTTTGAAAAATAACGTAATATAATGAAGTTATTTTAATAAAATTTTATTTATAAAAAGTTGTATGAAGTTGTATGTTTTAGCTATGTATGGCCATACTAAGTATAATTTATGAAATAAAGATTTTTAGCCTATCCTTATGAACTGTTTGTTTCTTACTTTTATTACTTGTTATTGCTATGTTATCTCTATCTTTTATTTACGTTACTTTATACGGACCTGTATATTTAGGATCTAACTTATGACCTTTTTCGTTTTTTAACAAAACTTGGTCACCTACGGATATATCTATATCCCTTACTTTCTGATCGTATAGTAATTTATTTCTATTCTTATTTGCTTCTAACATAACTCTAGCTCTTTTGTAAGCTACTTCTAATCTATACTTACTCTCCTTAGCATAGTCATCTATATTATATATAGGTTCTTTGTTATCTATGCTATTAAAATGTTTTGGTAGATTACTTGTCTTAGCAAAAACTAGCTCATATGGACAATAACTATGTGCCGTAGAGGGGGTCGTGTTAAAACAAAAGACAAAATATTAAAGCCATACCTCCCAATCAGTTTTATCAACCGATATGTAAGATCGTATATATATTTATTAAAAGTTCTATGGCTTCTTTCTATTGTTCCAACTGTCTGGTGGTGGTGTGCTGTAGATGTTATATTTTCGATTTTCAAATATTTGCACAGATCAGTTATAGTTGAATTCTTATATTCTGTTCCCATGTCCGTAATGAACGTCTTCATTGGACCGTACTTCAGAATAAATGATTCGAAAATAGCTTTAGCGACAGTATTTGCGTTTTTATTTGCAATTGGTATGGCAACTAAATATTTTGTTAAATCACATATTAAAGTGACTACATATTCATTACCATTTTCTGATTTGGGAAGTGGACCAACAGTGTCCACTATCACTCTGTCGAAAGCATTAGTGGTGTGTCTGTTATCGTAAAAGGGGTCTTTGTATGAGATGTAACTTTAGATTTCTGACATTTAGAACACTTTCTTACGTACTCAGTTATATCTTTAGACATACCTCTCCAGTAATAGTGTCTTCGTACTTTGGCCAAAGTTTTCGATTTGCCAGTGTAACCTCCTTGGATAGGATCATCATGAAATTTTGACAGAACAGCTTCTTTGTCTTTTAGACATTTTATTTGGGTCACCGGGTTGAGTAGCGCTACTCTTATTGATTTTAATTTTTTATTGCCCATTCATTTGAAATTATCTATTGAAATATTGTCAAAGATATTTTCCCACGGTGCCAATTTTAGGTGGCTCATATTATTTATACCGGCTTTCGTTTCAAGCCTTTGAAAGAATTGACCTAAATCAATAACTCCATTAGTATATAAATCGCTCACATCATATCTTGCGATTATTTTCTTACCATGCTTAAGGAAACATAGCATATCTTTAATCTGCAAGGTCACTACTTTACGTACTTCGTCTTTGTTTATGACGTCGTAAACGCTAGGCTTAGATGCTTTTTCAATAGTTTGCCAGGACAATTCTATTTATTTGTTTTCCGCGCGGATTTTCTGTCTATTCTGGTATCTTGAGGTGACTTTTTTAATATTACCGGTTATGTTCTGTAGTTCTTTGATGGTTATTCTTGATAACGCATCAGCTTCATAGTTATCTTTGCCCTTTTAATATTCGACTGTGAAGTCATACTCTTCTAATTCGAGCCTCATACGCGTCAGTTATGTGCCGTGAATAGTCGGCGAAGTTTTTTATAAAACGCCTATAATAATTACAAAATGCTACGAAACGTCTAGCACTGTCCGCGTCGTGCGGAACTGGGTAGTTTATAATGACATCGTATTTCTTGTCGTCTGGAAGTATTCCTTTATCAGTGCATTTATGACCTAGAAAAGTCACTTCATGCTTAAAAAATGACATATTTCTGGATGTAATTTCAGGTTATATTTCCTACATTTCTCAAAAACATCTGTTAAGTTCTTAAGCATATGTTTTTCGGAACAACCGATTACAATTAAATCATCCATATAAAGGAATGCTTGGGTAGGTTCCAGACCAGAGAATGCAATAGTCATCATTCTCTGAAATGAATTGGAGCTATTTTCAGTCCAAAAGGTAATCGCGTGAAGCGATATGAGCCATTGCTCGTTGAAAAAGACGTTATATCTCTTGAACTTTTTTCTAGTTAAATTTGATGGAATCCTGACATTAAATCAAGACATGAAAAATATTTAGCTCGACCTAGTTGATCCAAAATATCATCAATTCTAGGTAATGGGAATTTATCAGATAGTAATTTTTTATTAATCTGACGATAGTCAATCACTAATCGCCATTTCTTTGCATTTGACCCTGGAGATGATTTTTTAGGGACGAGTAATAATGGGCTGTTATATTCGGATACTGATGGTTCAACGATCCCGTCGGAAATTAACTTTCCTACTTGTTTTTGTATTTCATCAAGCTGACTGTGTGGGCTGCGATAATTTTTTATATAGACTGGTTCTCCATCTTTTAATCTCAATTTTTGTCTATAGAAATTGTTTGTTGATATTGATTCGGTTTCCAATCCGAATATATCACTATACTTGGTGCATAAGCTGGAAAGCTGTGACTTAAACTGCGGAGGGAAATTTTTCGAAAGTTGTGACAATACAGCTTTTTCTCTATTGTCAAGGTTTGTATGGACTACATCGTAGTTCGAAAGTGATTCATATATTAGGTTAGTTGTACTACTTGATCAGTATTCGTCGTATTAAGTAACCTTATAAGAGCGTTACTAGACGTTGCTATGGTATTTGCAATGTAAATACCATGCTGAATTTCCTGATTTGGAATTAGTACACTGTCTTCTTGAGAGTTTAATTGAATTTTTCTAAAAACTTGGGATCTTGCTGGCAGAAGAATTGAGTTGGTGCCAGAACTGTGAGCTATTGGTACGTTAATTGGATATTTAAAATTATTGGGTCTAATTATAAGCCAATCTTCAGATGGCTTGAAGTCTAGTTGACAATTGTACTTTTTAATGAAATCGATGCCTAATATTCCATCGCATGGAATTAGGAAATTGGAAATAGTTGAGAATTGTACTTTTTAATGAAATCGATGCCTAATATTCCATCGCATGGAATGGGGAATTGGAAATTTACGATATGAAAATCGTGTGGAATTAAATACTTTGTAGTTTGTATTTCAATGGAAACTAAACCTTTGGATTTGGTTATTTCTTGACTTATTCCCTTTATGTCTATAACATTGTCAGTTTGGATGTTATCAAAAATATCTGAAGTTTCTTTTAAAACTGAAATGTCTGCACCCGTGTCTATTAGAAAAACTAGTTCTTTCCCTGTATTTACATTGGTAAATGAAACGAATATGTTCTGACTGAGATTAATAGTATGGACTCTGGCTTCTTTTAATTCTGAGTATTCGAAGGGTTCTGGGAGTTTCCCGATGTATTTTGGGAATTTCCCGATGTGTTTTGTGCAACTCGCACATTGCCTTGGTTGTTATTGTTGTGGCCTCGATTCCCGTTGCCACGGCCTCTATAGTTATTTCCTCTATTTTGGCCTTGGTAGTTATTATTTTGGTTATTGTAGTTACTATGATAACCACGCGAATTGCCTCTATAATTGTTGTTGCTGTTGTTGTCCACGAGTTTCCACGTCCTCGTTTTTGTCTGTTTTGGGAATTGTTTTTATAGTATAGGACAGTGTTTGACTGTCCAGTTGCCTCGGTGCAACTACTAACAAACTTGGAGACAGCATCATTCGTGGTATTGAAAGTACCAGCTTGCATGAAAAGTTTTACCTTATCGATCGTGCAATTTTTAGTCATCGCCTTGACTGCATTCTGAGTGGAATAACTTCTGGCTAGCTCTAGAGGTAGGCCGTCTGAAATGTACGCTCCCTCCAAAGCTTTCGTCATCTGCTCAATTTCTTGTGTATATTGATTTGCAGTTTTGTTGCGTTGCTGTAGGTTCATCAGTTTTGCTGATAACAGCTCTACAGTTTCGCCCTTGACATTGCCTTTTAGCCTAGAAATCACCTGGGATATCGTTGTTTCATTTCCTATCAGATTCCTAGTAGCTCCTTTCAATTTTGTTTTTATTATTGAGACTGCGAGTTGTTCATGCTCGCCCTTTATTGATTCTACTATCTCCAATGCATCTATAAAACTTGTTAAATTTTCAGCTTTGCCATCGAACACTGGTATCAGCTTGGATGCAGTATTTATGAAGTCAATGTTTGATTAACCATTGTTATAGAGTTGCTTCTCTCGCTTGGCGTTTCGAAATCTGAGTCTGTGTAATGGTCAATATCGGTGTATACCGCTGGAATAGTTAGGTCGTTTAAATCTTCCTCTTCTATTTTAGGTTTTGTTTCACTAGTCTCTTCTGATTCTAGGTCGTCTTTTTTTGCCGAGTCAGGGTCAGGGGTTGCGTTTATAGCTATGGGGGTGTTTAGTACGTTTGGTACTTCTATTTCTAAATCTAATTTTCGTTTGACCGATATTAGATTAGATCTGAGTCGTATCAGAAGCTTAGATACTTGTGACCAATGATCTGTATTTAATCTCTCCCTGTGCTCATATATTAGTATTCGCGCTTCATTAAGCACTCTACTAATATTTCGACATGTTTCTTGACCGTTGTCTTCTGAATTGGTCTGTTCTGACTAAGTGCCTTATATCATTTATCAAAGGTAGCTTTTATATTGCTTATCTCTTTGGATAATTCATTCCAATCCATTATATCATGGACTAAACTAATTAAGCCATTTTTCAAAGAAAATTATGTGTGTATGTAAATTTTTAGTATTTAGTTCTATTTATAATGTAAATAGTCTTTATTTATAACATTATTGAATATATGTGGTAAGAAAATATGTATATATTATGTTTTCTCTTAGATTTTATCCAGGTCATTAGCCTGGCTCATGTACCTTTTTTTCAAACATCTGTTGTGCAACTTGTAAATTTTTTAAAAGCAATTAGCGCACATTATTACGACTATTACTATTAAGAGTACATGAACCCAATACAAATCAATATTATTTGCTTCCACTTTGTTTATAACATTGGCAGTGGAATCCACTGTTTTTATGTCCAATGTCATCTTGGTGGTTGGTTCGTATACTCTTACAATCTTGATTGGTGTGTAATTAATTTGGTACTTAGGTTTGTGATTATTTTCCTTCTCTATTGAGGATTTACTTATAGCAATATTGTGCATCAGTGATTACAGATTTCTACCTAATGTTTTGCGTAGCTTTACGGGCTACACGCTAATCGGGCAGAAAGATTCGTCTCGATTTTACAATTTGAATTATTTTATGTAAAAAATACATGCCTCGCAGGACAATCAAAAATGTATGCAACACAATGCATGGTTTTATTCTAGATCCGGTGTGTCTCCTGTTAATGTTGCATCTTTTCCTTGATCCACGTCAGCTGGTCGTCGCCGGATCGGCTTTGCTGACGTTCCCTCGATTGCGTAGATGGCGGTCGTGCCTCCCACGCCTGGTATCTACTGCAGTTGACCTGTGTTCTGCTATTTCACATTCTTGGTTGCAGCTACTCAGTGATGCCTTAGCGCCATTGATTGCGTCTTGTTCCATCTCCGTATTCATTTCCACTTTTTTTTTTGACCACTATGGCCGTCATTTTTAATTTTTTACCATCTACTAGCGGACCATGTCACGGTCGCCATGAAGTAAATAGATTTTATTTAGTTGGTTTTAATATATTTCTTTATTTGGTTTTTAATATTGAGAGCAGCTATGGTGCCGCTCGAAGGGTTGGATTGAATCTGTTCTTATAATATGCAGAGAGACGGTTATATACTTATGTATATAAACATATGCCCTCTCTTATGTGAGGATCGAGGGGTATGCACATGTTCATGCAATTATGCCGACGCTAACACTTTCTGTGTGTGGCCTGAGCCATAGCGATCGGTTCATATTTCGGCCACTTAGAGTTTATGACCGGGGCCATGAATTATGCACTGCAACAAAGTGTTACAGTGTGTACCCTTTAAGTATTGTTGGTACAGTGCATACTACACAGTAACCGCACAATATTTTTGTACCTATAAATACTGTTAAGTTTCCTTAATAAAATCATTAAGAGTTCTACCTCAAACAGAAGCTTTACTCATGCATCAGAGGCTGTCGCTGTGTCTTCAGACCCTCACTCACCCAACCAAACCAAGCCGATCGGCCACCTAGTTCCAAGTGATAGTTGCGACAACAAAATGCAATAGTTTATGCACTATCTGCCAGGCATCTAAGCCTCCTCACAAACATTTTGGTGACCCCGACGAACACTTTAACACTTTCCAGGGCACTGCGAATCTCATTTCGTAGCAAATCTACAGGTTGCAATAGATGGAAAATTCATTCCACACAGCTACCCTTGGATCACGACTTCATTCCACATCACTGTGTATTAAAGCCCGAAAGTAGTACCACAAAACTGCGGGTAGTTTTTGAGGCTGCCTGTAAAACAACAAACAATATATCATTGAATGATATATTGCATGCTGGACCCACGGTACAGAGCGAACTGTTTACAACTCTGCTACGATTCCGCACCCACAGATACGTATTTACCGCAGACATAGAGAAGATGTATCGCCAAATGTTGAAGCACCCTGATAACCAGCTCCATCAGTTAATAATATGGCGAAAAAAAAACGTCTGATGATCTAAAGTTTTACAGGCTTAAAACCGTCACATACGGTACCACATCAGCCACATTCCTTGCTACTAAATGCTTATATTATTTGGCCGAGAAAAGCAAGAACCAGCTACCGCTTTGGTCATCTGTACTCAAACATGATTTTTACGTGGACGACTGTCTCACAGGAGCAGACAACATCCCAGAGGCCCTCCAGGTTCAACAGGAATTAAACAAGATACTACTGCCATCCGGATTCAAGCTCCGAAAGCAATAACGCTGAAATATTACCCCAAATTCCACAAGAAGATATCGTCCTAATGTCAAGCTAGACGAAACATTCCAACAATATAGTGTTAAGACTTTGGGTTTACTTTGGATGCCCCAAAAGGATCAGCTGTGTGGGCGATCCCAAAGAAGCGAAGCCTCAACCATCACTAATCGGGTGGTCAGCTGAGAGTCATTGCCCCGGTTGTGGTAAAAGCAAATATGTTCATGCAAACACTTTGGGAATTAAAGATGGGCTGGGTCGACGAGCTTCCTCAGCACCTTCAGCTGGACTGGAAAATTTATCGCGCTGATTTGCAAGCAGTAAATAATATGCAAATTCCAAGACACGTATATGAAGGAAGGGTGCCAGTCACGCAAGAGAACGCTCCAGAACGAGCATACTTAGCGGCAGTGTATGTTCAAGCTACATACAAAAATAATCAAGTATCCGTCCGGTGGCTCTGCTCAAAGTCGAGAGTAGCGCCTTCAGCTAAATATACATTACCGCGGCTGGAATTATGTGCTGCAGTTTTGGGAGCCGAGCTGACCCATAGTCATAGAAAGGATTTACGCATGCCTGGGAAAAAGGCATCCGGGTATCTATGGACAGACTCAACTGTAGTCCTGTCCTGAATAAATGCATCCGCATCATCATACCACACGTTTGTGGAAAATCGGATCGCGAAAATTCAAGCTGTGTCACAGCAATCTCAATGGCGTCATGTGTCATCAGAAAATAACCCAGCAGACGTACTATCAAGAGGAATTACCGCAAGCAAGTTAGCAGTTGATTTGGCTTTATGGACCTCTGTTTCTGCACGCTTCTCGAGACAAGTGGTCAAAAGTACCGACCATCGCTCCCATTGATCTAGAACGTAGAGTGAAGCAAGTAAGTTTGCCAACATGCCAAGAGCGAACTATACAGCTGCAACCACGGCAACTCCTTCCATAAGCTACAACGCATTATAGCATATATGATGCGCTTTTGTAATAAACGGAACCGATCTTTTACAATCACATTGAGTGTAGCTGAATTGACTCATGCTAGGACAATCATCCTAGGCACCATTCAAAAAATTTAATTTGGTATTGAACGTAAACAGCTTCACATCCACAAGACAGTGGACAAGAGAAGCTCAATCATCATCTTGTCTCCGATAATCGGAACTGACGGACTCATCAGAGTCAGAGGGAGATTGGAAGAATCGAACCTTCTATATAACGCAAAGCATCAGATATTGCTTCCGTACAATGATCCAATTGTGAAGATGCTGCTACGAGAGATGCATGAAGAGAAAATGCACTGCGGAGCCCAAGCGTTGAGAGCCATAGCTAGACAGCAATATTGGATTCTTAATGACAAAACGATGGCCAGGAGCATCATACACAGTTGTGTCAGATGCACAAAAGCACGACCCAAGTTGATGCAACAAATCATGGGTAATCTGCCGTTTGATCGAGTGCAACAGGCTCGGCCGTTCTTCAACTCTGGAGTCGACTACTGCGGCCCCATTTGGATCCATCATAAAATCTGTGGAAAAAGGCCAGATAAGGCTTATATTGCAGTGTTTTGCTGTTTTGCCACTAAAGCAGTACATCTAGAGATAGTAAGTGAACTGACGTCAGAGGCGTTCCAAGCCGTACTCCAGTTAGCAACGGGACAATCAGTAAACGTAATTCCGTTTGCAAGCCAGCCAGGAATATTCTACGAACGGCTCGGCACGGCCAGAATGGCAATCTCGGAATGGAAGATAATTGTATATTACGACTTGAAGCCATATTGGAGCGACATGGGAATATTGGCTACCGGGATAGCGGAACTAAAACACAAATGTTCAGAGCTACGAAACGTCAATGCTTTAAATCAGTATATGAGCATTTTCAACTTGTATATGGCGAGCTACAATCAGAAAATGAGTTGATTCATCATTCCCGATCACGAAAAGCACCACTTGATATGGTCGGAAATGTAGCGAATTCATTATTTGGCGTTCTGGACTCAAAGTACTCCGACGACATGTCCACAGTGATAAAAGCGGTCAAGTCCAACGATGACGTACTAATGATGCTCTTGAAAAATCAAACATCAATTCTGTACTCGACGATAAATAAAGTCAGAAAGAGCAGTTCAGCCACCAACGACCGGATCAAAACACTAGAGGACCAGATAGGAACGACCAATCTGGAAAGAGGAAAATACCAAGGCGACCACCTACAGCAAGCGTTTATTATTCTGACAGCTCAGCTAATTCTGGTGGCAACTGGATATCATCTTCAAGATATCGCTACCGCTGGTTTCTATAGCCTAACAGGAAGTGTTCAGCATCATGGCTATCCCAACATGAAGGCCGGAAGCTGGCTGCAATTCAGGCTAAGAACCGAAATCATGGCAGTTAATGCCCATAGGGATCAGTTCATGGGATTGACTAAGGTGCTCAACCACCAAGCCACATTCAGCGTCGAGAATCGGTGTGAATTTCAGTTGTTCAATAACAAGACTGAAACTATATGTAAGGTCTCTCAGTCGAGGTCCGTGCTGTTGTGGTCGGCAACGGATCAGCGAAACAGATGGCTGTTTGCCACACACAACTCATTGAACTTCAAGTAGTGTGCAAAGGAATTCCGTTCACAGTGCAACTTAACGGAACGGGCTTATTGTCACTGGCCCCAGGCTGAACTGCACGCAATTAAAAAATTAGCGTAAGCACATTCAGCACCGAAGTCAGCGAAACAAAGGCTACATATGTTCGTTTAGACAATATCAGAAGGATTGAGCTTAAGAGCCCACCTGAGCCACTTCAAGGAACGGCAGCCAAGGAAGTCAGCTTGGAGGAACTGGGCGCTTTGCAACACCAGTTGGCCAAATTAAAGGAGACCACCTGGAAGGATCAGAACAGCACTCCTCAGCATCATAAAGTAGTCGCCTATATGACCCTAGCGATGTCAATCCTAGTAGGCATTGCATGGGCTCTCAGATGGACGATCATACCACTCCAGACTATGCGACGCCGGACACCCGAGCCCAGGCAGAACACGGGACAACCAGCACCAGATCCTACCCCACGAAGTTTCTCGTTCGACCTTAGCGAAGGTTGAACACTTATTCAACGGCCGGGAGAATGTTCAGTCCCAGCAGTATTTAGTGATAAGTAATAATATTCCAGACACAACACAAAGTATGTAATAACTCTTCAGTCACAGCGACATGCCTTTATTGCAAATAAAGTATCAATTACCAGGTCAAGCAAATATATATGCATAGTCTGCTGATACTAGGAAGATATTCCACCAGATCAACTGCTGCCCGTATCATCGGTAAATGTCATTCAACTCTACAAAATCATGCATGCCGAAGGCACCACAACCACCGACCATGTCATCTTCAAAATATCCTTACCTCTGGTATCCATAACACAGCAGGAAGTGTTCCGCATCATGCCTATTCCGACATGGAAGACAGGAAGCTGGCAGCGATTTAGTCTTAAAATTGAAATCATATCCGTCATTCACCCAACCAAACAAACCCAATCGTCCACCTAGTACCAAGTGCTAGTTGCGACAACAAAAGGCAATAGTTTATGCCAGGCATCTAAGCCTCCTCACAAACAGTTGACATATTTGGTTATAAATTGAGTTGACCCAGTGACCAAACAGAAATGGTAGGAACAGCTCGATTATGAAACATTGCCGCTTTGGTTCGATTGTAAAAAAATGTAAAATCGCCGATATCAGTATTTATCGGTTGAATAATCAACAAAGCCAAATAATCGTAGCTCATTTTCGTCTTCCTCCTCCAACAGCAAGCCCCAGCAAACTTGTTGCTGTCGCAATGCAGCAGATCATTCGCTACAGAATTGCAATTGTTTGGGCGTCTCTCTGTAATGCAAAGGTTTGAGATTATTAAGTCTGCCTCCTTATGCATCAATTGTCGGCGAAAAGGCCATACTGTGTTAAAATACAAAGCAAAAAGTGTCGTGCGTGTGACCAATCACACCATATTCTGCTCCACAGATACACAGTTTCTGAAAACAGTTTAGCGTTGCCACCTTCCAAAGAGAGAATTTGTCTCTCAGTTTCTTAAGATCAACCTTACATGTTATGCATGCCACGTCATTGGACAGGGTGATTTTGGTTACGTCAATCGCGCACAAAAAGCGGTGAATAAGTTTTAACCCGAGCACTTCTGGACTCTAGGTCTCAAACGAATTTTATAACGGAAGAACTGGCGAACCGCTTACAGATTCGTAAAGAGGAACGACTCCTCTTACTTCAAACTTACTTAGTATTGGTGAGTCCAGGTAGTGAGTTCTCGTTCGATTTCTGGCTCATTTTTATAACTCGCATAAAATTGATATGTTAATCGGAGCCGAATCATTTTTCGAATTTCTAGCTGTTGGTCAAATTAGACAAGGTCCTGACTATCAAACTCTTTAAAAAACCTTCTTGGTTGCGTTGTCACGGGGAGATAGAACTCCTCAGTCCTGAAACAAGTTGGGACTAGTTTCAGTTGTAGTGCAGATTAATGTCGATTGACACCTCTTTTCAGAAATTTTGGTCACTAGAGGGAATTCCAAATAAAATTCTGACGTTTGAGCACAAGTTGTGTGAAGACTATTATAGAAAGACTACTCAAGTATTGCGATCAGGTCGGTTTGAAGAAAGGCTGCCGTTTAAATCAATATGGGTTGGGCAATTTCATCGAGGTTGGGAAACGGCGGTTTTTGTCGCTTGAGGGAAGGTTGTCTCGAAATCCTGTCCATGTACTTGGAACTCATGGAAGAATATCTCGAGGAATATATCTAAGATGTATCGCCAAGTGATGCTTCATTAAGCGGATAGGCAGTTTCAACTCATAGTGTGGAGAAAAGACCTCGTTACATATGGTACTGGAGCAACCCTCTTTTTGGCTATTCGGTGATTAAAAATGTTATCTCTACAGCTGCCGACGTAATTGAATTGAATTGGTGCTGAATGCGTAGAGGAGCTATAGGAGGAGGTGAAGTCTGAAGTGTCTCAGGTTCTTCAAGCAGACGGTTTTGAATTTCAAACTCACCTGATAATTCTGTCATGGGTCTCTGAACGACAAAACGGAACATTTTAATTTAATTTAAGAAAAGATCCTATTGCAGAAACTTTGGCTTAATAAGTTAGACTGGGATGAGTCAATACCCATTTTAATTAAAAGGAGATCCTATTGCAGGATTTTTGGCTTAATAAGAATAAGTTACACTTGAAAACAGCATGGGGTAAGCTGAAAACCACCCTGTCTGCTGAAGGTTGTAAATTGTCGTTGTTCACTTCGAAGTCGAAAGTAGCGCCGCTCAAGACCAAAACGCTCCCAAGGCTTGAGTTATGTGCCTCTAGTCTTTTCGCAGATCTCTGCCAGAGAATCAAACCTTTACTAAAAGTCCCTATAGAACAAATATAAATATCAAATAGAAATTTAACAAATGCAAAGAGGTCCAAGGTCGGCCCAAGTCTTCAGCGATTGAACCCATTCATCCATGAAGATACGAGCACTTGGTGCAAATTTTAGTTGTTCCGAGTTAGGGGCGATTAGCAAACGATCATACGATGTCAAGTTTCCCTTGCTGTTGAAAAAACGCGTCCCATTTGTGCAGAGCTACTTCCGGCATCTGCACAATACAAGCATCGTACGACAGCGCATTTGGACCATAAACGCTCAGACAAAGCTCTCTCGCGCTCTCTGCGAATTTGCCCCGCCTTCACCAACCGTCGTGTAAGGTAGCTGTTTGTAAGGAGGACTTGGAACTAGGTGGACGATTGGGTTGATTTGGTTGGGTGAATGAGGGTCTGAAGACATAGCGACAGCCTCTGATGCATGAGTGAAGCTTCTGTTTGAGGTTGAACTCTTACTGACCATTGCCCCAGCTAATTACCTCATATCAGGAGGAGTTATAAATAATTGTTATTTTGGATGAATATTATTGCTTATAATTAAATAATGCTGCGACTGAACATTCTCCCGGCCGTTGAACAAGTGATCATCCTTCGCTAAGGTCGAACGAAAAACTTCGTGGGGTAGGTTCTGGTGGTGGTTGTTCCGTGTTCTGCCTGGGTTCGGGTGTCCGGCGTATTGGTGTCGATTTGCCGACCGTTCGTCTGAGAGCCCATGCAATGCCTAATAACATTGACATTGCTAGGGCCACATAGGCAGCTATTTGATGATGCTGAGGAGTGGTGATTTGATCCTTACAGTTGGTCTTTAAAATGTGGCCAACTGTTGTTGCAAGGCACACAGTTCCTCCAAATTGACTTCCTTGGCTGTAGTTCCTTGGAATGGCTCGGGTGTTTCCTTTAGGGTAGTTTCTGTGATATTGCCAAAACGAACATACGTCGCCTTCGATTCGCTGACCATGGTACTAAATGTGCTCACCCTAATTTTTTAATTGCGTGCAGTGCAGCCTGGGGCAATTGATAATAATCCCGTTCCATTAAGGTGCACTGTGGACGATATTCCTTTGAACACCTCTTGAAACATCCATCTGTTTCGCTAATGCGTTGCTGACCACAACAGATTGGATCTCGGTTGGGTGATCTCACATACAGTTTCAGTTTTGTTTTTAAATAACAGAAATTTACACCGATGTCTCACGCTGAATGTGGCTTGATAGTTGAAACATATGTGCTCATCGTATGGCAGCTCTAGACACTGTGTGAACTCGTCCTTTGTCAATCGCATGAACTGATATTTATGGGCATTGATGGCTTTGACTTCAGTTTTCAGACTAAATCGCTACCAGCTTCGTGCTATCCATGTCGGGATAGGCATGATGCGGAACACTTCCTGCTGTGTTATGGATACCAGCGGTAAGGATATTTCGAAGATGACATGGTCGGTGGTTGTGGTGCCTTCGGCATGCATGAATTTGTAGAGTTGAATGACATTATCCGATGATACGGGCAGCAGTTGATCTGGTGGAATATGTTCCCGGATCTGATCTAGTTGCTCCCTTAGTTGCTTGGGAGATACAAGTATAGGACAAATAGTTTGATGGCGAATGTCAGTGAGCACATTAGATATTTCACTCTGCATCCGCTGCATTCCAGTTGCTACCATCGTTAGTTGCAATGTTAGGACGATGAAAGCTTGTTGTAGGCAGTCACGCTGGTACTTGCCATCTGGTACTCTAGAGTGTTGATACGGTCGTTGGTGGCTGAAATGCTCGTTTTTACTATATTTATCGTGGAGCCCAGAATTAATGTTTGATTTTTTATGAGCATCATTAACACGTCGTCGTTGGACTTGGCCTCTTTTATCACTTTGGACATGTCGTCGGCATATCTTGAACCCAGAATGTAAAATAATGAGTTTACCACATTTCCGACTGATCTTCGTTGTCGAGAATGATTATTCAATTCATTTCCTGATTGTAACTCGCCGTGTATATGTTGAAAATGTTCATATACTGACCTAAAGCCATTGACGTTCTGTATTTCTGAACATTTCTGTTTCAGTTCAGATATTCCGGCCGAAAATATTCCCATGTCGCTACAATATGGCTTTAAGTCGTAATATACAATTATCGCCCATTCTGAAATTTCCATCCTGAAGGTGCCGAGTCGCTCTTAGAATATTCCAGGCTGATTTGCAAGCGGAGTCACACTTACTGATTGTCCCATTGCTAATGGAAGAATCAGTAGCATTGCCAGTAACGTTGGGAGGATCAGAAATTACATCTTCCTTTTCTGCGTAAAGATTTCTTCTGCCTGCGCCGCGTCCTCGCTGGAGTTGTGCTGACGTTTTGGGGCTACTTTTTCTTTTATCAAAGGTGCCAAACGAGTGACTGGTCGTTTGAATGTTCCTGATGCCGTTTTCACGTCTACTACTCGGACTTGGTTATCTTTGCTTGGATATGTTTTTACTATCCGTCCCATGGGCCAGCTTATTACCGGTACGTTGTCTTCTTTTACTAGTACTAGTAATCCTTCTTTGACATTCTGCGCCATGGTTTTCCATTTAGTGCGCATTTGCAGTTCTTGCAGGTATTCCAAGGACCACTGATTCCAGAACGATTGTTTGAGCCTGGATACTAACTCCCATCTCTTGACCAGAGTTTTTCCAGGTCGGGCAAGATTCGCATCTGGAGGCGCCACTAGAGGTTCACCAATTAGAAAATGACCTGCAGTGAGCGCTGATGTATCTGTAGGATCAGCTGACATCTGTAGGATCAGCTCTTAACGATGATGTGGCTGTGACTGATACCAGTAGCCGTTTTGCAGATTTTACCGCAGCTTCCCATAGGCTCGAGACGGTATAAACTTGAATTCCACCTGATTCTTACTGCATTGGTTTATGATCCGTGGGCATTTTCTATGAAGATTGTTTCTTCTAACGCCTTCAATTGGTTGTTGGCACCGACAAAGTTTGTAGCGTTGTCACAATGAATGGTCTGACATTTTCCTCGTCGCCCCAAGAATCGTCGAAGAGCGGCTAGGAATGCATCTATCGCCAGATGTACTGCTTTAGTGGCAAAACAGCAGAACACTGCAATATAAGCCTTATCTGGCCTTTTTCCACGGATTTTATGATGAATCCATATGGAGCCGCATCTCTCGTAGCAGCATCTTCTCAATTGGATCATTGTACAGAAGCAATATCTGATGCTCTAAAGAGCATCAGACTCTAAAGAGTCCGTCATTTCCTATTATCGGAGATAATTGAACTTCTGTTGTCCACTGTCTTGTGCATGTGAAGTTGTTTACGTTCAACACCAAATTCAATTTTTTGAATGGTGCCTAGGATGATTCAATTCAGCTACACTCCATGTGGCTGTAGGAGCTCGGTTCCGTTTATTACAAAAGCGCATCATATATGCTATAATGCGTTGTAGCTTATGGAAGGAATTGCCGTGGTTGCAGCTGTACAGATCGCTTCCCAGTTGCAACCAGACGATCAAAGGAAACCGTAAAGGAGTATTGTTTCCGCTTGTCAGCACTTGGGGTGCGATTCAAGCTTAGCAAAGCTGCAGTCATCCGATATGCGCGAGCAGGCTTACAACACAGAGAGTTGCTGAACAGTATTGCAGCCATTAATTTTTCATTTATGAAGGAGTTTCGCGATGCTGCCGAGTCTTATTTTATTAATAGTTTCTACCCAAATCCAGTACGTTTGAGGTAAAGCTGGAACGAGAGACGAAGCTTCCAAAGTCGAGGGATGCTAAAGCATGTTTTAATTGCGGAGATGTCGGGCATTTTGCTAATGTGTGCCCAAAGGAGAGGAAGAAAACGCGCTGCTCCAGTTGCAATAAGTTTCATGCCGCCAATGAAAACTGCCAGGTCGCGCAGGTGATGCGTTTGGGTGCATCCAATCAGGACAAGCTGTTCACAAGGAAAATCAGTTGCTGACGAGATAGAAGCAGATCGCCAGCCGTGCTCCATGAAAATCGTAGCAATATGTGGAGGCTCACGAATCCTTACCGAAGCCATAATAGTAGCAGTGGACATTGACTTCGCTGGAAAATTAATAAAGGCCAAAGTATACATCGCAGACAATCTATTGCAGGAGGATTTGTTGTTGGGCCAAGATGTCATGAATTGCTGTTGAACTTCGAGTCAAGAGAGCAGTTCAACAGCCGGTAATGCTTTCGAGCGAGAGTTATGGGATCCAATCGCAAGTTGGCAAGTCCTAACTGCAGGAGCCAGTCGCGAGTTGGCAGGTTCTTAACCGATCGCATCCAACCAGTGTAAAAAAAGCTCTAGTCTGGCTAGTTTTTAGCGAATTCTCGGCGAAATTCAGATTCGATCTTTCTCTTTCATAGCGGACGGTTGTGTTTTTGTTTTGCGCTCCGATTTTTGTGTTAATTTGATTTTAAACCACCGGGGTTTCCTCTGAATTCATCACCTAAATATTTAAAATTATATACCGTTTCGCTATCGCGCGTGCATGCACTTTTCTGTGTAATTAATTTGAGTTAATAATCACTTTTTAGTTTGTGCTAAGACGGTTATCTTATTTTCCTCCTTATTCTTTTTCTCGTTTTTATTATTTTTCTCTCCACCGCTTGAGTGTCGTTTGCTGTTAGCTGCATCTAAGCCGTTATAGCTCTCATCGCTCTTGTGATTTCTGCTGCTCATACTCTTAACCTTGCGCTCTTTTGTTCTCTCTCTCTTTTGGCTTTTTATACCATGTACCAAAGGTACACAGGTATTATAGTTTTGTGCGAGTGTGATTTTCTGTAACAGGCAGAAGGAGGCGTGGCAGACCCCCAAAAGTTACCTAAATATTGGTCAGGACCACTAAAGGAGTCGATATAGCCATGTCCGTCTGTCCGTCCGTCCGTCCGTCTGTCTGTCCGTCTGTCAGTCTGTCTGTATGAACGCCTAGATCTCAGAGACTATAAGTCCTAGAGACACCAAACTTTGGATTTAGACTTCTTATATCTGCACGCAGATCAAGTTTGTTTTAAATTTTTGCTGCTCCCCTTTTTGGAGGAGCTATTTGAAAAAAACGTATAGCTCCTAAATTTATAAAGTTATGTAAACCATATTAAAAAGCTTAATGTATTTTATCAAAATACACAGATTGTCCAAATTTCATTGTGGTAGTGCCATAAATAGCGGAGATATAGGCTTTTTACTTTAAACACATTACGTGTACAAGAGACAGCCTAGGCTGAGGGCTCCAAATAAATCAAAACGTTCATTAAACATTCTAGTTATGTTCACATTACTATGAAAATAAGGTTACTCATTTTGAATTGGTTGGTGGTGCAGCTGGCTAAGCTAAAGTATTTTTCAAATGTTTAGTTGTCACGGGTTCGAATCCCGTCGGCGACGAGTGAAAACTTTTTTATTTTTAGCAATTTTTTTTTTTTTTTCCAGTAAATCAAAATAATTACAGTATTTAATATTAAGAAATAAAAAAATGCAAGCAAAGAACTATACTTAATGTTTTGAAAATGAAAAAATTCCATATGCCTGGGGTTGATTCGAACCCAGGCCAATTGCTTACAAAAATGTATGTGCAGCTTTACCCACTGGGCTATCGACTTTGCTTGTAAATGGAAAGACTTTTGCATTATATGTAAATTTGTCTCAGTTTTTTTATTCTTATTCTCTTTCTTTTATATAACTTTGGGACGCGCCTTGTAATGGTACATGGTATTCTACTGTCGGGACACCCGACTGTATGTCCATCTTGTTGGTACTGATAGTGTGCACGTGGTTCTAAGGATTGTGAAAATGTCCCGAAATATTGGCTGTGTAATTAAGAACTGCCAAACAAATATTTTGGCAGACCAGCCCAGTTTCCATTGTTGGCTTTGCGAGGCAGTAGTGCACGCTCAGTGCATCGAGATGACAGGTCGAATAGCTGACGTAGTATCCAGCAAAAAGGGCCTGCGTTATTGCTGTGAGGCCTGTCGACCGGTTGAGAAGGAGATATCATCCTTCATGCGTCAGACCAAGGCAAAACCCAAGCCGGACATATCAAGGTGGAAAAATTTAAATTTTCGTATGCCAGAGACATTTCATCTTTTAAGATAAATGTCTCAACCCAACTCTTTGACACTATTTGCTCGGGTGACTTCTGGCCCGAGTACGTAATAGTTATGGAGTGCGAGGCTCGAAAGAAGAGAACACGGCCTGCGGGAGTACAACTGCCCAGGCCGTCATAATCCTCAGTGTCCACTGCCGTACCTTCTTTCCCAAAAAACTAACCTCTTCCTTACTACTTTCTTATCAGAATACTAGAGGCTTACGCGTAAGCTCTCTAAATTGTATTCGGATAGTCTTTCTTTCGCATCTCAGGTGATTGTATTTACTGAAACCTGGTTGAAGCCGGAGATCCTCTGCTCCGAAATTCTTCCAAGTAAGTACACAATCTATAGATTAGACCGTATTGTCCAGCGTGGTGGTGGAGTTTTAATTGCCGTTGACTCCTGCCTCATCTCGGAACAGGTGGTATCTAACGAATTTCTGGACATTGAATTCATATGCGTAAAATTATCTTTTACAGGCAGCTGTATATATATTACCTGGTCTTAAATTCCTCCATCTTCGGAAATGCCAACTTATTGGAAACACCTTTCGGCAATTCAGGCAGTTTCAAACTGGCTTTTTGATATTGACCAATTGGTGACTTTGGGTGACTTCAACATACCTGGAGATCACTGGTCTTCTGACGGTGTGTCCAATATCCTCCTGACTGCGGCACAGCATGACCTTATAAATGGCTTGTTTGATTTATCCTTATCTCAAGTTAACCATGTCTTAAATTCACTAAACCGCTTATTGGATCTATGCTTTGTTTCAGATCCGGCTGGCGTAAACCAAAGTAGAGTTCCTCCAATGACGCAACCTGAAGATCCTTATCATCCAACTTTCGATGTGACCATCGACACTGGGACAGTTTTAGAATCGACATCTGGTAGTAGCTTAAACAGAGTCCGCTGTTTCCGAAAGGCTGAATTTGATTGGTCTAATCTCTTCATGAGCTCAAACATGGCGACCGCCGTTGATATCTTTTATAGTGCCATGAACTCATTTTTCTTCTTATGTGTTCCTGAAACCTATCCGTCGGTCTCTAATAAACCACTTTGGTTTAATAAAGAGCTGACACGTTTAAAAAACGTAAATTCTAGGCTTTATAATAAATATAGACGTATTGGTTTAAGAACGGCTTTCTCATCCTATCTAAGTGCTCGATCTAGCTTTACCGTGCTTAACGCTCAGTGTTATAAAAATTATTTGACTCGTTGCAAGGTACAGTTCACGCAGGACCCCAAACAGTTTTATAACTTTGTTAACTCTAAACGTAAACCCACGTTGTACCCTCCCTCGCTGTCATTTAATAATATTACTGTAAATTCTGATCAAGCAATAGCCAATCTCTTCGCTGAGTTTTTTAACACCACATATTCTTCCTCAACATCTTCAAATCATACATTTTGTCCAGCTATACCCAGTTCGAACCTAATCTTCAGTCCTATTTTAAACGAAAGCTCACTTATTCTTGATCTTCAACGTGTTAAGCCAGTATATTCACCAGGTCCTGATGGAATACCGGGCTCTGTGCTAAGGTATTGCTCCGAGACGCTGTGTAACCCCCTTCTTAAATTGTTTACCTTATCTTTAGAATCCTCAGAATTTCCCCTTATTTGGAGGGAATCATTTGTTATTCCTCTCCACAAAAAAGGTAGCAAGTCGGATGCCAGTAACTATAGAGGTATCTTTAAGTTATCGGCAATCCCCAAACTTTTCGAGAATGTAATCACTCCTCACTTGCAACATCTATGCAGATCCGTCATCTCTCCATGTCAGCATGGTTTATGAGGCGAAGATCAACCACGACCAATCTTCTGGAACTCACCTCTTTCGTTAATAGGGGTTTCCAAAAAAACTTTCGAACCGATGTCATTTACACGGACTTTAGTAAAGCTTTCGACTCGGCTAATCATTCTCTTCTGGTTAGGAAACTCGATTCATTGGGGTTTCCAAGTGATCTTCTTAAGTGAATTTCGAGGTATCTAAGTGACAGGTCCCAAAAGTTTCTGTTCAGAAATGTTCTATCCAATAGACTCAGTGTCACTTCTGGCGTCCTATAGGGTAGCCAGCTGTGACCACTACTATTTACATTGTTTATCAACGATTTGCCGCAGGTGCTAACCAAATCCAGAGTACTTATGTATGCTGATGATGTTAAACTTTGCGTGCAGTATAGGGACAGCTCAAGCCAATCTGACCTACAATCGGATCTCGATAACTTTCAAGCATGGTGTCATGCTAACGATTTATATCTCAACAGTTCTAAATGCAAACTGATGACATTTTCTCGCACCACTCTTCTCCCTGCCAAGTATATGCTTAACGATTGCTCTTTGGAAAGAATTACTATTGTTGATGACCTAGGCGTCCGCCTGGACCCTAAACTTTCGTTCTCAGAACATATTTCCTGTATGGTTAATAAAGCCGCCGGCATGCTTGGATTCATTAAAAGGTGGTCGAAGGAATTCGATTCTCCTTATGTAACGAAGACCCTATATACTTCCCTATAACTATATTGGAGTATGGCTCGTGCGGCTGGAGTCCTCAATACGGAGTCCATAGCAGCTGCATCGAATCTGTCCAAAAGAAGTTTTTACTTTTCGCCCTCCGTGGCCAACCCTGGGTTGCTAACCTTAGATTACCGTCTTACTCTAGACTTCTCCTAATTAATTTACCTTCTTTAACTAACCGTAGGACGATGCTTGGCGTCGTCTTTCTACATAAACTTATTCACGGCGAGGTGGAGAGCCCCTACCTGCTTGAGCAGCTCAATTTCCATGTTCCCCGTCTTTCTTCTAGAAATTTTATCCCCCTAGTAGTTAACCACTGTAGGCGTGAGTTTGAAGTACATGAACCCTTTAGGGTTTTATGTACTGATTACAATCGCCTTTTTAGTAGTATTGAAGGCGTGGAAAACCTTCAAAACTGTATTGCTTGTAGTACTTGCCCGTAGTGTAACCTAATTGTCCTCGTTATATTCTATTTTTCCTCTCTCGCGTCGATCTAGTACGCGTTCGTGCCGTACGTCACGCGGCTGCGCCCCTCGGTCGGCTGGGCGGAAGGTGGGCTTCGTTGGGACTCGGTCGAAAACAAAAAAAAAAAAAAAAAAAACAAGAAAGGAAGCTAACTTCGGCTCACCGAAGTTTGTATACCCTTGCAGAGTTTAAACAAAAAATTAAAAACGAAATTCTGAAATAATAATTTGTTGCCAAATCTCAAATTTTATGGCAATGGTTTGAAACACGGCTAAGCTATGGTTTTTTTTATTTTCCTGATTGTTCCTATGGAAGCTATAGAATATAGTCAGCAGATTTTCATGAAATTAAAATCAAAATTCAGAAATACTAAAATATGGGTACTATCAAATTTGGTGAAAATATGTTGAAAGCTGACAATGTTATGAATTTTTATTTTCCTGATTGTTCCTATGGAAGCTATAGGATATAGTCAGCCGATTTTCATGAAATTAAAATCAAAATTCAGAAATACTAAAATATGGGTAACTATCAAATTTGGTGAAAATATGATGAAAACTGACAAAGTTATGGTTTTTTCTTTTATTTTCCTGATTGTTCCTATGGAAGCTATAGGATATAGTCAGCCGATTTTCATAAAATTTAAAACCAAAATTCGGAAATAATACTAAATGGGCAAATATCAAATTTGGTGAAAATTGGTTGAAAACTGACAAAGTTATAATTTTTTTTGGAAAATTTTTCGGATCGTTCCTCTGGCAGCTATATGATATAGTCGTCCGATCCGGCCCGTTCCGACATATGTACGAGTGAGAGTATATAGAAGCCTAACTGCAAAGTTTCATTCAGATAGCTTTAAAACTGAGGGACTAGTTTGCGTAGAAACGGACAGACGGACAGACGGACAGAAGGACAGACGGACAGACGGACAGACGGACATGGCGAGATCGACTCGGCTGTTGATCCTGATCTAGAATATATATACTTTATAGGGTCGGAGATGCTTCCTTCACTGCGTTGCAAACTTTTGACTGAAACTAATACCCTGCAAGGGTATAAAAATACAGGATTCCCCAAAAGGCGTCAGGGCTAACTCTGGTCACTTCGCTAATTTCTGGTCTCTTTTCTCTGGATGGCTTTTGTGTACAGTCGATTTTAAACAAAGCTGAAATTTTAAATCCACGTGCATCTTGTGTTTATTATCACAAATATTCTCATTAAACACTGCCAAATTGTGCACATTGTGTTTCTGCATTTCTGCTGGTAAGCATTTCTAAGCGCGATCAATCGCCAGTGAAATAATAGTGAATATCCCAAAACCAGCGTGCATCAACCCAAAAGGTTTATTTTGGAGACCTTATAGACCACACAGCCAGGGCTGCTGCCACAAAATTTTGCCCTCAACCGATCACTTGGAGTGTAGTTGGGAGAACAACGATAAGTGATAGTTGGTGCGCATCTGGAGCCTTCGCCACGTGCGGCGGGAAGCCCCGCTTTCCATTTTCTTCGCTGTCAGCTAACAGCGATCGCCAGCGCCCCTGTGTGGTGTCCTCTCGGCGTTCTTTGCGCGTGCTGCGAGGAGCACCTTTTTCGCTGCGTGTGCGACGAAGAGCACACCTACGTCACGTGTTCGACGAAAACACCCCTACGTCACGTGTTCTGCGAGGAGTACCCCTACGTCACGTGTTCTGCGAGGAGTACCCCTACGTCACGTGTTCAACGAAGAGCACCTCTACTTCACGTGTTCTGTCAGGAGCACCCTTTTCTTCGCGTGCTAATAGGAGCACCCCTACATATTCGGTGTTTTCTTCTTCACAAACATCAACCCTTGTTGTGACGCTCTCGTTGGTTGATGGTGCTTGCATGGCCAATTGGACATTTGGACAACACGAAGCTGACAATCTGCTGCATCCGTTGCGTGTAGCAGCTCGAAAAGTATCATTAGTATATTTGTTTTGATTCTTAATTCAGTTAAGCTTATTTACTTATAAATATCTTCGATCCTACTTTAGCTTATTATTATCACAATTTGATCACACACATATATATATATAATTCGACTTTCTCCAAACCTAAATTAACGACAGCTACGTAACTCATCAGTCATCAGGCCTGCTGACATCGAGGGATTTAGCGTAAGTACGGCATAGCCGTCAAAACAACTAAAAGTATGTAAGCGTATATATAGTATATATATAAAAACATATTATAATCAAAATTCCCACAAAGTTTAGTTAAAGTTATTAATATTTAATTTAATTCAATTGCATTCATATTATTCATTTATATTATAAGGAATAGAGATTAATTCAAACAGTAAAACAAAAACAATGAATATAACGTAAACATCACTAATTTGCCTTATTAAATTTATTACTTTTTTATTATCGTAAGTTACATAAACAAAAATGATCTCTTTAACGTAAATATATCTTTTGTAGGAATAAGGATTAGATGTAGGCAATGTACCGAATTATCGTTCTGGTGAATTATATGGATATCGTTATGGAATAGATGACTTTTTGTTGGGCACCTGAGGTCATGTAAAGCAGCGGTTGTATTTGGGTGGGGTCTAATGGGACTTCACAGGTAGGGTGGGTATAGATCGAGGCAAATAACATCTGGGTCTCATCTTCAATAGGTACATCTTTCCGTCTGCTTCCTTAACCGATGGGTTCTACTTTTTTGCCGCTATCTATCTCTGTCTACAATTATTAATTTTGTGACACATTTGTTTATCTTAGCATCGAACTCACGCCCATTTACCCTGAGCATGCCGGTCAAAAGTAGACAGAGGGTGTTAATGTAAACAACGACGAGTGTGTTCGTTACAGAATTAATTGGCGCCCGATAATATACAATCCATCCACTGTTAGTTTCAGTTAGGTATTTCATTTTTCGTCCTGGATTTTATGGGCTCTGGATAGATTCGGAGCCATACCGGAGGAAATGTCATGCTTTTATATGTTGTTTTCTATCAGCTCGGTAATAATCGATCATTATAGTTAAAACACATTCCAATTTGGGTAATTGATTCTTAGTTCTGAGTCAAGATCGGTTCTATACCAGGATTTTACTACTCAAACATTACCTTCTTACCAATCAAGATCGAGATTTTCTCTAGCTGGATAGATTCGGTTAGTTACTCTTTTAATTGGCACGACAATAAATCATACATTTCCATTTTTTAAGCCCCGTATTCACATACCGTTCACATCTTTGTACCTATTGAATAATACAACCTACTGCTTTACTACTCAGGGTAAGACTTACATTTCCGCTTATCGTTTATCGCATTTCTGTCGTTTAAACTTATCGTCTACGGCATATCGTATTTTTCTCGTTTGAACTCATCTTTCCCAATATATTTGATTTCGCTATCGTTTATATTCTGATTAGCATCGAAAATGTTGACCCACAGCAGTGAAAATTTAGTGGATTTACAAGCTGGTGAGTCTGTAATTTGTAGCATCTGCAACGGACCAGTAAGCAACCTAGATTTACTTGAAGCTCGTTGTAAGCACTCTTTTCATAAGCTTTGTTTCGAAAATCATCTTAAGAACAATGACAAATGCCCTATCTGCGACGATAACTCAGAGTCGAGGGTTGAAACCGAAGACCGTGTTGAACAATTAATTCAAAATTCGATGCAGGCCATTCAAGCAAACATGCTACAATCAGTGACAGAACAAATAACTATGTCGTTTACCCGATTGAATGGATCAGCTTTCGCAAATAACGGTCTCACTTCACAGTGCCTGAACGGCAGCTTCGAAATACTTTCTCAGTTCGCGAAATTATTGTTTGCAGGTCCTGCTTTAGCATTTTATTGGCGTGTCCATAGATCAGCAGACAACATGAGTTGGAATGTATTATGCAGGCGTTTGAAAGAGCGATATCAAGATCAAAGATCTGATCGCGAGATTAAAAGCGTCATGCGTCGCCGTAAACAGGGTAGCACCGAAAGTTTTGATGACTTTCTGGACGCTATGCTTTCCATTGCCGATTCTCTCCGCGAACCAATGCAGGATAGCAAGATTGCGATTGAAGTTCGCCACAATCTTAATCCGGAGATTAAACATGAATTGTTGCATATAGACACCCCAAACTTAGCAACATTGCGTAGGGAATGTCACCGTCACGAAGGATTCTTTCGTAGCACTCGGGCTAAGCCGACGAGACAGGCCACAGATACCACGATTGCCTAAAATCCCGCCGTATTTTCTGTTATGGTTGTGGCACACCGGAGGTGTACAAGCCCAACTGCGCAAAATGTAAACCGGCTATAAAAAACTCCAAACCGGACATTCGTTGGGTCAAGAAGACGGATGTCCGCAATCAGTCTCAGTAATACCTGTAGAGCCAGACTCTTCGGGTAGTGATGAACAATCAATATTGCCCGACACTCAAACGGACGTACCAATAACCGAACCTTTTAACCCATATCATCTGCGGTTACTGGAGTATGCAAAACGTAAATCCCAGATACTCCAGCCCAATTTCCCCGTCGGTCGCAAACGACGATCTTCACGGCGAATTCGCAAATTTTGGACTCGCAAGAGATCCTTCAAACTTTTCACTGTGTCATCTCTCATTACCAAAAAAAATGACATCCGACCTTTCACAAACATCGACATATTCGATCATACGTATTTAGCTCTCCTAGACAGCGGTGCTAACAAAAGCGTCATTGGTGGCGAGCTAGCTCAACAAATAATATCAACGCAGCCATTTGACAGATTTAAATCAGTTGTACGAACTGCCGATGGCCAGAGACAATCTGTTGCTGGCGTGATCACAATTGCCCTGACTTATAACTCTATAAATAGCAATTTCGAATTTTTGATAGTTCCTTCCATTAAGCAGAGCGTGATATACGGAATGGATTTCTGGTTAGTATTCGGAATCTCTGTCAATAAGTCACCAATAATAAACGAAATCGATTGCGAATTAGAGGAGGACTCTTCTCAAATACAATTGTCGAATTTACATAAATCCAAACTGAGCAAAGTAATCGAATTCTTTCCATCATTTGAAAGCGAGGGTCTAGGATTGACAAACTGATAGAACACAATATTGATACTTCCAATGCAAAACCAATCAAACAAAGACTTTATCCACTTTCCCCAGCTAAGGAAAAACTGTTGTGCATCGAAATCGATCGGATGATCAAAATGGATGTGATAGAAGAGGCTCCTTCATCGCCGTGGTCATCTCCACTTATTTTGCACGTCAAGCCCGGCAAGGTACGATTTTGTCTGGACGCGAGAAAATTGAATGCAGTCACTGTAAAGGACGCATATCCCATTCCTATAATGGATGGACTGCTAAGTCGCCTTCCTCCCGTGCACTGCATTTCTAAAATTGACCTCAAAGATGCCTTCTGGCAGATCTGCTTAGATCAAGAATCCCGTGCTAAGACAGCTTTCACCGTTCCAAATCGGCCACTTTATCAATTCAAACGAATGCCGTTTGGTTTGACCAACGCTCCTCAAACTATGTGCCGTTTGATGGACCTTGTCATCCAATATCAACTAAAATCGGGTGTGATAGTGTACCTCGACGACTTGCGTGTTCTGTCAAACAATTTCGAGGAACATCTTGTGCATCTGCCGGAAGTGGCCACACAATTACGTAAAGCCGGACTGATAATTAATATTCAGAAAAGTCAGTTTTGCCTGAAATCAGTAGACTATTTAGGATACTTCAAATAAACCCAAACAAGATCAACGCTGTGAGTGAATTTCCTGTCCCTTGTGACGCCTCCCCTAAGAGGCGCACAAATATATAGCATTTTTATTATTCATTAATGATAATTATTTATTTTATTAAATATAAATAATACTATCTATATGTTTTCCTAGTATATATTGTTATACTTATAAGTTTTAGCTATAATTAATACTAGAGCCACCACCGATTAATATTAGACCCACCACCGATTAATATTAGATCCACCACCGATTAATATTAGACCCACCACCGATTAATATTAGATCCACCACCGATTAATATTAGACCCACCACCGATTAATACTAGACCCACGATCGATAACCACCGCGCGGACGGTCATACGAAAAGCTTGAAAACTCCGTTATGTTTGGCGGGTTGTTTACTTCGTACTATAAAAAGGCAGCACGTGCATGGAAAAGCTCTCTTTGATTACCACGCATCACCCGACAAGCACGTGTCCCCGTCGGTCTATAGTAAAGCGTCCGTCGCGTTCCTTTGCCCGCCCACTTTACGCAGAGTGCCGCCGCGCCACTGCTGCTAACGTTCTCGCGCCCAGAAAACAGTCCTGCTGCCGTCGCCCGTTACCGCGACGCCACCTGTGCCCGCGAGTGCCGCAAAAACCGCCATCGACAGTGACGATTTGTGGCCATCAGAGCCCCCCGGTTCGTGCCCGTTGCCTGCCAGTGCCCACGCCCCGATTGAGTGCCCATTCGCGTTCGCGAGTACGCCGCCGCCGAGCTGACCACCGCCTGTGCGCAGCCGCCACGCCGCTGGTATCACCGCCCGTGTGCCGCCGCACACGTGACGCCGGCTGCGACCTACTCCAACGCGCAGCCGCCCCAAGCCACCCTCTCGCCAGTGCCGCCGGCAGAGTCGGTGCCAGTGCCCGTGACCGCGAGCCCACCGGGGCCGCCACGCTCACTGAGGCCACCGCGCCCGCGCTCGCCGCGAATACACCACGGCCTTACCCCCAGCCACGGCTTCAGTCTTTTCCTGGTTGGCGTAAGTTGCACGTAAGTCTTTTCACCTGTACTCAAGCCCTCTCTTCCCCTCTTCGGCCCACCGTAGAATTCTGCTTGCCTATGTATTTAGTTTTAAGCTAATTTCTTAGGAATAAAAGGTGCATTCTTGAAAAATCCAGCGTTCTCTCTTGGGTGGGTTTCTCCTCTCCTAGGTTGTAGGACCCCACTATCCTCCCCGCGTTTCTCCTACGCCCTCCTTTCCACCGGCTCCAAGGCATTTTCACCGGAGACGATCCCATTCCCGTCGGCTCCACGGTATTTTAACCGGAACCGACTCCTTTCGGCTGCTCCACGGTTTTCACCGGAGACGCTCTCCCCAGCAGCCGCGAGGTTTTCACCAACGGCGCCGCCACTGAGTCCCCTCTCGCCGCCTCCAAGGTTATCACCGGAGTCCGCCCTACCGACTCCGTCGGGATTTCCCCCTCCACTTTTCAGCACCTATCCGCTCTATACTCTTCTCCGGGCCGCCCGGGGCCGTTCTTGGCGAGTTTCCGAAACCGAAACACTATGATTTGAGGTTAGGGTTCACGAATAACGAAATTTCCAACATATCTCCTTGTCCCAACATACAAATGTCTTGTATGATCCTTCCTGGACACGACTGAGCGTTATCCTGGCCAGAGGTTCGTTACAAGTGGCGCCCGGGCAGGGACAAGGATAGGGATAAAAGCCCGGAAAAACAACACCCGTTAAAAGTGGTCCTAACCTAAAAATCTTCGTTTTTTTGTGAAAACGTGGTCCATTTCAAGCGAAAATCGGTCGGGAAGTTCGCGAACGGAAGGCCAACCGACCCGCTAGGTCCGCGTGTGCCACACGTGTCCGGGAACACGTGAACACGTGAAGTTATACAATATAACCTCCAAAAAAAAAAAAAAAAAGGAGAGAAAAAAATTGTATTTTTTTTAATGTTTTTTATCTCTCGCGTGCACTGCTAACCCAATCACCCGGAACCATACCCACGGAAACAAAAAAAAAACCAACGCGAGTGCGAATAAATATTTACATACAATTAAAATAAATATTGTAATGATGCGCTACGGCCGAGATGATCCTCAGCGGCCCAGAGCCCCATCCAGAAACATTTGTTTTTGGAAACGCCAGTACATGGAGGTGCCGTTTCGTATAGAGAATTTTTAAAGGAGTGGGTTTTGCCGGCGGACACTGCGATTTGCGAACTCGGCCACACACACACCTACACACATGCACATGTCCCTTATAGACTCCCTATTGCCCACGCTGGGGGGGACGAAAACTGCCGGCTCTGGAGTCCCAGCGGCCGGACCCTCCACTAGAGACTGGAGACGTGGCTCTGGAGTCCCAGCAGCTCGCTCCCGCGCCTACAATCCTGACCTAAAACCACGGCCTGGATTACCCAAGCACCGCGGCCCGGCGGCTCCGCCTGGTGTATCCACCGGCGGGCTGCCTCCCAGCTATTCCCCGTGACTCGCGGTAGCCCGCGTTCCGCCCGGGCTAATCCCTGTGGCGGCTTCCCGAGATTAGGCTAGGCTTGGGAAGACCCCAGTGGCCGTCACCTCGCCAACGCCGGAATTAATCTCAGCAGCGTGGCGCGGCTGGTCCCGTCCTGCTTGGCTCGCTGCTCTGGAGACCCAGCGGCGGACGAGGCGAGGAGGAGGGGGCCCAGAGGGTCGTGGTTGGCTAGAGAGGGTAGGGAAAGTAATAGATCAGGTGACATTTAATATGCTTAGTTTAGATGTATATTTGTTTCATGTTTTCTCTGTATTGTTTGTCTACCTTATTCCTACTAGTTATGTTTCCCTCTATCTCTTTCCTCCTAGCTCACACACACCCCGTTGCTATGTTTGGGCCGGTGGCCGTGCTCACCGTTGTACCGTTGTACTGTCTTCTCCTGGTAGCTTCTATGTCCTTGCCGTGTTCTGTGTTCCTCGTTGTCCTGGTGTGTTCTTGTCCTTGTCTACTGCTGGGGTCGTCGTCGGATTTGGGTTCTCTTATTTTATCACTTTTAAAAGTAGACTGGTTAGCTCGGTGGGTCCACCGCGAGTGATTTTGGATATCAGATTTCAATCTGATCTTGACCCAAATTCCTATTGTCCCCGTGCGACTGCGCTGCCGCGCTTCATGGCACGCGCCGTTCCGCATTCCATGCATTCTTGCATATCTGCGATCTTCCTTCCCGCTCTGTCTGCAGCTCGCAGGTGGCCGCTGCAAATTCCGTTTCGCATTCCTGGGCTCTGCCGCTGCCGGCCCTCTGCCGCGATCGTGGCTCGGCGGGCCCCTCTGCTGGCCGCTGATTGGCTGGCCCAGCGTTCCATTCTCCGGGATGTGGCTCTGCCGGCCCATCCTAGTTCCTTGTCTCGTGTTGCGGTACCGTCCCGCAATCGGCGGTGTCCAGCGATGTTGCTGGCGGAGTAGCCGGTGGTATCCAGCGATGTTGCTGGCGGTGATGGCCGGCGATGTTGCTGGCGGTGATGGCCGGCGATGTTGCTGGCGGTGATGTGCGTTTAACCCTACTTCCCTAGCTCCTAACTTATACCTAATACAACCTACAACTAATATAAACAACTTACAACTAATATGTATATACAACTTATAGCTAACCCTATCTCTAATATTTACAAATATATACAAAGAGTGACTATCGTCACACCCCCCTCCTACGTCCGGGTGGGGCGAAGAGTGACGCGGACGTGTCCTCGTAAATTTATTTGGACCCGGAAACGTTGCTCCTGCTCCTCGTCCAAATACCGCCATGTGCGTCGTCCTCTCAGGGCCAGTCGGTCCTGAATCCGATCGATCAGCCCCTGGGGCAGCCTGCCCGTGGGGGTGGTCCATTCGGGTGGGGCCTGTACCCATGGTTCCCGGGCGCGACCGGTGTCCGGTGGGAGAGTCGCCTCCTCGTCCGACGTCTCTGGGGAGACTGCCCACGGCACCGCTCGGCGGTGTCCCGCTCGCCGCGACGATCCCGGCTCGTCGTCCTGTTCGCGGGTGACTCCGCACAGGATTTCTCTGGCTGCGGTCGTGGTGACCCACAGAGCCCCTGGGCCAAAGAAGGGTAGGTTCCTTCCCGGGGTTGGCGGTCGGCTGAGTTCCTCGGGTGACTCATATGGATCGAGGGCGCGGATCTCCGGGCTTGGCGAACTTGATGTTGTTGACGAGCTTGGTGGGCCTGACCCTGGTGTGTGTGGCCGGTAATCCTCCCTCCACGGGCTGTACGAGCGCTGGGCGCGCCTCGTTTTCGGCGGTGAGCCCTCTTCTACCGGGGGCGGTCCGGCCTTATCCTCCGATATGTCCTCGTACACACCCATGGGGCTCGGAGTAGCCGAACGTGGCGACGCCGGCCGATGGTCCTCTGGTACCGGGCTGTCCTGCCGCGGGAGGTCCTCCTCGACTTCGGGCGACGATGACCCGGCCTCGTCCTCCGAGATATTCTCGTAGGTGGCGCCTAGGGGGCTGAGGGGGGTACCGCCCCGAAGTGGTGGCGCAATCGGCGTGCCACCTCGTCGGCGATCCGACGGATCTCCGCCTCGTTTTCGGCGGTGAGCCTTCCCGGCGAACCCGGCCGTGGCTGCGAGTACAGCTCCATCTCGCTGCGTCGTACTGGGGGCGTGGCCTCATATCGGCCGAAACGTTCGTCCGGCACCACCTCGTCGTCCTCCTCCGGTTGCCCCGTGACTCCGTCCTCCGGCGGCTGTCCGGGGTCCTGGGTGATCGGCACCAGCAGCGGTGGGCCTGCGCGTAGGCGCGGGTCGTCCCTGGGTGATGGCCCCACGTCGATGACCAGGGGGCGCATCACCTCCGTTGGCGTTGGTCGCACCCGCGGGTCATCGCCCGGGTGCGGGGACCTGCGCTGGTCGCCATACAGGGCCTCAAAATGTTCTTCGACCGCCCTGTCCATCCATCCAAAATTCCTCCGGTCCGGAGGAGCTCCAGCCTCGCGCTCTTGCTCTGGTGGCGGCAGAAGCTGGGCGGTCACTCCTACCCTGGTGAGTGGCTTGATTTGGGGGCCATTGGAAAAGGGGGAGGCCTCTTCCGCGTCCGTCGTTCTGATTCTGTGGGGTGTAGAAAATATGATTAGTGGGTGTATTTTCCCTAGCACCCTACCTAACGGTGTGTCTTTTTTTTTTTTTTTGCCTAGTGGCTGGTTTTCCCTGGCCGGCCCTAACACCCTACAATTCTCGCGTATGTTTTCTTCCTAAGTTTATTTCCCCCGGGTGATTCTACCCGCTCCGTTGGGGTTATCTCGGGGGTTCCTCGTCCCGGTGTAACCTCGTCTTAAAGTGCGTGCGGCAGTCGTGGTTCCCTTCCTTGAATCAGGAAGGCTGGGCTGAATCCTGTCGTGTCGGAGATACTGCTGTTTATTGCCAGCGATATCTCGGGCAATAATTGGTCCCACTCGTTCTGCGAGTGTCCCTCTAGGTACTGCGCGATCATCGTCTTGATCGTCCAGTTGGCCCTTTCCGTGGGATTTTGCCTCGGTGTGTATGGGGTCGTATGCTGGAGTTCCATTCCCAGCATCTTGCAGAAGTTCCGGAACGATCTTCCCGTAAATTGGGTGCCGTTGTCGCAGACAAACACCCTGGGCACGCCGAAACGGCTCAGGATCCGTTCCCTAAATGCGCGCTCTAGATGAGTTCCGGTGGCCTTTCGTAATGGTATCAACTCCACCCATTTACTGAAGGAGTCCAAGAAGACCAGGAGCATCGTGTTCCCTTGCTTTGAACGAGGCAAAGGTCCGACGAAATCCGCGCAGAGAACGTGGAATGGCTCCTCCACTTGCCGGGTGAACATTTTCCCTGCCGGCTTTTCCTGGCTGACTTTGAACCGTTGACAGCTCAGGCAGTGGCGTACGTAGCGGGCGACATCGCGAAAGAGTCCCGGCCAGTAGTATCGTTGGGCAATTCTATTGCTTGTCTTGCGAATTCCCAAGTGTCCGGCGGTGGGCGTATCGTGATTCTTCTGTAGAACCCGATGGCGATAGTCCGCTCCTACACACAGCTTCCATGGTGTATACTCCTCCTCCTGTGGCCGTAGCCCGATGCGGCGATAAAGCTGTCCGCTTTCTTCCCTGTAGTCTGGGTACTTTCCCGGTTCAGTCCGAACTTTCTCCAACATCCTTGTGAGCCACTTGCAGTTTGTTCCTTGTACCTGTGCTTGCTGCGCTACGGGCAGCGGTTGGTGTGAGAGGGCGTCGGCCACTAGATTTTGGGCCCCTCTCCGGTAGTGAACATCGTATTGATACTGCTTCAGCTCGAGTACCCAGCGGGCGATTCGGCCGGTCGGGTTATCGATGGAGTTCAGCCACTTTAAGGCCTGATGATCCGTGATAACTTCATAGCGATATCCTTCAACGTAACAGCGCATCTTCCTGATTGCCCATACGATGGCGAGACATTTCTTCTCGGTCACGGAATAGTTCCTTTCTGCGCCGTTCAGGCGACGGCTGGCATAGGCGACAACTCGTTCCTGTCCCTCGATGGTCTGCGTCAGAACGGCTCCGATGCCATATTCGCTGGCATCCGTTTGTAATACGAACTTCTGTTCGAAATCCGGGCAGACTAAGACGGGTGCCTCCGTTAGCTTTGTCTTCAACTCCTGGAAGGCCTGATCCTGCCTCGATGTCCAGTCCCATCTTTGGCCCTTCTTCAGTAGCGGTGTCATCGGTTCCACAACATCGGCGAAGTTGGGAACAAATCGACGATACCAGGAAGCGATTCCCAGGCATCTCCGAAGTTCCTTCAGGCAAGTTGGCGGCTGCAACTCGCGGATCGCGGCCACTTTGTCCGGGTCCGTGTGAATTCCTTCTTCTGGAAAAAGTGACATTTTTCCTTGTTCAGCCGTAGATTGGCTCGTCGTAGCCGGCGGAACACTTCCCTCAGATTCGCTACGTGTTCCTCCATTCTTTTTGGCCGCGATCACAATGGGTGCACTGTGCGGGCTCTTCGACGGCTCGATGCGTCCATCCCTGAGCAGTTCGTCGATCTGCTTATCTATCACGGCCCTCATGGCCGGATTCCGTGGAAAATATCTCTGCTTTATCGGTCGGTCGTTACGCATGATGATCCGGTGCTCCGCGATGTGAGAGACTCCGGGTAGGTTGTCGAATTTCTCTAATTCCTGCTCGAGGAATCCTTTTACCCATGGTTCTGGGTATTCTGACACTGGATGTGTCGGTTCGAGTGAGTCCAGCTCTTCCTCTGGGGCATGGTTCACTGAGTTGACGGTACCGCATAGAGACGCGTTTGGTTCCGGCGTTTCCTCCACGTGGTCCTGAAAACGGACACGTTTGTTGGAGGTGCGAAAAGGGTTTCGCTGCGGTGGCGGTGGCATCAGCCACGGGTAAAACGTGTTTCCAGCTGGTCGTCGTAGGTGCTTCTGTGTCCCGGCTCGTTGCCGCGGGTGTGTTCGGGATCTGTGCCCGAGGCGTAGGTATCGGTAGTTGACATAGTTCCTTCTGCCTAGTGCGTGGCTGTGGCACTGGCCTCTGTGCTTGTTGTTGTTCCTGATGTATGGAGCGTGACTCCCTCTGCTGTTCCTCGTGTGTGGAGTGTGACTCCCGTTGTTCAGAGCGTGGCTCTGTTCGTTGTCCTCGATGTATGGCAGCCGGCCCCTCCTGGGTAACCGTGCCCGATGATCCTCGTCGTGTGGAGCGTGGCTCCCTCTGCTGTTCCTCGTGCATGGAGTGTGACTCCCTCTGCTGTTCCTCGTGTATGGAGTGTGACTCCCTCTGCTCAGAGCGTGGCTCTGCTATGCCTCCCGTCCTGGTGGACCTCGTCCGTGTCCGTGCCCACGGCGGCATCTCTTCTGTTTCCCTTGACGTCCGTGTCCGTGCCCACGGCGGCATCTCTTCTGCTTCTTCTGTTGTCAAGTGGAGGGCTTGTCCCCCGCACTGAATGGTGGCTCCGATTCCGCACAAGAAATCCATCCCTAACAGCAGATGTGCTAGATGATGATCTAGCACGTCCGCCATCACTAGCAAGATGGTCGGCGTGCTACGATTCCCGCAGTGGATATCTGCTGCTAGAGCCTTCGTAAGCTGTCGACAGATCCCGTCGGCAAGCTTGACCTGTGTCCGTATCTCCCGTGTATTATATGTATTGTCCAATTGTTTTGCTAAGTCCTCGCTGATGAAGCTGTGAGTAGCTCCGGTGTCCAGGGTGGCTACGAATCTTCGTCCCACCATGGTGATGGCGGCTTGGATGCGCCCCCTGCGTTGCTTGAGTATTATTTCTTCTAGTTGTTCGGGCTAGCTGGGTTCCTCGGGTGATTCCCGGTCACACGAGGCCCGTTGCCGTTTCCCGATGCCCGTCGTCGACAACATTCCATTGTCCGTATCTCCCGTCGTCCACAGTCCCAACAGAAAGTTATTCTGGGGTTCCGGCAGTCCGCCGCGAAGTGTCCAGGCTGGCCGCAGTTCCTGCACGCCTCCCGTACGTTTATCGGTGCTTGTCCCGATGGTGATGCCGTCGCTCGGCCCATACTCGCATTCCTACTCATGAGTGGAGCCGGCGGCTGACGAGCCGTGCGATCCATGTTCATGTTGACAGCAGGCGGTGCCCGTGAGGGTATATCTCGATGATTCCTTGTTTGTTCGCCCCGACTGCGAGTTACCTCGTAGTCGACTACTAAGCGAGTTAATTCCTCCAGGGTACGAAAATCCTGTCTTCTTGTGAAGAGTTGGTACTCCGGCAGCATGTTGTCGTAAACACGCTCCAATTCACGCTCCGGTGTGAATCCTGCCCGACGCATTTGTAGGCGCAGGTCTACCAAGTATTCCTTGAAGGGCTCGTTAGGCCTCTGGAAGCGTGCCCTAATCTCGTCCTCCAACCGCTGGTAGTAGCGCGGTGGCAAGAAGAAATCCAAAAACTCCTTGCGTACTTCCGTCCAGGTGGCTTCTCGCAGTCCGCTGGTCCTATACCAGTTTTCGGCGCGGCCGGTTAGTAACACGACTAAAGCTGCAGCCAGATACTTCCGGTCGATCCGGCAGGTATCGGCCCGTTCCTCGATGTGCTCAATGAATCCGAGCGGATCCGTCGTCCCGTCGAACGAGAGTCCCCATCTGGTCATCCGATCCAGTAAAGCTCCCAGGTCCCCATGATAATTCGTCGTACGCGGTGGGTCCTCGGTCTTCGTCGGCAGGCGTCGTCCTGCGGCAGGCGATGTGCTCCGTGGCAGCAAAAGTGTAAGTGGTGCCGTCGGTGCTGCAGATCCCGGTGAGTTAGTTTCCGAGTCCAAGTACATCGGCGAAAGTAACTTCGCATCTCCGGTGGGGGCATTTCCAAAGTTTCTCTCTAGTTCCTCGAGACGAATTCGTACTCCTTCGTCGTGATCCGGTTGCCTTGCGAAATTAATCAGCCGCGATCGCTGTTCTTCCACGGTGCCTCCGCGTTCCAATCCGAACTCGAGGAGAATGGTCTCCAACTCCAGCTTCTTCCGGTAGCTGATCCATGTAACACCCATGATGTTTTTTTTTATTTTCCTAAGTCCTCGATGTGTATTCTTTTCCTTGGTCGTTTATTGATATTTATTTATTCTTATATATTATTCTCGGTTGGTATTCTACGTGTTAGCTCTTGTGTTTTTTTCTTTTGTATGCCTAATCTTATTTATTTTTTTCTGTTCAGTCGCAGCAGTATGTAGTCATAAGTAATAATAGTTCAGAACACCACACACATTATGTAACAACTCTTCAGTCACAGTGACCTGCATTTGTCGTAAATAAAGTATCATTTACCAGGTCAAGCGAACATGCATGGTCAACTGAGACGAGGAAATGAACTTGGGGCGATGGTCTCAGGTCGCAACACAACCCACATTCACAAGTAACCGCACACTTTTCTTATACGTTATTTCTGTTAGCATAAGCATTTGTGTACCTATATATATTGTTAAGTTTCATTAATAAAGTCAGTAAGAGTTCTAACGCCAACCCAAGAGCTTTTATTCATGCATCAGAGGCTGTCGCTGTGTCTTCAGACCCTCACCACAACCAACCCGTTCGCCTAGAACAACTCATGCCCCTACACACTTTATACCGTCCACCTAGTTCCAAGTGCTAGTTGCGACAACAAACAGGCAAATAGTTTATGCACTATTTGCCAGGCATCTAAGCCTCCTTACACAAACATTTGGTGACCCCGACGAACACGCCAGCCGTGGACGTCAACTTAGGAAAATTTTCCGCTTCACTATTAGGAACCTCGCGCAGGATAATCCATAATTTTTGGGTTTTTTCCTAATTTTTCACTCGCCATAAAACCATTTTGGTGAGTCCTGACTCACTGTCATTACACAGTCAACAGCCTTCAAATCCTTTCTAGATTTCTAGATCTTCCAAGTCTATTGACCAATTGTTAATTCCTTCGACCACACCACGGTTGCGAATAGGAGCGTATCCAGCTATCAAAGCGAATAAAATTCTCCCAACGGTCAGGAATTTAACCAATTGTCAATATGTCTAACAAGGAGGAGCAAGCAGTCAAAGAGACATTAGACTTGCAGGAAGAGATCACTCATGAGATCTCGCGGCTTATTCGGAATTTTAAGAAGGATTCAGCGGATAGGAAACGACTTCCAAATTACTGCCTAACAAAGTTGGCCGCTTTCGATGACGCATGGAATCGATTTGCGGAAAACGACAAAAATATTCCCGCAGCATATAGAACCGAGGAATATGTAAAGTTCTACGTCGACTGTCGTGACTCATACGACAAATATAGAAATATTATAGTCGATACAATGGCCCAGAGCTCAAGCAATGCCCCAAATCAGGCAACAGCGAGCAACGGCCAGGAAACTGCAGACGTTGCAATCATATCGCAACCTGCACGTAAGCTGATATCAGCATGTCGGCGACAAAAAGCTATCGCCGAATCAATCAAACGGGCTCTGAAAGAAAGTTCAGAGACCGGCAGGGCCGTTTCAAAAGGTTCAATAACCTCATTATGGTCACAATACCAAGAGATTCATTTCTCAATACATGAAGAGTACGAAGACCCGATCAAGGAAGGATACGACATGCAATCGTTCATCCGACTTGAGAAGGAAGTACAGAAAGTCCTGGGGGCACAAACCAATACATCAAACAATGAAGATGTGCAGTTGCCCAGAGTCAGCCTCCCCAAGTTCGATGGGGATCTACTCAAATGGACACAATTTTTTGATTTATTCAAGTGCATGATACACGATACCAACATGCCCACAGTCAAGAAGATGTGGTACCTTAAAACCACTGTGACTGGAGAGGCAGAGAGATTGATAAGGCATATCGATCTAAAAACAGAGAACTACATGAGCGCATGGGAAATATTAGTTGACACATACAACAATCCCCGCCATGTAGCAGATACAATTCTCAATCGTCTTCTGCAACAGCAGACAAACAATGACGACCCAAAGTCATTAAAGGAACTGTATATTACAGCCATTGAGTCTCTAGCATCATTAAAGGGACTAGGCATTAATGTATCCAGCTGGGATACAATCATAATTGCGATCATAAAACAAAAATTAGATCTTGCAAATAGAGCCCTGTACGAACAATCATTAGATGGCTCAAGAGAGCTTCAAGGGCTCGAGACGATGCTAAGTTTTCTGGACCAGCGAAGTCGAGTGTTGGGAACACGAAAACGCAGTCAGCAGCAAAAAAGGGAACAGAAGAACCCATCCTGCACTTCTGCTAGCGCAGGAAGGCAATCAAGTTGCCCTTTCTGCAAACGGAATCATGCGCTATACAAATGCGATGATTTCCGCAGCAAAACGGTACCCGATCGACTCAACTGGGTACACAAACAAAAATTGTGTGTAAACTGTTTTAACAGTACTCACAAGGCAAAGGATTGCCGAGGCCGTATGTGCTTTAAATGCGATAAAAGGCACCATACATTGCTGCACCTGGAGACTTCATCAGGCGCGGCAACAGATCCACAAACACCTTCTGTAGGAGCAGCAAGCAACAAAAGCTACAATTTGCTGGCCACAGTTAAGGTATTGGTAAAGGCAAGCAATGGGCAGGTGGCCACATTCCGAGCCTTGCTGGATTCAGGATCACAAATCAATCTGATCTCTGAACGAATGGCCTCCAAGCTCTCTCTGAAACTACACAATGCATCATTACGCATCGAGGGCATTGGAGGAAATCCGAAAACAAGTCGGGCCAGAGCAAATGTGCTCGTGAAATCAATGAACAACGATTTTACTCAACAGGTAGAAGCCTTTGTTCTGCCGCATATCATAGCTGACCAACCAGCTCATGATTTGAATACGTCCCACATACGCATTCCAAATAATGTCATCTTAGCCGATCCAAATTTTGACAAACCAGGTAGAATTGACATGCTTATCGGCGCAGAGCATTATTATTCTTTGCTACTGCCAAATCAAATGACGATAAGACCAGAAGGTCCAATCCTCCAGAATACAAAGCTGGGATGGATTGTGGCCGGAAGAATCTCTGCTGATCACGATTCAGCAGCACTGTATGCGGCGGCAACCACTGAAGAGGAGGTTGACAGGCTGTTAGAGCGATTTTGGACACTAGAAAATCTAGACACCAAAGATAAGGCTCGATCGCCAACTGAAGCACACTGCGAAGCTCACTTTGCAGCAAATCTACAATTCGCAATTGATGGGAAGTTCATTGTCAAGCTGCCATTTGCTGAGGAAACGTCAGCCCTGGGGGCATCGCAGACAATAGCAACCAATAGGTTCTTGGCACTGGAGCGACGAACATCACCAGAAGTCTGGAAAGGCTACGTAGACTTCATGGAAGAATACGAACGTCTCGGACACATGAAGCTGGTACCTCCCTCACACATACCATCGGATCATTACTTCATTCCACATCACTGTGTTTTGAAGCCCGAAAGCAGTACCACGAAACTGCGGGTAGGGTTCGATGCGTCCTGCAAAACGTCAAGTAATAAATCATTAAATGATATATTATATGCTGGACCCACGGTACAGAGCGAACTTTTCGCCATTCTGCTGCGATTCCGCACCCATAGATACGTATTTACCGCGGACATAGAGAAGATGTATCGCCAAGTATGGATGCATCCTGATAATCAGTTTCATCAGATGATCGTATGGCGAAAAAGGGCGTCAGATGATCTGAAATTCTACAGGCTAAAAACCGTCACATACGGTACCACCTCAGCGCCATTCCTTGCTACAAAATGCTTGGATTATTTAGCAGAGAAGAATAAGAAACAGTTACCGCTTGGGTCAGCTATACTCAAGCATGATTTCTATTTGGACGACTGTCTCACAGGAGCAGACAGCATTCCAGAGGCAATCCAGATTCAGCAGGAATTGAACAAAATTCTGCTACCGTCCGGATTCAAGCTTCGGAAGTGGTGCTCAAACAACAAGGAAATACTGAGCAAAATTCCGCGAGAAGACATTGTACCCAACGTCAACTTAGATGAAACACTTCAGCATTACAGTGTTAAGACATTGGGATTAATTTGGATGCCTCAAAGGGATCAGTTGTGTGGGCGATCTCAAAAAAGCGAAGCCGCAACCATCACAAAACGGGTGGTCAGCTCAGAATCCTCACAAATATTCGATCCTCTGGGATTATTTGCTCCGGTGGTCGTCGAGGCGAAAATTTTCATGCAAACGCTTTGGGAATTAAAGATGGGCTGGGACGACGAGTTACCTCAGCACCTTCAACTGGACTGGAAAAACTATCGTTCTGATTTGCAAGCTCTAAATACCATGCAAATACCAAGGCATATTTTTGAAGGAAGAGTGCCAGTCACGCAAGAGATGCACACGTTTGTGGATGCCTCGGAACGAGCATATGGAGCGGCAGTGTATATCCGAGCAACATACAAAAACAATCAAGTATCAGTTCGGCTGCTGTGCTCAAAATCGAGAGTGGCGCCATCCGCCAAGGAGACGTTACCGCGGCTAGAACTATGTGCCGCAGTCCTGGGAGCTGAATTGACCCATAAAGTCAGAAAGGACCTACGGTTGCCCGAGGAGAAGGCATTGGGTTATTTCTGGACTGACTCAACAGTAGTCCTTTCCTGGATAAATGCATCGGCATCCTCATACCACACGTTTGTGGCCAATCGGATAGCAAAGATCCAAGCAGTGTCACATCAAGCACAATGGCGACATGTGTCATCCGCAAACAATCCAGCAGATGTATTGTCAAGAGGAATTGCCGCAAGCAAGTTGGCAGAACATAACCTGTGGCTATATGGCCCCCTGTTTCTGCACGGCTCTCGAGACAAATGGTCAAAAATACCGACCATTGATCCCATCGATCTGGAGCGTAAAATAAAGCAAGTCAGCTTGCCAGTCTGCCAGGATCAACTAGGAAGCGAGTTATACAGTTGCAAGCACAGCAACTCCTTCCACAAATTGCAACGCATTGTAGCATATATGATGCGTTTTTGTCGTAAGCAGAACCGATCTCCAACGACCACACTAAGTGCAGGCGAGCTGGCTCAGGCCAGAACAATCATCTTCAGCACGATTCAAAAAACGGAATTCAGTGCTGAGTATAAACAGCTTCGCATCCACAAAGCAGTGGACAAGAAAAGCTCAGTCATATCGTTGTCTCCAATAATAGGAACTGATGCACTCATTAGAGTCGGAGGCAGATTGGATGAATCTAACCTTCCATATGCTGCCAAACATCAAATCTTGCTCCCGTACAATGATACGATTGTGAAAATGCTGCTACGAGAAATGCATGAGGAAAACATGCATTGCGGGGCACAAGCATTGAGGGCCATAGCCAGACAACAGTACTGGGTTCTGAATGACAAGACGATGGCCAGGAGCATCATCCACAATTGCGTCAAATGCACAAGAGCACGGCCCAAATTAATGCATCAAATCATGGGTAACTTGCCAGTGGATCGAGTAACACAAGCGCGGCCGTTCTCCAATTCAGGAGTCGACTATTGCGGCCCCTTTTGGATTCACCACAAAATCCATGGAAAACGGCCAGATAAAGCATACATTGCAGTATTCTGCTGTTTCGCAACAAAAGCAGTACATCTGGAGTTAGTAAGCGATCTAACAACGGACGCATTTCTAGCCGCTCTCCGGCGTTTTTTGGGCCGACGAGGAAAGTGTCGGACCATTCACTGTGATAACGCCACGAACTTTGTTGGTGCCAACAACCAGTTAAAAATACTGGAGGAAACAATTTTCACAGAGCAGGCCCAGAGCAGGATCATAAATCAATGCAATAAGCAGCAGGTGGAGTTCAAGTTCATCCCACCGCGAGCACCGTCGTTTGGCGGATTATGGGAGGCTGCTGTAAAATCAGCGAAAAGGCTGCTAGTATCAGTCACGGCCACAGCATCTTTAACATTTGAAGAGCTCAACACGGTGGTCATTGAGGTCGAGGCGATACTCAATTCAAGGCCCCTCACCCCGATGTCAGCAGATCCAACAGATACTGCAGCGCTCACACCAGGCCATTTCTTAATTGGCGAACCTTTAGTGGCACCGCCCGATGCAAATCTTGCCCGACCAGAAAAATCGTTGGTCAGAAGATGGGAACTTGTGTCCAGACTCAAACAATCATTCTGGACTCAGTGGTCCACGGAATACCTACAAGAGCTCCAGATGCGCACCAAGTGGAAGACTATGGCTCAGAATGTCGAGGAAGGATTGCTAGTACTGGTAAAGGAAGACAACGTACCGGTAATGAGCTGGCCAATGGGACGGATAGTGAAGACATATCCAGGCAAGGATAACCAAATACGGGTCGTAGATGTAAAGACCGCATCAGGAATCTACAAAAGGGCAGTCACACGTCTAGCACCACTGATAACAGAAGAAGTAGCCACAAAACGGCCGCACAGCAGCAGCACGGACACAGCGCAGGCAGAAGAGAGCCCTGCGCAAAAAAGGAAAGCATCATTTCCAATCCTCCCGACATTACTAGCAATGCTACTGATCCTTCCGTTAGCGATGGGACAGGCATTCAACATAACGCCATTTGCAAGCCAGCCAGGAATATTCTACGAACGGCTCGGCACATCCAGAATGGCAATCTCGGAATGGAAAATAATTGTATATTACGATTTGAAACCATATTGGAGCGACATGGGAATCTTGGCCAACGGGATAACGGAGCTGAAACACAAATGTTCAGAACTACGGAATATCAACGCTTGTAGATCAGTGTCTGAGCATTTCCAACATGTGTACAGCGAACTACAATCAGGAAATGAATTGATCCATCATTCTCGGCAGCGAAGAGCACCGCTGGACATAGTTGGAAATGTAGCGAGCTCACTATTCGGCGTTTTAGACTCAAGATACGCCGATGACATGTCCAAGGTGATCAAGGAGGTCAAATCCAATGAAGACGTACTAATGATGCTCTTGAAAAACCAGACATCAATCTTGGATGCGACAATAAACATAGTCAGGACGAGCAGCTCAGCCACTAACGACCGGATCAAGACACTCGAGAGCCAAATAGGTACAATGAATCTGGAAAGGGGAAGTACCAAGGCGAGCACTTACAACAAGCATTCATGAGTCTGACAGCTCAATTAACTCTAGTGGCAACCGGACTGCAGCGAATGCAAAGTGAGATAGCTAATGTTCTCACTGACGTGCGCCATCGTACCATCAGTCCTATACTAGTGTCTCCCAAGCAACTGAGGGAGCAACTAGATCAGATTCGGGAACACATTCCACCGGATCAACTGCTTCCGGTAGCATCGGCTGAGGTGATCCAGCTGTATAAAATTATGCATGCCGAAGGGACCACAACGAGCAGCCACGTCGTTTTCAAAATATCGCTGCCACTGGTGTCTGTAACAAAACAGGAGATATTCAGCATCATGGCGATCCCGATGTGGAAGGCTGGAAGCTGGCAACGATTCTGGCTACAAACGGAAATCATAGCCGTCAATGCCCATAGAGATCAGTTCATGGGATTGACCAAGGAGGAGTTTAATCAGTGTCTAGAGCTGCCACACGACGAACACATCTGTTTCAACCACCAAGCCACATTCAGCGTGGAAAACCGGTGTGAGTTCCAGCTGTTCAACAATAAGACGGAAACTATCTGCGAGGTCTCTCAGTCGAGGGCCGAGCTGTGGTGGTCAGCAACACGTCAGCGAAACAGATGGATGTTTGCCACACGCAGGCAAATTGAACTTCAAGCGGTGTGCAGCGGAACATCGTTCACCATCCAACTCAACGGAACGGGCTTACTATCACTGGCCCCAGGCTGCACTGCCCGCAATTCAAAAATTAGCATGAGCACATTTAGCACCGTAGTCAGCGGAACAAGGGCGGCATATGTTCGTTTTGGTAACATCACAAGGATGGACCTTAAGAACACACCTGAGCCACTGCAAGGAACGGCAGCCAAGGAAGTCAACTTGGAGGAACTGGGCGCTTTGCAGCACCAACTGGCCAACCTAAAAGAAGCCACCTGGAAGAATCAAAACAACACTCCCCAGCACCATCAAATAGCTGCGTATGTGGCCTTAGCAATGTCAATGTTATTAGGCATTGCATGGGTTTTCAGACGAACGATCGGCAATTGGACACCAACATGCCGGAAACCCGAAGCCCGGCAGAACGTGGAAGAACCACAACCAGAACCTACCCCACGAAGGTTCTTGTTCGACGTAATTGAAGGTTGAACACTTGCTCAACGGCCGGGAGAATGTTCAGTCGCAGCAGTATGTAGTCATAAGTAATAATAGTTCAGAACACCACACACATTATGTAACAACTCTTCGTCACAGTGACCTGCATTTATCGTAAATAAAGTATCATTTACCAGGTCAAGCGAATATGCATGGTCAACTGAGACGAGGTAATGAACTGGGGCAATAGTCTCAGGTCGCAACACAACCCACATTCACAAGTAACCGCACACTTTTCTTATACGTTATTTCTGTTAGCATAAGCATTTGTGTACCTATATATATTGTTAAGTTTCATTAATAAAGTCAGTAAGAGTTCTAACGCCAACCCAAGAGCTTTTATTCATGCATCAGAGGCTGTCGCTGTGTCTTCAGACCCTCACCACAACCAACCCGTTCGCCTAGAACAACTCATGCCCCTACACACTTTATACCGTCCACCTAGTTCCAAGTGCTAGTTGCGACAACAAACAGGCAAATAGTTTATGCACTATTTGCCAGGCATCTAAGCCTCCTTACACAAACATTTTCTTTTGGTATTTATTATTATTTTTTTTTTTTCCCGCTTAGTACAATTCGTATTTTATTTATTTATTATTTGTTATTTTATTTGAGTGCTATTTATTATTATAGTATTTATTTATTTTATTACTTATTTTATTTAATTAGTCTATTCGATTTATTTCCTTGGCTTGTTTATTTTATTCTCGGTGTCCTCAGTAAGTTTTTCTTACTGGTTTTCCTTAGTTTATTTCCTCGTGGTATTTTCCTTGAATTGCTTCCCCTGATCCTATTATTTATTATTTTATTTATATTTTATTACTTATTTCAGCTTGGGTTCTTATTGATATTTATTTATTTATTTATTTAGTATTTATCGTTTGCGTATTTTCGTATTTTCCCGATCGATTAATTTTATTCGATTAATTTTATTCGTTGTTATTCGATTGTTCCTATAGTACCGCGGGTTTTAATTAATTTAATGATTATTTATTATTGTTCTTATTTTATTATTTATTTATTTATTGTCCCGTTCCCGGGATATTTATTATTTATTGTTAAACTTTGTTATATTATTTATTTGTTTTATCTGATTCATGGCCGAATTTATTTGTTTTATTTCTCCGCTTATATATTAATTAATGTTTTGTTGTATCCTTGTTTTATTTAATTATCCTCGCCGTGTTTTATTATTTGATCGGTGTGTCTTATTCACTGATATCCTTGCTGTGTTTTATTTATCCTTGATTTCCTTGCTTGAGTTTGTTTTATCCTTGCTTTGAACTTGATTTAAATTTTCCTTGGTATCCTTCTTTTTGTCCTTGTTTTAAATTTTCCTTGGTATCCTTGTTTTTAAGTTTTCGAATTATCTTCCCGATGTGTTCTTTGCGACAGAGTATTACTGAGTGTCATATTGCTAATCAAAGGGCCAGTATATATACTTGCTCCCTGCCCTGATGGCAGCGCGAGCAGAAGCGGATCATTAGTATATATATACTATAATATGTGTATGTCAATTATGTAAATATGTGGCTGTACTATGATGTACATATGTATGTCTACCCCCGTCACGTGATCTGCACGTGCAGCCTTCGGTTCTGCTCTGCTCTGCCGGCGTCGGCAGAGGCAGCGATGCAACGTTTCTTTCTCTCTTCTTATTGTCTAAAAATGCGAATCTCGCTGCCTACTTTTGACGAGACTGTATTTCTCATGAATGGAATTTTCATATTGCCCTTTTTGCTTTCCCCTTTTCGCTAACTTTGGGCAAAACAAGGTACCGTTTGGCGGCTGCATGTGCGTCGCTATTACGATTTTCTGGTCGTTTCTGTACATGCGTGTATGTATGTATGTATTTGGTGGCTGCACGTGCGTCGCAATTTCTGGCTTTGCCTATGCATACATATATGTATGTATACCCTCCGCTAAAAATCTCTGTTCGGCCGGTGGGTCTTTAATCCACCGTAGTAGGTATTCCTACATCCTCCATGCCCTGACGGTCCCTGTTCGGGCGCCATTCTGTAATGATGCGCTACGGCCGAGATGATCCTCAGCGGCCCAGAGCCCCATCCAGAAACATTGGTTTTTGGAAACGCCAGTACATGGAGGTGCCGTTTCGTATAGAGAATTTTTAAAGGGGTGGGTTTTGCCGGTGGACACTGCGATTTGCGAACTCGGCCACACACACACCTACACACATGCACATGTCCCTTATAGACTCCCTATTGCCCACGCTGGGCGGGACGAAAACTGACGGCTCTGGAGTCCCAGCGGCCGGACCCTCCACTAGAGACTGGAGACGTGGCTCTGGAGTCCCAGCAGCTCGCTCCCGCGCCTACAATCCTGACCTAAAACCACGGCCTGGATTACCCAAGCACCGCGGCCCGGCGGCTCCGCCTGGTGTATCCACCGGCGGGCTGCCTCCCAGCTATTCCCCGTGACTCGCGGTAGCCCGCGTTCCGCCCGGGCTAATCCCTGTGGCGGCTCCCCGAGATTAGGCTAGGCTTGGGAAGATCCCAGTGGCCGTCACCTCGCCAACGCCCGGAATTAATCTCAGCAGCGTGGCGCGGCTGGTCCCGTCCTGCTTGGCTCGCCGCTCTGGAGACCCAGCGGCGGACGAGGCGAGGAGGAGGGGGCCCAGAGGGTCGTGGTTGGCTAGAGAGGGTAGGGAAAGTAATAGATCAGGTGACATTTAATATGCTTAGTTTAGATGTATATTTGTTTCATGTTTTCTCTGTATTGTTTGTCTACCTTATTCCTACTAGTTATGTTTCCCTCTATCTCTTTCCTCCTAGCTCACACACACCCCGTTGCTATGTTTGGGCGTGCAAGAACAAATCGACGATACCAGGAAGCGATTCCCAGGCATCTCCGAAGTTCCTTCAGGCAAGTTGGCGGCTGCAACTCGCGGATCGCGGCCACTTTGTCCGGGTCCGTGTGAATTCCTTCTTCAATAATTACATGCCCCAGGTAAGCGATGTGTCGCTGGAAAAAGTGACATTTTTCCTTGTTCAGCCGTAGATTGGCTCGTCGTAGCCGGCGGAACACTTCCCTCAGATTCGCTACGTGTTCCTCCATTCTTTTTGGCCGCGATCACAATGGGTGCACTGTGCGGGCTCTTCGACGGCTCGATGCGTCCATCCCTGAGCAGTTCGTCGATCTGCTTATCTATCACGGCCCTCATGGCCGGATTCCGTGGAAAATATCTCTGCTTTATCGGTCGGTCGTTACGCATGATGATCCGGTGCTCCTCGATGTGAGAGACTCCGGGTAGGTTATCGAATTTCTCTAATTCCTGCTCGAGGAATCCTTTTACCCATGGTTCTGGGTATTCTGACACGGGATGTGTCGGTTCGAGTGAGTCCACCTCTTCCTCTGGGGCATGGTTCACTGAGTTGACGGTACCGCATAGAGACGCGTTTGGTTCCGGCGTTTCCTCTACGTGGTCCTGAAAACGGACACGTTTGTTGGAGGTGCGAAAAGGGTTTCGCTGCGCGGCGGTGGCATCAGCCACGGGTAAAACGTGTTTCCAGCTGGTCGTCGTAGGTGCTTCTGTGTCCCGGCTCGTTGCCGCGGGTGTGTTCGGGATCTGTGCCCGAGGCGTAGGTATCGGTAGTTGACATAGTTCCTTCTGCCTAGTGCGTGGCTGTGGCACTGGCCTCTGTGCTAGTTGTTGTTGCTGATGTGTGACACCCGTTGTTCAGAGCGTGGCTCTGTTCGTTGTCCTCGATGTATGGCAGCCGGCCCCTCCTGGGTAACCGTGCCCGATGATCCTCGTCGTGTGGAGCGTGGCTCCCTCTGCTGTTCCTCGTGCATGGAGTGTGACTCCCTCTGCTGTTCCTCGTGTATGGAGTGTGACTCCCTCTGCTCAGAGCGTGGCTCTGCTATGTCTCCCGTCCTGGTGGACCTCGTCCGTGTTCGTGCCCACGGCGGCATCCCTTCTGCTTCCCTTGACGTCCGTGTCCGTGCCCACGGCGGCATCTCTTCTGCTTCCCTTGACGTCCGTGTCCGTGCCCACGGCGGCATCTTTTCTGCTTCCCTTGACGTCCGTGTCCGTGCCCACGGCGGCATCTCTTCTGCTTCTTCTGTTGTCAAGTGGAGGGCTTGTCCCCCGCTCTGAATGGTGGCTCCGATTCCGCACAAGAAATCCATCCCTAACAGCAGATGTGCTAGATGATGATCTAGCACGTCCGCCATCACTAGCAAGATGGTCGGCGTGCTACGATTCCCGCAGTGGATATCTGCTGCTAGAGCCTTCGTAAGCTGTCGACAGGTCCCGTCGGCAAGCTTGACCTGTGTCCGTATCTTCCGTGTGTTATATGTATTGTCCAATTGTTTTGCTGAGTCCTCGCTGATGAAGCTGTGAGTAGCTCCGGTGTCCAGGGTGGCTACGAATCTTCGTCCCACCATGGTGATGGCGGCTTGGATGCGCCCCCTGCGTTGCTTGAGTATGCCTCCCGTACGTTTATCGGGGCTTGTCCCGATGGTGATGCCGTCGCTCGGCCCATACTCGCATTCCTACTCATGAGTGGAGCCGGCGGCTGACGAGCCGTGCGATCCATGTTCATGTTGACAGCAGGCGGTGCCCGTGAGGGTATATCTCGATGATTCCTTGTTTGTTCGCCCCGACTGCGAGTTACCTCGTAGTCGACTACTAAGCGAGTTAATTCCTCCAGGGTACGAAAATCCTGTCTTCTTGTGAAGAGTTGGTACTCCGGCAGCATGTTGTCGTAAACACGCTCCAATTCACGCTCCGGTGTGAATCCTGCCCGACGCATTTGTAGGCGCAGGTCTACCAAGTATTCCTTGAAGGGCTCGTTAGGCCTCTGGAAGCGTGCCCTAATCTCGTCCTCCAACCGCTGGTAGTAGCGCGGTGGCAAGAAGAAATCCAAAAACTCCTTGCGTACTTCCGTCCAGGTGGCTTCTCGCAGTCCGCTGGTCCTATACCAGTTTTCGGCGCGGCCGGTTAGTAACACGACTAAAGCTGCAGCCAGATACTTCCGGTCGATCCGGCAGGTATCGGCCCGTTCCTCGATGTGCTCAATGAATCCGAGCGGATCCGTCGTCCCGTCGAACGAGAGTCCCCATCTGGTCATCCGATCCAGTAAAGCTCCCAGGTCCCCATGATAATTCGTCGTACGCGGTGGGTCCTCGGTCTTCGTCGGCAGGCGTCGTCCTGCGGCAGGCGATGTGCTCCGTGGCAGCAAAAGTGTAAGTGGTGCCGTCGGTGCTGCAGATCCCGGTGAGTTAGTTTCCGAGTCCAAGTACATCGGCGAAAGTAACTTCGCATCTCCGGTGGGGGCATTTCCAAAGTTTCTCTCTAGTTCCTCGAGACGAATTCGTACTCCTTCGTCGTGATCCGGTTGCCTTGCGAAATTAATCAGCCGCGATCGCTGTTCTTCCACGGTGCCTCCGCGTTCCAATCCGAACTCGAGGAGAATGGTCTCCAACTCCAGCTTCTTCCGGTAGCTGATCCATGTAACACCCATGATGTTTTTTTTTATTTTCCTAAGTCCTCGATGTGTATTCTTTTCCTTGGTCGTTTATTGATATTTATTTATTCTTATATATTATTCTCGGTTGGTATTCTACGTGTTAGCTCTTGTGTTTTTTTCTTTTGTATGCCTAATCTTATTTATTTTTTTCTTTTGGTATTTATTATTATTATTTTTTTTCCCCGCTTAGTACAATTCGTATTTTATTTATTTAATATTTGTTATTTTATTTGTGTGCTATTTATTATTATAGTATTTATTTATTTTATTACTTATTTTATTTAATTAGTCTATTCGATTTATTTCCTTGGCTTGTTTATTTTATTCTCGGTGTCCTCAGTAAGTTTTTCTTACTGGTTTTCCTTAGTTTATTTCCTCGTGGTATTTTCCTTGAATTGCTTCCCCTGATCCTATTATTTATTATTTTATTTATATTTTATTACTTATTTCAGCTTGGGTTCTTATTGATATTTATTTATTTATTTATTTAGTATTTATCGTTTGCGTATTTTCGTATTTTCCCGATCGATTAATTTTATTCGATTAATTTTATACGTTGTTATTCGATTGTTCCTATAGTACCGCGGGTTTTAATTAATTTAATGATTATTTATTATTGTTCTTATTTTATTATTTATTTATTTATTGTCCCGTTCCCGGGATATTTATTATTTATTGTTAAACTTTGTTATATTATTTATTTGTTTTATCTGATTCATGGCCGAATTTATTTGTTTTATTTCTCCGCTTATATATTAATTAATGTTTTGTTGTATCCTTGTTTTATTTAATTATCCTCGCCGTGTTTTATTATTTGATCGGTGTGTCTTATTCACTGATATCCTTGCTGTGTTTTATTTATCCTTGATTTCCTTGCTTGAGTTTGTTTTATCCTTGCTTTGAACTTGATTTAAATTTTCCTTGGTATCCTTGTTTTTGTCCTTGTTTTAAATTTTCCTTGGTATCCTTGTTTTTAAGTTTTCGAATTATCTTCCCGATGTGTTCTTTGCGACAGAGTATTACTGAGTGTCATATTGCTAATCAAAGGGCCAGTATATATACTTGCTCCCTGCCCTGATGGCAGCGCGAGCAGAAGCGGATCATTAGTATATATATACTATAATATGTGTATGTCAATTATGTAAATATGTGGCTGTACTATGATGTACATATGTATGTCTACCCCCGTCACGTGATCTGCACGTGCAGCCTTCGGTTCTGCTCTGCTCTGCCGGCGTCGGCAGAGGCAGCGATGCAACGTTTCTTTCTCTCTTCTTATTGTCTAAAAATGCGAATCTCGCTGCCTACTTTTGACGAGACTGTATTTCTCATGAATGGAATTTTCATATTGCCCTTTTTGCTTTCCCCTTTTCGCTAACTTTGGGCAAAACAAGGTACCGTTTGGCGGCTGCATGTGCGTCGCTATTACGATTTTCTGGTCGTTTCTGTACATGCGTGTATGTATGTATGTATTTGGTGGCTGCACGTGCGTCGCAATTTCTGGCTTTGCCTATGCATACATATATGTATGTATACCCTCCGCTAAAAATCTCTGTTCGGCCGGTGGGTCTTTAATCCACCGTAGTAGGTATTCCTACATCCTCCATGCCCTGACGGTCCCTGTTCGGGCGCCATTCTGTAATGATGCGCTACGGCCGAGATGATCCTCAGCGGCCCAGAGCCCCATCCAGAAACATTGGTTTTTGGAAACGCCAGTACATGGAGGTGCCGTTTCGTATAGAGATTTTTTAAAGGGGTGGGTTTTGCCGGTGGACACTGCGATTTGCGAACTCGGCCACACACACACCTACACACATGCACATGTCCCTTATAGACTCCCTATTGCCCACGCTGGGCGGGACGAAAACTGCCGGCTCTAGAGTCCCAGCGGCCGGACCCTCCACTAGAGACTGGAGACGTGGCTCTGGAGTCCCAGCAGCTCGCTCCCGCGCCTACAATCCTGACCTAAAACCACGGCCTGGATTACCCAAGCACCGCGGCCCGGCGGCTCCGCCTGGTGTATCCACCGGCGGGCTGCCTCCCAGCTATTCCCCGTGACTCGCGGTAGACCGCGTTCCGCCCGGGCTAATCCCTGTGGCGGCTCCCCGAGATTAGGCTAGGCTTGGGAAGATCCCAGTGGCCGTCACCTCGCAAACGCCCGGAATTAATCTCAGCAGCGTGGCGCGGCTGGTCCCGTCCTGCTTGGCTCGCCGCTCTGGAGACCCAGCGGCGGACGAGGCGAGGAGGAGGGGGCCCAGAGGGTCGTGGTTGGCTAGAGAGGGTAGGGAAAGTAATAGATCAGGTGACATTTAATATGCTTAGTTTAGATGTATATTTGTTTCATGTTTTCTCTGTATTGTTTGTCTACCTTATTCCTACTAGTTATGTTTCCCTCTATCTCTTTCCTCCTAGCTCACACACACCCCGTTGCTATGTTTGGGCCGGTGGCCGTGCTCACCGTTGTACCGTTGTACTGTCTTCTCCTGGTAGCTTCTATGTCCTTGCCGTGTTCTGTGTTCCTCGTTGTCCTGGTGTGTTCTTGTCCTTGTCTACTGCTGGGGTCGTCGTCGGATTTGGGTTCTCTTATTTTATCACTTTTAAAAGTAGACTGGTTAGCTCGGTGGGTCCACCGCGAGTGATTTTGGATATCAGATTTCAATCTGATCTTGACCCAAATTCCTATTGTCCCCGTGCGACTGCGCTGCCGCGCTTCATGGCACGCGCCGTTCCGCATTCCATGCATTCTTGCATATCTGCGATCTTCCTTCCCGCTCTGTCTGCAGCTCGCAGGTGGCCGCTGCAAATTCCGTTTCGCATTCCTGGGCTCTGCCGCTGCCGGCGCTATCGGCCCTCTGCCGCGATCGTGGCTCGGCGGGCCCCTCTGCTGGCCGCTGATTGGCTGGCCCAGCGTTCCATTCTCCGGGATGTGGCTCTGCCGGCCCATCCTAGTTCCTTGTCTCGTGTTGCGGTACCGTCCCGCAATCGGCGGTGTCCAGCGATGTTGCTGGCGGAGTAGCCGGTGGTATCCAGCGATGTTGCTGGCGGTGATGGCCGGCGATGTTGCTGGCGGTGATGGCCGGCGATGTTGCTGGCGGTGATGTGCGTTTAACCCTACTTCCCTAGCTCCTAACTTATACCTAATACAACCTACAACTAATATAAACAACTTACAACTAATATGTATATACAACTTACAGCTAACCCTATCTCTAATATTTACAAATATATACAAAGAGTGACTATCGTCACAATATATATATATATACAAAATTAATCATATATATATATATATATATATAAATAAATAAATTGGCGTGAACGCCAACCTGACTCTCCCCAGTGGCCCCACGGAAAGGACTCGGCAGGAGGAGGACCACGACGAGGAGCTCCGGCACGAGAGGATGCAGCACGAGGACTGTCAAGAGGAAACCGGACCCGAGTCGGCGGAACACCACGAGGAGCCGCCACTGGCTGAGCAGCCACCCAGAGCGGACAGCGACGGGGCCCCAGGGGAAACCCTGCCGGAGCGACTGGCAGGGAGCCTTCAGGAGGACCCACTCGAACCAGCCCAGGAGAGCGAGGAGGACCCTCGAATACGAGTGTTCCTCGAGGAGCAACTGGCCAAGTTCGAAGGGATGACGGGGGTAGCCAACATCGCCGAACATCGCATCACCATGCGTGACGATCGGCCGATCAAACAACGCTACTACCCGAAGAACCCGGCAATGCAGCAAATCATCAACGAACAGGTCGACGACCTGCTCCGGCAGGAGTGCATCGAACCGTCGCGCAGCCCGCATAGCGCCCCGTTGGTGCTAGTGCGGAAAAAGACGGGCAAGTGGAGGATGTGTGTGGATTACCGGCAGCTGAACGCGAAGTCCGTCCCGGACGCGTATCCCCTGCCGCGTATCAACCACATCCTTGAGCGTCTGCGGAATGCGAAGTTCATCTCCACCTTGGATCTGCGCAACGGGTATTGGCAGATTCCAATGGCACGAGAGAGCCGAGCATGCACGGCGTTCACCGTTCCCGGACGCGGCCTCTTCCAGTGGCGGGTCATGCCCTTCGGCCTCCATTCGGCCCCAGCCACCTTCCAGCGCGCTCTGGACAGCGTGATCGGGCCGGAGCTGGACCCCTTTGCCTTCGCGTACCTCGATGATATCATCGTGGTAGGGGACAGCCTGGAAGAGCATATGTTCAACCTACGCAGGGTCTTGGAACGGCTACGACAAGCGAACCTCCGAATCAAGCAGGAGAAGTGTGCGTTCTTCAAGAGGAAGATCGCGTATCTGGGTCATGTGATCAGCGATCAGGGCATCCACACAGACCCAGAGAAAGTAGCGGCAGTGCGGAACTTGACCCCCCCGACTACTCTCAAGGAACTCCGGCGATGCCTCGGCATGGCGTCATGGTACCGGAGGTTCGTGCCCAACTTTTCGGCCGTCGTGCAGCCGATGACTAACCTCTTAAAAAAAGAGTGAGCGATGGCAATGGGGCCTGGAGCAGCAGGAGTCGTTCGACCTGCTAAAGCAGCTTCTGACCGACGCACCGGTGCTGGCCTGCCCAGACTTTTCGGCGAAAATGACGCTGCAGACGGACGCAAGCAATTATGGACTGGGAGGAGTTCTCACCCAGGAGGTGGACGGCCAGGAACGGGTCATCGCCTACGTCAGCAGGAAGCTCGACGCCGCGGAGCTCAACTACTCTCCCACGGAGAAGGAGTGCCTGGCCATAGTCTGGGGAATCCGGAAACTCCGGTGCTACTTCGAGGGGTACCGGTTCGATGTGATCACAGACCATCTGGCTCTGAAGTGGCTGGATCACATCGAAAACCCCACCGGACGGATAGCCAGATGGGCGTTGGAGCTCCAACAGTACGACGTCCATTACCGGCGGGGAAAGTACAACGTCGTTGCCGATGCAGTCTCTCGACAACCGCTGGAACATCTGCAACGCCTGGACACGGAGGAAACCCGATGCAAGTGGCTCCGCCACAAACTCACGGAAGTCCGAGAAGACCCGCAAAAGTTTCCGGACTACGTCGTCGAGAATGGGGAACTATATCGCCATCTCGGACACCGCCCAGACGACGAGGACCACGTCCCGTGGAAGCTCTGTGTTGCGGCCGAGAACCGGGCGAAGATTCTCCATGAGTGTCACGACGCCCCCGCGGCAGGCCATCTGGGAGTTTGCAAGACCATCTTGCGAATCTCTCAAAAATATTACTGGCCGGGCATGTTTCGGGATGTCAAAAGACATGTCCGACAGTGCATCCCCTGCCAGAAATACAAAGCGGAGCAGCGGCAACAAGCAGGCAGGATGCTGACCCGGCAGGTGGATGAACCCTTCGGGATCCTCTGCGCGGACTTCGTGGGACCCCTACCCCGATCCAAGGATGGCAACACCATGCTACTGGTGTTCCTGGACAGCTTTACCAAATGGGTAGAGATGGTGCCAGGAGCGCGTCACCGAGGACGAGCAGGAGTTCGTCACCGACGACGAGGAGGACTTCGACGGAAGAGCTTCGGAGGCAAGCACGACGATGTACACTCCCGGATTCCATATGGAGGACGGGTCAGAGTGTGAGGCCGACCGGGCCTTCACGATCAGCTCCGACAGCGAGGAGGAGGACGCCGGGCCCAGCACGGAGCACCGCGTCGAGTTCGACGAGGAGCGGTACGGGTACTGGAGAGGGGATTGGGTGACCCTGATCCAGGCCCAGTACACCTCGATCACCCTGCGGGCACCCTTCCGACGGCCGGAGCATGGGCCGATCGTGACCTTTCCCCCCTCGCCACGGCCGGAATACGATTGCGTGCCACGGGGGGACTGGATCTCGATCAACGAGGTCCACTCGGACTCGGAGGACCCACCGCCGTGTGCCACCACCACGACCGCCGCTGCCACAACAACGGCCGCCGCTACCACCACCACGACCGCCGCTGCCACAACAACGGCCGCCGCTACCACCACCACGGCCGCCGCTGCCGCAACCACGGCCGCCGCTGCCGCAACCACGGCCGCCGCTGCCACGACCATGGCCGCCGCCGACACCACTACGGCCGACGGGGACACACCGCCGCCCACTCAGATCCCCACGGGGAAGGCGATGGCGTGGGAGTCGGTATCCAGCGACTCCGACAGTGAGCCCCGGCCACAGTTCCGCCGGAAGGAGCCGACGGCATCGGCCGAAGACGGAGCGGAGCAAAGCCGCCCTGCCCACATCGCCGCCCCACCGGCGGAGCCGACCGAGCCGGAAGATACGGACGCCGAGGGAGACGCCGTCGAATCAGAGAGCCCCACCACACCCGAACACCTGGTGGAGCTACCCGCCGGCTGGACCACTGATCCACCAGGCCGACCAATTCCCGAAGCCCTCTGGCGGGAAATCGGGGAAGCGGTACGGCGGGCCCGGAACAGCCGCTACCGGTTCCGTCGGACCACCATTACCGGGACGTACCAGGTGACGGTACGGGCCCGAGGGGCAGGCGGCCACGTCCGCCTCGGACCCCGAGACTGAGGAGCCCGCGCACCATGACCACCCATGCGCCAGCCCACCATCACCCCACAGAGGACGACACCACCGGAGGAAGTACCGGACCACCACGACACGGGTTTTTCTTTTGTTCTCCGAAGTGGGAGGGGAATGTGACGCCTCCCCTAAGAGGCGCACAAATATATAGCATTTTTATTATTCATTAATGATAATTAATTATATTAATAAATATAAATAATACTATCTAAATGTTTTCCTAGTATATATTGTTCTACTTATAAGTTTTAGCTATAATTAATACTAGATCCACCACCGATTAATATTAGACCCACCACCGATTAATATTAGATCCACCGCCGATTAATATTAGACCCACCACCGATTAATACTAGACCTACGATCGATAACCACCGCGCGGACGGTCATACGAAAAGCTTGAAAACTCCGTTATGTTTGGCGGGTCCCGTTACTGGAGTTGTTTACTTCGTACTATAAAAAGGCAGCACGTGCATGGAAAAGCTCTCTTTGATTACCACGCATCACCCGACAAGCACGTGTTCCCGTCGCCCCGATTGAGTGCCCATTCGCGTTCGCGAGTACGCCGCCGCCGAGCTGACCACCGCCTGTGCGCAGCCGCCACGCCGCTGGTATCACCGCCCGTGTGCCGCCGCACACGTGACGCCGGCTGCGACCTACTCCAACGCGCAGCCGCCCCAAGCCACCCTCTCGCCAGTGCCGCCGGCAGAGTCGGTGCCAGTGCCCGTGACCGCGAGCCCACCGGGGCCGCCACGCTCACTGAGGCCACCGCGCCCGCGCTCGCCGCGAATACACCACGGCCTTACCCCCAGCCACGGCTTCAGTCTTTTCCTGGTTGGCGTAAGTTGCAAGTAAGTCTTTTCACCTGTACTCAAGCCCTCTCTTCCCCTCTTCGGCCCACCGTAGAATTCTGCTTGCCTATGTATTTAGTTTTAAGCTAATTTCTTAGGAATAAAAGGTGCATTCTTGAAAAATCCAGCGTTCTCTCTTGGGTGGGTTTCTCCTCTCCTAGGTTGTAGGACCCCACTATCCTCCCCGCGTTTCTCCTACGCCCTCCTTTCCACCGGCTCCAAGGCATTTTCACCGGAGACGATCCCATTCCCGTCGGCTCCACGGTATTTTAACCGGAACCGTCTCCTTTCGGCTGCTCCACGGTTTTCACCGGAGACGCTCTCCCCAGCAGCCGCGAGGTTTTCACCAACGGCGCCGCCACTGAGTCCCCTCCCGCCGCCTCCAAGGTTATCACCGGAGTCCGCCCTACCGACTCCGTCGGGATTTCCCCCTCCACTTTTCAGCACCTATCCGCTCTATACTCTTCTCCGGGCCGCCCGGGGCCATTCTTGGCGAGTTTCCGAAACCGAAACACTATGATTTGAGGTTAGGGTTCACGAATAACGAAATTTCAAACATAACTCCTTGTCCCAACATACAAATGTCTTGTATGATCCTTCCTGGACACGACTGAGCGTTATCCTGGCCAGAGGTTCGATACACCCTAAGACCCAAAAACAGTTGAGAAGGTTCTTAGGTATGACTGGTTGGTACCAGCGATTTATTTCAAATTATTCCACAATTATCTTCCATCTCACAGAGTTATTGCGTGGCAAATCTTTAACTTGGAATGATCAAGCTCAAGAGGCTTTTTTGGCAATTAAGAAATTCAGGATGTACATCGAAGGTCATAGTTTCAAAGTAGTCACCGATCACTCAAGTCTTAAATGGCTAATGAATCAATCCGATCTAAGCGGCAGATTGGCTAGGTGGGCTATTAAACTTCAGGGTTATACTTTCAAAATTAAGCATCGCAAAGGCACGCAAAATGTAGTGGCAGACGCTTTGTCTCGATCATTCGAGGATATTGGTAAAGTTGCGGCAATAGATCTCGAAATCCTTCCCGAAATTGATCTTTCATCAAACGCATTCCATTCGGAAGATTATTCTGCGCTCAGAGACAAATTTTCGTCTGCAAACATACCTGATTTTCGAGTCGTAGACGAGTTTATCTATCATCGGGCCACGTTCCCTAATTCTGATGACGTTTCACCAGACGATTGCTGGAACTTGTTTGTACCCGAGTCATTGCGCCAGGATGTAATAAGTTCAGCTCATGATCAACCAACATCTGCTCATTGTGGAATAGCTAAATGCTTATAGCGTATTAGGCGGCGTTTCTACTGACCAAACATGGTTATCAACGTTCGTGATTACATACGGAGTTGCGAAACGTGTCAGACCACTAAATATCCCAATCATTTTTTAAAATCACCAATTGAAGCTCAATTAAAAAGCGATAGGATATTCCAAAGACTTTATCTTGATTTTATCGGCCCGTTCCCGCGCTCCAAATCCGGCAACATAGGAATATTGTTTATCCTTGATCATTTTTATACCCTTGCAGGGTATATTAGTTTCAGTAAAAAGTTTGCAACGCAGTGAAGGAAGCATCCCCGACCCTATAAAGTATATATATTCTAGATCAGGATCAACAGCCGAGTCGATCTCGCCATGTCCGTCTGTCCGTTTCTACGCAAACTAGTCCCTCAGTTTTAAAGCTATCGGAATGAAACTTTGCAGTTAGGCTTCTATATACTCTCACTCGTACATATGTCGGAACGGGCCGGATCGGACGATTATATCAAATAGCTGCCATAGGAACGATCCGAAAAATTTTCAAAAAAAAATTATAACTTTGTCAGTTTTCAAAGAATTTTCACCAAATTTGATATTTGCCCATTTAGTATTACTTCCGAATTTCGGTTTTAATTTCATGAAAATCGGCTGACTATATCCTATAGCTTCCATAGGAACAATCAGGAAAATTATAACTTTGTCAGTTTTCAACCAATTTTCACCAAATTTGATATTTGCCCATTTAGTATTATTTCCGAATTTCGGTTTTAATTTCATGAAAATCGGCTGACTATATCCTATAGCTTCCATAGGAACAATCAGGAAAATAAAAGAAAAAACCATAACTTTGTCAGATTTCAACATATTTTCACCAAATTTGATATTTAGCCATATTTTAGTATTTCTGAATTTTGATTTTAATTTCATGAAAATCGGCTGACTATATCCTATAGCTTCCATAGGAACAATCAGGAAAATAAAAAAAAATATAGCTTAGCCGTGTTTCAAACCATTGCCATCAAATTTGAGATTTGGTCACAAATTATTATTTCAGAATTTCGTTTTTAATTTTTATTTTAAACTCTGCAAGGGTATACAAACTTCGGTGAGCCGAAGTTAGCTTCCTTTCTTGTTCCACATTCACCTTTCTAAAAGCCGTGAAAAAGTTTACTGCAAAGGTAGTCATCAATATGTTGCGCGATGAAATCTTTTCATGCTTTGGTGTGCCCGAAACAATCGTGAGTGATAACGGAACTCAATTTAAAAGCCGTGATTTCTCCGATTTTCTTTCGAAGTATGGCATTTGACATATGTTCTACAATCCAACGGAGCTGAGAGAGTCAACCGTTCAATCAATGCAGCTCTAAGAGCCTACATTCGTTCAGACCAACGCGAGTGGGACGTATTCCTCAGTAGCATCAATTGCTCTCTTCGTAATTCGATACACCAATCCATTAGCATATCGCCTTATCATGTAGTTTTCGGTCAGGAAGGGACAAATTTCATAGGATTCGCGCGAACATTGACAAACATTTGAACAAGGCTTATGAAGTAAATCAAATGTCGCATAATCTCCAAACAAGACCACGTTCTTTCGAAGTTGGCCAAGAAGTTGTCAAAAGGAATTTTGTCCTTAGTAGCGCAGCAAAGGATTTTAACGCGAAACTGGCACCTGTAGGTATCAAAGGTCGAGTCAAGGAAAGGATTGGCCGATCGATTTATCTCCTAGAGGATATGAACGGCAAGGAACTAGGGAAATTTCATGCCAAGGACATTTGGTAGCTGCTTTGTCTCCTTTTTAGTTTTTATTGTTAGTCACAGGGACTAAAAATTAAATCTGTGGTTGTGGGATCCAGTCGCAAGTTGGCAAGTCCTAACTGCAGGAGCCAGTCGCGAGTTGGCAGGTTCTTAGACGATCGCATCCAACCAGTGTAAAAAAAGATCTAGTCTGGCTAATTTTTAGCGAATTCTCGGCGAAATACAGGATTTCCCAAAAGGCGTCAGGGCTAACTCTGGTCACTTCGCTAATTTCCGGTCTCTTTTCTCTGGATGGCTTTTGTGTACAGTCGATTTTAAACAAAGCTGAAATTTTAAATCCACGTGCATCTTGTGTTTATTATCACAAATATTCTCATTAAACACTGCCAAATTGTGCACATTGTGTTTCTGCATTTCTGCAGTAAGCATTTCCAAGCGCGATCAATCGCCAGTGAAATAATAGTGAATATCCCAAAGGTTTATTTTGGAGGCCTTATAGACCACACAGCCAGGGCTGCTGCCACAAAATTTTGCCCTCAACCGATCACTTGGAGTGTAGTTGGGAGAACAACGATAAGTGATAGTTGGTGCGCATCTGGAGCCTTCGCCACGTGCGGCGGGAAACCCCGCTTTCCATTTTCTTCGCTGTCAGCTAACAGCGATCGCCAGCGCCCCTGTGTGGTGTCCTCTCGGCGTTCTTTGCGCGTGCTGCGAGGAGCACCTTTTTCGCTGCGTGTGCGACGAAGAGCACACCTACGTCACGTGTTCGACGAAGAGCACCCCTACGTCACGTGTTCTGCGAGGAGTACCCCTACGTCACGTGTTCAACGAAGAGCACCTCTACTTCACGTGTTCTGTCAGGAGCACCCTTTTCTTCGCGTGCTAATAGGAGCACCCCTACATATTCGGTGTTTTCTTCTTCACAAACATCAACCTTTGTTGTGACGCTCTCGTTGGTTGATGGTGCTTGCATGGCCAATTGGACATTTGGACAACACGAAGCTGACAATCTGCTGCATCCGTTGCGTGTAGCAGCTCGAAAAGTATCATTAGTATATTTGTTTTGATTCTTAATTCAGTTAAGCTTATTTACTTATAAATATCTTCGATCCTACTTTAGCTTATTATTATCACAATTTGATCACACACATATATATATATAATTCGACTTTCTCCAAACCTAAATTAACGACAGCTACGTAACTCATCAGTCATCAGGCCTGCTGACATCGAGGGATTTAGCGTAAGTACGGCATAGCCGTCAAAACAACTAAAAGTATGTAAGCATATATATAGTATATATATAAAAACATATTATAATCAAAATTCCCACAAAGTTAAGTTAAAGTTATTAATATTTAATTTAATTGCATTGCATTCATATTATTCATTCATATTATAAGGAATAGAGCTTAATTCAAACAGTAAAACAAAAACAAAGAATATAACGTAAACATCACTAATTTGCCTTATTAAATTTATTACTTTTTTATTATCGTAAGTTACATAAACAAAAATGTAAAGCAGCGGTTGTATTTGGGTGGGGTCTAATGGGACTTCACAGGTAGGGTGGGTATAGATCGAGGCAAATAACATCTGGGTCTCATCTTCAATAGGTACATCTTTCCGTCTGCTTCCTTAACCGATGGGTTCTACTTTTTTGCCGCTATCTATCTCTGTCTACAATTATTAATTTTGTGACACATTTGTTTATCTTAGCATCGAACTCACGCCCATTTACCCTGAGCATGCCGGTCAAAAGTAGACAGAAGGTGTTAAGGTAAACAACGACGAGTGTGTTCGTTACAGAATTAATTGGCGCCCGATAATATACAATCCATCCCCTGTTAGTTTCAGTTAGGTATTTCATTTTTCGTCCTGGATTTTATGGGCTCTGGATAGATTCGGAGCCATACCGGAGGAAATGTCATGCTTTTATATGTTGTTTTCTATCAGCTCGGTAATAATCGATCATTATAGTTAAAACACATTCCAATTTGGGTAATTGATTCTTAGTTCTGAGTCAAGATCGGTTCTATACCAGGATTTTACTACTCAAACATTACCTTCTTACCAATCAAGATCGAGATTTTCTCTAGCTGGATAGATTCGGTTAGTTACTCTTTTAATTGGCACGACAATAAATCATACATTTCCATTTTTTAAGCCCCGTATTCACATACCGTTCACATCTTTGTACCTATTGAATAATACAACCTACTGCTTTACTACTCAGGGTAAGACTTACATTTCCGCTTATCGTTTATCGCATTTCTGTCGTTTAAACTTATCGTCTACGGCATATCGTATTTTTCTCGTTTGAACTCATCTTTCCCAATATATTTGATTTCGCAATCGTTTATATTCTGATTAGCATCGAAAATGTTGACCCACAGCAGTGAAAATTTAGTGGATTTACAAGCTGGTGAGTCTGTAATTTGTAGCATCTGCAACGGACCAGTAAGCAACCTAGATTTACTTGAAGCTCGTTGTAAGCACTCTTTTCATAAGCTTTGTTTCGAAAATCATCTTAAGAACAATGACAAATGCCCTATCTGCGACGATAACTCAGAGTCGAGGGTTGAAACCGAAGACCGTGTTGAACAATTAATTCAAAATTCGATGCAGGCCATTCAAGCAAACATGCTACAATCAGTGACAGAACAAATAACTATGTCGTTTACCCGATTGAATGGATCAGCTTTCGCAAATAACGGGCGGAGTCAGCTGCAGCAAAATCTACAAGCTAATTTTGGTCGAGATGGTTCCGAAACTAACTCAGAACGAAATGATATTCGTCGTGTTCGGAATTCCCCTGATGTTCGTAGCGACCGTAGTGATCTTGCCTCGGATCGACCAGATAGGATTTCAAATAGAATATCCAATTGGCGTATTAAATTCAACGGCTCCTCTAGCGACATTGCCATTAAAGATTTTATTTACCGCGTAAATTGTCTCACTTCACAGTGCCTGAACGGCAGCTTCGAAATACTTTCTCAGTTCGCGAAATTATTGTTTGCAGGTCCTGCTTTAGCATTTTATTGGCGTGTCCATAGATCAGCAGACAACATGAGTTGGAATGTATTATGCAGGCGTTTGAAAGAGCGATATCAAGATCAAAGATCTGATCGCGAGATTAAAAGCGTCATGCGTCGCCGTAAACAGGGTAGAACCGAAAGTTTTGATGACTTTCTGGACGCTATGCTTTCCATTGCCGATTCTCTCCGCGAACCAATGCAGGATAGCAAGATTGCGATTGAAGTTCGCCACAATCTTAATCCGGAGATTAAACATGAATTGTTGCATATAGACACCCCAAACTTAGCAACATTGCGTAGGGAATGTCACCGTCACGAAGAATTCTTTCGTTGCACTCGGGCTAAGCCGACGAGACAGGCCACAGATACCACGATTGCCTAAAATCCCGCCGTATTTTCTGTTATGGTTGTGGCACACCGGAGGTGTACAAGCCCAACTGCGCAAAATGTAAACCGGCTATAAAAAACTCCAAACCGGACATTCGTTGGGTCAAGAAGACGGATGTCCGCAATCAGTCTCAGTAATACCTGTAGAGCCAGACTCTTCGGGTAGTGATGAACAATCAATATTGCCCGACACTTAAACGGACGTACCAATAACCGAACCTTTTAACCCATATCATCTGCGGTTACTGGAGTATGCAAAACGTTAATCCCAGATACTCCAGCCCAATTTCCCCGTCGGTCGCAAACGACGATCTTTACGGCGAATTCGCAAATTTTGGACTCGCAAGAGATCCTTCAAACTTTTCACTGTGTCATCTCTCATTACCAAAAAAAATGACATCCGACCTTTCACAAACATCGACATATTCGATCATACGTATTTAGCTCTCCTAGACAGCGGTGCTAACAAAAGCGTCATTGGTGGCGAGCTAGCTCAACAAATAATATCAACGCAGCCATTTGACAGATTTAAATCAGTTGTACGAACTGCCGATGGCCAGAGACAATCTGTTGCTGGCGTGATCACAATTGCCCTGACTTATAACTCTATAAATAGCAATTTCGAATTTTTGATAGTTCCTTCCATTAAGCAGAGCGTGATATACGGAATGGATTTCTGGTTAGTATTCGGAATCTCTGTCAATAAGTCACCAATAATAAACGAAATCGATTGCGAATTAGAGGAGGACTCTTCTCAAATACAATTGTCGAATTTACATAAATCCAAACTGAGCAAAGTAATCGAATTCTTTCCATCATTTGAAAGCGAGGGTCTAGGATTGACAAACTGATAGAACACAATATTGATACTTCCAATGCAAAACCAATCAAACAAAGACTTTATCCACTTTCCCCAGCTAAGGAAAAACTGTTGTGCATCGAAATCGATCGGATGATCAAAATGGATGTGATAGAAGAGGCTCCTTCATCGCCGTGGTCATCTCCACTTATTTTGCACGTCAAGCCCGGCAAGGTACGATTTTGTCTGGACGCGAGAAAATTGAATGCAGTCACTGTAAAGGACGCATATCCCATTCCTATAATGGATGGACTGCTAAGTCGCCTTCGCGTGTGATAGTGTACCTCGACGACTTGCGTGTTCTGTCAAACAATTTCGAGGAACATCTTGTGCATCTGCCGGAAGTGGCCACACAATTACGCAAAGCCGGACTGACAATTAATATTCATAAAAGTCAGTTTTGCCTGAAATCAGTAGACTATTTAGGATACGTAGTTGGCGAAGGCACACTTCAAATAAACCCAAACAAGATCAACGCTGTGAGTGAATTTCCTGTCCCTAAGACCCAAAAACAGTTGAGAAGGTTCTTAGGTATGACTGGTTGGTACCAGCGATTTATTTCAAATTATTCCACAATTATCTTCCATCTCACAGAGTTATTGCGTGGCTAATCTCTAACTTGGAATGATCAAGCTCAAGAGGCTTTTTTGGCAATTAAGAAATTCAGGATGTACATCGAAGGTCATAGTTTCAAAGTAGTCACCGATCACTCAAGTCTTAAATGGCTAATGAATCAATCCGATCTAAGCGGCAGATTGGCTAGGTGGGCTATTAAACTTCAGGGTTATACTTTCAAAATTAAGCATCGCAAAGGCACGCAAAATATAGTGGCAGACGCTATGTCTCGATCATTCGAGGATATTGGTAAAGTTGCGGCAATAGATCTCGAAATCCTTCCCGAAATTGATCTTTCATCAAACGCATTCCATTCTGAAGATTATTCTGCGCTCAGAGACAAATTTTCGTCTGCAAACATACCTGATTTTCGAGTCGTAGACGAGTTTATCTATCATCGGGCCACGTTCCCTAATTCTGATGACGTTTCACCAGACGATTGCTGGAACTTGTTTGTACCCGAGTCATTGCGCCAGGATGTAATAAGTTCAGCTCATGATCAACCAACATCTGCTCATTGTGGAATAGCTAAATGCTTATAGCGTATTAGGCGGCGTTTCTACTGACCAAACATGGTTATCAACGTTCGTGATTACATACGGAGTTGCGAAACGTGTCAGACCACTAAATATCCCAATCATTTTTTAAAATCACCAATTGAAGCTCAATTAAAAAGCGATAGGATATTCAAAGATTTATTTGTTTTGTCGGTTTTTTTTTTTGGAACGCAGTGAAGGAAGCATCCCCGACCCTATAAAGTATATATATTCTAGATCAGGATCAACAGCCGAGTCGATCTCGCCATGTCCGTCTGTCCGTTTCTACGCAAACTAGTCCCTCAGTTTTAAAGCTATCGGAATGAAACTTTGCAGTTAGGCTTCTATATACTCTCACTCGTACATATGTCGGAACGGGCCGGATCGGACGATTATATCAAATAGCTGCCATAGGAACGATCCGAAAAATTTTCAAAAAAAAATTATAACTTTGTCAGTTTTCAAAGAATTTTCACCAAATTTGATATTTGCCCATTTAGTATTATTTCCGAATTTCGGTTTTAATTTCATGAAAATCGGCTGACTATATCCTATAGCTTCCATAGGAACAATCAGGAAAATAAAAGAAAAAACCATAACTTTGTCAGATTTCAACATATTTTCACCAAATTTGATATTTAGCCATATTTTAGTATTTCTGAATTTTGATTTTAATTTCATAAAAATCGGATGACTATATCCTATAGCTTCCATAGGAACAATCAGGAAAATAAAAAAAAAATATAGCTTAGCCGTGTTTCAAACCATTGCCATCAAATTTGAGATTTGGCCACAAATTATTATTTCAGAATTTCGTTTTTTATTTTTATTTTAAACTCTGCAAGGGTATACAAACTTCGGTGAGCCGAAGTTAGCTTCCGTGCCGTGAAAAAGTTTACTGCAAAGGTAGTCATCAATATGTTGCGCGATGAAATCTTTTCATGCTTTGGTGTGCCCGAAACAATCGTGAGTGATAACGGAACTCAATTTAAAAGCCGTGATTTCACCGATTTTCTTTCGAAGTATGGCATTTGACATATGTTCACTGGTGCTTATGCTCTACAATCCAACGGAGCTGAGAGAGTCAACCGTTCAATCAATGCAGCTCTAAGAGCCTACATTCGTTCAGACCAACGCGAGTGGGACGTATTCGTCAGTAGCATCAATTGCTCTCTTCGTAATTCGATACACCAATCCATTAGCATATCGCCTTATCATGTAGTTTTCGGTCAGGAAGGGACAAATTTCATAGGATTCGCGCGAACATTGACAAACATTTGAACAAGGCTTATGAAGCAAATCAAATGTCGCATAATCTCCAAACAAGACCACGTTCTTTTGAAGTTGGCCAAGAAGTTGTCAAAAGGAATTTTGTCCTTAGTAGCGCAGCAAAGGATTTTAACGCGAAACTGGCACCTGTAGGTATCAAAGGTCGAGTCAAGGAAAGGATTGGCCGATCGATTTATCTCCTAGAGGATATGAACGGCAAGGAACTAGGGAAATTTCATGCCAAGGACATTTGGTAGCTGCTTTGTCTCCTTTTTAGTTTTTATTGTTAGTCACAGGGACTAAAAATTAAATCTGTGGTTGTGGGATCCAGTCGCAAGTTGGCAAGTCCTAACTGCAGGAGCCAGTCGCGAGTTGGCAGGTTCTTAGCCGATCGCATCCAACCAGTGTAAAAAAAGCTCTAGTCTGGCTAATTTTTAGCGAATTCTCGGCGAAATACAGGATTTCCCAAAAGGCGTCAGGGCTAACTCTGGTCACTTCGCTAATTTCCGGTCTCTTTTCTCTGGATGGCTTTTGTGTACAGTCGATTTTAAACAAAGCTGAAATTTTAAATCCACGTGCATCTTGTGTTTATTATCACAAATATTCTCATTAAACACTGCCAAATTGTGCACATTGTGTTTCTGCATTTCTGCAGTAAGCATTTCCAAGCGCGATCAATCGCCAGTGAAATAATAGTGAATATCCCAAAACCAGCGTGCATCAACCCAAAAGGTTTATTTTGGAGACCTTATAGACCACACAGCCAGGGCTGCTGCCACAAAATTTTGCCCTCAACCGATCACTTGGAGTGTAGTTGGGAGAACAACGATAAGTGATAGTTGGTGCGCATCTGGAGCCTTCGCCACGTGCGGCGGGAAGCCCCGCTTTCCATTTTCTTCGCTGTCAGCTAACAGCGATCGCCAGCGCCCCTGTGTGGTGTCCTCTCGGCGTTCTTTGCGCGTGCTGCGAGGAGCACCTTTTTCTCTGCGTGTGCGACGAAGAGCACCCCTACGTCACGTGTTCTGCGAGGAGCACCCCTACGTCACGTGTTCAACGAAGAGCACCTCTACTTCACGTGTTCTGTCAGGAGCACCCTTTTCTTCGCGTGCTAATAGGAGCACCCCTACATATTCGGTGTTTTCTTCTTCACAAACATCAACCCTTGTTGTGACGCTCTCGTTGGTTGATGGTGCTTGCATGGCCAATTGGACATTTGGACAACACGAAGCTGACAATCTGCTGCATCCGTTGCGTGTAGCAGCTCGAAAAGTATCATTAGTATATTTGTTTTGATTCTTAATTCAGTTAAGCTTATTTACTTATAAATATCTTCGATCCTACTTTAGCTTATTATTATAACAATTTGATCACACACATATGTATATATATAATTCGACTTTCTCCAAACCTAAATTAACGACAGCTACGTAACTCATCAGTCATCAGGCCTGCTGACATCGAGGGAGTTAGCGTAAGTACGTCATAGCCGTCAAAACAACTAAAAATATGTAAGCTTGTATATATATATATAAACATATTATAATAAAAATTCCCACAAAGTTTAGTTAAAGTTATTAATATTTAATTTAATTCAATTGCATTCATATTATTCATTCATATTATAAGGGATAGAGCTTAATTCAAACAGTAAAACAAAAACAAAGAATGTAACGTAAACACTAATTTGCCTTATTTAATTAATTACTTTTTTATTCTCGTCAGTTACATTACTAAAAACTAAAGCATAAGAAGTTTCTTTAACGTAAATATATCTTTTGTAGGAATAAGGATTAGATGTAGGAAATGTACCGAATTATCGTTCTCGTGAATTATATGGATATCGTTATGGAATAGATGACTTTTTGTTGGGCACCTGAGGTCATGTAAAGCAGCGGTTGTATTTGGGTGGGGTCTAATGGGACTTCGCAGGTAGGGTGGGTATAGATCGAGGCTAATAACATCTGGGTCTCATCTTCTATAGGTACATCTTTCCGTCTGCTTCCCTAACCGATGGGTTCTTCTTTTTTGCCGCTATCTATCTCTGTCTACAACTATTAATTTTGTGACACATTTGTTTATCTTAGCATCGAACCCACGCCCATTTACCCTGAGCATGCCGGTCAAAAGTAGACAGAGGGTGTTAAGGTAAACAACGCTCGACGAGTGTGTTCGTTACAGAGTACTTTTCAAAAGGTTCTTGTTAATTTCCAGATCAATGAAGAAAGGAGCAAAGTATGCAGTCTGTTTGAGGAGTTTGCTGACGTATTCTCCACAGGATTGCAAGGCATAGCGTTTCGTAGCAGACAATTCACTGCATTAATCACCACGGAGGGATTGTTTGAGATTAAATGTCTTCTGTTTGGGCTAAAGAATGCACCTGCGGTGCTCAATAGACTCATGGCAGAGTTACAGAAGCAAAACCTTTAATGGAATGTACGAAAAGCTCGAAAGGATTCTTCGAGTAATGCGAGATTGCGGATTAACTTTGAATTAAGCAAGTGTGAGTTGTACAAGCAATCAATCACATTTTTAGGCCATCAAATACGCACTGATAGAATCAGCCCCGGAGAGGTCAAAACTAGTGCCATTGCAGAATTTGTAAAGCCAAGAAATGTCACTGAAGTGTGACAGTTTCTGGGTCTGACAGGATATTTCCGGAAATTCGTAGCCGGATATGCAATAATATCAGAGCCATTGCGAGTCCTGTTGCGGAAGGACCAACAGTTCAAATGGGAACAGCCACAAGACGATGCTTTTGAAGAACTGAAGAAAAGCCCTACGTCAAAACCTGTGTAGCGGGTTGCAAGGTCTGTGTTGTATTGCAACATTTTGGTAGTTTTCGACAGATCAGCGGCGGTGGGACCCATAAAACGGTAGCTCATTCCGGGTGGGGTAGGTTCTTGCTGAAATCTAAACTAGGCACTAAGAATTTTAATTTATAAAGTCCCTCAACAAAACAATAAGCCTACTCATAGGCAAAAAAAATGTAAGCGAAATCCAATTAACTTTAGGGCTATAGTTGATCTTCAAAAGAATTGTAAGGGGGTGGCGTTGATGTTAGGGGCCACAAGTGTTCTTAACCCACCCAACCATGTCTCTTCCCAAGAGGGGAAAACCCAAATGTTAATGTCCCCTTCTCTAATTTAATTTGTACCCCCATGTCTAAAATAATAACTTAGCAATTCATTGTCAATTCAATTCTGTATAATTCGCATTTCATATAATATAATATAATTCATATAATTTCATCTTGCAAGTTAATTTGTTTTTAATATTTTAATACATTGCTAAATTTACATATTCTTATTTATTGTTTAAAATTTTTTTTCAGAATTCTATTTCGTTACATAACTAACTTTTCTCGGATCCAGTTCCAAATAATTAAGTTTTAAATTGTTCCAACTAACTAAGTTTTAAATTGTTCTAAATAACTAAGTTTTAAATTGGATTTTATTTTTCTATAGTGACATATTTTTCTTTAAGTCGGGGGGTATATTTATTTTATTTCAAATCAATTTATTTTTATCCAACTATTCGTACTCTTAATTCAGATTTTTACGGTTCTCTCTAATTTAAATTTTAATATGTAGAAATTTACCCGTCATAACAGCCATGATAATATATTATATATATATAAATATATGTTCTCATGTTGTTGTCATTCCAAAACTATTTTGTGAGTACATCACAGATCAGCCAAAGAAACGCTGTTAGCACAAACTTATCTCGCAGCGAAACATAATAATCAAAACAAAGACGAACCATGCACCTGAGTTGGGCCGGTCTTCATGAGCTGCATTTTCTTCCACAATTAACTCTTCTATTGATGCATGAGCTCGGGTGCAATTATGAGGTTTGTTTTTATACCATGTACCAAAGGTACACAGGTATTATAGTTTTGTGCGAGTGCGATTTTCTGTAACAGGCAGAAGGAGGCGTGGCAGACCCCCAACAGATACCTAAATATTGGTCAGGACCACTAAAGGAGTCGATATAGCCATGTCCGTCCGTCCGTCCGTCTGTCTGTCCGTCTGTCTGTATGAACGCCTAGAGACACCAAACATTGGATTTAGACTTCTTATATCTCCACGCAGATCAAGTTTGTTTTAAATTTTTGCTGCTCCCCTTTTTGGAGGGGCTATTTGACAAAAACGTATAGCTCCTAAATTTATAAAGTTATGTAAACCATATTGAAAAGCTTAATGTATTTTATCAAAATACACAGATTGTCCAAATTTAATTGCGATCGTGCCATAAATAGCGGAAATATAGGCTTTTTTCTATACACACATTACGTGTACAAGAGGCAGCCCAAGCAGAGGGCTCCAAATAAATCAAAACGTTCATTAAACTTTTACTTATGTTCACATTACTATGAAAATAAGATTACTCATTTTGAATTGGTTGGTGGTGCAGCTGGCTAAGCTGAAGTCTTTTTGAAATGTTAGTTGTCACGGGTTCGAATCCCGTCGGCGACGAGTGAAAGCTTTTTTTTTATTTTTAGCAAATTTTTTTTTTTTTTTTCCAGTAAATCAAAATAATTAAATAATAATAAAAAAAATGCAAGCAAAGAACTATACTTAATATTTTGAAAAAATTCCTTATGCCTGGGGTTGATTCGAACCCAGGCCAATTGCTTACAAAAATGTATGTGTAGTTTTACCCACAGAGCTATCGACTTTGCTCTTGAATGGGAAGACATTTGCATTATATGTAAATTTGTCTCAGTTTTTTATTCTATTATCTTTCTTTTATATAATTTTGGGACGCGCCTTGTAATGGTACATGGTATTCTACTGTCGGGACACCCGACTGTATGTCCATCTTGTTATTATTAGTTTTCGCTGTTCTTTTTAGCACTGAATTTTAGTTTGTGGTTTTTATTTAGTTATTTTTCTGCCATGTTCTATTGGTTCTTTTTAATATGTGGGCCAGAATAAAAACTCACCCACTCCTGTTGCTTGATGAAGGCCTTCATGTTGCTTCAGAGTCAATGCTTTATGGCTGTGGACTTGAAACAATTTATAAGTTGATTGATGGCTCCATTCGCGGTAAACTGGCGGATTTAGAACCAGGTGTTGTGAGGGGAGTTTTAGTTTTTTATATTTAATTAATTGCGTTTTCTTTTATTATGATTAGTTTACTTTTAGGTTATCGTAAGGTTTTTAATTGGTGTTTATTTTTTTAAAGATTTCTTTAGGTTGAATTGTTTGTTGATGGAAATAAATTTTTATGGGGGCCCGTTGGAATCCCTCGTTGCCAATTTTCCTCTCTACTTCTCCTCCCGACCACTTTGTTTTTTTTTTATTTTTCGAGGGGTTATGACTGAGCCATACAATCACCAAGGTCCGCCAATGAAAAGGTCACATCCAGCGCGAAAGTTGGCTGTTTTTTATAAGGTGGCTGTCGTAGGGCCAAATTAGAATTTGATAGTTTTCACGAATTTTCACAAAATATTTGCCGTGTAGGTCTGTTTAGCTGCTGTAGGGTTATTTAAATCCGACTCAATAGCTGGCCACTTTCCGTGACGCGGGATGCGTCCGGATTTATTAGATTGCCTTTAGACTTGTAGGTCCACGTTTTTTCGGCACCTTGCATCTATATAAAATCTATATAAGAGCACTTTGATCTGCTCAGATTGGCGACATGAAACAGAAAGACGGGAAGCTTGGCTTGCAAGCTTCATCAGAGCTCTCTAGTCAGAGTTGGGGATGTATTTTGATAAGCCCCTATTTGTCATTCACAGCGAAGTGTCGAATTAGGTGAGTAATTGGCATTACTATGGCGGGCTATGGCCAAAATTTTAAAACTCGACGATTTTTATAAAAACCTTTCTTTCCAAAGGCTCGTATAGGGAAGAAATAATTCTTGCCATAAGGCAAATATTACACCTGTGGTAACTAGCTATCGCTTAGATGCTGAACATGAAGTTCATACAGATGCCAGCGCCGTTGGATTAGCCGGAGTTTTGATGCAGAGAGATCAACTAAAACCAATCGCATACTATAGCCGAGCCATATCCAAGCCAGAGAAGAATTTTCATAGTTACGAACTAGAAGCCTTAGCCGTTGTCGAGTTCTTGGAGCGATTCAAATATTATATTTATGGATAATTGGTAAAGGTTGTCACCGATTATAATGCGCTTAAAACATCCATGGAAAAACGAGAGCTGATACCACGAATTGCAAGATGGTGGTTACGAATCCAGGAGTTTGATATCGACATTGTTCATCGAGCCTGAACACAGATGTGCCACGTTGACGCGCTGAGCAAAGCGCCAGTTGAAGATGCACACAAGCTGGATACCGCATCCCTGAAGATATCTAAAGCGATTATTGATGAAGCTGACTGGTTGTTTGCAATACAATTACAAGACGAGAAAATCAAAAAAGTTGTTGCTGATATAAAAGCCGGGAAGAAATCTAAAAACGCCGACTATGTAATCGAGCAAGATAGCCTTTTTCGCAAATATAACAACAAGATGCTATGGGTTGTGCCAAAGCAACTAAGATTCCATTACAAAACATCAGGCGGACGCCAGGAAGAACAGTACCTCTATGATGACATCAAGCCGATTCCCTTTTCGACAGTGCACATGGATCACCTGGGAACGTTTCCGAAGAGTTCGAAACGTAACGAACATATTTTGGTACTTGTCGACGCGTTTACAAAATTCATCATAGTTCGAGCAGTAAAAAGCACAGCAACCAAACATGTCTTAGATGCCCTGCAAGAAGTCACCAGCTATGTGGGAATGCCAAATAGAATCGTCACCGATCGAGGTACCGCTTTCACCTCAAAGGACTTTGAGAAATACTGCAAGACAAACAACGTGAAGCACATTCTTAACGCAGTTAGAGCTTTAAGAGCCAATGGTCATGCAGAAAGCACAAACTGAATGATTTTGTCAATGCTTTTGCCTTCGAACGAAAACGAAAATCGCTGGGACGAAATGTTGCGATCGATCCAGTTGATCATCATTACAATGGTAAACAGCACTACTAAATGCTCCCCATTCCAGCTTCTATATGGATATGAGCATGGTATGATATGAGCTAAGCATGATGACTGATGCCGAGTTGGAGAAGCTTCGAGCTGACGCTGCGACCACAGTTAACGACCACAGAGCCGCTGCAAAGAAGAGATATGATGTCAGCCATTCCAAACCAACTGTCTATAACTTAGGAGACCTTGTCTTGGTTGAAAACAAGCCGTTTAGCACGGGCACCTCATGAAAATTGGAACCGCGATACAAAGGACCTTTTATTGTATCCAAGGTGCTGCCTAACGACCGATATCTTGTCGAAGATATCCCACATGCACAACGAAAGCAGAGACACTACAAATCAGTGTATTCATCAGACAAGATGAAACGCTGGTGTGAACTTTCACCTGAAGAGCCAGACGAAGATGACGACGAGAAGGACGAACCAGACCAGTAATCTCTCGAGGACGCTGCGATTGTCAGGAGAGGCCGAATGTGACGAGCAGGTTGTGTTCCAGGAAAAGTCCCACGTCACAAACCAATATCATTTAAGCAATAGTTAAGCAATGATAAGAAACGATACCAAGAAAAGAACAAGAAGTAGAGAGTTCGAGTTGCACGAGAAGAAGAAAAGAATTAATATAAGTTCTATTTAGTTTTCTTATGTTCACTGCTCTTATTCATATCCAATAAACATTACTCCACCACTCGGAAAAGCCATTCCTTTACACATTAAATGATTTATTGCTTGTTGTTTTACAGGAGGCATCAAAAACTACCCGCAGTTTTGTGGTACTACTTTCGGGCTGTAATACACAGTGTATGGAATGAAGTAGTGATCCGAGGGTACGTGCAAAGACATTGGAATATACAAGATTCGTAACGCCATACGATTTTTTTCGTTGCCATTAAAAAAGCAGCTTCATATTGCAAAAGGAATGTATGGACGTTCCTCATCTTTGTGATTGTACTGTCTTTGGTACGTGTGTGGGATGCACTAGCTTCATGTGTCCAAGACGTTCATACTCTTCCATGGAATCTACGTATCCTTTCTAGACTTCTGGTGTCGTTCTAAAGCCAAGAATCTATTGGATGCTGTTCTCTGAGATGCCCCCAGAGCTGAATTTCCTTCAAAGAATGGAAGTTTTACAATGAATTTTCCATCTATTGCAACCTGTAGATTTCCTGCGAAATGAGATTCGCAGTGACTTTCAATTGGAAATCGAGCCTTTTCTTTGGTGTATAGATTCTCTAGTGTCCAAAATTGCTTTAGTAGCGTATCAACCTCCTCCTCGGTGGTTGCAGCTGCACAAAATGCCGCTGAGTCGTGCTCAGCACGAATTCTTCCGGCCACAATCCATCCCAGCTTTGTATTTTGGAGAATCGGGCCTTCCAGTTTTATCAGCATTTGATTTGGCAGTAGCAAAGAATAATAATGCTCTGCGCCGATGAGCATGTCAATTTTTCCTGGCTTGTCGATGTTTGGATCGGCCAGGGTGACGTTGTTTGGGACTTGAACTTGTAAGGCAATGAATTCATGAGCTGGTTGATCAGCTATGATATGAGAAAATCATCGCATTAGTATATCAAATGAGTCCGTTTGCAGAAAGGACAAATTGGTTGCCTTCCAGCGCTGTCAGAAGTGCATGTTGGGCTCTTCTGCTCCTTTTTTGGTTGCCGACTGCGTTTTCCTGTTCCCAGTACTCGGCTTCGCTGGTCCAGGAAGCTCAGTATTGGGTCGAGACCTTGAAGTTCTCTCGAATCGTCAAACGACTGTTCGTATGGAGCTCTATTCGCAAAATCTCATTTTTGCTTGATGATGGCAATTATGATTGTATCCCAGCTGGATACATCAATGCCTAGTCCCTTTAATTATGCTAGAGACTCAATTGTTGTAATATACAACTCTTATAGTGACTTTGGATCGTCACTGTTGTTTGCAGGAGGCGATTGAGAATCGTATCTGCTACATGGCGGGGATGGTTGAATGCATCAACTAATATTTAATTTTCTTTTTTAAGATAGATATGCCTTATTTATCTTTCTGCCTCTCCAGTCATGGTGGTTTTGAGGTACAACATCTTCCTGACTGTGGGCATGCTGGTATCATGGACCATGCATTTGAATAGATTGAAGAACTGAGTCCATTTGAGTAGATCCCCATCGAAGTTTGGCAAGCTGACTCTGGGCAAAAGCACATCTTCATTGCCTGATATACTTGTTTGTGCCCCCAAGACTCTCTGCACATCCCCTTCTAGTCGGAGGAATGACTGCATGTCGTATCCTTCATTGACCGGGTCTTCGTATTCTTCATGAACCAAAAAATGGATCGCTTGATATTGGGACTATAATGAGTTTATTGACTCCCTTGTTATGGCCCTTCCGGTCTCTGAATAATCTTTCAGAGCCCGTTTGATTGAGTCGGAAATCGCCCTTTGTCGCCGACATGCTGATATCAGCTTGCGTGTAGGTTGCGCTAAGCTTCCAACGTCTGCAGTTTAGTGCCGAGGAAGGTTCCCAAGAGTAACGGAACTTTCCAAGTTGATCTGTATCAGGAAGATTCCCAAGAGTTACGGAATCTGTCCTGTGATTTACGAATCACGGTTAACGTGTTCGTCACCAAAATATATGTTTGGTGTGTGAATGATAAAACTCAGGAAGATTTCCCAAGAGTTACGGAATCTTCCTGCGGGTTGACGTGCACGGTTAACGTGTTCGTCGGGGTCACCAAAATGTTTGTGAGGAGGCTTAGATGCCTGACAGATAGTGCAAACTATTGCCGTTTGTTGTCGCTACTAGCATTTGGAACTATGTGGACGATTGCGTTGGTTTGGTTGGGTGAATGAGGGTCTGAAGACACAGCGACAGCCTCTGATGCATGAGTAAAGCTTCTGTTTGAGGTAGAACTCTTACTGATTTTAATAATGAAACTTAATAGTATTTATAGGTACAACTATGCTTATGTTAACAGAAATAACGTATAATAAATAGTGTGGGCTACTGTGAATGTGTGTTATTGCTAGCTACTGAGACCATTGCGGCAGCTAATTTCCTCATATCAGCAGACTATGCATATTCGCTTGGCCTGGTAATTTGATACCTTATTTTCGATAACTGCATGTTGCTGCGACTGAAGAGTTATACATAATTGTTATTGTGTATGAATATTATTGCTTATAATTAAATAATGCTGCGACTGAACACTTCTTCCTTTATATTATGTGCGCGGCACGCGTCACAATGGGTAAATATTGTTTAACACTGTAAAAATGAACGAAGTACGTTCAGGTGGTCTTACACAAAAAATTGTTAAACAATCGTCATGATTTTTACTTTAAATGATAGATGTGTACATTCATAAACTATAAACCAAACTAAAAACGGTAGGTTAGCTTAGGCTTGTACAGGTAAATTATTACCTGCCAGGTGTCCATTATATTCACCGTTTTTGGCTAAAGTAGAAGTAAATGCTTAATCTTTTAAATAGTTTTAGTTTTATGTTTATTTTATTAAATCAATAAAAATAAAGTTATGGCTTTGTTTAAAAAACATTTACCTGTTAACAACTCTTTAAACATATTTGATTCCTTAAGCCAAGTTTGTTTTATTATCTGCTGATATTAGTTAAAAAGTTTCATCACTTACCTATACATAGGTTTTGGGTTCCCGTATGCCACACATGGCAATGCTACCGGATATCCAGCTCGAACTATTAGGTTGGTAATTTTATCATTTATAATAGGTGAAACAATTTCACTTAAATCTGAAACATAATCTTTAATAACTATTAAGTATAAAGATTAACTTTTTTTTATTGTTTATTATTTTTTTCCTAGGCTAATATATGATAATAATGATATAAGATTTGCGCTCTTGTGGATTTGTGCAAAGAGATAAATAAAAAATACAATTGCGGTGTTTCAAAATATATTTATAAAAACGTCACAGGGGAAGAATCATGGAACTATGCCTATTATCCAGACCCAAAACAACAATTGACAATAGTCGAGTCCGTCCAACAGTATGGTCCGCGGCCCCTGGCATCTCTGGCAGAACGACGGTGGCCATCTCCGACAACAACAAGGTACCACACAGCTCTAGCCGAGGGAGCGACACCGTTTTATTTGGGGCCACTCGAGTCTTTGCAGTCAGCAGGTTCACTATAACCGTAGACCCAACCATGACACGGACGTAAATGGCTGCGCCGTACGCCTTCTGTGAAGCGTCGCAGAACCCGTGGTGCTCGACCTTTAGGTGTGGTCGGAACGCGACCCATCGAGGAACACGAATCTGATTAAGCACCGAGTAATTTTTCAGGAAGTCAACCCATCGCTGACAGAAATCTTGAGGGAGGGCGTCGACCCTAGATCCAGAAGCCAAATGTCCTGCATGAACATGCGTAAAGAATGTCGTTCAGACTGGTCCCGTTTGCGGACGGGCTCGAAGCATTGAAGACCACCCGCACTTTAGTGGTCGTGCTTTCGGGCTTGAAGACGGCATGATGTGGAAGATAGTAGGTAGCGGAACTGCTCGTGGGAGAGACCTCGGTCATGTGGCCTAAGTCGATGTATTCCTGGATTACCGATTCATAGCGGGCCTTAAGGGGCGGATCCCTCTTCAGGCGCTGCTCATTACGCAGGAACTGAGGACCGTGAAGCCGATAGCTCGGAACCCTTCTGCTCGGGGTCGCGTAAGGGGAGCCACACTCGTCTCTTCTCGTCGTCTGGACAAAATTGTGCTCGCAAACTGAATCCGATTCCGAACTGATCTGTGAGGGCACATCTTCATCCTCCCTGATGAGCTGATCCAGGGAGTCACCGAGGCTGCGGGCAACTCGTGTGGAAAAAACGGACACGCTGCGGGGGCTGGCTGGAGATAATGGGCCAAAAATGATCTCCTGACTGAGAAGCGACCCGCAGATGTTAGCCTTGGAATTACCGAGGAGAATAGACGGAAGAATGTCAGCTCCTATTAACACATCGCCTTGGGTGCTCTCAAAGAAGTTGGGGAATGGAATGTCGGGCAGCCCCTTGACACGATCTCGCGGAATCGGATATGATGGCAGATTTCCTGCCAACTGCGGAAGAACGTAAGCCGCAGACGGCGACCGAATGGAGAAATGGCACAATTTAGTAGACTGCGCGGAAATGGTCTGATTAAGACCGGAAACTTGGGCTTGAATCGTCTTGAAGGGAAGCTTGACAAGGTTGAACAGTCGTTCCGTTATGAAGGTCGCTTCGGACCCTGAGTTGATCAGTGCTCGTGCCTGGAAGCTGCACCCCAAATGGCACACGTTGATAAAGGCCGTGCCCAGTAGGACGGCTCCTGACCCGGAAGCGAACTCCTGCACATCCGACTGATCCTCTGAGCCGTTTGTGCTTCTGGCAGTTTGTGCGGGTCGAGCCCTTGCTATAGTACGCGGACTTGGAGCGGTAGCGAACGGATTACCGCGGTGCAGGAGGGTGTGGTGTCGGCTGTGGCATGTGAAGCAGGTATGGGCGCTCGTGCAGTCTCGCTGCTGGTGCCCTCGGGCAAAACAGTTCAAACATAACTGCTTACTCTTAATGTAGTCAGAGCGCCCATTTACGTCCATTTCTAGGAAACGCGGACATAAGCGAATATGGTGGGTCTCCCTCGAACAGAGATCGCAACCCTTTTGGCCCGGAACCACTCGAGCCTCCGAGCGGGGGCAGTAGGAAGTCCCGACCTTGGCGGAATTTGCCCGGAGCCACTAGGCCTGACGTCGTCGATGGCCTCCAGAGTGCGATGGCGCTCTGTCAGGAAGTTATCTAATTCCTTCCATGTTGGAATTTCGGCCTTATTATGTACGGATAGCTCCCACATAGAAAGTGTGACTTTAGGGAGCTTTGAGGAAATCATAAATACCAGGAGACAGTCCCAAGCCTCAACATTGATGGCGGACATTTCTAGGGCTGTCAGACAACTCTAAATGGTAGCTTGCAGCTCCTTCAGTGGGACCCCGGACTTTTGAGAAATAGCCTGAATGAAAAGGATCTTCAACTGGCTATTGACCAATAGCCGCCGGTTCTCAAAGCGGTCTGTGAGACTTTGCCACGCTGCGACAAACCCCTCATGGGTAAGCGGAGCCTTAGAAACAATGCATATTTTCGGAGCAGTGGCATGTAAAGTAGAGAGAGAGATGGCGATAGAAATAAGGGATGGGGCAAAACTGTGGCAAAAACAAATTAAGTAGCAAGAACGTCAGAATACTCTTTTTAAAATTAGTGGGAATATTTATAAGAATTTTCGGTCGCCTGTTTTCGGTCTCGGTTGCCTTTCCCTTTCCCTTCACATTTGAAGTTTAAGTACTGTGCTGTGTGTCAATTTCTAAAATATTCGCATTATTTAATTACATACAATATAATAAATATATAAAAAGGTAATTTGAACAATTGGATTCAGCGCATATGGTCTTTGACAGTGCATTCGCGGCATAATTTTCATTAAATCATTAAAAAACGTCGTTGCAGAGGAGCTGCTCCTGATATACAACATAGACGGAGTAAATGGGAAGAAGAAGCTGAAGGCTTTCTCCAGTTTTTATGGAGTCCTACATACTACCATTAAAAACATAGCAACACTAAGTTGCATTATGTAAACTAATAAATTCAAGTAGACTAAAAAGTCGCACGCTGATAGCGGCATTACGCTAAGTCAGCATTCCCACGCTGACCGCATATATACATAAACATATGCCCATACGACACTCGCTCTTGAATATATACCTAAGATATTAATATGCGGCTGCGCCTCTGCTGTGGTTCAAGAGGCCATAGAGGCAGATCCAACTGCGGGACCAAAGCCCTTGATTATCGCCGAGTACAAGGCACGGACAGCAGCGAGGGAGCAGCCACCGAAAAAAAAGCGTGGTGGCTGCAAAGTAAAACTATTAAGCGCAAGACGCCTAAACATCGAGTTGCTAAAGACGGTAACCAACGAGGAAGACCGGCAGCGCTACAAAGAGCGCCTACAAGCAATCAATATTCAACTTCGCGGTGCGAAGTAACGCGGCGGGCTGCGTTAATCGCCATAGCCCTACCCGCCCCAATATATTTTAAGTTGCCGATGCGGTCTCCGCTGCAACAAAAACTTACTAACCAAATAGGGCACATCAATCATTAACTAACACATTGCACTCAGTCTTAAACTTAGTATAAGTAAAAATCTTGTAAACTTTCCAATTGCCACCTGTGTAAACTGAGTGTAATGAATTTATCCATTTATTAGGGAATTGATATCAAGTTTTAATTATTTCAATTTTAATATACCTTCAAGATATATCTATGTCTTTATTTTAAATAAGATCACGATGGGTGGCACAAGTTCAAAAGCGGACGATACACCGCAAATGTAGTAGATACTGTAGAAGTCGTGGACACAACGCCACATTTAGAAGCCCAGTATCTATTACTGTTGATTTTAGTAATCATCTCAGCCCTCTACTTAGCTTTAAAGCTATATTTGCTACATAAGAGATCATTAAAAAAGACCTATTTGAGTCGAGCCAACGATCTCGATAAGATATAATAACAAATAATTTTATTTAAATTTAACGATCTTGGATAGACCCTATCCTTTCCTACTTAGAGGAGTTTTGTAAAACAAGGCTAGAATTCTAGCTCAATCTTCACGACCCTATCTCTTTTCTAAGATTTTGCTTTAATTTCCAAACATCTGAATAAACATTTTTATATGAATAATTATCAAATTTAATTCACCTGTACTCTGGTGCGATTATATCGCTAAAATGTACATACATGGAATGGCTAAATCTAGCAACAGAAATAAATAACAATTGAGATGCTTTTGATAAATCATATAAATGCATCAATAAAACCGCGCCGATAAAAACTCAGACGCTAATATCTCATATAAAGGTATTGATAACTCAATACAATGCGTTACGAAACCTTATATTAATATACAAAAATTAGCTCACTGAAAAACATAAAGCTCAATGCTTAAAAGTTCACAGCTCATTCGGTAAGAGATTACATAATACTTGTGTTAGACACAGTATTATAATAAACATCCCAACCGATATTTCTGAAATAGCGGAATTCGACGAAAGCCACATAAAAAAACCTGGACGAGTCACAACCGAAAGAGGATTTAGATATAGAAAGCGATATCGAATCTGTAGAAGAAATATCTGAAATAGCGGAATTCGGCGAAAGCCAGATAAAAGACCTGGACGAGTCACAACCGCAAGAGGATTTAGATATAGAAAGCGATATCAAATCTATAGAAGAAATCAAAACAAACATAATACAACCAGTTAGAGTAAATATGGCTAATACAGTGGAAGCCCAGAGGGCATACCTTAAACAGGTATCCTCAACAATACCTGAATTTTATGGTAAGAAACTCCATCTAAACAGGTTTTTGACAGCTTTAAGGTTGACAAATCTAACTAAAGAAGATCAGGAAGCTTTAGCCGTAGAGGTCATAAAGACCAAAATTATTGGCCCACTGACCTATAAGGTAGAACACGCGACAACAATTCTGGCAATAATTACCATATTGCAGGCAAACTTAAAAGGCGAATCGCCAGACGTTATAAAAGCCAAATTATTGAATACGCAACAAAGAGGCAAGACCGCGTCTCAGTATGCTACTGAAATAGACAATATGCGTAAGCAGCTTGAAGCAGCTTACATAGACGACGGATTAGACGCCGACAATGCCGACAAATTTGCGACAAAAGAATCGATATCGGCAATGACTAAGAATTGTACCAACGAATCGCTCAAGATGATCTTGACAGCGGGAACATTCAGTACATTCAATGATGCAATGGAAAAATACATCCATTGCAGTACTGAAATTACAGGCAATTCCAACACCGTCTTATTCTATAACGGGAATAATAGACGAGGTAATAATAATGCCAACTACCGAGGTAGAGGCAGGAATAACTATAACCAAAATTATAACCAAGGTTATAATAACTATAACAATAGTGGTCGCGGAAACTACCGAGGCCGCGGTAACAACCGAGATGGAGGTAACCGAAGCGGATACCAAAACCAAAACACCCAGCATCAGAACAATAACAATAATAACCGACAGGTTCGCAATGTACAATCGGAAAACCAACAAACCCCCTTAAGCAACCAACAGTAAAATTATTTACATTAAAAATTAACCTGAGCATTTTTATAAAAGTACAACACCATAAAACAAATACACATTTAATTCTATTAATAGATACAGGCGCAGATATTTCACTGCTTAAAAATAAAGCAAATGAATACACTGCCTTAAACTTCAGTAATATATCAAATATTACAGGTATTGGGCAAGGAACCATACAGTCTATAGGCTCAATCGATCTTGACCTACGTATGCAGGATGTTCTCGTACCGCATGAATTTCATGTAGTACCCAAGAATTTTCCTATACCATGCGATGGCATAATCGGCTTAGATTTTATAAAAAAAATATAATTGTATATTAGAATTTCAGAAAACACAAGACTGGTTCATAATAAGACCCGATAATTTTCATAAACAAATTAATATTTCAATTCAACATAGTGTAGATTCAAACACATTATTATTTCCAGCTAGATCAGAAGTAATAAGACAAGTCAAATTACTAACTAGCGAAAAAACGGTTGTAGTCCCAAACCAAGAGCTACAACCTGGCATAATAATAGCCAGCACAATTGTCGACAGTGAAAATGCATACATTCGCATAATAAATACAAATACAAAAGACGCTATAATAAATAGCGCAGAAATAAAGAGCGAATCAATGCATGACTACGACATTTTCACACCCGACCCACAACAAAACAATAGGAGCAAAGAAGTTTTAAAAAAATTAAGATTTCCAATACAATTTGATGAGGTTCTTACAGACTTGTGTACGAAATTTAGCGATATTTTTGGTTTGGAAACAGAACCAATATCAGCTAACAACTTTTATAAACAAAAGCTCAGGCTAGGAGATAAGACACCGGTCTGGTCTATATTAAAAACTGTCGCTCACCAGACAGCCAGAAATTGGAAATTGCCAAACAAGTTAAAAAACTGATAGACGACGGAATTGCAGAACCATCAATATCAGAATATAAGAGCCCATTACTATTGGTTCCAAAGAAACCACTTCCGAACTCAACGGAAAAAAGATGGCGATTAGCAGTAGACTATCGTCAAATAAATAAAAAATTGCTAGCAGACAAGTTCCCACTTCCAAGAATAGAAGACATTCTTGACCAATTAGGACGAGCAAAATATTTTTCATGTCTCGACCTAATGTCTGGATTCCACCAGATAGAGCTATTACTTCATTTTCAACAGCCAATGGCTCTTATCGCTTCACGCGATTTCCATACGGACTGAAAGTTGCACCAAACTCTTTCCAGCGTATGATGACACTTGCATTCTCTGGTCTTGAACCATCGCAAGCATTCTTATACATGGATGATTTAGTTGTAATAGGTTGTTCAGAAAAGCATATGCTTAAAAACTTAACAAAAGTATTTGAGGTATGCAGAGAACACAACTTAAAACTACATCCTGAGAAATGTTCTTTCTTTCTGAGAGAGGTCACATTTTTGGGTCATAAATGCACTGATCAAGGCATTCTCCCAGATGACACCAAATACGAAGTAATAGAAAAATATCCCATACCAACAGATGCAGATTGCAGTGCTAGACGTTTCGTAGCCTTCTGTAACTACTATAGACGTTTCATTAAAAATTTTTCTAATCATGCACGCCACTTAACGAGGCTTAGTAAAAAGAATGTCCAATTTGAATGGACAGCAGAATGCAATAATGCATTCGAATACTTAAAAAAGGAATTAATGAAACCAACATTATTGCAGTACCCAGATTTTAGCAAAGAATTTTGCATAACAACCGATGCCAGTAAACAGGCATGCGGAGCGGTACTAACTCAAGAACATAATGGCAAACAACTTCCAGTGGCATACGCTTCTAGAATGTTCACCCAAGGTGAAAGTAATAAGTCCACTACAGAACAAGAACTAGCAGCCATTCATTGGGCAATTAATCATTTTCGACCATATATATATGGAAAACACTTTGTAGTAAAAAGCGATCATAGACCATTGTCATATCTATTCTCAATGAAAAATCCAAGCTCAAAACTAACACGTATGAGGCTGGATTTAGAGGAATATGATTTTACGGTTGAATACCTTAAGGGGAAAGATAATCACATTGCGGACGCATTGTCACGCATAACAATACAAGACTTAAAAACAATAAACAGACAAGTACTAAAAGTTACTACAAGGTCTGAATGTCGAAAGGAAAGTAAAAAAAAAATTGTCAATACAAGTATGAAAAACAAAAATGAGCAATTAAATGAAAAGCCCAGAATCTATGAAGTTGTCAATAATAATGACACAAAGAAACATGTGTTAATCCAAATAGATAAACAGAAGTGTTTATTAAAACGAGGAAAAACAATTGTTTCACGCTTTGATGTTAATGATTTGTATTCTAATGAAACATTTGACCTAAGTCAATTCTTTCAAAGGCTTACTTCAAAAGCCGGAATGCATAAAATAACAAAAATGCGAATATCACCAAGTGAACAAATATTCGAATTTGTATCACTAAATGAATTTAAAATACAGGGCAATCGAGTACTCGAAAAAGTAGAACTAGCTATTCTACAAAAGGTGATAATCATAGACCAAAAAGACGAAGCTTAAATTAATCATATCTTGAAAAAATTCCATGACGATCCTATAGAAGGAGGTCACACGGGTATCGCGCGAACCCAGTTAAAAATCAAAAGATTTTATTATTGGCCTCAAATGACTAAGACAATAGCAAAGTATGTAAAGACTTGTTTAAAATGCCAACAAGCCAAAACAACAAAACATACCAAAACTCCATTGACATTGACACCAACCCCAGCAACAGCATTTAATACTGTTTTAATTGATACCATTGGTCCATTACCGAAATCGGAAGATGGAAATGAGTATGCAGTTACAATCATATGCGATCTAACAAAGTTTTTAGTCACTGTTCCAACACAGAATAAAAGTGCTAAAACAGTTGCCAAAGCTATATTTGAATCATTTGTATTGAAGTACGGTCCAATGAAGACGTTCATTACGGATCAAGGTACAGAATACAAAAATTCACTTATAAATAAATTATGCAAATACATGCATATAGAAAATATAACATCTAGTGCTCACGATCATCAACCCTTAGGAACCGTAGAAAGAAGTCACCGAACTTTCAACGAATACATACTTTCATATATATCAGTTGACAAAAGTGATTGGGACATTTGGTTACCATATTTCACTTACTGCTTCAACACAACACCATCAGTAGTAAACGACTACTGCCCATATGAACTAGTATTCGGCAGATTACCCAGACAATTCAAAGATTTTTCAAAAATAAACCATATTGACCCTATATACAACATAGAAGATTATTCCAAAGAACTTAAGTACAGACTAGAAATATCATACAACAGAGCCAGAAGAATGTTAGAAAAAGCGAAGGCAAAGGAATTATCTAGGAGTCCTAGGGGATTTCTTCGAGGAATCTCTAAGGAATCCACCCCCGTCCACCCCCACCCTTCAATAGCACAAATAAAAATAAATGTAAATATATGATTAAGTATTTTATTATTCTATTAAACATTAATAGTGTTTATTTTATTTTTTTTATTATTATTATTCTTAATACAGCTTATTGCTTATATGCACCAACAACTTTTCAGGCTGGCTGCTCGGGTCTAAGCTGGAAATACTATCTGTAAAAGAAATAAATAAAAATTAGTCATTATTATTAGTTATTATACCCTTGCAGGGTATATTAGTTTCAGTCATAAGTTTGCAACGCAGTGAAGGAGGCATCTCCGACCCTATAAAGTATATATATTCTTGATCAGGATCAACAGCCGAGTCGATCTAGCCATGTCCGTCTGTCCGTCTGTCCGTCTGTCAGTCTGTCCGTTTCTACGCAACTAGTCCCTCAGTTTCAAAGCTATCTGAATGAAACTTTGCAGTTAGGCTTCTATATACTCTCACTCGTACATATGTCGGAACGGGCCGGATCGGACGACTATATCATATAGTTGCCATAGGAACAATCGGAAAAATCTACGAAAAAAAATTATTGATATTTGCCCATTCAGTATTATTTCCGAATTTCGGTTCAAATTTCATGAAAATCGGCTGACTATATCCTATAGCTTCCAAAGGAACAATCAGAAAAATAAAAGAAAAAACCATAACTTTGTCAGTTTTCAACATATTTTCACCAAATTTGATATTTAGCCATATTTTATTATTCCTGAATTTTGATTTTAATTTCATGAAAATCGGCTGACTATATCCTATAGCTTCCATAGGAACAATCAGGAAAATAAAAATTCATAACTTTGTCAGTTTTCAACATATTTTCACCAAATTTGATAGTTACCCATATTTTAGTATTCCTGAATTTCGATTTTAATTTCATGAAAATCGGCTGACTATACCCTATAGCTTCCATAGGAACAATCAGGAAAATAAAAGATAAAACCATAACTTTGTCAGTTTTCAAAAAATGTTCACCAAATTTGATAGTTACCCATATTTTAGTATTCCTGGATTTCGATTTTAATTTCATGAAAATCGGCTGACTATACCCTATAGCTTCCATAGGAACAATCAGGAAAATAAAAGAAAAAACCATAACTTTGTCAGATTTCAACATATTTTCACCAAATTTGATATTTAGCCATATTTTAGTATTTCTGAATTTTGATTTTACTTTCATGAAAATCGGCTGACTATATCATATAGCTTCCATAGGAACAATCAGGAAAATAAAAGAAAAATTCATAACTTTGTCAGTTTTCAACATATTTTCACCAAATTTGATATTTAGCCATATTTTAGTATTTCTGAATTTTGATTTTAATTTCATGAAAATCGGCTGACTATATCCTATAGCTTTCAAAGGAACAATCAGGAAAATAAAAAAACCATAGCTTAGCCGTGTTTCAAACCATTGCCATCAAATTTGAGATTTGGCAACAAATTATTATTTCAGAATTTCGTTTTTAATTTTTTGTTTAAACTCTGCAAGGGTATACAAACTTAGGTGAGCCGAAGTTAGCTGTTTTTTTTTAAATTTGTAATTAAAATACATACCAATTAGGACTCCATAAAAACTGGAGAAAGCCTTCAGCTTCTTCTTTACTCCGTCTATGTTGTATATCAGGAACGACGTTTTTTAATGATTTAATGAAAATTATGCCACGAATGCACTTTCAAAGACCATATGCGCTGAATCCAATTGTGCAAATGAATTTATTCAATAAAAAACTATCAATGTACTCACCTTTTTATATATTTAATTATATTGTATGTAATTAAATAATGCGAATATTTTAGAAATTGACACACAGCACAGCTTTTAAACTTCAAATGTGAAGGGAAAGGGAAAGGCAACCGAGACCGAAAACAGGCGACCGAAAATTTTATACTTTATGTCCATTCAAAAAGATTCCACATTGCTTTAATAAACTGAATTTTTTATGTACACTTTCATATGTCGCGATTGCACCTAAAAATGCTCACCCAAAAAAGTGCTCATAAGTTTAAGTTTTTACTTCTGCCTGCACTCCCGGAAGGCAACCCCCCTTGTTTCTTCTTCGTCGACATATGAAAGTTTACATAAAAAATTCAGTTTATTAAAGCAATGTGGAATTTTTTTGAATGGACATAAAGTATAAAATTATTGAAACTATAATCAAAGGAAATAGTTTTAATTATATGAGTAAATGTTAGAAAAGAGTAAATAAAAAAATTTATCAATTCTCATCATCATAATTTCAACAACCCTTAAATCATCATAATTTAACCACTTTTACATCATCATAATTGTGACGGTCACAAAATAATAATGTAAATAATGTGATACCGGCAGAGGAGTCAAGCAGAACGCGATCGTGTCTGAGGGCCCAGCATTATTCGCAACGCAAAGAATGCATGAGATGAGGAACGGCGCGTGCCACGGATCGCAGCAGCGCAGCCGGGAAAGTGACGGCAGAATGGTACAAGTACAAATCTCAGAAAAGTGAACAGCTAACAATAAGACCCAGGAATCTCAGGACTACGAGCAGCAAGGACATCGAGGAACTCAGCCAACGACAGGATCACGACGACAAGGAACTTAGCCAGTTCAGCAGACAACAGCGGGTGAGTGCGGCGAGGCCGCAACATAATAAAATATACGAGTGTAAGTGTGCTAAGGCAGGCAAAGAATGGGGTGAAACACAAATACATAGAAGCGACAGAGAAACATAATGAATAAAATACATGAAACACTATAAGACCAACAAACAGCCCATCATGCTGTTTCCCAAATCCGTAAAATAAACAAGTAAGAAAGCTACAGTCGAGTGAGCTCGACTGTGAGATACCCGCTCCCCATACTTAAACCAGAAAAGCGCCAGAACGCCAGAAAAAACAGTTAATACAATTTTGAACATAACGGACAAATGCAAATGCAAGTGTAATATAATCACATGCTTACAAAAATACATACACATGTATCTATGTGTGTAAAAACGCGTCATTATTGCATTCAAGCGGCTAATAATTATTACCATTTATTAAAATTGCTTCTCGAATATCTTATACGATTCTTTTCCGAACACAATCAAGAACTGATAAGAATATTTAGTTGGTCTAATTGGTCAACCAAAGGAAGCCTGCTGCCAGCAGCCGTTTGTGGCCATACACAATTATTTCTTTAATAACTTCGACAATTTTTATCTGATCGCAACCAAATTTTCAGGTATCACACAGACTATAGTTCTTAATATACATACCGAAATTCGCGACTCTAGCTTTAAATTATTATTATTTAAATTATACGCTTAATACGCTTTTTTATGATTTGCGGGGGCGGAAGTGGGCGTGGTAAAAATTTTGCATACGGACAGACAGACAGACTGACATGGCTAGATCGACTCGGCTGTTGATCCTGATCAAGAATATATATACTTTATAGGGTCGGAAATGTTTTTTTCTACCTATTACATACATTTCCTGCAGGCACAAAGTTATAATACTCTTCTACCCTATGGGTAGCGGGTATAAACACAGGCGTCGATCTAGGCAGGTCGGGAACAGCAGCGCCACGCTGCTGAGATTAATTCCGGGCCTAGCACTGTCGTTGCGCCCATAGGCCAAAAATAAAAAACAAAAATTTTCCAAACGTGTGCGAAAAGTAGCAAATTATTTCTAAAATGTCCAAATTTACTTATGGTAAACTCGTTTTGTCTCAAAATCTAATGAGACATTCATGAAAAGACAGACCAAGTGTTAATTTTTTTGCAGCGCAGCGCAGTTTTGTTTGCTTTTCGTCACATCAAAATTGAATTTCAAAGTGGTCAAACGTTTGCTAGAGAGGTCCGATTTAAATTATTTAAAATGGATTTAAATGTTATAGGTATTTACTTTAATAACTATTTTTGTGAAAATAATTTGAGTGTGTTCGCGCCACAAGGCCGCTTAGTTCTAAGCGGCAGTGTAGGAGCGAGTGCTTGCACTCCCGCTTGCACGCCCGCTCTCCGTTGCTCTCCCGCTTCCGGCAAAACCCACCACTCCGCCGTGCCGGGCTCTTTTCGCTCTTAGTAATAAGTTAGTCTTTTTTTGAAGTCTCTGCAAATAAATTGTAAAGTTGATTCTCGCCGCCTTCTATTTCGGGACTTGTGGGAATTCCAGCAGCAGCAGCAGTCCAGCCGCCAACAACAACCACAACTTCAACGGCCACGACGAGCATCCCGCCACGATGAGCATCCCGCCACGACGAGCATTCCGCCACGACGAGCATCCCGCCATGACAGCCGGAAATATTTTTGGGACGAGATCCGCCCACTCCGTTACAGAGCGATTTTCTATTTTTTGTGTATTTTTAAATGATTATGCCTTTTTTGTGTACTATGTGAACTGAATTTTTTCACGTTTAAATAGACTTTTATATATGTTACCCCCCGATTCCCCCTTTAAGAGTGATATCAGTATATTCGTTAATGTTTCAAGGTAATAAAAATATAGAATGTAGCTGAATATATTTGCCAATTTGTCTGTATTCATTAATACACTCATGCTGTGTTACTGTTCTCTGGTTCGAATTTTCGGTGCACTGCGCAGTGGTTGCGCTTGTATGGAGCGAGCGGACATAAATACTTCCCGTTGAGATATTGGTGTGAAATTTTCCCCAAAAATCTAAAAAAATGTTTAAAAGTTCGCAAAGGTTGAAGCTCTAAAATGTTATCATTGGCATTAAAGACATGTACTATATTTAAATTATCTTATGTATAGACTTTTAAAAGTGCAATTCCTCTGTCTTCAGCGCTTTAACTCTACTGGAAGTATTTTTGCCCACCTTAAGCCTTACTACGGTAATATGGGAGCTATAGGATATAGTCGTCCGATGGAGCCAATTTTTTTAGTATATGTTTAAAACATTTTTTTAGATTTTTGGGGAACTTTTCACACCAATATCTCAACGGGAAGTATTTATGGCCGCGGTTCCGTACAAGCGCAACCACTGTGCGTCGGCGCGGTCGGCTGCTGTTGAGTCACCCCAAGCCGTCGGCCCAATCTCAGGGGCCCGCCGCATTTATTAATCCAAGCGTGGGCACGGGCTATTTTGTGCCACGGGTCAGTAGCTGGGGGGAAGCAGCAAGCCGTTGGATACTCCAGGCGGAGCGGCAGAGCCGCGGCCCTTGGGTTATTCCGTGGTTGGAGTTCGCGGGCGCGGGGAAAGGCTGCTGGGCAACCCCGAGCCTTTTCTCCAGTCTCTAGAGGGGGGTCCGGCCGCTGGGTAACTCCTGGGCCGGTATCACCTTCCCGCCCGAAGTGGACAATAAGATTCTGCAGTTATCTAAGTCACATTAAAAACCACTGTAATATGCACACATATAAATATATCAGAAATATATAAATATAAATGCATACGCCACCCACTGTACTAAAAGTACTTAAATGCATTAAACTATTACACAACCCAAGGCTTCGGTCATAAACCTCAGCCGAAATATGAATCCCTCGCTGCGCGTGCAAATGCGCACGCGCACGCAGAAAGTCCAGGTGTCAGCATAAATGCACCACGAGTGGATCTTACGTATGTATGTGCATATACCTCCGCGCTTCAGACTAAGCGAGCATAGCTATATACTTAAGAATACATAGCCGTCTTCCCCTGCCGCTGTGGACAGAGCGGCTATCAAACTTAGCTTTCCTTAGCGCTTAAGTAAATTTATAAAATAAGAACTTGTTATGAGCTCTACAGCTGCTCGGCTCTTTTCCCTTGAATGAAATAATTAAATAAAATAACCAAATGAAATAACTAAAAACTCTAAATGACTTTTGGATGATTTCGGGTGGAATTGGCGTTAAACCTACAACACCACCCCTTAAAAAAGATCTCGCCGACAACGGCACCTCCAAGTTCTAGAGTTTCCAAAAATAAATATTTTCTGAAAAGGGACTCTGGGCCGCTAAGGTTCATCCCGGCCATAGGCATCCTTACATACTCGAAGCTTATATATTTTTTCGGGTTTTCCTACTTTCCCGGCTTTCCCATAATTTTAAGCGATTTTCCGACCATCGAATCACGTCCCTAGTGAAATTCTCTAATAAAATAAGACTTTTTTCGGTTTTTTAGCTTTTTTAACTTTTTCGGCTTTCCGATAATTTTTAATTCTTATGTAATATGCACACACATAAATATATATATAGACAGCCCACTGTACCAAGAGTACGTAAACGCACTGTCTCATTTGATTATACAACTCAAGGTCTCGGTCATAAACCTCAGTGGCCGAAATATGAATCCCTCGCTGCGCATTGCCCCGCTCGCAGAAAGTGCAGGTATCAGCATAAATTCACCACGAGCGGATCTTACGTATGTGCATATACCTCCCCGCTCCAGACTATGCGAGCATAGCTGTATACTTAAGAATACATAGCTGCCTTCAAAATCATAAATTGTTCCTTACAAAAATTGAATAAAATTATAATAATGAAGAACTAAATATCCCAAACTAAATAATTATTGGCGGAACATGGATCGGAGAAACTTAAACATTACACTTAGCTGAAAAACACAATGCCATAGCAGCAACACAATTCAAATGAAATATTTAAATAAATAAATTTTCCGATTAATATTAATTTATAAAATAAATATAAAAAACTCTCAATCTCGTCTGCCGCGAGAGCACGAACAAATGCCCATGCAAAGAGCGCGTATAGCACGCAGCGATCTCACAGAGTATAGCTGTGTAAAACTTCATATGTCGCGAGAACGGCTGAAAATACGAACCCACAAAAGTGCCCAACGCGCCATAAGAAGTTTTCACTTCAATAAGTCGGGGGCGTCGTGGGAAAATTCACAATGGCGCAACAGCGTCAGTTTTTTTCAGTTTCATACATGGAACTATTTGAACTTAACATAAGGGCCGCGGTCCCGACCGATAAGCTGAGCTTAACAGTGCGGGAGCGGGCCGAGTGGCGGAAAGCGGAGCGCGAGAGCGAGAACGGCGGCGGCAGACCGGAGGACTTGAGCCAAAGGGGCGAGGGCGGGTGCGCTTTTAAAGTTTGGTGAGCCGAGGCGGCACAGTGGACCCCTCACCAAAACACCCCTAAATACGCTCAGTGTTAACCGCACAGTAAGGCCTCCTAGTGGATTGTGAGGCAGTCGGAATAATACGACCCACCGCGCCAAACACCGGAATTAAAGGGTATTGAACAAAAGTTTAACGGAAGTATTCGCCAGATGAAAAATAATAAATAAAGAAACAGTAAAGAACTCACGAATGAGGAACAGACATACGCATGTACGAATATTCACTTGCCGCCATTGAAATAGTCGACATCACACTAAATTAATTATTCTCCCCTTAGAATCTTTCTGTTGTAAGTGACCTGAAAACCCTAAGATAGCAACTACGCAAAACGCGGGTAAGTAAAACGTTCTCAGCGCATTGATCGAAATATTCCAACTTAAGTAGAAGAAACCAAAACTAAGTAAAAAATTTAACAACCAACCGTCTCCTAACATCACTTTGCCTTATTTACATAATTTTAAGATTGGAGAACGTGTCTCTAGAATAAATCGGTTAATATGGAGGAAAATGAAGACAACTTTAACAAAGTTTTAGGGAACTCTGGCCGCTTTGCTTGGCCAAATGGCCGAAGTAAAGAAAGACATCAGGAAGGTAATGACAAGGTGGTGGCCTAATGAGGTGGTGGGTCTAATGAGGTCGCTTCCTTACCGAAACCTCTGACCTCCGCTTGTACGGAGTATTAATTAAAAAAGATAGCCAGACTACTATACTACGTATAGGAGCTGCAGGGCCGAGGCTGGTAGCTACGATTCCCGGATCGGCAGAGTCGAGGCCATTCTAAAAGATTACGAGATTATCAAAGAGGCCCTTATACCGTTCCATAGTCGTTATCATTAGGCAGAAGAATAGGGGTAATGCCGAGACGACCCTCCTTTCATACAATGTCCCGGTAGATAATTGGCGCAAGTATTCGAGCCCCCGAGCGATCAATATGAAGCCCCTGCATTCTGGACACTCCTATAGCTCCAATTAGAATGGAGGAAATTCGAGCGTTATACGCAGCCCCAGTACTTCTTCTAATCTTAGCCCCTTCCTTCTCAAAGACTATATCACCGAAATGCTACTCCGCCCACGGAGAAAACCCCCACGAATGCCATTGAGGGTAAAACCAACGGCGAAGCCTATTATGATGAGGCCTAACCTGACGGCCAGACGGGCCACCAACTGCACGCGGAAACTGGTAGCATCGGTACGGCACATTTTATGGCCGATGCCTCTCTAACATACATAGAGTATGGCGTAAAAGAAGGAGCTAAGCTACAGTTTCTCATAAATACTGGTGCTAACAAAAACTTTATTAGCTCCCCGATGTCCAAGGGTTGACCGCCTTTCATGGCATTATCAGGGACGACACCCTGAAATCCCTTAAAGCGATAATTGACAGGAAAAACAATTTCCTAACAATAGCTCCGGGGGTGAAAATTCCTCTATTAGGCATGCCCTCAATGTTCACTCGTTAATTGACAGCGAGCACACGGGAAAGGCGAGGGAGAACCTCGAATCCGTAATTTTTAAATTCTCAACCGTTTTTGATCCACAATCGCCAGGCGATGCCGTGGAATTCAGGGTCCGAGCCAAAAACTGAAACAAGAAATACGTAGGACCATTTATAAAAAAGGTTATCCCTACCCCGCCAACATAGGATAATCAAGGGAATTAGTTATTGCGTGAGGGAATAATCCGACCCTCCAAAATCTTCTACAATTCCCCGGTATGGGATGTCCCAAAAAAACCAAAGCCAAATGGAGAATATTAGTACCCGATGGTGATTGATTTCAAACGGCTGAAAACCGTCATGATCTCCGATTTTTTTTTTTTTTTTGGCTAAAAAACAAATTTTATTAATGTAGGTTTGGCTGCTAAAAATTCTACATCTACTTTCATATTATTAATTAACAATTTATAGTAGATGTTACGACTAATTTATACATTCTTATATATTATGTTATGTGCCGGTTGTGCAGCTCCCGAATTGTGACCCTCTGTAGGCGTCGTCTGGTCCTTGTCCTAGTTAGTGTTCTAGCCAGCGGGTTTGGATGTCTAAACAGTCTAGCTCGGTGTCTGCAGCAAACGAGTTTATTGCATCTCCAACTGGAGGGATTTGAAGCTCTCACCTTATGTCTGAGTTTCTGATGTACCACTCGGCATTTGTGATTCGTCTCAGGAACTTAGCCTGGAATGCCTGAATCCAACGTAAGTGCGTCTTGGCCACCGTACCATAAATAGCCACTCCGTATCTCCAAATCGGGGCTAGCAGGGACTGGTAGAGCCGCGTCTTACAACTGAGGCTCAGCTTAGACTTCGGGCTTGACAGCCAGTTAATACGTCTGGCAGCGCAGTGCAGCTTCGCCCTTGTCTGCCTGACATGTGAGGCAAACGTCAACCTCTTGTCCAGGACCAGTCCAAGATAGGTGTGCTCTGTGTTTTGAGTCAGCAGCTGACCATGAAGAAAGACCCCCGGACATGTGTCTTTCTTCACACTTATCCGTGTTGATCGCCACATTCCATCTACAGGTCCAGTTCTCAATCCTCTTCAGAAGTATCTGAAGTTTGTCTGTGGCACTGTAGACACAGATTGACCTTGCCATCACTGCAGTATCATCTGCGTATGTGACAAGACATGTACTTCCGGAACTCAGATGTAGCGGCGCGAACAAGTTATATAGCGTGGGTCCAAAATGCTTCCTTGCGGGACTCCGGCCAGTATCCTCCTGGTGGTTGAGGCAACTCCCTTCTGGACCACTTGAAAGCTCCTATCCTTGAGGTAGCTGCGAACCAACTCAAAGAGCTGTGGTGGCGAAGCTCTTTAATTTTTGATAGGAGCCCCTGGTGGCAGACCATATCAAAGGCCTGCTGAATGTCCAGGAATGCAGCCACCGTATACTGATTCCTTTGGTACCCCTCGACTATAAAGTCAACAACTTGGTGGAGTTGTTCTGGGGTCCCGTGGCCTTTAAGGACATCGCTTCCCGGAGGTATCGGAGGTATCGTGGGAGCATGGTAGAATTATACAAGGTAGTCCATTCGACCTGTCAAAGTCATTCGGTTTTGGTCCCCTAATTTCAGTTCATGCCTACTTGTCGAACTCAAAAGGTTGTGTACGGACGGTTTTTTAATGTTTCTAACTTTAACCCTTAGGTGGCCAAGCAAAAAAAATTTATCTAATGAGTAAGCAAAAGAGTCTACATTTACATACTTAGATGAGGTTTCGTATGGAGGACTGATGCAATCTTCATCGACCTTCAAATACAAAATAAAACAACTTGAATGCATATTTGTACATATTGTTAAGGACACATTTAAAAAAACAACAAATTTAAAACCGACATTAAGACACGTACATACTTTAGAATGAGGAGCTTGAACAAGAGAATGGCTGTCAGACAACAAAAACAAAGAATTATATATAGCAAGGGACTATGATTTTTCCGAGTGGACTACCTTGAATAATTCTACCATGCGTGGGAGGGCTTTCCTTTTTTGTGAATCATCACAACATTGGCATACATCCAAGGGGAAGGAAAGTGTCCAAGTCTTAGAGCTGCATTTAAAATCAGTACTAAGAACAAGAGTGCCCTATCCGGAAGGAGTTTCGCAACTCTAGTGGAGATGCCATCCACTCCAGGCGAGTTACAATTTTTCAGCCTCTTAATCCTGTCCTGCACCTCAGCAAGCCTGACGGGAGCAAAAGCAGCCACCATTTGGTGAGGAGTATCCAAAGATGCTCTAACCCTCTCATCCCTTGCCGCAGAGGAAGTAGAGAAGGGAGTGAACCTATCCTCTAAGCTTTCAGCGAAGGCTTCAGCTCTGTCTTGCTTTGACCAACGATCCTCCAGAGCGCAAATTTAGTGTCCCTGCCCGGGGTTGCCTCCTCCAACTCCTTGTACAGACGCTCCTGCCGCAAAATGTACAAGGCTCTCTGACTCTGTTGCCCAGCCTTCGGTAGACTCTCAGCACCGTTGCTCCTGAGCCTGTGCTTAGTCTCAATGAGAGCCTTGACTTCCGGAGGAAGTGGAGGGAAAGTCCTTGAGCAGGTACTGTTGCTGGGCGCCGCAAGCTCCGCTGCAGCACAGAGTTTCTGCTCCAGAAGCAAGGCTGCATCATCAACGTCATCTGCAGTGCTGATCTCCATTTGAAGGTGTATGGAGTGCTCCAGAGTCCTCTTGAACGTGCTGATGTTAGATCCAAAAGGAAGTAACGTCCTTCCAGACACTACAGCGCATCCTATCAGGAGTAGACTGACTATGAGCGGGATGTGATCCAAGCTGAGCTCAAAGGAGTCTTCAATAGTCAGCCTACGTTCATGGAGTCGTTGAAGGAGTGCGAAGTCCAATGCTGACGGGGTTCTACCATTACAGGGAAAACATGTCGGTCTTCCGGTCGCATCCGGGAAGCCTGCTCTGTGTATGTTGTATCCTGAAGAGCTTATTAACCCTCCATGTTTAAGGTAGGTCTTGAACACAAGTATAATGTCGATGCTGTGCCCAAAGACGTAAACCAGAAGCGCCTTCCGAAGCGATCTCTCCTTTTTCCACCCCTCTCCCTGCCTAGAGAGGTCTTTTAGGTCTACTATTAATGAGAACGGTTTAAGAGGCAATTAATTGTACTATTATAATGAGAACGGTTAAAGACCCTATAGGTATACAAATTAAAGAGAATTTTTAGAGGCCTTTAAGGTCTAGAATATGCAATTATCTTAGTCTGCGCGACTGCTACTCCTTTGACTGCTTACCGGTGATCCCCATGGTCCTTGAGTATTGTACCAAAGGCTCTGGCCCGCTTTACATAGCGATACCCAGCAGTCCAGTGTGGCTCCCAATTTTATCCTTTCTCGGCCCTAATTAGTGTGGCCGCATCTTTTGTTCAGTGTCGCCCTTCTTCAGCGTGTGCAAGTTACAGTCCAGTGACCGAGGGAATATAGGAGGTCTCATATACGATTAGGATTTCAGAAGGTGCTGTGACGCCTGTTGCGCGGCCGCACAAATTATATGTAAACAAATTATGTAAATAAAGGCATTTCTCGGGGAAGTGCATAATACCAACCTCGCTAATTCTATTTTTAGTATATAATTGAACATTCCTAGGATATACTGCTTTTAGCTATAAGTAAACTACCAGGTGTCGGGAAAGTAGCCGATAAGTCTTAAGCTATAAGTCACTTACCAATTAATACTAGACCCACCATCGATAACCACTGCACGGACGGTCATACGAGAAGCCTGAAAACTCCGTTACGTTGGCGCTCCGTTATTCGGGACTTGTTTACTTGTGACTATAAAAAGGCAGCACGTGCCTGTGAAAATTTTCTTTGGTTACCAGCGCATCACCTGACACGCACGTGTCCCCGTCTCGCTGTAACCGACCGTCCGCCGCGTTATTTTGCTCGCCCACGTTGTGCAGAGTGCCGCGCCACTGCTGCTAACGTATACGCGCGCAGCAAACAGTACTGCTGCCGCCGCCCTTCACCGCGACGCCACCTGTGCCCGCAAGTGCCACAAAACCCCCCCATCGACAGTGACGATTTGTGGCCATCAGCGCCCTCGGTTAGTGCCCGTTGCCTGCCAGTGTCCATCGGCAGTGCCCACGCCTTCGATCGAGTGCACGTCCGCGTCCGCGAGTGCGCCGCCGACGAGCCCTTCACCGTCTGTGTTTCGGCCGTCACGCCGCAGGTATCACCGCCCGTGTGCCGCCACACGCGTGACGCTGGGCGCGACCTACTCCAACGCCGCAAGCAACCCTCTCGCCAATGCCGACGGCAGAGTCGGTGCCATTGCCCGTGACCGCGCGCCCGCCGAGCCGCCATGCCGCTCCACGGTTTTCACCGGAGACGCTCTCCTCCAGCAGCCCCAAGGTCCTCACCGGCGGTGTTGATACCGATCCCCCTCTCCCTGCCTCCAAGGTTGTCCACCGGAGCCAGCCCTACCAATTAAGTCGGGATCCCTTCTCCCATTTCAGCACCCCTTCTTCTCCGGGCCTGCCCCCTGGAAGTCTTCTCTACAAGCCCCGACCCTCGAAATCCGACAACAGGGGGAAATTAAAGGTTAGGGTCACGCCAATTACGGAATTTCCAAATAAGTCCTTAGTCTTGTATAATCCCTTCTGAACGCGGCTGAGTGCTTACAAACAAAACGACTGTGTTGTGTGGAAAACAGAAAAATAATTGAATATTTTTTAGAGGAAGTATGTACGTGTCTGAATGTATGAGTGTATGTATCAGTATACAAGAATGGGTTTATTCGTCAGAGTTGCATATTGGCGATGTTTTTGTTGTTGCACTAAACTTCTAGTTGCCGGATCCGCGTTATTTCCAGGTGGCCGGAGAGAGGGGCATATTAACTCCTTCTCCAGTCCGAAGAGAAGGCCATCGAGGGGGAATGGCCGGACCGGAGAGGGGTGGCTCGACGACGTCTTGTTGGTGGTGTACGCTACTAACTCCGACGATATTTTGAATTTAACAATTTTTGTTAAAAAATATGTGCGTCCTATTGTTAAACATGAGTGTTGTGTTGAAGATAAAAAGTGTGTTTATCTAATGCTAAATTTACGTTTTAATTACTTATTAAATAACAATTTAGGGATAATGTTTAGTTTGGTGGCTAAGGGGCTATAAATTGTGTGGTCTTTTAGTGTGTCGGTGTTAGTGTTTGTTGTTTCTTAACTGTTTTGCTAATTTTTGGTTTATGTAGTTTTTGACCTCTAGTTGTTAGCAAGGTGACGCCATTGTCTTTATCTACTTTATATACTGTTGTAAAAATCTTGATTTAATCTTGTTTCTAAGGTTTTTTTCCTAAATACTATATAATTAGGTTTGGCATGGACTTGTGTCTCTGTGTCCACAGTGTTCCTGTACTTTTGGGAATATGTCTTTTTTAAATTTGTTTAATTTCAAGGTAGTCGTGGTGATTGTCGAATGTTATTGTTTTGTTGAATATGTGAGTTTGTAAGGGTCGGTCAGTTTCCCAGGTAGCGCAGGGACGGCCAGGATCCGTTCAGCGAATTTGTTGGTTCGGTGTGGTTGCTGAAAGAGAATTTCGACCTGTTTCCCAGAGAGAACATCAGAGTAAATTCTGTTAAAGAGTAGGTTAAGATGTTTATTCAGCTTCATCACAGAGTTTAAGATGGGCTGCTTCCGACTGGCCTGGCTCGATCGGGAGGGTTGTCGTAGCCTCTCTCGTCTGTGCCTCTTGCGTCGTGCTTCTCTCGTCGTCACCCTGGGTGTCCTGGGAAAGAAAAGAGATCGGACTCGCAAGTCTTCGGAGAGACAATGGTGGTTGGACTCGAAAGTCTTCAGAGAGAAAATGAGAGGCGGACTCGAATGTCTTCAGAGATAGAATAAAGTTAGACTCGAAAATCTTCAGAGAGAGAATCGGGTTGGACTAGAAAGTCTTCAGAGAGAGAATAACTTAATTTAAAGTCACATCATACAGCACGCGTGGCAGTCGAGGTTCTCGTCCTTGAATCAGTAACGCTGGGCTGAATCCCGTCGTATCAGTTATGCTGCTATTGATTTCCAGCAATATTTCGGGGAGCAGTTGGTCCCACTCGTTTTGTGCATATTCATCCAGATACTTCGCAATCATTGTTTTGATCGTCCGGTTCGCTCTCTCCGTTGGGTTTTGCCTGGGTGTATGGGGCTGTATGCTGGAGCTCCATTCTCAGGGATTCGCAAAAGTTCCCGGCCCGTGAACTGTGTGCTGTTGTGGCAGACGAACATTCGAAACGCGTGTTCCAGATGGGTTCCTGTGGCCTTGCGTAATGGGATCAATTTCACCTACTTGGTGGTCCGACGAAGTGTGCGCATAGAACGTAGAATGGCTCTTCCACTTGACGGGTGAACATCCGTCCCGCCGGCTTCTCCTGGCTGACTTTGTACCGTTGGCAGCTCAGACAGTGGCGTACGTAGCGGGCAACGTCGCACAGTGGCGCCTTTTTTCATTTTCCGTTGTTTAATTCATAACTTTTGAACCAAATAAGTTAATCAAATAATTTAATTGACATTTGACAGTGAATTGATGTGAATTTTATATATCAAGTGGACAATGTGCCACGCCCACCCATTCGCCCATTTATAGGGTATCAAAGTAAGAAAATCGAATTTTCTCATAGAAAACGATTTTTTTGAAAAAAAATTGTTTAATTTAATGGCTTTATTTTAATTGATTTGCTCAAATAAAAATATTTTGAAAAATCTAAAAAAATATTTTACAACAATTTTTTTTAAGTTTCAATTTTTTTTAATTTTTTGATAATTTTTCTAACATTTTGACTAACAACAAACGTATAATGGGGGAATTTCTAGTAGCTTAAGCATTTCTGGGCTGTAAACATTTAATTCCGCATCCTTTCGCGTCTTAAAATCATTCAAAACAAAAAAATTCACGATTTTAACGCTGCAAATGCTTTGTGCGCTACGGGTACCCCTGAAGCGTTTTCACCCATATTTCGCGTTTTTTGACCCTGAGATGTTTCACTAGATTTGCTCTCAAAAGTGGAGACACAGGCTTTCTAAACGGATTCTGGTTCAGAAAAGATACACGGACCAGACCTATATAGTGAAGTTGAGTGCTCTGTAGGGCGTTAGAAGTTATTGACTACTTTAGGTAATATATTGGTAAAATTTTTTAGGTGTACATTGACGTCTTCAGTAGAGACTATGAGTCTTACGGGCTCAAGCTCCGCGCAGTATTTGAGAAAATGAGAGCGGCTTTAGCTTACCCCAGACAATAAATCATTCCACTTAACAACTAATGACTCTAATTATGTCATATCCCTTTCTCTCCCAAAACGACGACGGAAGTGCTCCGGGAAAACTGAAACATAATAGTTTTTTAATAAAATAAAAAACAAAAAATACAAGCGAAAAGACGCTGAACCACAATTTATAAAAAGCAATAGACAAGCTTTTGATAACAGATGAGATGCTCCAAGGTTTCGGTTGCCTCGAATTCATCACATTAAATGATTTCATGATTTTGATGTTAATGATTTGAAGATTTGTTTAAATGAAAAGCAATGTTTATTTATAGTGAGCAATGGACAGGTTCGCCCTAATTCACGCGAAATTCAGGTTTTAATTCAGGCAGCCGTCAATGCCTTTAAAAAATTTCGTCATTATTTACTGAAAATTTGTAGTGTTTACTGAATGCAACTCGTTGAAAGCTAGTCGTATCTATTGTCGAAAGTGCATCGATGGTGGGCCTTTTTACAGTCGTTTGATTCTGACATCCAATATACGAAGTGAGAACGAATGGCACACGTAGATTTTTTGTCAAGGTTAAAGAGAGTAGAAGTGTGGAAAAAATAGTGAAAAAAAGGGTTGAATTGACTGAGATAACAGAGAATTGGCTAGTTTCTGAACAGATACGTGATCCTAAGGTGGCAGAGATATTAGCTAAGCTTAAAAATAACGAATTGCCGGAAAACTTAGATAAAACATATGAACTGCGAAAAGGAGTTTTATATACGAAAATACAAAGAAACGGCAAAACCAAATGTATGCCTGTAATCCCTAGGGCATTAAGATGGGCATTGATTAATCACGTCTACGAATCTTTTATGGTTTGGAGAAAACGTTGGATAAAGTGTATGGCTTTTACTGGTTCGAAAACATGTCGAAGTTCGTAGGTTTGTAGAAAATTGCATCCCCTGTAAATTAGCTGAGCCACCAGTTGGAAAAGTCAGGCTGAATTTTTTCCGCTAGGTGACGAAGAGGAAAATTTAGTTGAAAGGGAAAATGTAAGAAATCAAGCTAAAGAAAACATGGAACCCAATGCTCGTTACGACAAACGCAGATTTGATAAGAACTAGGCAAAAATGATAAAATATAACGTAGTTGACTATGTATGGCTAAAAAATGAAGAGCGTCATCAAACAAAGCTTGATCCAAAGTTTAAAGGTCCTTTTGAAATAATTGAACTATTAGATGGAGATCGGTACACTTTAAAATCATTAACTAGCATAAGAACTTATAAATATGCGCATGAGTTTTTGAGAGCATTGCCAAATAGACTAATAATTAAACAAGTTGATAAAGATTTAGACGACTGTAGTGCAGATTCGTCAGATTCCCATGTGGGGAATGATGATATGGATGCCTTGGAATCCCAAGAGGGGATAGAATAACCGCACCATAACAGAAGGAATTGTTATGGCGGGGGTCAGTATGTGTGTATAAAAGGAAAAACACCAGTTGATAAAGCTATGCATTTAGTCAAGTCTGAATTATAAATTATGATTAAAATGAAAATGTAATTTGTGAAATGTTATTAAGAAAACAATTTGTTTATTTTGTTTAAATGCCTCAAAACTTATGTGTAGAAAAAGCAGTGTTTGAATTTACTACTCCATAGCAGCAAGATTCATAAAAGTGTTGCTATGTTATAGCTGGCGCTGTCAATTTGACGAGAGCAGTAGCAGAGCCGTAGCAATAAAATTAAAAACTTTGTGCTATGCTCTGCTCCAAGTTTTCTGACTTGCTAGCTACAGCAAAATGCTGTAGCAGAAAATTTTAGAAAATGCTCTGGGAACTAGTAGCCTTAGTAAAAATAACTATTTTCCGCTAAAAGTGGCTAGATTTAGGCAAAGCAATGTAACTGATGCTTTGAGCAACAGTCTTTAGACTGTCTGTGTGTTGGCAGCGCTGCCGGCAGAGGCTCTTCCAACCACATGTGGTTGGGACGCGCCGACCACTGATTTACACAAATATGAAACGGACCCCAAGAATCTTATATCTAAATATTAGCGTTCGTCTGAACAATCTGCCAAGGCTTGACAAGATTATAAGTACATTTGAATTAGTTGCAGTATAAAATTTAGTGGACTGTATTTATTTTCTTTGTGAAGGAGCAGTCTCAAGCCCACCTCCCGGCCAACCGACCGAGGGGCGCAGCCGTGTGACATACGGCACGAAAGCGTTCTATATAGACGTTAATAAGTTTATGTAAAGAGACTAAAGAAGGTAAATTAAATAAATAAATCTGAGGTTGGCATCCCAGGGTAGGCCACGGAAGGCGAAAAGCAAAAGGTTTTTTGGACAGATTCGATGCGGCTACTATGGACTCCGAATTGAGGAATATAGAGCGAACTAACGAAGTAAAAAGAGTCTTCTCCTTCGACCACCTTTTAATAAATCCAAGCATGCCGCTTGCTTTGTTAACCATACAGGGAATATCTTCTGGGAACGAAAGTTTAGGATCTAGGCGAACACCCAGATCATCAACATAGTAATTCTTTCCAAAGAGCAATCGTTAGGCATATAAGTAGCAAGGTGGGGAGTGACGCGTGAAAATGTCATCAGTTTGCATTGAGAGCTGTTGAGATGTAAATGTAAAAGTAAATGTAAAGCATGACACCATGCTTGGAAGTTATCGAGATCCGATTGTAGGTCTGATTGGCATGAACTGTCCCTATACTGCAAGCAGAGTTTAACGTCATCCGCATACATGAGTACTCTGGATTTGGTTAGAACCAGCGGCAAGTCTTTGATAAACAATGTGAATATTAGGGGTCCAAGGTGGATACCCTGTGGGATGCCAGATGTGACACTGAGGCTATTGGATAGAATGTTTCTGAACAAAACCTTTTGGGTCCTGTCACTTAGATAACTCGAAATCCACTTAAGAAGATCACTTGGAAAGCCCAATGAATCAAGTTTCCTAACCAAAAGAAAATGATTAACCGAGTCGAATGCTTTACTAAAGTCCGTGTAAATAACGTCGGTTTGAGAGTTTTGTTGGAAGCCCCTAGGAACGAAAGAGGTTAGTTCCAGAAGATTGGTCGTGGTTGATCTTCGCCTCATAAAACCATGCTGACATAAAGAAATGAGGAACTGCAAAGATGTTGCAAGTGAGGATCATCTTTGCAGATCCATTCTCGAACAGTTTGGGACTTGCCTATAACTTAGAGATACCCCTATAGTTACTGGCCTCCGATTTCCTACCTTTTTTGTGGAGAGGAATAACAAATGATTCCCTTCAAATAAAGAGAAATTCTGAGGATTCTAAAGACAAGGTAAACAATTTAAGAAGGGGGTTACACAGCGTCTCGGAGCAATACCTTAGCACAGAGCCCGGTATTCCATCAGGACCTGGTGAATATACTGGCTTAACACGTTGAAGATCAAGAATAAGTGAGCTTTCGTTTAAAATAGGACTGAAGATAAGGTGCGAACTGGGCATAGCTGGAGAAAATGTATGATCTGAAGATGTTGAGGGAGAATATGTGGTTTTAAAAAACTCAGCGAAGAGATTGGCTATTGCTTGATCAGAATTTACAGTAATATTATTAAATTACAGCAAGGGAGGGTACAACGTGGGTTTACGTTTAGAGTTAACAAAGTTATAAAACTGTTTGGGGTCCTGCGTGAACTGGACCTTGCAACGAGTTAAATAATTTTTATAACACTGAGCGTTAAGCACGGTAAAGCTAGATCGAGCACTAAGGTAAGATGAGAAAGTCGTTCTTGAACCAGTACGTTTATATTTATTATAAAGCCTAGTTTTTACGTTTTTTAAATGTGTCAGCTCTTTGGTAAACCAAAATGGTTTATTAGAAACCGACGGATAGGCTTCAGGAACACATAGGGAGAAGAATGAGTTCATGGCACTATAAAGGATATCAAGGGCTGTTGCCATGTCAGAACTCATTTGAAGATTAGACCAATCAAATTCTGCTATTAAAGCCTCTGATAGTTAGCCTTACGGAAACAGCGGACTCTGTTTAAGCTACTACCAGATGTTGCTAAAACTGTCCCAGTGTCGATAGTCACATCGAAATTAGGATGATAAGGATCTTCAGGTTGCGTCATTGGAGAAACTCTAATAAGGTTTACGCCTGCAGGATCGGAGACAAATCATAGGTCCAGTAAGACTGGCGGAAATCCTCCATCCAAACCCTTCACGAGGGCGCCGGCTGGGCAATGGGCACTGTATTATCCCGGATAACGGGTAATGCATCGCCGCTTTCTCCATCCGAGGTTATACAGTGTCTAGCTAAGGCTTCGAGCTAGCTCGGCTCTACGTAAAATACTACTAGCTCGAGCTAGCTCGAAGCCTTAGCTAGACACTGTATAACCTCGGATGGAGAAAGCAAGAAAGTACAACTCCTTCCGCCCAAAGCAGGAGGAGATGAACCAGTAGCCATGGTTGGAGGTGCCTGGCGGTAGGCACAAAACGTCAGTGGGTGGTTCCCCTGAAAATTAACCAGCAAACGGAGTAATGAAGACAGAGAAGCCAACCGGGGCTGGAATGTCAGCCCAAACATCGGTGGAAGGCGTTTTTTTTTTTTTATATATATACATATTTATTGGTGTGTTAAGATTGCGGCTCTACGTAAAATACTACTTAACTATTATTAATTTAACAATTTAAAGCAGTGGTTATTTTCAATAAATGTAAATTAAATTATATGCCGAGTGGGCAGCTCCCGAATAGTTAAACGTTTCAGCCGTCTAAATGTGCGTGTCAATGATTGGCAGCCAGACAGCTTATCACATCGCCAACTGCTGGTACTCCAAGTTCCCTTCTAATGTCAACGTTTCTAATATACCATTCCGCTTTGGCGATACGTCTCAAAAACTTCGCCTGAACCTTCCGCAAGTGCGACCTGGCTGCTGTCCCATATATAGCTAACCCATAGCGCCATATTGGGGCTAGGAGGGATTGATACTGTCGAGTCTTACAACGCAGGCTAGGCTTTGACTTTGGACCTGTTAACCGGCTAATACGACTGGCCGTACCTTGCAGCTTCACCCAAGTCTGTCTGACATGCGAGGCAAATGTCAGCCTCTTATCAAGAACTAATCCCAGATAGGTGTGTTCCAGTTGCTGCTGCAGAAGTTGCCCATTAAGGAAGACTCCTGGGCGCGTGTCCCTCCTGAGTGCCACCTACAAGCCCAGTTCTTGATCCTCTTCAAAAGAATTTGTAGTTTGTCAGTAGCGCTGTAAACACAGCTGGATCTAGCCAACACCGCAGTGTCATCCGCATACGTGGCAACACAAGTGCTATGAGAGCTTAGGTGCAGCGGGGCATCATGAGCGGACAAATTCAAAAGCGTTGGGCCCAGCACACTTCCTTGCCAGCAAGAATCCTCTTGGTGGACGATACAACCCCATTCTGGACAACCTGAAAGGTCCTATTTAAGAGGTAGCTTTTGATAACCTCAAAGAGCTGAGGAGGGAGGAGCTCTTTGATCTTGGATAAGAGCCCTTGGTACCAGACCCGGTCAAAGGCCTGCTGAATATCCAGAAAGGCCGCTACCACATACTGCCTGTTCTGGAATCCCTCAACAAAAAAGTCCACCACGCAATTGAGCTGCTCCGGGGTACCATGACCTTTCCTGAATCCAAACTGATGCCTAGGTATTGCATCCCGTACCGCCGGTATCCTCTGCATCCTGTCAAGGATACATCTGTCAAAAATCTTCAAAAACGTGGGTAGAAGACTAATCGGCCTATAAATAGACACGTTATGGAACGGCTTTCCTTTTTTGTGTATCATCACCACATTGGCATTCTTCTAGGAGGACGGAAAGTGACCAATTCTGAGCGCATCATTAAGCACAAAGACCAAGAAGAGAAGCGCTCTCTCCGAAAGGAGTTTAGCAACTCTATTAGAAATGCCATCTGCACCTGGCGACTTCCGATTTTTCAATTTCTTGATCTTGTCCCGCACCTCAGCAAGCCTGATTGGAGCAACAGGAGGCACCATTTGGTGAGGAGTATCCAAATATGCTCTGACCCTCTCAACCCTTGCCGCAGAGGAAGTAGTGAAAGGAGTGAACCGATCCTCTAAGCTTTCAGCGAAGGCTTCAGCTCTGTCTTGCTTTGACCAACGATCCTCCAGAGCGCAAATTTAGTGTCCCTGCCCGGGGTTGCCTCCTCCAACTCCTTGTACAGACGCTCCTGCCGCAAAATGTACAAGGCTCTCTGACTCTGTTGCCCAGCCTTCGGTAGACTCTCAGCACCGTTGCTCCTGAGCCTGTGCTTAGTCTCAATGAGAGCCTTGACTTCCGGAGGAAGTGGAGGGAAAGTCCTTGAGCAGGTACTGTTGCTGGGCGCCGCAAGCTCCGCTGCAGCACAGAGTTTCTGCTCCAGAAGCAAGGCTGCATCATCAACGTCATCTGCAGTGCTGATCTCCATTTGAAGGTGTATGGAGTGCTCCAGAGTCCTCTTGAACGTGCTGATGTTAGATCCAAAAGGAAGTAACGTCCTTCCAGGCACTACAGCGCATCCTATCAGGAGTAGACTGACTATGAGCGGGATGTGATCCAAGCTGAGCTCAAAGGAGTCTTCAATAGTCAGCCTACGTCCATGGAGTCGTTCAAGGAGTGCGAAGTCCAATGCTGACGGGGTTCTACCATTACAGGGAAAACATGTCGGTCTTCCTGTGGCCAGAATTTGTGCTCCCAGATTATCTTTGGCATCTGTAACAGTCCCAGACATATCGGGTTATGCTGGTAATATGTCAATCCTTGTTTGACCAGAATTGCTGGTCCACCCCCCGATGTCGCATCCGGGAAGCCTGCTCTGTGTATGTTGTATCCTGGAAAGCTTATGAACCCTCCATGTTTAAGGTAGGTCTTGGACACAAGTATAATGTCGATGCTGTGCCCAAAGACGTACACCAGAAGCGCCTTCCGAAGCGATCTCTCCTTTTTCCACCCCTCCCTGCCTAGAGAGGTCTTTTAGGTCTACTATTAATGAGAACGGTTTAAGAGGCAATTAATTGTACTATTATAATGAGAACGGTTAAAGACCCTATAGGTATACAAATTAAAGAGAATTTTTAGAGGCCTTTAAGGTCTAGAATATGCAATTATCTTAGTCTGCGCGACTGCTACTCCTTTGACTGCTTACCGGTGATCCCCATGGTCCTTGAGTATTGTACCAAAGGCTCTGGCCCGCTTTACATAGCGATACCCAGCAGTCCAGTGTGGCTCCCAATTTTATCCTTTCTCGGCCCTAATTAGTGTGGCCGCCTCTTTTGTTCAGTGTCGCCCTTCTTCAGCGTGCGCAAGTTAGAGTCCAGTGACCGAGGGAATATAGGAGGTCTCATATACGATTAGGATTTCAGAAGATGCGCACAAATTATATGTAAACAAATGATGTAAACAAATGCATTTCTCGGGGAAGTGCATAATACCAACCTCGCTAATGCTATTTTTAGTATATAATTGAACATTCCTAGGATATACTGCTTTTAGCTATAAGTAAACTACCAGGTGTCGGGAAAGTAGCCGATAAGTCTTAAGCTATAAGTCACTTACCAATTAATACTAGACCCACCATCGATAACCACTGCACGGACGGTCATACGAGAAGCTTGAAAACTCCGTTACGTTGGCGGGCCCCGTTATTCGGGAGTTGTTTACTTGTGACTATAAAAAGGCAGCACGTGCCTGTGAAAATTTTCTTTGGTTACCAGCGCATCACCTGACACGCACGTGTCCCCGTCTCGCTGTAACCGACCGTCCGCCGCATTCTTTTGCTCGCCCACGTTGTGCAGAGTGCCGCGCCACTGCTGCTAACGTATACGTAACTGCTACCACAGGCAGGGGGGGGAGCAATCCCCTCTGGGTTTCGCCAGCGGTCACACCTCTAGAGCCACGGGAGCAGATCGCGCTAGTTGTACCATTACTGCTACAAAAACCTCTCAGGGCAAACTTCTCCGCTCGGGTGCAGCCGTCGATACAGACACGGACCCGAAGAGCGAGCAGCCCAAAAAAGCACGGTTGAGAGCCCAATCAACTCGCCGAAACCAGGCACCAGCTCCCAACGTAGGGACGGGCCGAAACGGTCAAGCGAGGGGAGGAAGGATCGTCCTTATATAAAAGCAAAGGGCGGATTCGCTAACAAGGTGGAGGAGTTGCTTGCCAGCAAAAGGCAACGCTCAGCAGAGAGCGTCACAATGGAAGCTCCAGCGAGCAAGCAGAAACGCGGGCCCACGCAGGCACGCCCCCCGCCCAAAACAACGAAACCTCTAAAGAGGTCCGCAGAAGTCAGTGAGCTGACCAAAAGACCAAACCATCTGTTCGTGGCACTAATTGACCGTAGTGACGAAAACGGGAAGATGTCCGAAGCAAGGTGGAAGATGGTGCAAGCACGGCTCGTCGAAGCGCTGTTTAATGAAGGATGACTCCCCAGCGCCTATGCCCACATTCGATGGTGCATGGTGGATGAACGGGGTCAAAATCCTGAAGTGCATGGACGACCCGACTCAGAAGTGGCTGAAGCAAACGGTCAGCCAAATGGAGGCGTTGTGGGAGGGGGCCAAGCTCGAGGTATTGGACAGGGAGCTAGTCCCATCCATCCCGAAGGCGAAAATACTCTTTCCCATCGCAATCCAAGGTGACCGCGCGCTGAAGCTGCTACAGCGCCCGGACGTTCCCACCGCAGACTGAAAGGTACTGCACATTGCAAGCCCGACACCCAAAGAGGGGGGCCAGAGCGCAGTCCTCCAGATTGAGAAGGAGGCGGAGGACATCCTGTACCCAGGTATGGGAAGACGGCGTGGGGCTTAGGTAGTGTCTACCTATGCCTCAAAAAGCGCCAACCTGGGGACAAGGACGCGCACACCCTATCTATGTCTTGACTCCATCATCGACGCTGCCCAGGAGATGACTCTGGACGTCTCGGATGAGCAGGAAGAGGACAGTGATGTGGCAGTCATAGTCAACCCGTCCGGAGCTGGTACCCATGGCCCTGAGGGTACTGTAGCTCAACCTTCATAAAAGCAAGATCGCGTCGGCGGAACTCCTGATGGCCATGGAGCAAGGGTCCGTCGATATAGCTCTAGTCCAAGAGCCGTGGAGCCTCGGGCAACTCCATAGCCGGACTAAAGTCCTCAACACTCAACGTGTTATACGGTAAGCAGAAGCAGAACCACCGTACTTGTACGGAAGGGTCTCCAAGCTAACCTTATGTTTCATTACAGCACGCATGATCCGACTGTAGTAATGCTTGAAAGCAAGAAGAAGCGCCTACTGGTAGCTTCCTGCTACATGGCTCACGACAGGACAGTCCCACCGGAGGAACTAGGAGCCTAGTGGATGCCAGCCCGAAGGACCAGCAAATACTAATCGGCGCAGATGCCAACGCAAACCACTGCGTGTGGGGGAGCCCCGACATTAACAAAAAAGTTGATTCACTTTTAGATTTAACACTTTGTTCCAATCTTTACGTAGCAAACGTAGGGGAAGTACATACCTTCGTGGGTCCTACCTCCTCTACGTGCTAGACTTAATACTAGTAGCAGGGCAGGGTACCATGGTATCAGAATGAAAAGTCCTTGAGGGACCATCCTTCTCAGACCACACGTACATCCAGTTTCATTACGACATCGAATATTCTCCAAAACCACCCGTCTTCAGAAGCACCCGGAACACCAACTGGGGAAAGTTAAAAAAGACAATCACTGCGAGACTCGCGACTGGTCAAGGCACAGCTATATCTGTAGAGGAAATAGAAAAGTCCCTAGAGACGCTCACCAAGGAATTACTAAATGCGTACCACGCATCAGGCCCAATATTAAGAAATAGGAAGAGAACCAAGTCACCATGGTGGATCAGGGACTTCTCTCTCCAACGCAACAACCTTATAGAGAAAGATGACTCAATCATCGACGAATATAAAATCCTACTAGGGGACTGCAAGAAGGGAATACAACATAGAGACGGCCCCAAAAACGGCGAGACTCCGGAAGTTGCTATCGAAGCCACCTACCATACAGAGTCAGCTCAAAAGCGAAGATGGAAAGTGGACTGATGGCACCGAAGAGGCCCTAACAGCACTAATGGAAGCGCACTTCCCAGGATGCACAGAAGTGAGCGATGCCAATGAGCATCAGGTACTAGCAACGTGTGAAGAGCATCTTCCAACAGATCTAATAACCTCCAGAAGAGTCCACTGGGCTATAGACTCCTTTGCGGGGATAAACGCACCGGGACTCGATGGAATATTCCCAGCCATGCTACAGGTGACCAAAGAAGAGATCATGGTTCGACGCAATATATAGAGCTTGTATAAGCACGGGCTATATCCCTATCCAATGAAGGACCTCTCGGATTGTCTTCCTGCCCAAAGCAGGAAAGAGTAGGATTACAGACCGATAAGCCGTACCTCTTTCTTACTGAAAACACTAGAAAAGGAAATGTGATAAATTCGAGGCAACCGAAACCTTGAAGCATCCCATCTGCAAGTGTCCGGACTTGACACCGGCGAGAATAAGCTGTCCTTGCTAGGAGAGGCCTCAAAGAGAACGCCAGGTAAACTGCTCGCCTTCGCGAAATGCGCCTCGATCCTTAAAGACTTCAAAACCACGAAAACCACTCCAGGTCCATTTAAGGAAAAGTCCCCCCGGGTAACTGGCCCCCATGAGGGTCTAACGTAACCTAACCATAGATCCAGTAAGCGGTTTAAAGAATTAAATACTTGGTCACTTGTGTGACGAAGTCACCCATTGTAAATAATAAATAACCATGTATATAGTGTAAATAAAACCCTAGCTATAAGTTTCCTCAAAATAATAGCCATAAGCTTTCTAGCTATAAATTCAAATAGCTACATACACATACTCTCATAAATAGCTAGGCGTTAGGGTTAAGGGAGCCCAGCACACCACACACCGGCCGCGTGACGTCACCAGCAACATCACCGCTGACGTCACCCGCAACACGGGACGAGGAAACAGGATGGGCCGGCAGAGCCGCATACCGGGAACCGAAACGCTGGACTGGCCAATCGGCGGTCAGCAGAGGGGCCCGCTGAGCCACGATCGCGGCAGAGAGCACATAGCGCCGGCATCGGCAGAGCCCAGGAATGCGAAACGGAATTCGCAGCGGCCACCTGCGCGCTGCAGTCAAAGCGAGAAGGAAGAACGCAGATATGCAAGAATGCATGGAATGCGGAACGGCCATGAATCGCGGCAGCGCAGCCGCCGCAGGGACAATAAGAAATTGGGTCACGATCAAATTGAAATCTGATATGAAAATCACTCGTGATAGAACCGCCCAAGTGACCAGAAGTTTTATTTCCAAGTGACCAAGCTAAATGTTGACGACAAGGCAAACTCTCGAAGATATCAAGGACAACCGCAGTACACAGGACAACGAGGACCCCAAGCACGACCAGAATCAAGAAGTTAGGAAAGACATCTCTTTGTGACCACCAGTACGGGTGAGCGGGGCGCAGCAGCCCAAATCAAGAAAACCTTTTGTCCGGGTGTGTGTGTGCTAGGCAACTACAAAGAAGACAGGGATGAATAGAAATACGTAAACTAGACAGAGAACACGGTGAAAACATGAAATAAAACACTAAGCTAGGCATATTAAATGGCACCGGTGGTATTATTTCCCTTGATCTTTCTAGCCAACCGTGACCCACTGTGCCCCTCCTCCACACCTCGACCGCCGTTGGGTTTCCCCAGACGGCGAGCTGGGCAGGACGGGACCAGGAGCGCCACGCTGCTGAGATTAATTCCGGGCGTTGGCGAGGACGACGGCTGTTGGGATCTTTCCAAGCCGTAGTCTGATCTCAGAAAAGGGATTAACCCGGGTGCATCCGCGGGCTATCACTAGTCACGGGGCATAGTTGGGGAGACAGCTTGCCGGTGGACAGACCAGGCGGAGCCGCCAGGCCGGGGCGCTTAGGAGAGGCAAGCCGTTTGTTCAGTCGCAGCAGTATGTAGTCATAAGTAAGAATATCTCAAAACACAACACATATTATGTAACAACTCTTCAGTCACAGTGACCTGCATTTGTCGTAAATAAAGTATCATTTACCAGGTCAAGCGAACATGCATGGCCAACTGTGACAACTGAGACCGCGACTAGAACTATGCGCCGCAGTCTTGGGAGCTGAACTAACCCACAGAGTCAGAAAGGATCTAAGTTTGCCTGAGGAGAAGGCATTGGGGTACTTCTGGACTGACTCAACAGTAGTCCTTTCCTGGATAAATGCGTCTGCATCCTCATACCACACGTTCGTGGCTAATCGGATAGCAAAGATCCAAGCAGTGTCACATCAAGCACAATGGCGACATGTGTCATCCGCAAATAATCCAGCAGAATTGCCGCAAGTTAGCAGCACAACCTGTGGCTATATGGCCCCCTGTTTCTGCACGGCTCTCGAGACAAATGGTCAAAAATACCGACCATTAATCCCATCGATCTGGAGCGTAAAGTAAAGCAAGTCAGCTTGCCAATCTGCCAGGATCAACTAGGAAGCGAGCTATACAATTGCACGGACAGCAACTCCTTCCACAAATTGCAACGCATTGTAGCATATATGATGCGCTTTTGTCGTAGACAGAACCGATCTCCAACAACTACACTAAGTGCAGGCGAGCTGGCTCATGCTAGAACGATCATCTTGAGCACGATTCAAAAAACTGAATTCAGTGCTGAGTATAAACAACTTCGCATCCACAGAACAGTGGACAAGAAAAGCTCAATCATCTCATTGTCTCCAATAATAGGAACTGACGGACTCATCAGAGGAAGAATCCAATCTTCCATATGCTGCCAAACATCAAATCTTGCTCCCGTACAATGATACGATTGTGAAAATGCTGCTACGAGAAATGCATGAGGAAAACATGCATTGCGGAGCACAAGCATTGAGGGCCATAGCCAGACAACAATACGGGGTTCTAAATGACAAAACAATGGCCAGGAGCATCATCCACAATTGTGTAAAATGCACAAGAGCACGGCCCAAATTAATGCATCAAATCAAATCGCAGCAGTATGTAGTCATAAATAAGAATATCTCAAAACACAACACACATTATGTAACAACTCTTCAGTCACAGTGACCCGCATTTGTCGTAAATAAAGTATCATTTACCAGGTCAAGCGAACATGCATGGTGAACTGAGATGAGGCAATGAACTGGGGCGATGGTCTCAGTTCGCGACACTAACCCACATTCACAAGTAACCGCACACTATTTCTTATACGTTATTTCTGTTAGCATAAGCGTTTTTGTACCTATATATATTGTTAAGTTTCATTAATAAAGTCAGTAAGAGTTCTAACGCAGACCCAGAGCTTTTATTCATGCTGTTCTTTTAAAACGACTCATGCACTCAAACCCCTCAAACAAGTCCACCTAGTTTCAAGTGCTAGTTGCGACAAAAAACAGGCAAATAGTTTATGCACTATTTGCCAAGCATCTAAGCCTTCTTACACTTTACATTTTGGTGACCCCGACGAACACGCTAGCCGTGGACGTCAACATAGGGAAATTTCCGCTAACTCATAGGAACCTCCCGCAGGATAATCCGTAACTCTTGGGATTTTTCCAAATTTTCACTCGCCATAAATACCATAGGTGGGCCTGACTCACAGGAAATTGTCCTGAATACGTCAGACCCCCAGGAAGGTTCCGTAACTTTTGGGAGTCTTCCAGATTTTTTCACTCTTGCCAGAGAACAATTGGTGAGACCGACAGGGAAAGTTCCGTAATTCTTGGGAACCTCCCGCAGTCAAGAGCCTTCAAAACCTTTTTCTATTTAGAAATCCCCCAAGTCTATTGACCATTTGTTAATTCCTTCGACCACAGACGGTTGCGAATAGGAGCGTATCCAGCTGGTAAAGCGAATAAAATACTCCCACCGGTAAAAAATCAAAACAATTGTCAATATGTCCAACAAGGAGGAGCAAGCCGTCACAGAGGCGTTAGACTTGCAGGATGAGATCAGCAAAGAGATCTCGAGGCTTATCCGCAATTATAAAAAAGATTCAGCGGAAAGGAAACTAATTCCAACGTACTATACGACAAAGTTGGCCGCTTTCGATGAAGCATTGAATCGATTTGCGGAAAACGACAAAAATATTCCCGCAAAATATAGAACGGAAGAATATTTAAAGTTCTACGTCGACTGTCGTGATTCATACGACAAATACATAAATATTATAGTCGATACAATGGCTCAGAGCTTAAGCAATGCCCCAAATCAGGCAACAGCGAGCAACGGCCGGGAAACTGCAGACGTTGCAAGCATAGCGCAACCTGCACGTAAGCTGATATCAGCATGTCGGCGACAAAATGCAATCGCAGAATCAATCAAACGGGCTCTGAAAGAGGGTTCAGAGACCGGTAGGGCCGTGTCAAAGAGTTAAATAAACTCATTGTGGTCCCAATACCAAGAGATTCATTTCTCAATCCATGAAGAGTACGAAGACCCTGTCAGGGAAGGATACGCAGTCGTTCCTCCGACTAGAAAGGGAAGTACAGAAAGCCCTGGGGGCACAAAGCAATACATCAAGCAATGAAGATGTGCAGTTGCCCAGAGTCAGCATCCCCAAGTTCGATGGGGATCTACTCAAATGGACACAATTCTTTGATTTATTCAAATGCATGATACATGATACCAACATGCCCACAGTCAAAAAGATGTGCCTCAAAACCACTGTGACTGGAGAGGCAGAGAGATTAATAAGGCATATCGATCTAAAAACAGAGAACTACATGAGCGCGTGGGAAATATTAGTTGACACATATAACAATCCCCGCCATGTAGCAGATACAATTCTCAATCGTCTCCTGCAACAACAAACAAACAATGATGACCCAAAGTCATTAAAGGAACTGTATATTAAATCCATTGAGTCTCTAGCATCATTAAAGGGACTAGGCATTGATGTATCCAGCTGGGATACAATCATAATTGCCATCATAAAACAAAAACAAGTAAGAAAGCTACAGTCGAGTGAGCTCGACTGTGAGATACCCGCTACCCATAGTAAATAGTTAATACATTTTTGAACATAACGGACAAATGCAAATGCAAGTGTAATATAATCACATGCATACAAAAATACATACACATGTATCTATATGTGTAAAAACGCGTGATTATTGCATTCAAGCGGCTAATAATTATTACCATTTATTAAAATTGCTTCTCGAATATCTTATAAGATTCTTTACCGAACACAACGTAGAACTGATAAGAATATTTAGTTGGTCTAATTGGTCAACCAAATGAGGCATGCTGCCTGCAGCGGTTTGTGGCCATACAAAATTATTTCTTTAATAACTTCGACAATTTTTATCTGATCGCAACCAAATTTTCAGGGATCACACAGACTATAGTTCTTAATATACATACCGAAATTCGCGACTCTAGCTTTAAAATTATACGCTTAATACGTTTTTTTATGATTTGAGGGGGCGGAAGTGGGCGTGGTAAAAATTTGAAACAAACTTGATCTGCGTGCAAGCATAAGAAATACTGTCGAAAAAAAATTAGAGCTCTATCTCTTATAGTCTCTGAGATCCAGTGTTTCATACGGACAGACAGACAGACAGACAGACAGACAGACAGACAGACGGACATGGCTAGATCGACTCGGCTGTTGATCCTGATCAAGAATATATATACTTTATAGGGTCGGAAATGCTTCCTTCTACCTGTTACATACATTTCCTGCCGGCACAAAGTTATAATACCCTTCTACCCTATGGGTAGCGGGTATAATTAGATCTGGCAAATAGAGCCCTGTACGAACAATCATTAGATGGCTCAAGAGAGCTTCAAGGGCTCGAGACGATGCTAAGTTTTTTGGACCAGCGAAGTCGAGTGTTGGGAACAGGAAAACGCAGTCAGCAGCAAAAAAGGGAGCAGAAGAACCCATCTTGCACTTCTGCTAGCGCAGGAAGGCAACCAAGTTGCCCTTTCTGCAAACGGACTCATGCGCTATACAAATGCGATGATTTCCGCAGCAAAACAGTACGCGATCGATTCAACTGGGTACAAAAACAAAAACTGTGTGTAAACTGATTTAACAGTACCCACAAGGGAAAGGATTGCCGAGGCCGTATGTGCTTTAAATGCGATAAAAGGCACCATACATTGCTGCACCTGGAGACTTCATTAGGCTCGGCAACAGATCCACAAACACCTGCTGTAGGAGCAGCAAGCCACAAAATCTACAATTTGCTAGCCACAGTTAGGGTATTGGTAAAAGCAAGCAATGGTCAGGTGGCCACATTCCGAGCCTTGCTGGATTCAGGATCACAAATCAATCTGATCTCTGAACGAATGGCCTCCAAGCTATCTCTGCAACTACACAATGCATCATTACGCATCGAGGGCATTGGAGGAAATCCGGAAACAAGTCGGGCCAGAGCAAATGTGCTCATGAAATCGATGCACAACGATTTTACTCAACAGGCCTTTGTTCTGCCGCATATCATAGCTGACCAACCAGCTCATGGTTTGAATACATCCCACATACGCATTCCAAATAACGTCAGCCTGGCCGATCCAAATTTTGACAAACCAGGAAAAATTGACATGCTTATCGGTGCAGAGCATTATTATTCTTTGCTACTGCCAAATTAAATGATGATAAGACCAGAAGGCCCAATGCTCCAGAATACAAAGTTGGGATGGATTGTGGCCGGGAAAATCTCTGCTGAGCACGATTCAGCAGCACTTTGTGCGACGGCAACCACTGAAGAGGAGTTTGACACACTGTTAGGGCGATTTTGGACACTAGAGAATCTAGACACCAAAGACAAGGCTCGATCGCCAATTAAAGCACACTGCGAAACTCATTTCGCAGCTAACCTACAATTTGCAATCGATGGGAAGTTCATTGTCAAGCTGCCATTTGCTGAGGAAACGTCAGCCCTGCGGGCATCTCAGACAACAGCAACCAATAGGTTCTTGGCACTGGAGCGACGAACAAAACCAGAAGTCTGGAAAGGATACGTAGACTTCATGGAAGAATACGAACGTCTCGGACACATGAAACTGGTACATCCCTCACACATACCATCGGAGAATTACTTCATTCCACATCACTGTGTTTTGAAGCCCGAAAGCAGTACCACGAAACTACGGGTAGTTTTCGATGCGTCCTGTAAAACGTCAAGTAATAAATTATTAAATGATACATTATATGCTGGACCCACGGTACGGAGCGAATTATTCGCCATTCTGCTACGATTCCGCATCCATAGATATGTATTTACCGCGGACATAGAGAAGATGTATCGCCAAGTATGGATGCATCCTGATAATCAGTTTCATCAGCTGATCGTATGGCAGAAAAAGGCGTCAGACGATCTGAAATTCTACAGATTAAAAACCGTCACGTACGGGACCACGTCAGCGCCATTCCTCTCTACAAAATGCTTGGATTATTTAGCTGAGAAGAATAAAAAGCATTTACCGCTTGGGTCAGCTATACTCAAGCATGATTTCTATGTGGACGACCTTCTCACAGGAGCAGACAGCATTCCAGAGGTAATCCAGATTCAGCAGGAATTGAACAAAAATCCTCCAACCGTCCGGATTCAAGCTTCGGAAGTGACGCTCAAACAACAATGAAATACTGACCCAATTTCCGCAAGAAGATATTGTCCCCAACGTCAAGTTAGATGAAACACTTCAGCATTACAGTGTTAAGACGTTGGGCTTACTTTGGATGCCTCAAAGGGATCAGTTGTGTGGACGATCTCAAAAAAGCGAAGCCTCAACCATCACAAAACGGGTGGTCAGCTCAGAATCTTCGCAAATATTCGATCCTCTGGGATTATTTGCTCCGGTGGTCGTCAAGGCGAAAATTTTCATGCAAACGCTTTGGGAATTAAAGATGGGCTGGGACGACAAGCTACCTCAGCACCTTCAATTGGACTGGAAAAACTACCGCTCTGACTTGCAAGCTCTAAATACTATGCAAATACCAAGGCATATATTTGAAGGAAGAGTGTATGTGTATGTACGAGCGACATACAAAAATAATCAAGTATCAGTTCGGCTGCTGTGCTCAAAATCGAGAGTGGCGCCATCCGCCAAGGAGACTTTACCGCGGCTAGAACTATGCGCCGCAGTCTTGGGAGCTGAACTGACCCACAGAGTCAGAAAGGATCTACGTTTGCCTGAGGAGAAGGCATTGGGGTACTTCTGGACTGACTCAACAGTAGTCCTTTCCTGGATAAATGCGTCTGCATCCTCATACCAGACGTTCGTGGCTAATCGGATAGCAAAGATCCAAGCAGTGTCACATCAAGCACAATGGCGACATGTGTCATCTGCAAGTAATCCAGCAGACGTACTGTCAAGAGGAATTGCCGCAAGCAAGTTAGCAGAACACAACCTGTGGCTATATGGCCCCCTGTTTCTGCACGGCTCTCGAGACAAATGGTCAAAAATACCGACCATTAATCCCATCGATCTGGAGCGTAAAGTAAAGCAAGTCAGCTTGCCAATCTGCCAGGATCAACTAGGAAGCGAGCTATACAATTGCACGCACAGCACCTCCTTCCACAAATTGCAACGCATTGTAGCATATATGATGCGCTTTTGTCGTAGACAGAACCGATCTCCAACAACTACACTAAGTGCAGGCGAGCTGGCTCATGCTAGAACGATCATCTTCAGCACGATTCAAAAAACTGAATTCAGTGCTGAGTATAAACAACTTCGCATCCACAGAACAGTGGACAAGAAAAGCTCAATCATCTCATTGTCTCCAATAATATGAACTGACGGACTCATCAGAGTCGGAGGAAGGTTGGAAGAATCCAATCTTCCATATGCTGCCAAACATCAAATCTTGCTTCCGTACATTGATACGATTGTTAAAATGCTGCTACGAGAAATGCATGAGGAATACATGCATTGCGGAGCACAAGCATTGAGGGCCATAGCCAGACAACAATACTGGGTTCTAAATGACAAAACAATGGCCAGGAGCATCATCCACAATTGTGTAAAATGCACAAGAGCACGGCCCAAATTAATGCATCAAATCATGGGTAACTTGCCGGCGGATCGAGTAACACAAGCGCGTCCGTTCTCTAATTCTGGAGTCGACTATTGCGGCCCCTTTTATATTCACCACAAAATCCGTGGAAAACGGCCTGATAAAGCGTACATTGCAGTATTCTGCTGTTTCGCAACAAAGGCAGTACATCTGGAGTTAGTAAGCGATCTAACAACGGACGCGTTTCTAGCCGCTCTCCGACGATTCCTGGGCCGACGGGGAAAGTGTCAGACCTTTCACTGTGACAACGCCACGAACTTTGTTGGTGCCAACAACCAGTTAAAAATACGATTTTCACAGAGCAAGCCCAGAGCAGGATCATTAATCAGTGCAATATGCAGCAGGTGGAGTTCAAGTTCATCCCACCGCGAGCACCGTCGTTTGGCGGTTTATGGGAAGCTGCTGTAAAATCAGCGAAAAGGCTACTACTATCAGTCACAGCCACAGCGTCTTTAACATTTGAAGAGCTCAACACGGTGTTCATTGAGGTTGAGGCGATACTCAATTCAAGGCCCCTCACCCCGATTTCAGCTGATCCAACAGATAATGCAGCGCTCACTCCAGGCCATTTTTTAATTGGCGAACCACTAGTGGCACCGCCCGAATCTTGCCCGACCGGAAAAAACGTTGGTCAGAAGATGGGAACTGGTATCCAGGCTCAAACAATCGTTCTGGAATTAGTGGTCCATGGAGTACCTACAGGAGCTCCAGATGCGCACCAACTGGAAGACTATGGCTCAGAATGTCGAGAAAGGATTGCTAGTGCTGGTAAAGGAAGACAACGTACCGGTAATGAGCTGGCCAATGGGACGGATAGTGAAGACATATCCAGGCAAGGATAACCAGATCCGGGTCGTAGATGTAAAGACCGCATCAGGGATCTACAAAAGGGCAGTTACTCGTTTAGCACCGCTGATAAAAGAAGAAGTAGCCACAAAACGGCCGCACAGCGGCAGCGCGGACAGGCAGAAGAGAGCCCAGCGCAAAAAAGGAAAGCATCATTTCCAATCCTCCCAACATTACTAGCAATGCTACTGATCCTTCCGTTAGCAATGGGACAGGTAGTCATCATAACGCCATTTGCAAGCCAGCCAGGAATATTCTACGAACGGCTCGGCACATCCAGAATGGCAATCTCCGAATGGAAAATAATTGTATATTACGATTTAAAGCCATATTGGAGCGACATGGGAATATTGGCCAACGGGATATCGGAACTGAAACACAAATGTTCAGAACTCCGGAACATCAACGCTTATAGATCAGTGTCTGAGCATTTTCAACATGTGTACAGCGAACTACAATCAGGAAATGAGTTGATCCGTCATTCTCGGCAACGAAGAGCACCACTGGACATAGTTGGAAATGTAGCGAACTCACTATTTGGCGTTCTAGACTCAAGATACGCCGATGACATGTCCAAGGTGATCAAGGAGGTCAAATCCAATGAAGACGTTAGATGCTCTTGAGAAATCAGACATCAATCTTGGATTCTACAATACACATAGTCAGGACGAGCAGTTCAGCCACCAATGACCGGATCAAAACGCTAGAGAGCCAGATAGGGACAATCAATCTGGAAAGAGGAAAATACCAAGGCGACCACCTACAGCGAGCGTTTATGAGTCTGACAGCTCAGCTAACACTGGTGGCAACTGGATTGCAGAGGATGCAGAGTGAGATAACCAATGTGCTCACTGACGTTCGCCATCGAACAATTAGCCCACTGCTAGTATCTCCCAAACAACTAAGGGAGCAACTGGATCAGATTCGGGAACATATTCCACCGGATCAACTGCTTCCAGTAGCATCGACTAATGTGATCCAGCTTTATAAAATTATGCCTGCCGAAGGCACCACAACGAGCAGCCACGTCATCTTCAAGATATCGCTGCCACTGGTGTCTGAAACAAAACAGGAAATATTCAGCATCATGGCGATCCCGATGTGGAAGGCCGGAAGCTGGCAACGATTCAGGCTACAAACAGAAATCATAGCCGTCAATGCTCATAGAGATCAGTTCATGGGATTGACCCAGGAGAAGTTCAATCAGTGTCTAGAGCTGCCACACGACGAACACATCTGCTTCAACCATCAAGCCATATTCAGCGTGGAAAACCGGTGTGAAATTCAGTTGTTTAACAATAAGACGGAAACTATCTGCGAGGTCTCTCAGTCGAGGGCCGAGCTGTGGTGGTCAGCAACGCATCAGCGAAACAGATGGATGTTTGCCACACGCAGGCACGTGGAACTTCAAGCGGTGTGCAACGGAACATCGTTCACAGTACAGCTTAACGGAACGGGCTTATTATTACTGGCCCCAGGCTGCACTGCACATAATTCAAAAATTAGCGTGAGCCAATTCAGCACCGTAGTCAGCGAAGCAAAGGCTACATATGTTCGGTTTGGCAATATCACCAGGATGGACCTTAAGAACACACCTGAGCCACTGCAAGAAACGGCAGCCAAGTCCAGTAAACTTGGAGGAACTGGGCGCTTTGCAGTAAGAGTTCTAACGCAGACCCAGAGCTTTTATTCATGCTGTTCTTTTAGAACGACTCATGCACTCAAACCCCTCAAACAAGTCCACCTAGTTTCAAGTGCTAGTTGCGACAACAAACAGGCAAATAGTTTATGCACTATTTGCCAGGCATCTAAGCCTTCTTACACTTTACACCGTTGTTTTGAGGTCAGGGTTGCGGGCGTGAGAGCAGGCTGCTGGGACCGCCAGATCCTCGTTTCCACACCCTCTAGTGTTCCGGCCGCAGGGCCGGTAGTGGCCGACTCTGATGAGTCCGTCAGTTCCTATTATTGGAGACAATGAGATGATTGAGCTTTTCTTGTCCACTGTTCTGTGGATGCGAAGTTGTTTATACTCAGCACTGAATTCAGTTTTTTGAATCGTGCTCAAGATGATCGTTCTAGCATGAGCCAGCTCGCCTGCACTTAGTGTAGTTGTTGGAGATCGGTTCTGTCTACGACAAAAGCGCATCATATATGCTACAATGCGTTGCAATTTGTGGAAGGAGGTGCTGTGCGTGCAATTGTATAGCTCGCTTCCTAGTTGATCCTGGCAGATTGGCAAGCTGACTTGCTTTACTTTACGCTCCAGATCGATGGGATTAATGGTCGGTATTTTTGACCATTTGTCTCGAGAGCCGTGCAGAAACAGGGGGCCATATAGCCACAGGTTGTGTTCTGCCAACTTGCTTGCGGCAATTCCTCTTGACAATACATCTGCTGGATTGTTTGCGGATGACACATGTCGCCATTGTGCTTGATGTGACACTGCTTGGATCTTTGCTATCCGATTAGCCACAAACGTGTGGTATGAGGATGCAGACGCATTTGTCCAGGAAAGGACTACTGTTGAGTCAGTCCAGAAGTACCCCAATGCCTTCTCCTCAGGCAAACGTAGATACTTTCTGACTCTGTGGGTCAGTTCAGCTCCCAAGACTGCGGCGCACAGTTCTAGCCGCGGTAAAGTCTCCTTGGCGGATGGCGCCACTCTCGATTTTGAGGACAGCAGCCGAACTGATATTTGATTATTTTTGTATGTCGCTCGTACATACACTGCCGCTCCATATGCTCGTTCCGAGGCATCCACAAATGTGTGCAACTCTTGCGTGACTGGCACTCTTCCTTCAAATATATGCCTTGGTATTTGCATAGTATTTAGAGAGCGGTAGTTTTTCCAGTCCAATTGAAGGAAAATAGTTTATGCACTATTTGCCAGGCATCTAAGCCTTTTTACACTTTACACCGTTGTTTTTAGGTCAGGGTTGCGGGCGTGAGAGCAGGCTGCTGGGACCGCCAGAGCCTCGTTTCCACAGTCTCTAGTGTTTCGGCCGCAGGGCCGCTACCGACCGGTAGCATTTTCCCCGCCCAGCGTGGACAATCACAATCTGCAATTTCGTGGCCGCCGGAAAAAACCCAGAATGGCGCTCGAACAGGGACCGTCAGGACATGGAGGATGTAAGAATCCTTACTACGGTGGATTAAAGACGGGGGGTAGACATACATATATGTATGCACAAGCAAAGGCCAGAAATTGCCAGAAACTTCGACAGTAGCGACGCATATGCAGCCGCCGTAACGGCACTTTGTTTTTCTCGAATAAATTAGCGAAGGAAAAGGGGAAGAGAAGAAGGCAATAGAAAATTCCATTCAATGAGCAAAAGCTACAGTCTCGCCAAAAATAGGTAGCGAGGTTTGCAATTGTACACAATAAGAAACCCATCGCGTAGCTGCCGCTGCCAACGCCGGCAGAAGCGAACGTACATTCGCTGCACGTTCAGATCGCGAAGTATACACACACATATATACGCACATATTTTACATTCGTATTTATACGCGCATATTTTACATTCGCATATCTACATTCATATTTTACATTCGCATATCTTGACATATATATACATACTCTAATGCCTTCGCTCTTGGTTGCGCTGCCATCAGGCCAGGGACCAAATATATATACTGGCCCTTTTCGTTAGCATATGACACTCAGTAATACTCTTTCGTTGCGATCACATCGGGAAGAAAAAAAATTCAAAGCAAGGATAATTAATAAAATAAATCAAGGATACCAAGGATACTAAAATAAAATAAACTCAACCAAGAAAATTAATCAAGGATAATTAATAAAACAAGATTAATCGAGGTGTTCAGTCGCAGCAGTATTTAGTCATAAGTAATAATATTTCAGACACAACACACATTATGTAATAACTCTTCAGTCGCAGCGACCTGCATTTGTCGTAAATAAAGTATCAATTAACAGGTCAAGCGAATATGCATGGTCGGCTGAGAGGAGGAAATGAACTGGGGCAATGGTCTCAGTTCTCGACACTAACCCACATTCACAGTAACCGCACACTATTTCTTATACATAATTTCTGTTAACATAAGCACTTTGTACATATTATATTAAGTTTCATTAATAAAGTCAGTAAGAGTTCTACCTTATTGATGCATGCATCGGAGGCTGTCGCTGTGTCTTCAGACCCTCACCCAACCCAACCGTCCACCTAGTTCCAAGTGCTAGTTGCGACAACAAAAGGCAATAGTTTATCTCTGTCAGGCATCTAAGCCTCCTTACACAAACAATCATTTTCTATTGAGATTGTGGACGGTAAGGCATTCGCACAATCGACTGATGCCGAACATAGACGTCGGGAAACGGGCAAGGGCCTCGTGTATCAGCGAGCTACCCGAGGGCCCCACCGAATCCCTAGACAAACTGCCGATCTTACGACATGAGCACAGCCGTATTCTTACCGCCACCCTGGATACGGGGGCCTCTCATAGCGAGCGCCTATCCTACGAAAAGCTCTCAGACGACGAGGTGGTCGAAACCAAACTAGGTCGGAGGAGGCCATCGTCACCGCGCTTAACGGTGATAAAACCGCCCCCACTCCTGCCGGCCAAACCGGTCGGAGGATGTCATCGACGCTACGCGCACCAGCAACAACGCCCACACTCCTGCCAGCCAACTCCTGCCGCAGCGAGTCGAGTCTGTCAGTGCGCCAACGGCTCACCTCAGCGACCAGCGCCGGTCGGGGCCGCAGACACCGCCAAGCCGCCCAGTTTGCCCCGCACGGCGAGGATACAAGAGACGCGACGCCGACTGGATGACCTATTGGAGTCTTCTAAGGGACCGAGCACGGCCGCCGCTGTACGAGAACGAGCCGCCACTAGGGCCTAGCTCACGGACACAACGGCAACGGCACAGCCTACAACACAAGCAACGACGACGACGGCCTATAGTAGGCAACAACAACAACAGCATAAGAAACGTCCCATACAAGTTCGAAGTAAACAACAAGCCCATACAAATTCGCGACGAAAATCGGGAAACCGCAACGGCAACACAAGCCGAACCGAACACTTGGCTCACGGCAGGCAAAAGCTCGGAGCGGCGGTCGCCGCCAGCAACGAACAAGCAGGAGAAGGAAAAGTGCAAAAAACGAAAGTTCGCACAACACCAGCGACTAATCAGCGATGCCGCTGCCACCGTCACGATCGCCTGCTGCGCACGTGCAGGGCGCAGCTGCATGAGTTTTGAACACCTGCAAGTGGAAAACCAAGGGATAAACAATGACGAATAAAGTAATTATGTGACGTGCATCAGTGACCCATTTATATGTTTCATTCATTTGTACTCCCACTCACACTTACACTTCCCTACCTCTCTTCCCCAACCTGCTCCCTAACGCCTGATTCCGGCCCGTGTACCCGGTTATTAAAGGGACCGCCCCGGCAAAAGGCCGCCCATGCCCGACTCTGGCTCGAGCCCCGGGTATTTTGGGGTCGCGCCGGCCAAAGGCGTACTCTCCTCCCGGTCCTGTCATGTTCCCCAGTTATTAACGGGGCCGTGCAGGGAAAGCTTTTTTTCGTGGCCAGGAGGCATCCGATACCCGGGGTACCGCCAGGTCGGAGGCATCCTGGCGGCATCCAAACACTTGAAAGTAATGGATCCGATGAACAATCGCCCTGTGTGTGAAAGTCTGTCTTTTTTGTACATTTTTTGCTTCTGAGGCACGTTGTGGTATCTTATGCATGGTGCATTGTGCCTTGACTTTAAACGTTCTACCATACAATTACATTTTTTAAGATATTTTTTTATTAAAGATTGAAAATTACTATTTTTTTTTTATTTATTTCTACTTTTTATACCATGTACCAAAGGTACAAAGGTATTATAGTTTTGTGCGAGTGCGATTTTCTGTAACAGGCAGAAGGAGGCGTGGCAGACCCCCAAAAGTTACCTAAATATTGGTCAGGACCACTAAAGGAGTCGATATAGCCATGTCCGTCTGTCCGTCCGTCCGTCCGTCTGTCCGTCTGTCCGTCTGTCTGTATGAACGCCTAGATCTCAGAGACTATAAGAGCTAGAGACACCAAACTTGGGATTTAGACTTCTTATATCTGCACGCAGATCAAGTTTGTTTTAAATTTTTGCTGCTCCCCTTTTTGGAGGAGCTGTTTGAAAAAAACGTATAGCTCCGAAATTTATAAAGTTATGTAAACCATATTAAAAAGCTTAATGCATTTTATCGAAATACACAGACTGCCAAAATTTTATTGCGATCGTGCCATAAATAGCGGAGATATAGGCTTTTTACTTTATACACATTACGTGTACAAGAGGCAGCCCAGGCAGAGGGCTCCAAATAAATCAAAACGTTCATTAAACATTTTACTTATGTTCATATTACTATTAAAATAAGGTTACTCATTTTGATTTGGTTGGTGGCGCAGCTGGCTAAGCTGAAGTCTTTTTCAAATGTTAGTTGTCACGGGTTCGAATCCCGTCGGCGACGAGTGAAAACTTTTTTATTTTTAGCAATTTTTTTTTTTTTTTGTCCAGTACATCAAAAATTTATTTATTTTTATTTATTTATTTATCTAAAGCTAACAGATAGTTATAAACTAAGAGCTAACTTATATATAGGAGCTATAGCTACTCAGGCCTTCAGCTCGCTAGTTACAATAGTATATTAAGTTATGTACTTTTGGCTAGCTAGTATATACATATTATACATATTTACAGAATTTTTGTTTCCTACTGGTGTTATTGTATGTAATTTATTTTTATTTTTATTTTTCTTTTTTAATTTTTGTGCTTAGATGGGGTTCATATTTTGTGGAAGATTTTGCAGTTGTCTAGGAAATTGAGAATGTTTTCAGCGTTTGACTTGGAGGGGTTGGCTATCATGGTGATGGGGCTAGGGCTTTGGAGGAATTTGGATCGTTGAGAGGCAAGGGTGGGGCATGAGTTTATGACATGATCTAGGGAGACTTGTGAATTGTTGCATAGAGGGCAGAGGCTGTTTTTGGTACTGTCGAGATAGTGAGCGTTTGTTAGTTGTGTGTGTCCGAGTCTGAGGCGTGTTATAATTATTTGTTCTCTTCTGTTGAGTGACGAGTTTTTGAAGGGGAGGTTGGTAGTTGATATCTTGTTTATTTCTTGGTACCAGCTTGAAGTCGGTAGTTGAGATTGTTTTTCTTTGAGTAGAAATTCAAGGAAATGGGATATGTCATTGGAGTTTAGGTTAGGAGTGTAGGTAAGGGGGAGTTTGGCAGTAAGTTTGGCTGTTATATCAGCGTTTTCATTGCCCATAATGCCCATATGGCTGGGAATCCAAATAAGTTTTATTTTGGGGAAGTAATAGGTTATCATATTTCTGACTGAGGTTGGGTAGAGAGAATGGTTGTTTTGGTTGGTGATAGCGGAGATTGAGGAGAGGGAGTCAGTGCAAATTGCATATTTGCCAGGTAGTTTAATGTGGGTAGAAATGGCTTCATGTATTGCAATTATCTCGCTAGATAGGACTGAGGAGTAGGTCGGCAAAAGACCGGTTTTGATGGTTTCGTTTTCGGTAGTTACGCTGAAGGTTGTAACACCGCTTGATTTCGATCCGTCTGTATAGATAAACTTATGGTTGGAAAGGGAGGATTTGAGGGAATGGAAAAGTTGTTGGAATACTATGGGGGGGGGGGGGGGGGTACTGTTTTTGTTGTATTTTGCTAATGAAGTGTTTGTGGCTTTGATGATGTTTATCATATTAAATTTATTGCACTTAATTTTCTTTGTGGGAAGATAGGGGATGGAATGAGTTGTACATAATTTTATAATGCGGTCTACAGTACTGGGGTATCTGAAAGTTCTTTTGGAGGGTTTGGTGAGATCTTTTAGCGGTGAATCTATGCTTTGGATCAGGTTTTTTGAGAGTTTGCCTGTAAGATAGTCTCTCTTGTGTTCGATTGGATTGATGCCGGCTTCTATCAGCAGGTTGTTTGTGGGTGTAGTGCGGAAAGCTCGTAGGGCTGACCTTATTGCTGCGTTCAGGGATGTTTTTAGGCGGTTGAAAAAAAAACAAATACACATACCTTGGACAATAAACACAGCACGAAGACTAAGAATACATATAAATGTACTATACACCGAATTCTTTTTTCTTTTATTTTTTTTTTTTTTTTATTTATTGTTTTTTTTTCGACCGAGTCCCAACGAGGCCCATCTCCCGCCCAACCGGCCGAGGGGCGCAGCCGCGTGACGTACGGCACGAACGCGTACTAGATAGACGCGAGAGAGGAAAAATAGAATAGAACGAGGAAAGTTAGGATACACTACGGGCAAGTACTACAAGCAATACAGTTTTTAAGTTTTGAAGGCTTTCTACGCCTTCTTTCTAAACTTTCTAGAAGAAATACGGTGAACATGGAAATTGAGCTGCCCAAGCAGGTAGGGGCTCTCCACCTCGCCGTGAATAAGTTTATGTAGAAAGACGACGCCAAGCATCGTCCTACGGTTAGTTAAAGAAGGTAAATTAATTAGGAGAAGTCTACTAGAGTAAGACGGTAATCTAAGGTTAGCATCCCAGGGTAGGCCACGGAGGGCGGAAAGTAAAAACTTCTTTTGGACAGATTCGATGCGGCTGCTATGGACTCCGTATTGAGGACTCCAGACGCACGACCCATACTCCAATATAGGACGTACTAACAAAGTATATAGGGTCTTCGTTACATAAGGAGAATCGAATTCCTTCGACCACCTTTTAATGAATCCAAGCATGCTGGCGGCTTTATTAACCATACAGGAAATATGTTCTCAGAACGAAAATTTAGGATCCAGGCGGACGCCTAGGTCATCAACAATAGTAATTCTTTCCAAAGAGCAATCGTTAAGCATATACGTGGCAGGGAGAAGAGTGGTGCGAGAAAATGTCATCAGTTTGCATTTAGAACTGTTGAGATATAAATCGTTAGCATGACACCATGCTTGAAAGTTATCGAGATCCGATTGTAGGTCAGATTAGCGTGAGCTTTCCCTATACTGCACGCAAAGTTTAACATCATCAGCATACATGAGTACTCTGGATTTGGTTAGAACCTGCGGCAAATCGTTGATAAACAATGTAAATAGTAGTGGTCCCAGGTGGCTGCCCTGTGGGACGCCAGAAGTGACACTGAGGCTATTGGATAAAACATTTCTGAACAGAACCTTTTGGGACCTGTCACTTAGATAACTCGAAATCCACTTAAGAAGATCACTTGGAAACCCCAATGAATCGAGTTTCCTAACCAGAAGAGAATGATTAACCGAGTCGAGTGCTTTACTAAAGTCCGTGTAAATAACGTCGGCCACCGATTTGCTACCTTTTTTGTGGAGAGGAATAAGGGGAATAAGAGGAATAAGGGGAAATTCTGAGGATTCTAAAGATAAGGTAAACAATTTTAGAAAGGGGTTACACAGCGTCTCGGAGCAATACCTTAGCACAGAGCCCGGTATTCCATCAGGCATTACAAAATGGCGCCCGAGCAGGGACCGTCAGGACATGAAGAATATAAGAAAACCCTTATATAGGTGGATTAAAGCCCCACCGGCCAAAAGCGAGATTTTTAGCGGTGAAAACATTTATAGATGTATATATATATATGTAATGGGAGAGGAAAAAATTTCGGCGAGAAATTTCTATGAACTTCTAAATTAGCGACGACATGCAGCCCCATAACGGCACCTTGTTTTTTCGGGTAGCTAGCGAAAGAAAAGGGGATGAGGAGACGACAATAAAATTTTCCATTCCCGATCCAAAAATACAGTTTCGCCAAAACGGGCCGCAAGATTCGCATAGTAACTACTATAAGAAAACTCCGCGGCGTGCAGACCGCGAAGAAATAATAATAAAGGTGTTAAGTGTAAGAAGGCTTAGATGCCTGGCAAATAGTGCATAAACTATTTGCCTGTTTGTTGTCGCAACTAGCACTTGGAACTAGGTGGACGGTATAAAATGTGTAGGGGCATGAGTTGTTCTAGGCGAACGGGTTGGTTGTGGTGAGGGTCTGAAGACACAGCGACAGCCTCTGATGCATGAATAAAAGCTCTTGGGTTGGCGTTAGAACTCTTACTGACTTTATTAATGAAACTTAACAATATATATAGGTACACAAATGCTTATGCTAACAGAAATAATGTATAAGAAAAGTGTGCGGTTACTTAAGGTCCATCCTTGTGATGTTACCAAAACGAACATATGCCGCCCTTGTTCCGCTGACTACGGTGCTAAATGTGCTCACGCTAATTTTTGAATTGCGTGCAGTGCAGCCTGGGGCCAGTGATAGTAAGCCCGTTCCGTTGAGTTGGATTGTGAACGATGTTCCGCTGCACACCGCTTGAAGTTCAATTTGCCTGCGTGTGGCAAACATCCATCTGTTTCGCTGACGTGTTGCTGAACACCACAGCTCGGCCCTCGACTGAGAGACCTCGCAGATAGTTTCCGTCTTATTGTTGAACAGCTGGAACTCACACCGGTTTTCCACGCTGAATGTGGCTCGGTGGTTGAAACAGATGTGTTCGTCGTGTGGCAGCTCTAGACACTGATTAAACTCCTCCTTGGTCAATCCCATGAACTGATCTCTATGGGCATTGACGGCTATGATTTCCGTTTGTAGCCAGAATCGTTTCTAGCTTCCAGCCTTCCACATCGGGATCGCCATGATGCTGAATATCTCCTGTTTTGTTACAGACACCAGTGGCAGCGATATTTTGAAAACGACGTGGCTGCTCGTTGTGGTCCCTTCGGCATGCATAATTTTATACAGCTGGATCACCTCAGCCGATGCTACCGGAAGAAGTTGATCCAGTGGAATGTGTTCCCGAATCTGATCTAGTTGCTCCCTCAGTTGCTTCGGAGACACTAGTATCGGACTGATGGTACGATGGCGCACGTCAGTGAGAACATTAGCTATCTCACTTTGCATTCGCTGCAGTCCGGTTGCCACTAGAGTTAATTGAGCTGTCAGACTCATGAATGCTTGTTGTAAGTGCTCGCCTTGGTACTTTCCCCTTTCCAGATTCATTGTACCTATTTGGCTCTCGAGTGTCTTGATCCGGTCGTTAGTGGCTGAGCTGCTCGTCCTGACTATGTTTATTGTCGCATCCAAGATTGATGTCTGGTTTTTCAAGAGCATCATTAGTACGTCTTCATTGGATTTGACCTCCTTGATCACCTTGGACATGCCATCGGCGTATCTTGAGTCTAAAACGCCGAATAGTGAGCTCGCTACATTTCCAACTATGTCCAGCGGTGCTCTTCGCTGCCGAGAATGATGGATCAATTCATTTCCTGATTGTAGTTCGCTGTACACATGTTGGAAATGCTCAGACACTGATCTACAAGCGTTGATATTCCGTAGTTCTGAACATTTGTGTTTCAGCTCCGTTATCCCGTTGGCCAAGATTCCCATGTCGCTCCAATATGGTTTCAAATCGTAATATACAATTATTTTCCATTCCGAGATTGCCATTCTGGATGTGCCGAGCCGTTCGTAGAATATTCCTGGCTGGCTTGCAAATGGCGTTATGTTGAATGCCTGTCCCATCGCTAACGGAAGGATCAGTAGCATTGCTAGTAATGTCGGGAGGATTGGAAATGATGCTTTCCTTTTTTGCGCAGGGCTCTCTTCTGCCTGCGCTGTGTCCGTGCTGCTGCTGTTCGGCCGTTTTGTGGCTACTTCTTCTGTTATCAGTGGTGCTAGACGTGTGACTGCCCTTTTGTAGATTCCTGATGCGGTCTTTACATCTACGACCCGTATTTGGTTATCCTTGCCTGGATATGTCTTCACTATCCGTCCCATTGGCCAGCTCATTACCGGTACGTTGTCTTCCTTTACCAGTACTAGCAATCCTTCCTCGACATTCTGAGCCATAGTCTTCCACTTGGTGCGCATCTGGAGCTCTTGTAGGTATTCCGTGGACCACTGAGTCCAGAATGATTGTTTGAGTCTGGACACAAGTTCCCATCTTCTGACCAACGATTTTTCTGGTCGGGCAAGATTTGCATCGGGCGGTGCTACTAAAGGTTCGCCAATTAAGAAATGGCCTGGTGTGAGCGCTGCAGTATCTGTTGGATCTGCTGACATCGGGGTGAGGGGCCTTGAATTGAGTATCGCCTCGACCTCAATGACCACCGTGTTGAGCTCTTCAAATGTTAAAGATGCTGTGGCCGTGACTGATACTAGCAGCCTTTTCGCTGATTTTACAGCAGCCTCCCATAATCCGCCAAACGACGGTGCTCGCGGTGGGATGAACTTGAACTCCACCTGCTGCTTATTGCATTGATTTATGATCCTGCTCTGGGCCTGCTCTGTGAAAATTGTTTCCTCCAGTATTTTTAACTGGTTGTTGGCACCAACAAAGTTCGTGGCGTTATCACAGTGAATGGTCCGACACTTTCCTCGTCGGCCCAAAAAACGCCGGAGAGCGGCTAGGAATGCGTCCGTTGTTAGATCGCTTACTAACTCCAGATGTACTGCTTTTGTTGCGAAACAGCAGAATACTGCAATGTATGCTTTATCTGGCCGTTTTCCACGGATTTTGTGGTGAATCCAAAAGGGGCCGCAATAGTCGACTCCTGAATTGGAGAACGGCCGCGCTTGTGTTACTCGATCCACTGGCAAGTTACCCATGATTTGATGCATTAATTTGGGCCGTGCTCTTGTGCATTTGACGCAATTGTGGATGATGCTCCTGGCCATCGTCTTGTCATTCAGAACCCAGTACTGTTGTCTGGCTATGGCCCTCAATGCTTGTGCCCCGCAATGCATGTTTTCCTCATGCATTTCTCGTAGCAGCATTTTCACAATCGTATCATTGTACGGGAGCAAGATTTGATGTTTGGCAGCATATGGAAGGTTAGATTCATCCAATCTGCCTCCGACTCTAATGAGTGCATCAGTTCCTATTATTGGAGACAACGATATGACTGAGCTTTTCTTGTCCACTGCTTTGTGGATGCGAAGCTGTTTATACTCAGCACTGAATTCCGTTTTTTGAATCGTGCTGAAGATGATTGTTCTGGCCTGAGCCAGCTCGCCTGCACTTAGTGTGGTCGTTGGAGATCGGTTCTGCTTACGACAAAAACGCATCATATATGCTACAATGCGTTGCAATTTGTGGAAGGAGTTGCTGTGCTTGCAACTGTATAACTCGCTTCCTAGTTGATCCTGGCAGACTGGCAAGCTGACTTGCTTTATTTTACGCTCCAGATCAATGGGAGCGATGGTCGGTACTTTTGACCACTTGTCTCGAGAAGCGTGCAGAAACAGAGGTCCATAAAGCCAAATCAACTGCTAACTTGCTTGCGGTAATTCCTCTTGATAGTACGTCTGCTGGGTTATTTTCTGATGACACATGTCGCCATTGTGCTTGATGTGACACTGCTTGGATCTTTGCTATCCGATTGGCCACAAACGTGTGGTATGAGGATGCCGATGCATTTATCCAGGAAAAGACTACTGTTGAGTCAGTCCAGAAGTAACCCAATGCCTTCTCCTCAGGCAACCGTAGGTCCTTTCTGACTCTATGGGTCAATTCAGCTCCCAGGACTGCGGCACATAGTTCTAGCCGCGGTAACGTCTCCTTGGCGGATGGCGCCACTCTCGATTTTGAGCACAGCAGCCGAACTGATACTTGATTGTTTTTGTATGTTGCTCGGATATACACTGCCGCTCCATATGCTCGTTCCGAGGCATCCACAAACGTGTGCATCTCTTGCGTGACTCTTCCTTCTTCTCTTCCTTCAAATATATGCCTTGGTATTTGCATGGTATTTAGAGCTTGCAAATCAGAACGATAGTTTTTCCAGTCCAGTTGAAGGTGCTGAGGTAACTCGTCGTCCCAGCCCATCTTTAATTCCCAAAGCGTTTGCATGAAAATTTTCGCCTTGACGACCACCGGAGCAAATAATCCCAGAGGATCGAATATTTGTGAGGATTCTGAGCTGACCACCCGTTTTGTGATGGTTGCGGCTTCGCTTTTTTGAGATCGCCCACACAACTGATCCCTTTGAGACATCCAAATTAATCCCAATGTCTTAACACTGTACGTTGGGTACAATGTCTTCTCGCGGAATTTCGGTCAGTATTTCCTTGTTGTTTGAGCACCACTTCCGAAGCTTGAATCCGGACGGTAGCAGAATTTTGTTCAATTCCTGCTGAATCTGGATTGCCTCTGGAATGCTGTCTGCTCCTGTGAGACAGTCGTCCACATAGAAATCATGCTTGAGTATAGCTGACCCAAGCGGTAACTGTTTCTTATTCTTCTCTGCTAAATAATCCAAGCATTTTGTAGCAAGGAATGGCGCTGAGGTGGTACCGTATGTGACGGTTTTTAGCCTGTAGAATTTCAGATCATCTGACGCCCTTTTTCGCCATACGATCATCTGATGAAACTGATTATCAGGATGCATCCATACTTGGCGATACATCTTCTCTATGTCCGCGGTAAATACGTATCTATGGGTGCGGAATCGCAGCAGAATGGCGAACAGTTCGCTCTGTACCGTGGGTCCGGCATATAATATATCATTTAATGATTTATTACTTGACGTTTTGCAGGACGCATCGAACACTACCCGCAGTTTCGTGGTACTGCTGGTATGTGTGAGGGAGGTACCAGCTTCATGTGTCCGAGACGTTCGTATTCTTCCATGAAGTCTACGTAGCCTTTCCAGACTTCTGGTGATGTTCGTCGCTCCAGTGCCAAGAACCTATTGGTTGCTATTGTCTGCGATGCCCCCAGGGCTGACGTTTCCTCAGCAAATGGCAGCTTGACAATGAACTTCCCATCAATTGCGAATTGTAGATTTGCTTCAAAATGAGCTTCGCAGTGTGCTTCAGTTGGCGATCGAGCCTTATCTTTGGTGTCTAGATTTTCTAGTGTCCAAAATCGCTCTAACAGCGTGTCAACCTCCTCTTCAGTGGTTGCCGCCGCACACAGTGCTGCTGAATCGTGATCAGCAGAGATTCTTCCGGCCACAATCCATCCCAGCTTTGTATTCTGGAGGATTGGACCTTCTGGTCTTATCGTCATTTGATTTGGCAGTAGCAAAGAATAATAATGCTCTGCGCCGATAAGCATGTCAATTCTTCCTGGTTTGTCAAAATTTGGATCGGCCAAGATGACATTATTTGGGATGCGTATGTGGGACGTATTCAAATCATGAGCTGGTTGGTCAGCTATGATATGCGGCAGAACAAAGGCTTCTACCTGTTGAGTAAAATCGTTGTTCATTGATTTCACGAGCACATTTGCTCTGGCCCGACTTGTTTTCGGATTTCCTCCAATGCCCTCGATGCGTAATGATGCATTGTGTAGTTTCAGAGAGAGCTTGGAGGCCATTCGTTCAGAGATCAGATTGATTTGTGATCCTGAATCCAGCAAGGCTCGGAATGTGGCCACCTGCCCATTGCTTGCCTTTACCAATACCTTAACTGTGGCCAGCAAATTGTAGCTTTTGTTGCTTGCTGCTCCTACAGAAGGTGTTTGTGGATCTGTTGCCGCGCCTGATGAAGTCTCCAGGTGCAGCAATGTATGGTGCCTTTTATCGCATTTAAAGCACATACGGCCTCGGCAATCCTTTGCCTTGTGAGTACTGTTAAAACAGTTTACACACAATTTTTGTTTGTGTACCCAGTTGAGTCGATCGGGTACCGTTTTGCTGCGGAAATCATCGCATTTGTATAGCGCATGATTCCGTTTGCAGAAAGGGCAACTTGATTGCCTTCCTGCGCTAGCAGAAGTGCAAGATGGGTTCTTCTGTTCCCTTTTTTGCAGCTGACTGCGTTTTCCTGTTCCCAACACTCGACTTCGCTGGTCCAGAAAACTTAGCATCGTCTCGAGCCCTTGAAGCTCTCTTGAGCCATCTAATGATTGTTCGTACAGGGCTCTATTTGCCAGATCTAATTTTTGTTTTAGGATCGCAATTATGATTGTATCCCAGCTGGATACATCAATGCCTAGTCCCTTTAATGATGCTAGAGACTCAATGGCTGTAATATACAGTTCCTTTAATGACTTTGGGTCGTCATTGTTTGTCTGCTGTTGCAGAAGACGATTGAGAACTGTATCTGCTACATGGCGGGGATTGTTGTATGTGTCAACTAATATTTCCCATGCGCTCATGTAGTTCTCTGTTTTTAGATCGATATGCCTTATCAATCTCTCTGCCTCTCCAGTCACAGTGGTTTTAAGGTACCACATCTTCTTGACTGTGGGCATGTTGGTATCGTGTATCATGCACTTGAATAAATCAAAAAATTGTGTCCATTTGAGTAGATCCCCATCGAACTTGGGGAGGCTGACTCTGGGCAACTGCACATCTTCATTGTTTGATGTATTGGTTTGTGCCCCCAGGACTTTCTGTACTTCCTTCTCAAGTCGGATGAACGATTGCATGTCGTATCCTTCCTTGATCGGGTCTTCGTACTCTTCATGTATTGAGAAATGAATCTCTTGGTATTGTGACCATAGTGAGGTTATTGAACCTTTTAAAACGGCCCTGCCGGTCTCTGAACTTTCTTTCAGAGCCCGTTTGATTGATTCGGCGATAGCTTTTTGTCGCCGGCATGCTGATATCAGCTTACGTGCAGGTTGCGATATGATTGCAACGTCTGCAGTTTCCTGGCCGTTGCTCGCTGTTGCCTGATTTGGGGCATTGCTTGAGCTCTGGGCCATTGTATCGACTATAATATTTCTATATTTGTCGTATGAGTCACGACAGTCGACGTAGAACTTTACATATTCCTCGGTTCTATATGCTGCGGGAATATTTTTGTCGTTTTCCGCAAATCGATTCCATGCGTCATCGAAAGCGGCCAACTTTGTTAGGCAGTAATTTGGAAGTCGTTTCCTATCCGCTGAATCCTTCTTAAAATTCCGAATAAGCCGCGAGATCTCATGACTGATCTCTTCCTGCAAGTCTAATGTCTCTTTGACTGCTTGCTCCTCCTTGTTAGACATATTGACAATTGGTTAAATTCCTGACCGTTGGGAGAATTTTATTCGCTTTGATAGCTGGATACGCTCCTATTCGCAACCGTGGTGTGGTCGAAGGAATTAACAATTGGTCAATAGACTTGGAAGATCTAGAAATCTAGAAAGGATTTGAAGGCTGTTGACTGTGTAATGACAGTGAGTCAGGACTCACCAAAATGGTTTTATGGCGAGTGAAAAATTAGGAAAAAACCCAAAAATTATGGATTATCCTGCGGGAGGTTCCTAATAGTGAAGCGGAAAATTTTCCTAAGTTGACGTCCACGGCTGGCGTGTTCGTCGGGGTCACCAAAATGTTAAGTGTAAGAAGGCTTAGATGCCTGGCAAATAGTGCATAAACTATTTGCCTGTTTGTTGTCGCAACTAGCACTTGGAACTAGGTGGACGGTATAAAATGTGTAGGGGCATGAGTTGTTCTAGGCGAACGGGTTGGTTGTGGTGAGGGTCTGAAGACACAGCGACAGCCTCTGATGCATGAATAAAAGCTCTTGGGCTGGCGTTAGAACTCTTACTGACTTTATTAATGAAACTTAACAATATATATAGGTACACAAATGCTTATGCTAACAGAAATAACGTATAAGAAAAGTGTGCGGTTACTTGTGAATGTGGGTTGTGTTGCGACCTGAGACTATTGCCCCAGGTCATTACCTCGTCTCAGTTGACCATGCATATTCGCTTGACCTGGTAAATGATACTTTATTTACGATAAATGCAGGTCACTGTGACGAAGAGTTGTTACATAATGTGTGTGGTGTTCTGAACTATTATTACTTATGACTACATACTGCTGCGACTGAACAAAAGGAATTTAGATAACAAAAATTCAATAAAACTGATGGGGGGGGGGGGGGGGATACTGCCGCAAAAAGATTCCATGGGTTAAACAGAAGAAACAAAATCCCACGTCGCGAACGCCAAAAAACCAAAGGGCTCGAAAGAAGAAGTCGGGGGCGTCAGTCAGCTTTATTCTGCTGCATACATGGAACTAACTAACTCTAGCTTAACATAGGAAAAAAACCGCCACCGCCAGAGCGGACGATCGCCGACGGCCGACCGCTGCAGTTGGACCCGAGAGAGAGAGAGAGTGCAAGATTGTGCAAAGAGGGGCGGCTGCGCTCTTCAGCGCGGATACGCTCTTCAGCGCGGCTGCAACAGCTCCCTCGTCGTTACGGTTGGTGACAGGCTCCGGACACGACCCTTCCGAAAACGGTACTCTGGGCCACCGGCAGCCCGTGCTGGATTTTCAGGAAGCCCGGCTGCATGATCCCCGGGTACATATTCACGCCCAGGACAACGGAGATCGTCGCTGGCAGATAGATCCGCTCATCCGCCAATGTCACGCCTCGGAAGTGGGCGCGCACCGCCTCGCTCAACTCTCAAGACGCCGTACGAACGCGCACATGAGGTTCGATTTTGAAGACGACTTACAGCCGCACGCTATCATCCGTTTTGGACCCCACGGTGGCCGAACAAACTTGTTCGTCCCCCACGCTGGTAGTGTGCAGACGGAAACACGCCGCTAGCGATGCGTTGATGCAGCTCGAGGGCGTACACGGGTCGATAAGGGCCCCCCTGTCGAAGATCCGGGTCCCGGTGTCAATGCGCACTAACGCGGTCGGCAACACGTTGACGCTGTTCCGCTGCAGCAGCGACGATAGGGTAGGCGCAGCGGCCCCGTCCTGCGGGGGCCCTTGATGAGAGGCGGAAAATTGCCTAGGCGCGGATGACGCGGGCGGACGAGCGGTGGACGGCACCCGATGAGTGGCGGACGAAGGCCGTGGAGCACCTGAAGCCTGCCGGCCAGTGGCGGAAGAATGCCGAGGAGCTGCCGACGAGCGCCGGGAAGTTGATGGCTGTGGATCGGCTTGTGAGTGCCGGAAAGTGGCGGACGAAGGCCGAGAAGCACCCGAACCGCGCCGGGAGTTGGCGGACGACGGCCGAGCGCCAGCTGAGACACTCCGTGTACTATCTCCCGCGCTCCGGGTCGGGTGCTTCTCTTGACGCGGCTGGCGCCGAGACCGTGGCTTCTCCACGAGGTGCAGCAACGAGTGGTGATCCTGACCATATGTTCTACAGCAGTCCCCACGCTGACACGATCCGTCGGAGTGCTCGTGAGCCAGGCAGCTGGAGCAATGCCTGTTCACAAGAACCGCGCGGAGCCGCTTCTCGGCACTGAGACGCAGAAAGCGCCGACATTTCTTCAAGGGATGGAGCCCATTGCAGACTCGGCATCGGTAGGACTGTGTGCCTCGAGTACATCTGCTCTCCAGTGACTGGGCGCTGCGTGGACGTGGCGACATCGTGCTGAATATGACTGGCGGAAATATGATGAAGAAATAAAAATAAATCGGCGTCAATCCTGCCTAATCGCCACTCATTGGACGGAAGGTTGTCCTCCTTGATGACCACCATATCCCCAACGCGGAGATTCCTCGTAGGGGCTCGCCACTTGTTCCTCTTATGGAGCTCCTTGAGGTACTCTTCCTTCCATCGCAGCCGAAATTGCTGCTGAAGAGCCTTCAGGTGCTTCTAGCGGTTAATAATGGACGTGGTGTCCCCCTTTAACTCGGGTTCAACCGTGGCGAGAAGTGGACCTCCCACAAGAAAGTGGCCGCGAATTCAGGCACGCCTCGATCCTCGCTAGGAGAGTAGCCAGCTCCTCAAAGGTGTATTTCCGCGTGGCGGTGGACTTGTAGAACAAGGTCTTGAAGCTCTTGACGCCTGCCTCCCACAGGCCCCCCATGTAGGGGGCTCCAGGAGGAATGAAATGCCAGAGCAGCTGCTGGTGACTGTAGGCACCGGTCACAGCCCCTTTTAGGCTCGAGAAAATCGCGAGATAGTAGGGCAGCTGCCCCCACAAAGGTATTCCCGTTGTCCGACTGCACTTGAGGGGGGCATCCTCTCCGGGACACGAACCGAGCGAAAGCAGCCAGAAATTTCTCGGTCGTAAGGTCCGAAGTAGGCTCTAAATGGATGGCCTTAGTGGAGAAACACACAAACACCAACACATGCCGAAAGGACCGGCATAATCCACACCTGTGTACGTGAATGGGCGCGAGAAGGACGTCCGTTCCTTCGGTAGCTCTCCCATGAGTTGCGTCTGCAACTTCTTCTTGTGGATGACACATACTTTACAAGCATAGACGACGGACTTGACCAAATTCCTCACCCTTGGAATCCAGAATTTGGCCCGGATCAGACGGATCATATGCTGATTGCCACCGTGCAGCGTGATGCGATGAGTAAATTGAACAAGGAGTCCAGACAGATGGCAGTCGTATGGAAGGATTATCAGATGCCGTTCGTCACATTGGAGAAGTTCAGAGGACGTGACCCGGCCGCAGGCTCTCATGAGGCCTTGCGAATCCATGAAGGGATTCAGATTTTGAATCGGACTGGATGCTGATACTGGACGCTTTTCGCTTAAGCAGCCCATTTCAGAAACGAAGTGTCTGCGCTGACTGACGGAAACTAGAAGACGTTCAGCCATCGTAATCTCATTGGCTGTCAGGTGCTCTTCCAACGGAGATCGAACATTCCGCGCGCGCTGGATGAAGCGATAAACATAGGCAAGGACTCGTAATGCCTTGTCGAGTGTGGTAAAACGTTCAAGAAGATCTTCGGGGGCGCTTTCGCGACATGGACCTTGACTGCTCGCTTCTCGAGTTCAGTCACGGGGGCATCCTTGCCTTGAGTGGGCCAATCGCTGCGTGGCCTTTGCCACCACAACTGGTTATCCGCAAGATCTTGGAGAGCTACGCCCCGGCTAGCGAGATCCGCAGGGTTCTGCTCGGAGCGGACATGTGCCCATTTCTGCACTTCGGTGAACTGGGTGATCTTGGTCACCCGTTTGGCACGTAAATGGCACGCCGTACGCCTTCTGTGAAGCGTCCGTGGTGCTCGACCTTTAGGTGTGGTCGGAACGCGACCCATCGAGGAACACGAATCTGATCAAGCACCGACATACGCAACCAATTGCAAATAAACATATTTAAATGCATTGAAGGGTTATACAACCCAAGGCCAGGTCATAAACCTCAGCCCGAATATGAATCCCTCGTTGCGCATTTGCACCGCACGCAGAAAGTGCAGGTGTCAGCATAAATGCCCCACGAGCGGACCTTACGTATGCATGTGCATATACCTCCGCGCTCCAGACTAAGCGAGCATAGCTATATACTTAAGAATACATAGCTGCCTGTCGCTGCCGCTGTTGGCAGCGCGGCTATCATATTTAGCCTTCGTTAGACCTTAAGTGAATTGATAAAATTAAGAACCAATTTGGAGCTCGGAGCAGTAACAACAGCTGCTCGTTCTCATTAAATGAAAATTTGTTAAAACTAAAAATGAAGTGACAAATAAAAATCTTTATAAGCCAAATATCCCGACTAATGACTGGACGATGGTGATGGGAGGATTCGTTTAACATTACATGGCGACCGTGACTATATGCAATCTTGGGATGTGAAATATTTTGCGTGACAAACATCAAAAACATCAAGAACGGCAATGAGAAAAAATAATAAAAGAAGCGGTGTGGTAAAAAGGTTGAAAGCCAGGAAGGCTGAGCTGCTAAGATTACTAAACAGCGGTGATCAACTAGAGTGGAGCCACTCGGTGCAAATACATGCCGAGGTGGAACATATAAAGAGAACTCTAAGCGGGAGGAAGGATAAGAAAAACGAGACCACGATTGCACCCACTGCGTCAACCTACGCAATAAAAAAACGTTGCGAAAACTGTGAACGTCCAGCCACCACCAGAGAAGAAGGAGATACCGCAACTAAAAAAGAGGTGCCCCAACGACTGCGAGGGACCATTATATTCGCCCTTCTGCGAATACACCTGTGCGGCCTGCACCGGTACCGCCTGAGCTCATAGGCCCCGGACAACAGTAGCAGAATCAACAAGTGTGGGGGGCAGTCCGCCTCCTACGCCAACGAAGGAGCATCAGCGAAGCCAAGACGGCGACGACCAGCTGATGCGAGGGATACCAAAGGAGCCGACAGCGCTTCCTAGAGCGCATTTATTTTTTTTTCCCATGCCCTGCGTGGCATAATTTTTTTAATTGCACTGTGATGCATATTTTTTCATCTACCTTGTAAAAAGTATTGTAAAATTGAGCGACATAAAAGTTGCCCGATTAGCGCGTGGCCTGAAAACCATGCAAAAAAAACTAGACAGGTTTCCATATGTTAAAAAAAAAAAAAATTTTTTCTTTACAAAATTTTTATGCTTTCTTTTGAAATACATGAGCCAATATACATGGCAAGTTAATTATAAATTTGATAACCCAATCACTGTTAGTAGAAAAACACATAACATGGGATTAGTTGACGTTAAGGAAGTGGATTCCACTGCCAACGTTATAAATAAGATAGAATCAAAAACTATAAACAATGATTTAACAAATATCTTGCTGGCCATAATCGTATTTATTATGAGCGCATTTATATTATATAAGTTATACATATTTCACAATAAATGTGTATCGAAAAGAGCTATAAACAGAAGCCAGGCAAATGATCTGGACAAGATATAAACGCGCTGATAATAATGTCTTGATAAATGATGTATATCCATGAAATGACGTATAGTCAACCAAATTTTTGAATGAATATAAATAAATAAAAATAAATAAATAAATAAACTTATTACATTTTTTTCTAACATTTTTGCTATAATCATGTACATTCCACACATAGAGGGTGAAACTCAGAAAGAGCTATCCGAACCTGTGCATAAACTATTTGCCTGTTTGTTGTCGCAACTAGCACTTGGAACTAGGTGGACGGTATAAAATGTGTAGGGGCATGAGTTGTTCTAGGCGAACGGGTTGGTTGTGGTGAGGGTCTGAAGACACAGCGACAGCCTCTGATGCATGAATAAAAGCTCTTGGGCTGGCGTTAGAACTCTTACTGACTTTATTTACTGCCGCAAAAAGATTCCATGGGTTAAACAGAAGAAACAAAATCCCACGTCGCGAACGCCAAAAAACCAAAGGGCTCGAAAGAAGAAGTCGGGGGCGTCAGTCAGCTTTATTCTGCTGCATACATGGAACTAACTAACTCTAGCTTAACATAGGAAAAAAACCGCCACCGCCAGAGCGGACGATCGCCGACGGCCGACCGCTGCAGTTGGACCCGAGAGAGAGAGAGAGTGCAAGATTGTGCAAAGAGGGGCGGCTGCGCTCTTCAGCGCGGATACGCTCTTCAGCGCGGCTGCAACAGCTCCCTCGTCGTTACGGTTGGTGACAGGCTCCGGACACGACCCTTCCGAAAACGGTACTCTGGGCCACCGGCAGCCCGTGCTGGATTTTCAGGAAGCCCGGCTGCATGATCCCCGGGTACATATTCACGCCCAGGACAACGGAGATCGTCGCTGGCAGATAGATCCGCTCATCCGCCAATGTCACGCCTCGGAAGTGGGCGCGCACCGCCTCGCTCAACTCTCAAGACGGCGTACGAACGCGCACATGAGGTTCGATTTTGAAGACGACTTACAGCCGCACGCTATCATCCGTTTTGGACCCCACGGTGGCCGAACAAACTTGTTCGTCCCCCACGCTGGTAGTGTGCAGACGGAAACACGCCGCTAGCGATGCGTTGATGCAGCTCGAGGGCGTACACGGGTCGATAAGGGCCCCCCTGTCGAAGATCCGGGTCCCGGTGTCAATGCGCACTAACGCGGTCGGCAACACGTTGACGCTGTTCCGCTGCAGCAGCGACGATAGGGTAGGCGCAGCGGCCCCGTCCTGCGGGGGCCCTTGATGAGAGGCGGAAAATTGCCTAGGCGCGGATGACGCGGGCGGACGAGCGGTGGACGGCACCCGATGAGTGGCGGACGAAGGCCGTGGAGCACCTGAAGCCTGCCGGCCAGTGGCGGAAGAATGCCGAGGAGCTGCCGACGAGCGCCGGGAAGTTGATGGCTGTGGATCGGCTTGTGAGTGCCGGAAAGTGGCGGACGAAGGCCGAGAAGCACCCGAACCGCGCCGGGAGTTGGCGGACGACGGCCGAGCGCCAGCTGAGACACTCCGTGTACTATCTCCCGCGCTCCGGGTCGGGTGCTTCTCTTGACGCGGCTGGCGCCGAGACCGTGGCTTCTCCACGAGGTGCAGCAACGAGTGGTGATCCTGACCATATGTTCTACAGCAGTCCCCACGCTGACACGATCCGTCGGAGTGCTCGTGAGCCAGGCAGCTGGAGCAATGCCTGTTCACAAGAACCGCGCGGAGCCGCTTCTCGGCACTGAGACGCAGAAAGCGCCGACATTTCTTCAAGGGATGGAGCCCATTGCAGACTCGGCATCGGTAGGACTGTGTGCCTCGAGTACATCTGCTCTCCAGTGACTGGGCGCTGCGTGGACGTGGCGACATCGTGCTGAATATGACTGGCGGAAATATGATGAAGAAATAAAAATAAATCGGCGTCAATCCTGCCTAATCGCCACTCATTGGACGGAAGGTTGTCCTCCTTGATGACCACCATATCCCCAACGCGGAGATTCCTCGTAGGGGCTCGCCACTTGTTCCTCTTATGGAGCTCCTTGAGGTACTCTTCCTTCCATCGCAGCCGAAATTGCTGCTGAAGAGCCTTCAGGTGCTTCTAGCGGTTAATAATGGACGTGGTGTCCCCCTTTAACTCGGGTTCAACCGTGGCGAGAAGTGGACCTCCCACAAGAAAGTGGCCGCGAATTCAGGCACGCCTCGATCCTCGCTAGGAGAGTAGCCAGCTCCTCAAAGGTGTATTTCCGCGTGGCGGTGGACTTGTAGAACAAGGTCTTGAAGCTCTTGACGCCTGCCTCCCACAGGCCCCCCATGTAGGGGGCTCCAGGAGGAATGAAATGCCAGAGCAGCTGCTGGTGACTGTAGGCACCGGTCACAGCCCCTTTTAGGCTCGAGAAAATCGCGAGATAGTAGGGCAGCTGCCCCCACAAAGGTATTCCCGTTGTCCGACTGCACTTGAGGGGGGCATCCTCTCCGGGACACGAACCGAGCGAAAGCAGCCAGAAATTTCTCGGTCGTAAGGTCCGAAGTAGGCTCTAAATGGATGGCCTTAGTGGAGAAACACACAAACACCAACACATGCCGAAAGGACCGGCATAATCCACACCTGTGTACGTGAATGGGCGCGAGAAGGACGTCCGTTCCTTCGGTAGCTCTCCCATGAGTTGCGTCTGCAACTTCTTCTTGTGGATGACACATACTTTACAAGCATAGACGACGGACTTGACCAAATTCCTCACCCTTGGAATCCAGAATTTGGCCCGGATCAGACGGATCATATGCTGATTGCCACCGTGCAGCGTGATGCGATGAGTAAATTGAACAAGGAGTCCAGACAGATGGCAGTCGTATGGAAGGATTATCAGATGCCGTTCGTCACATTGGAGAAGTTCAGAGGACGTGACCCGGCCGCAGGCTCTCATGAGGCCTTGCGAATCCATGAAGGGATTCAGATTTTGAATCGGACTGGATGCTGATACTGGACGCTTTTCGCTTAAGCAGCCCATTTCAGAAACGAAGTGTCTGCGCTGACTGACGGAAACTAGAAGACGTTCAGCCATCGTAATCTCATTGGCTGTCAGGTGCTCTTCCAACGGAGATCGAACATTCCGCGCGCGCTGGATGAAGCGATAAACATAGGCAAGGACTCGTAATGCCTTGTCGAGTGTGGTAAAACGTTCAAGAAGATCTTCGGGGGCGCTTTCGCGACATGGACCTTGACTGCTCGCTTCTCGAGTTCAGTCACGGGGGCATCCTTGCCTTGAGTGGGCCAATCGCTGCGTGACCTTTGCCACCACAACTGGTTATCCGCAAGATCTTGGAGAGCTACGCCCCGGCTAGCGAGATCCGCAGGGTTCTGCTCGGAGCGGACATGTGCCCATTTCTGCACTTCGGTGAACTGGGTGATCTTGGTCACCCGTTTGGCACGTAAATGGCACGCCGTACGCCTTCTGTGAAGCGTCCGTGGTGCTCGACCTTTAGGTGTGGTCGGAACGCGACCCATCGAGGAACACGAATCTGATCAAGCACCGACATACGCAACCAATTGCAAATAAACATATTTAAATGCATTGAAGGGTTATACAACCCAAGGCCAGGTCATAAACCTCAGCCCGAATATGAATCCCTCGTTGCGCATTTGCACCGCACGCAGAAAGTGCAGGTGTCAGCATAAATGCCCCACGAGCGGACCTTACGTATGCATGTGCATATACCTCCGCGCTCCAGACTAAGCGAGCATAGCTATATACTTAAGAATACATAGCTGCCTGTCGCTGCCGCTGTTGGCAGCGCAGCTATCATATTTAGCCTTCGTTAGACCTTAAGTGAATTGATAAAATTAAGAACCAATTTGGAGCTCGGAGCAGTAACAACAGCTGCTCGTTCTCATTAAATGAAAATTTGTTAAAACTAAAAATGAAGTGACAAATAAAAATCTTTATAAGCCAAATATCCCGACTAATGACTGGACGATGGTGATGGGAGGATTCGTTTAACATTACATGGCGACCGTGACTATATGCAATCTTGGGATGTGAAATATTTTGCGTGACATCGGTGAACATCAAGAACATCAAAAACATCAAGAACGGCAATGAAAAAAAAATAATAAAAGAAGCGGTGTGGTAAAAAGGTTGAAAGCCAGGAAGGCTGAGCTGCTAAGATTACTAAACAGCGGTGATCAACTAGAGTGGAGCCACTCGGTGCAAATACATGCCGAGGTGGAACATATAAAGAGAACTCTAAGCGGGAGGAAGGATAAGAAAAACGAGACCACGATTGCACCCACTGCGTCAACCTACGCAATAAAAAAACGTTGCGAAAACTGTGAACGTCCAGCCACCACCAGAGAAGAAGGAGATACCGCAACTAAAAAAGAGGTGCCCCAACGACTGCGAGGGACCATTATATTCGCCCTTCTGCGAATACACCTGTGCGGCCTGCACCGGTACCGCCTGAGCTCATAGGCCCCGGACAACAGTAGCAGAATCAACAAGTGTGGGGGGCAGTCCGCCTCCTACGCCAACGAAGGAGCATCAGCGAAGCCAAGACGGCGACGACCAGCTGATGCGAGGGATACCAAAGGAGCCGACAGCGCTTCCTAGAGCGCATTTATTTTTTTTCCCATGCCCTGCGTGGCATAATTTTTTTAATTGCACTGTGATGCATATTTTTTCATCTACCTTGTAAAAAGTATTGTAAAATTGAGCGACATAAAAGTTGCCCGATTAGCGCGTGGCCTGAAAACCATGCAAAAAAAACTAGACAGGTTTCCATATGTTAAAAAAAAAAAATTTTTTTCTTTACAAAATTTTTATGCTTTCTTTTGAAATACATGAGCCAATATACATGGCAAGTTAATTATAAATTTGAAAACCCAATCACTGTTAGTAGAAAAACACATAACATGGGATTAGTTGACGTTAAGGAAGTGGATTCCACTGCCAACGTTATAAATAAGATAGAATCAAAAACTATAAACAATGATTTAACAAATATCTTGCTGGCCATAATCGTATTTATTATGAGCGCATTTATATTATATAAGTTATACATATTTCACAATAAATGTGTATCGAAAAGAGCTATAAACAGAAGCCAGGCAAATGATCTGGACAAGATATAAACGCGCTGATAATAATGTCTTGATAAATGATGTATATCCATGAAATGACGTATAGTCAACCAAATTTTTGAATGAATATAAATAAATAAAAATAAATAAATAAATAAACTTATTACATTTTTTTCTAACATTTTTGCTATAATCATGTACATTCCACACATAGAGGGTGAAACTCAGAAAGAGCTATCCGAACGGGTAACGCAAATAATTTTGGAGTACGAAATTACAGGATATTTAGCCAAATATCCAGCGGCTTACTATAGGAATAGCATAGTACAAGAGTCATACAAAAAGATAAGATGTATGAGTGAGGAAAAACTGTATCTTCAGGTAAAAAGGGCAATAGAAGCGGGAGATCTAGACTATCCCCTTGATAATCTCCGAGAAAAAACAAACGCAACATGCAGGTACTGGGAATGCCGAACAGAGAGAGATTTAGCCCGTGAAGCACTAACCCTTAGCAGAAAAGCCTCTCGGCACAGAGCGAATAGAAAAAGTCGTCAGCATTTAAAATATATGAGACTATAACACCGATAAGCGACTTAATAATAACATATATGTCAGTGTCTATATTGTAATGGACTGGAGTGAGATATATGACGAATTAAAATCAAAATTGAGTTTGATAAGTCATATAAGTCACTGACACAAAACCGTCAAATCCAACCAGCTACAGTAAAGAGACATGCAAGTGTATTAGTGGAGTGTTTTAATGAAGCACGAGAACTGATACATAACCAGAGAGAAAGATTAACTAACGATCATTGGTCTAAGGTATCAAAATTCCTTACCAAGCTTCGAGTAAATCTAATCTCGATCAAACAAAAATTTGATCTAGACATATATGTCCCTACTGAACTGATACATAACCAGAGAGAAAGATTAACTAACGATCATTGGTCTAAGGTATCAAAATTCCTTACCAAGCTTCGAGTAAATCTAATCTCGATCAAACAAAAATTTGATCTAGACATATATGTCCCTACTGTCCTTAATACTTCGGCATCCGTTGTAAATAATGACGAGCCAGCCGGTGACGAGGAAGTAGAAGAACCAGAATCAGCAGAAAACGACGCTGAAGAACTAGAACAGGAAGAATTAGGAGGTAAAGATTTTGAAACCGAAGAAATCGAACAGGAGGAATCTGAAGAAAAACTAGATCTTGAACCCAAAATAGAGGAGTTAGACATAATCAATCTCACCATTCCTGCTGTGTTAATAATACCAGTAGCAGAGGAAGAGAAACAAGGGAAATCAGATTCGCTATCCTCCCCTGATATCTTATTAAGCTCGTTAGACACAATAATCAGCATGATGGCAGATCCTGCCGTAAAGCGAGCCTATATAAAGGACATATCAAATGCCATACCTGAATTTAATGGACAAAAAATCCATTTACAAAGATTTGTAACTGCCTTAAAGCTAGTAGATTTAACGAAAGGAAATTTCGAAGAACTAGCCATCGAAGTAGTTAAATCGAAAATAGTAGGACCAACCTTATATAAGGTCCAAAATGAAACTACTATTAAACCTATAATTGACAAACTTAATGCCACTATCGTCGGTGAAACATCCGATGTAGTTAAAGCTAAATTGGCAAATACTATTCAAAAAGGGAAAACGGCAGAAAAATTTACCAATGAGATCGACAACTTACGAAAACTCCTCGAAGCTGCGTAAATTGATGAAGGCCTATCAGCCGAACACGCTGACAGATTCAGCACAAAGGAAGCCATCGCCACAATGGTCAAAAATTGTGAACATGGCCGACTTAAAACAATATTAGAAGCAGCCAACTTCACAACAATGAACGAAGCTGTCACTAAGTACATACACTGTAGTACTGAAATGACAGGTAATGCCAATTCAATATTGTATACGCAGAGAAATCACAATAATAACTATCGCGGTAATAATTATAGAAACAATTATCGTGGTAGAGGTAATAGTAGAGGTAATTATCAAAATATCGGATATTACCAGAATAACGGATATAACCAAAACAATGGTTATAACCGAAACAACAATTACAGGAACAACAATAACCGTAATGGAAACAACCGCGGTAATGGAAATAGCCGCGGGGGAAACAACAACGGAAATTATAATAATAATAATAACAATAACAACAATGTCCGAGTAGCCCAAGGGAACTCGGGAAACCGACCGAACCCTTCAGATGTTTAGAGCCAACAACCAGCTCAGTAAACACGACCAACCTTAATCTAAGTATCTTTTTAAAAATCGATAATGAAAGAACAGGCAAATCTTATACTCTATTGCTTGATACTGGTGCAGACATATCTATATTAAAAGAAAACATAGATCAATTCGAGCATGTTAATTATAAAATTCACACCCAGATATCGGGAATTGGCGAGGGAACAATTTCTTCAAAAGGCTTAGCCTCAATAGAACTCACTACAAGCAAATACATAATTCCACACGATTTCTATTTACTTCATAAAAAAATATAATTGCCAACTAGACTTCACTCAGAGTGGCGACTCACTGATTCTTCGCCCAAATAACTTGAATTATCCAATTAAAATACAAATACTTCATACCTGTGAAAATAATGCCACAGTACTCCCAGCTCGTTCCGAAGTTGTCCGTGAAATACAAATTCCCTCAGTACAAAATCAAATTCTGATATTAAATCAAGAAATTGAGGAAGGAATTTATATCGCAAATACGATATCCCATCACACAAACACATATGTCCGTATAATAAACACAACAAACACAAATAAAATTGTGAATTTAAATAAAATCAAATACGAAACCCTAAACAATTACGATATAATAAACGAAAGTAACGAAGGAAGAGATGAATTCGTTATGGAAAAGTTAATTAAAAATTTCCCGCCTTTGTTTAAAAACCAATTAAAAGATTTATGTACCAGATATACAGATATATTCGGACTGGAAACCGAATCGATAACAACTAATAATTTTTACAAGCAAAGACTTAGAATGAAGGATGATGAACCCGTATATATTAAGAATTATAGAAATCCTCACAGCCAAGTACAAGAAATTCAAGCCCAAGTTCAAAAATTAATGGATGATAACATAGTTGAACCATCAGTCTCAGCTTACAATAGCCCACTTTTATTAGTTCCGAAGAAGTCCCTTCCGGGATCTGATACGAAAAAATGGCGATTAGTAATTGACTATCGTCAGATTAACAAAAAACTCTTGTCTGACAAATTTCCGCTCCCTAGAATTGATGACATTCTAGATCAACTAGGTAGAGCAAAATACTTCTCATGCCTTGACTTAATGTCAGGTTTTCACCAAATTGAACTTGAAAAAAGTTCCAGGGATATAACGTCATTTTCAACGAGCAATGGCTCGTATCGCTTCACGCGATTACCATTTGGCTTAAAAATAGCCCCAAATTCATTCCAGAGAATGATGACTATCGCCTTCTCCGGATTAGAACCGTAACAGGCATTTCTTTATATGGATGATTTAATAGTTGTAGGATGTTCCGAGAAACATATGCTCAAGAACTTAACTGATGTCTTTGAGAAATGTAGGCAACATAACTTAAAGCTACATCCTGAAAAATGTTCATTTTTCATGCATGAAGTCACATTTTTGGGACATAAATGCACTGATAAAGGAATCTTGCCCGACGACAAAAAATATGACGTCATTCAAAATTATCCAGTCCCACACGATGCGGACAGTGCTAGAAGATTCGTTGCATTTTGCAATTATTATAGAAGATTTATAAAGAACTTCGCTGAATACTCCCGTCACATAACACGATTATGTAAAAAAGATGTAAAATTCGAATGGACAACTGATTGTCAAAACGCATCGATCATCTTAAATCAGCCTTAATAAATCCAACTCTGTTGCAATACCCCGATTTTAGCAAAGAATTTTGTATAATCACAGATGCGAGCAAATACGCTTGTGGAGCAGTCCTAACTCAAAATAAAAACGGACTACAGCTTCCATAAAAAGGGGCAACATAAATGAAATAAAAATACAGGTCAACGACGAACACAATTTTCGAGCCGTTACCAACTATTTTGACAATGGAAAGTTCAACTACTACACCTATCAACTGAAAAGTAGCAAGGGTCTACAAGTAGTAATCAAAGGGATAGAACCAACAGTCCCAAGTAACGAGATAATAAATGGACTAGCCGACAACGGCTTTAAAGTAAAAACAGCTATAAATATAATGAACAGGAATAAAATTCCTCAACCAATGTTTAAGGTAGAACTAATGCCAAACAGTACTACCCTAAGTAAAAATGAAGTTCACCCGATATATAAGCTTCAATACCTGCTGCATCGCATAATCACAGTAGAGGAACCGCACAAACGAAATGGACCAGTTCAATGCACGAACTGTCAAGAATACGGACACACGAAAACATACTGCACTCTCCGCGCAGTCTGCGTTGCTTGCGGAGATGTGCATCCCACTGAGGCCTGTCCCGTTAATAAGAATGACCCATCTGCCAAAAAATGCAGCAACTGTGGGGGAAATCACACTGCCAACTATAGGGGGTGCCCCGTCTATAAAGATTTAAGAGTCCGCCTTACCCAAAAAATTACCATAGCTCGAAATCCAGTCAGCCGAAACAGTTTGCCGTATACACCATCAACCACGACCCCAGGAGTTTCTTTTGCTCAAGCGCTACGATACAACAAAGAAACTTACGCCTCAGTCTCTAATCCGGGGCCTTCACAATCCACTGAAGACATACAACAGGCGCAGACATTTAAAGTAAACCCCGCATTTACTGCCCATCGTAGCGATCAAAATTCACACCAACTGCCTAATGGAATCGAGGCAAAGCTGGCAACTTGTAACGGTCTGCCGTTTCTAGTTCCCCAGATAGCGCAGGGACGGCCAGGATCCGCTCATCAGAGACAGTCCGAGTGGTAGCTGTAAGAGAAATTGCCCGGCCCCAGTAAGAACAGTGAAGGAAGTTCGGTAACAAATGGAAAGAGCAGGAATATTTATTCAGGATTCGTTTACAGAGTTAAGATAACCGGTGTCGTTGATCGTCGGCTGCCTGCTTCTCGGGAGGGGGGAGCCACACCGGAGGAGGAGCCGAGAGGTCTGGTCAACTATGTAGAGAGGGCAGAGACTAGAGAGCAAACACCTGGATTCGGGACTACTCAAGTCTTCCGAGAGAGAGAGAATGGTTCGGGACTACTCCAGTCTTCCGAGCGAGAGAGAGAATGATTCGGGACTACTCAAGTCTTCCGAGCGAGAGAGCGATTGATTCGGAACTACTCAAGTCTTCCGAGTGAGAGAGCGATTGATTCGGGACTACTCAAGTCTTCCGAGTGAGAGAGAAAATGGTTCGGGACTACTCAAGTCTTCCGAGTGAGAGAGAAAATGGTTCGGGACTACTCAAGTCTTCCGAGCGAGAGAGAGAACGGGTGGACTCTAGGTCGTCGCGGTAGGGTGGACTCGGAGGTCGGGGTGGACCCTAAGGTCTTCAGACGAGGCGGACTCTGAGGTCTTCTGCACTCGATTCCAACCCTAAGTCCGAGGATTTGGGTTGTCCAAAAAATGACTTTCGCTTGCTTGGCTACTTGGAAGCTGCTCCCCGAGACTTACTACTTCCGATCGTTGCCTGCTGCTAGGTGCTTTGGTCATGGTCGGCGGTCTGCATGACCTAGCCCCAGCTTGAACCAGTTCGGAATTATAGTCACTTCTGTCCGAGATTTCGCGGCCGCTGATCGTCGGTGTGGCGCGTGCGCGCGCGTTCAAATTCACCTATGGGTTTGCTTCTTCCCGTTTTTCTGTCTTCATATTTATCTTCTTCATATTTTATTGTATTCATGTTCTTATTTTTAGTTACACTTCATTCATTTATTATTTACATTTCTACATTTCATTTCTTTTATTCACACTATTTACATTTCATTTCTTTTATTTACATTATTTACATTTTTTCTGTGCGCTCCGCGTCACACTCCCCCCTCCTTTCAGTGGTGGCGGGTTATCGCCACATAGTTCCCCCGGTTCGATGTGACCTTCCATACTGTATCCTCGTCGTCCACTAGCCACCGCGCCTGCTGCCCAAACTTCTTCCCGGCCAGCTTCTCCCGGATTGTGGCTATCCCGGCCTTGGAGATCCTTGCTCCCTCCGGTACCGTCAAACCCCAGGCGTTTCTTTCGACCGGGTGGATCTCTAGCACATCTTTGTCTGGGGTTCTCCTGCCCTGGCTCTTCTGCTATTGTCGGCATTTCGATATATTGCTTCATATCCCTGACATGCATTCTCTTTATTCTCCCTGTTTCTCTATTTCTCGCCGTTACTATCACTGGCGACGTAAACCCGGTTACCTTCCATGGCCCGTCATATTTTGGTGCCAGCTTTGCATTAAATCTCTCTGCTGCGTTTGATAGCGGGTGTGTTTTACACCATACCCATTCTCCCACTCTTGGCTTCCATTCTCTTTTCCTCAGGTCATATCGTTCCTTTTGGTGCTCTGCTGCTTCCGACATGTTCTCGATCGCCTCGTCCCTTTGCTCCTCCATTCGTTTCCACCGGGTTTCTACGGTTTCCTCCTGTATCCCGGACCCTTCGGTGGCCCTGTCGAACGTTGCCCCCGGCAGCCGTAGTTCTCTCCCTAGCATCAGTTGCGCGGGGCTGAATTTTGTTGACTCCGAGATGCTGCTATTGAAGGCCAACATGATCTCTGGTAGTTGATCATCCCACTTCGTCTGGTCCTCTCCCGTCAGCTGAGCGATCATCGTTTTGACTGTCCTATTCGCTCGTTCTGTGGGGTTTTCTTGTGGCGTGTACGGTGCTGTGAATTGTTGTTTCACGCCCCACCTATCCATTGCTTGCTTCGTTTTTCTTCCCGTGAACTGTACTCCATTGTCCGATACCAAAATTTTCGGTACCCCGAACCTTGTAATTACTCATTCCCGAAACACCTTCACAAATGCTTCGGCCGTTGCTTGTCGGATAGCTGCCAGTTCAACCCATCTCGAATATTTGTCTATTATTACCAGCAGGGTCGTGTTACCATGCTTTGTGCGCGGTAGCGGTCCCACGAAATCCACACATACCGTCTCCCACGGTGCCCTGGCTATTTGAGTCAGCATCTTCCCGGCCTCTTTTTGCTGCGAAACCTTGTACTTCTGGCAACTCTCGCATGCCCGCACAAATTCCTTTGTATCCCGGGTTAAGCCCGGCCAGAAGTACTTCGCCTGGACCCTTTTAATCGTTTTGAACGTTCCCAGGTGTCCTGCTTCGGCCGCACTGTGGTTTTCCTGTATTATTTGCGAAATTTCGCTTGCCACTGCGCACAGTTTCCATTGTTGTTGGTCCCTCCTCTGCTTACTCCTCTTGTATAACCGCCCCCCTGTCACTTGGTATTCCTTCTCTTGCGGTTCTTTTCTTAGCTCCTCCATTTTTCGTCGTATCCAGTCATCCTGGTGTATTAATCCCTTGACCTCCACCCGTGGTAGCCTTGGGAGTGCATCTGCCACCACATTGAGCTTCCCTTTCCTGTACTGAATCTCAAACTGATATGGTTGCAGCCCTAGTGCCCATCTAGCGACTCTTCCTGCCGGGCTCTTGATGGAGTTTAGCCATTTTAGTGCCATATGATCCGTTATTATTGTGAACGGGTATCCTTCTAGGTACATTTTATACTTCTCTACCCCCCAGTAAATGGCCAGGCATTCTTTCTCCGTTGCGCTATACTTCTGTTCCGTCTTACTCAGTCTCCGGCTCGCAAACGATATTACGTGTTCTCCGTCCTCCGCCTCCTGTGTCAGAACTGCTCCTAACCCGAAGTCGCTCGCATCCGTTTGTAGCCTGAACTGCTTTGAGAAATCCGGGCATGCTAGGACTGGTGCTTGCATCAGACTCTCCTTTAATCCGTCAAACGCTTGCTGGTGCCTTTCCCCCCATTCGAATCTCTGTCCTTTCCGGATCAGTTCCTGGAGTGGCCCGGCCTGTTCCGTGAAGTTTGGCACGAAACGTCGGTACCATGATGCCATTCCCAAGAAGCTATGGACTTCCTTTGTTGATCGCGGCGATGGTAGTTCTCGGATTGCTGCCACCTTCTCCGGGTCCGTCCTGATTCCCTGGTTGCTGACCACATGCCCCAGATATTTTAACTCCTCTTGGAAAAAATGACACTTATCCGGGTTTATCCTGAGATTCGCCCCCTGCAGACGCTTGAACACTTCTTGTAGCCGCTGCAAGTGTTCCTCCTTGGTCCGACCTATCACTATGATATCGTCCAGGTATGCGAATGCATGGGGTTCCATCTCTGGTCCGTTGTATCGTATCCAGTGCCCTCTGGAATGTCGCGGGTGCTGTTGTGAGTCCGAACGGCATTACCTTCCACTGAAACAGCCCTCTCCCGGGTACCGTGAATGCTGTGTATTGCCTGCTATCCAGGTCCATCGGGATTTGCCAGTAGCCCGATTTTAGATCTATCGTGCTTATATACTTGGCCTCCCGCAACTGGTCTAGGATAAAATTCATTCTGGGTACTGGATAGGCGTCTTTTTCCGTTTTCTCGTTCAGCAGTCGATAATCTATGCACATCCGCCATTCGTTGTTTTTCTTTCTCACTAGTACCACGGGTGCACTGTATGGGCTTCTGGATCGCTCTATCAGCCCTAACGACAATAGCTCATCTACCTGCTCGTCGATAATGGCCTGTTGCTTCGGGTTCCTCGGATAGTATCTCTGTTTAATAGGCTTATCGTCCGTCAGGTATATTTTGTGTGTCGCGACGTTGCTGACCCCCTTCATTCCCTCAAATACTTGCCTGTGCTCACGCAAAAACTTCTCTATCCTTTCCTTCAATGTCTCTTCTTGCTCCGGTGACTCCGTTGTGTCCCTCGGTTCGTTGCCATTGTTTCCCGCCTCCTTTATATCGAGCTCGAGATTCCCGCATCTGAGCATGCTTGGTGCCCTCGCCAGGATGTCCATCCCCAATAGAATGCCGCCTGCCACCTCAGTCATGATCATAAAGGGGATTTTTATCCGGGCTCCTCCGAACTCAACCTAGGCGTGGAATTCTCCTATCGCTCTTTGCTTTGTTCCATTGGCGAGTGTGATCTCCGCCCGGACTCCGTTCCACCTCCGTGCTCCCTTAAGTCCTGGTATGAGTTCCGGCTGATCGCACTCCGTGACGCTCCCGTGTCTATGATGCCCTTTACTAATCGCCCTCCGCATCTGATCCTTGCCATGATTTGGGATCCGTCGCACGTTAAGTCATCTCCTGGGTCTGGCCTTTGTTGTGCGGCCTGAGCTGCCAGTCTTACTTGCTCAGGCCCTACACGTTTCCCGTCGGGGCCCTACAGCACTCTGAAGTCCTTACTCCGTCCTTCCTGCAGACCCAACAGAAAAGTCTTGGCGGGTTCCCGCAGTTGCGTGCCGCGTGACCCGCTCCTCCGCATCTGAAGCACACTTCTTGGTTTATTTGCGGTCTTGCCGGTCGTATTGCGTTCTGCGTCGCTTCGATCTCCTCCACCTCCTCCGCCAGTTTCAGGAACTCCGTCAACGTGCCGAACCCATTCCTCCGGGTGTACAATTTTATCTTACTTCTACAATTTTTGTACACTTTGTCTAATTTTTCCTCCTCCGACAGCTTTGTAAAACGCATTAACTTCCGCAGCTCTGTCGCAAATTCTCGCACTGGTTCGTTCTCCCGTTGTCTCATCTGCGCGATCTTCTGTTCCAGCTGCTCCTCGTATCTTGGGGGTAAGAAGTATTCTCATAGCTCCTCTTTCAACTGGTCCCAAGATTCGATCTCTGTTGGTGTTGTATTCCACCAATCCGCTGCGAGTCCCTCGAGAATAAATGGCATGGTCGGGATTAATTGGTCCATCTCCATCCCGTACCCCTTCGCCCACTGTTCTATTTTCTCCACAAACTCCAGTGGGTTCGTTACTCCTTGGTACCTAATCCCCCATCCTCGCACCCGGTCGATTATCTCCACGTTCACTTTCTTCCCCTGTTTTGCCTCCTTTGGGTTATCCATCTCCTCGTATCTGGTTATTACGACCGCCGGTACTCTTGCTGGGCTTTTCTCCCTTTTGTATTGCTCCGCCAAGGTTGCTAGCCTTTGTTTTATGCTCTCCGTGTGGTCCGTGTTCTTGCAGAACGCCGCTAGTTCTTTCCTCAGGTCCTCTACTCTTCCCGTTGGGTCTAACTCGAATTCCTTCGCGTACTTTGCCAACTCGAGTTTCGTCGCCATGTACACCCAGCTGGACATGCTCTTCTGGTTCCGGATTTCTTCTACTACCACTCTTTCTGCTCGGGCGCCAGATGTAACGGTCTGCCGTTTCTAGTTCCCCAGATAGCGCAGGGACGGCCAGGATCCGCTCATCAGAGACAGTCCGAGTGGTAGCTGTAAGAGAAATTGCCCGGCCCCAGTAAGAACAGTGAAGGAAGTTCGGTAACAAATGAAAAGAGCAGGAATATTTATTCAGGATTCGTTTACAGAGTTAAGATAACCGGTGTCGTTGATCGTCGGCTGCCTGCTTCTCGGGAGGGGGGAGCCACACCGGAGGAGGAGCCGAGAGGTCTGGTCAACTATGTAGAGAGGGCAGAGACTAGAGAGCAAACACCTGGATTCGGGACTACTCAAGTCTTCCGAGAGAGAGAGAATGGTTCGGGACTACTCCAGTCTTCCGAGCGAGAGAGAGAATGATTCGGGACTACTCAAGTCTTCCTAGCGAGAGAGCGAATGATTCGGAACTACTCAAGTCTTCCGAGTGAGAGAGCGATTGATTCGGGACTACTCAAGTCTTCCGAGTGAGAGAGAAAATGGTTCGGGACTACTCAAGTCTTCCGAGTGAGAGAGAAAATGGTTCGGGACTACTCAAGTCTTCCGAGCGAGAGAGAGAACGGGTGGACTCTAGGTCGTCGCGGTAGGGTGGACTCGGAGGTCGGGGTGGACCCTAAGGTCTTCAGACGAGGCGGACTCTGAGGTCTTCTGCACTCGATTCCAACCCTAAGTCCGAGGATTTGGGTTGTCCAAAAAATGACTTTCGCTTGCTTGGCTACTTGGAAGCTGCTCCCCGAGACTTACTACTTCCGATCGTTGCCTGCTGCTAGGTGCTTTGGTCATGGTCGGCGGTCTGCATGACCTAGCCCCAGCTTGAACCAGTTCGGAATTATAGTCACTTCTGTCCGAGATTTCGCGGCCGCTGATCGTCGGTGTGGCGCGTGCGCGCGCGTTCAAATTCACCTATGGGTTTGCTTCTTCCCGTTTTTCTGTCTTCATATTTATCTTCTTCATATTTTATTGTATTCATGTTCTTATTTTTAGTTACACTTCATTCATTTATTATTTACATTTCTACATTTCATTTCTTTTATTCACACTATTTACATTTCATTTCTTTTATTTACATTATTTACATTTTTTCTGTGCGCTCCGCGTCACAAACTTTAACAAATACAATGGTAGCTATACAACAAACAATGCAGGAGCTTATGCGCAACCAAAATCTTCTACTGGAGTTCATGATCAAACAATCACAATCATCCAAATAATGACTTCCCTACGGATATCTACGTGGAATGCTAACGGCGTTTCGCAGCATAAACTTGAGTTAGCTCAATTCCTACTTGACAACCATATCGACGTAATGCTTCTTTCAGAAACACACCTTACAAACAAATACAGTTTTCAACTACGAGGATATACATTCTACGGAACAAATCACCCAGATGGTAAAGCACATGGAGGGACCGGAATTCTAATCAGAAACCGTATTAAGCACCACTACCACAACAAATTTGCTAAAAACTACCTACAGGCCACATCTATAAATATACAACTAAACACTGGCAACCAAATTACACTAGCCGCCGTATACTGCCCCCCTCGCTTTACTATAGCTGAAGACGAGTTTATGCAGTTTTTCAACTCACTAGGAGACCACTTCATAGCAGCAGGAGACTACAACGCCAAGCACACACACTGGGGATCTCGTCTCGTGACTCCAAAAGGAAAGCAGCTCTATAATGCAATTATCAAACCCAAGAACAAGCTCGACTATGTTTCTTCTGGCAGACCAACATACTGGCCGGCAGACCCAAAGAAACTACCCGACTTAATAGACTTTGCGATCACCAAAAACATTCCTAAAAATCTGATAAGCGCCGAATGCCTTTCGGATCTTTCATCTGACCATTTGCCTATCCTGTTTATTCTACTCCGTAACCCAGGAACATTCGAACAACCATTCAAATTGACCTCACAGAAAACCAATTGGGTTAAGTACCGAAAGTACATTAGCTCACACATTGAGCTAAGTCCTCATCTCAATGACGAAGCCGATGTAGACAGCTTTGTAAAGTCACTGGAGTCTGTACTCGTCTCCGCAGCTCGAGCTTCAACACCTCAAACTATAAATTCACAATGCAATCAAAAGAAGACAAATCTACAAATCGAACAACTCGTCCTTGAAACGCGACGTTTACGCTGAGAGTGGCAATCTCACAGATCGCCATCTGCTAAGCAAAGCTTTAGACGTGCCTCACGCCAACTTACCAAAGCTCTACATCAAGAAGAAGCAAATGTCCACCGTCGCTACATAGAGCACTTGTCAACTTCTAGTACAAAACATTCACTATGGAGAGCTCACCCAACTCTGAGCTCACCAAAAGAAATCGTGATGCCTATTAGAAATCCTACAGGCGGCTGGGCACGCAGCGACGCAGACAGAGCCAGCACGTTTGCCAACCACCTTAAAAATGTCTTCCAACCAAATCCTGCCACTAGTGCGTTTACTCTGCCCACTTTACCATATGAGCCTCAGCCTCAACATGAGCCAATTGAGTTTCGTCCAAACGAAATCGTTAAGATAATCAAAAATCAACTGAATCCGAAAAAATCCCCAGGATGCGACCACATAACTCCCAAAATGATCTCTGAGCTCCCATATTGCGCCGTTTGCACTATCACCCAGCTTTTCAATGCCATCGCGAAACTTGGCCACTATCCAGTGAGATGGAAAAAGTCAATTATAATAATGATAGCAAAGCCGGGAAAAGACCACACAATCCCCACGTCGTATAGACCTATAAGCCTACTATCATGCTTATCTAAACTTTTTGAAAAATGCGTTTTGACACGGATAAACACACACCTAAGACTACAGGAAGGAATCCCGTCACATCAGTTTGGGTTTCGTGAAAAGCACGGAACAATTGAGCAGGTCAACCGGATAACATCAGAAATTCGGAACGCTTTCGAAAAACGAGAGTACTGCACAGCCATATTCTTACATGTATTTTAAGCATTTGATAGAGTCTGGTTAGAAGGTCTAATGTACAAGATCAAGACAATGCTCCCCTACAACACCCATAAGCTTTTAGAGTCTTACCTGTATGACAGAAAATTTGTGGTGAGGTGCAACACTGCTATATCTGATGATTTCACTGTTGGAGCTGGAGTTCCTCAAGGTAGTGTGCTAGGGCCAACATTATATGTCCTATACACAGCAGACATCCCGACAAGCACACGACTAACAACTTCTACGTTTGCTGACGATACAGCTATTCTTAGTCGTTCAAAATGCCCGATGCAAGCAACTGCGCAGCTAGCTCTTCACTTGCTCGATGTTGAAAAATGGCTATCAGATTGGCGAATTAAAGTGAACGAACAAAAATGCAAGCACGTCACGTTCACCCTGAACAGACAAAACTGCCCGCCTCTTATGCTAAACAACACACTACTTCCGCAAGCAAACGAAGTGACATATCTAGGAGTACACCTCGACAGAAGACTCACATGGCGCCGGCACATCGAAGCCAAGAGAACACATCTAAAGCTAAAAGCCAGCAGCCTTCATTGGCTTATCAACGCCCGGTCTCCTCTTAGCCTTGAATATAAAGTCCTGCTGTATAACTCGGTACTAAAACCTATATGGACGTACGGCTCCCAGCTATGGGGGAATGCCAGCAATAGCAATATTGACATAGTCCAGCGAGCCCAGTCGAAGATCTTGAGAACAATCACCGGGGCACCGTGGTACGTTCGCAACGAAAACATACATCGCGACTTAAACATTTCACCAGTCAAAGAAGTGATCGCAGAACAGAAGGAAAAGTACTTCACCAAGCTATCGTTGCACCCTAACCACCTGGCGAGAGGGCTAACAAGGTTGAGCAGCCAATCGCGTCTTCGTCGCAATGACTTACCCACCCAATGACTGACCTGAGGAACGCGTAACCAGAATGCAGTCCTAATATACTGTTAGTTGAATTTTAATATTAAGATTCGTAAACTTATTGTTAGTCTCAACTTAAGAGAAGATTCAATAAATAAAGCAAAGCAATAAAAAAGAAAAAAAAAAAAAGCTTCCAGTTGCATACGCATCAAGATCCTTCACAAAAGAGAAAGCAACAAAAGCACTACAGAACAAGAGTTAGCAGCTATTCATTCTGCAATAACTCATTTCAGACCATATTTTTATGGTAGACACTTCACTGTCAAAACAGATCACAGGGCACTTACCTATTTATTCTCAATGGTAAACCCTAGTTCAAAACTAACACGTATGAGGCAGGAGTTAGAGGAATATGATTTTACGGTAGAATACCTCAAGGGGAAAGATAATTTTGTAGCTGATGCGTTATCAAGAATAACCATCAAAGAATTACAGAATATTACTGGCAATATACTAAAAGTCACTACGAGAAATCAGACTAAACAGAAAACTTCCTGCGCAGGAAATAAATATGAAAAAGTAGATTTTCCACCGCAAAGTCTTACTAATGCTTCTAAGCCCAACGTATACGAAGTCATTGTAAATGACGAGGTACGAAAAGTAGTGACCTTGCGAATAACAGACTCTCTATGTTTACTAAAACAAGGGAAAAAAGTTATAGCAAGAATTGACGTTAGCGATATGTACACCAATGGAACCCTTGACTTAGGTCAGTTCTTCCAAAGGCTTGAAAAAGAAGCCGGTATACACAATATCAGCCAACTCAAAGTGGCACCGAGCGAAAAGATCTTTGATACAATCTCAATAGAATCTTTTAAAATTATGGGCAATAAATTATTACAATCTCTAAGAGTAGCACTACTCAAGCCGGTGACCCTATTATCAAATGTTGATAAAAATAAAGAAGCAATACTGTTTACATTTCATGACGATCCAATACAAGGAGGTCACACTGGCATTACAAAAACCTTGGCCAAGGTCCAGAGACACTACTACTGGAAAAATATGTCTAAGGACATAAAAGAGTACATAAGAAAATGTCCAAAATGCCAAAAGTCTAAAACGACTAAAAATACAAAGACTCCATTAACAATTACAGACACCCCAATAAATGCTTTCGACAGAGTGACACTGTTGGTCCACTTCCCAAATCAGAAAATGGCAATGAATATGTAGTCACTTTAATATGTGATTTAACAAAATATTTAGTAGCCATACCAGTTGCAAACAAAAACGCAACAACTGTCGCAAAAGCAATATTCGAATCTTTTATTCTGAAGTACGGTCCAATGAAGACGTTCATTACGGACATGGGAACAGAATATAAGAACTCTATTATAAATGACTTGTGCAAATATTTAAAAATTAAAAATATAACATCTTCAGCACACCACCACCAGACAGTCGGAACAATAGAAAGAAGCCATAGAACTTTAAACGAGTATATACGATCTTACATATCGGTAGATAAAACCGATTGGGACGTTTGGCTTCAATATTTTGTCTTTTGTTTCAACACGACCCCTTCTATGGCACATAATTATTGTCCATATGAATTAGTTTTTGGTAAGACAAGTAATCTACCAAAACACTTTAATAGTATAGATACCATAGAACCTATATATAATATAGATGACTACGCTAAGGAAAGTAAGTATAGATTAGAAGTAGCCTATAAAAGAGCTAGAGTTATGTTAGAGGAAAATAAGAATAGAAATAAATTACTATACGATCAGAAGGTAAAGGATATAAGTATATCCATGGGTGATCAGGTTTTATTAAAAAATGAAACTGGTCATAAATTAGATTTTAAATATACAGGCCCCTATAAGGTAGAACATATAGGAGATAGGGATAACATAACAATAATAAATAATAAAAATAAAAAACAAATAGTACATAAAGATAGATTAAAACAATTTATTTCATAATCAATTTTTCTATTTTCATATATATATATCATTCATGGAAATACATGAAATAAACACAAAAAAAAAAAAGAAAAACAATAAAATAATAATAATAATAAAAATCGAAAAACTCAAAAAAAAAAAAATATAATACCTTTAAAATACATAATTATATACTAGAAAATAACTTCTTTATATTACGTTATTTTTCAAAAGGAGGGAGATGTAATATGCACATATAAATATATCCGACATACGCAACCAATTGCAAATAAACATATTTAAATGCATTGAAGGGTTATACAACCCAAGGCCAGGTCATAAACCTCAGCCCGAATATGAATCCCTCGTTGCGCATTTGCACCGCACGCAGAAAGTGCAGGTGTCAGCATAAATGCCCCACGAGCGGACCTTACGTATGCATGTGCATATACCTCCGCGCTCCAGACTAAGCGAGCATAGCTATATACTTAAGAATACATAGCTGCCTGTCGCTGCCGCTGTTGGCAGCGCGGCTATCATATTTAGCCTTCGTTAGACCTTAAGTGAATTGATAAAATTAAGAACCAATTTGGAGCTCGGAGCAGTACCAACAGCTGCTCGTTCTCATTAAATGAAAATTTGTTAAAACTAAAAATGAAGTGACAAATAAAAATCTTTATGAACCAAATATCCCGACTAATGACTGGACGATGGTGATGGGAGGATTCGTTTATCATTACACGTCGCTTTCCACCGCACGCCGAGTGTCTTGGCCGTGCTCTCTGCATCGATGTCGAGGAAATCAGCACGAAGGAGGTGGTCGCTCGGAATGTCGGCCGGGATCGCCTTGCTATTTCCTAAGTGGAAACCTTGCCGACTCTAGGGCGCCCTTTAGCTCCCGAATCGCAACTTGGGCTTCGGCTTTGGAGTCTGCCCCCGCGAGAACGTCATCAACGTACATAAAATGCCGGATAATTTGGCTTGCCTGCGGATACTTCGACTCTTCGTCGTCAGCGAGCTGTTGCAGGACGCGGATCCCTAGGAACGGGACACAATTGACACCGAAGGTGACCGTTTTTAATTCGTAGTCGCGGATATGCCCATCGGGATTGCGAAACAAAAAAAGTTGGAGCGGAGTATGCTTGGGGTCTACCCAAATTTGCCGATACATCTTTTCGATGTCGGCGTTGAAGACAAACCTAAAGTATCGCCACTTTAGGATTTTAGTCGTCAGGTCGGATTGTAAGACCGGGCCCGCGTAAAGAATGTCGTTCAGACTGGTCCCGTTTGCGGACGGGCTCGAAGCATTGAAGTCCACCCGCACCTTAGTGGTCGTGCTATCGGACTTAAAGACGGCATGATGTGGAAGATAGTAGGTAGCGGAACTGCTCGTGGGAGAGACCTCGGTCATGTGGCCGAAGTCGATATATTTCTGGATTACCGAGTCATAGCGGGCCTTAAGGGGCGGATCCCTCTTCAGGCGCTGCTCATTACGCAGGAACTGAGGACCGTGAAGCCAATAGCTCGGAACCCTTCTGCTCGGGGTCGCGTAAGGGGAGCCACACTCGTCTCTTCTCGTCGTCTGGACAAAATTGTGCTCGAAAACTGAATCCGATTCCGAACTGATCTGTGAGGGCACATCTTCCACCTCCCAAAATTTGGTGAGGAGCTGATCCAATGAGTCACCGACGCTACGGGCAACTCGTGTGGAAAAAACAGACACGCTGCGAGGGTTGGCTGGAGATAATGGTCCTGTCAACACCCATCCAAAAATGGTCTCCGAGAAGCGACCCGCAGATGTTAGCCTTGGAATTACCGAGGAGAATAGACGGAAGAATGTCAGCTCCTATTAACACATCGCCTTGGGTGCTCTCAAAGAAGTTGGGGTCCTTGACACGATCTCGCGGAATCGGATATGATGGCAGATTTCCTGCCAACTGCGGAAGAACGTAAGCCGCAGACGGCGACCGAATGGAGAAATGACACAATTTAGTAGACTGCGCGGAAATGGTCTGATTAAGACCGGAAACTTGGGTTTGAATCGTCTTGAAGGGAAGCTTGACAAGGTTGAACAGTCGTTCCGTTATGAAAGTCGCTTGGGACCCTGAGTCTATCAGTGCTCGTGCCTGGAAGCTGCACCCCAAATGGCACACGTTGATAAGGGCCGTGCCCAGTAGGACGGCTCCTGACCCGGAAACGAAACACACCTGCACATCCTGATCCTCTGAGCCGTTTGTGCTTCTGGCAGTTTGTGCGGGTCGAGCCCTTGCTGTAGTAGGCGGACTTGGAGCGGTAGCGAACGGATTGCCGCGGTACAGGAGGGTGTGGTGTCGGCTGTGGCATGTGAAGCAGGTATGGGCGCTCGTGCAGTCTCGCTGCTGGTGCCCTCGGGCAAAACAGTTCAAACATAACTGCTTTCTCTTAATGTAGTCAGAGCGCCCATTTACGTCCATTTCTAGGAAACGCGGACATAAGCGAATAGGGTGGGTCTCCCTCGAACAGAGATCGCAGCCCTTTTGGCCCGGAACCACTCGAGTCTCGTATGAATTGAGCCTCCGAGCGGGGGCAGTAGGAAGTCTCGACCTTGGCGGAATTTGCCCGGAGCCACTAGGCCTGACGTCGTCGATGGCCTCCAGAGTGCCATCGCTCTGTCAGGAAGTTATCTAATTCCTTCCATGTCGGAATTTCGGACTTGTTATGTACGGATTGCTCCCACATAGAAAGTGTGACTTTAGAGAGTTTTGAGGAAATCATAAATACCAGGAGACAGTCCCAACTCAACATTGATGGCGGACATTTCTAGGGCTGTCAGACAACTCTGAATGGTAGCTTGCAGCTCCTTCAGCGCGACCCCGGACTCTTGAGAAATAGCCTGAATGTTGAAAAGGATCTTCAACTGGCTATTGACCAATAGCCGCCGGTTCTCAAAGCGGTCTGTGAGACTTTGCCACGCTGCGACAAACCCCTCATGGGTAAGCGGAGCCGTAGAAACAATGCTTGTTTTGGACAGCAAGGGGAACAACTTCTCTACCGAAGTGAGCCGCGAGTTTTGAATGTAAATGGCCGTAAACAAGTCTCTGAAGGCCACCGAAGATAATCACCCGCAAAGACCTCGGTATCCACTGGAGGTAACCGGCAGCCTGTAGACGCTGGCGTGATGACATTGACGGAAGCCTGAGTGGATTGGGAGGCAATTTTCTCCCTAAGCTGGGCAATACACCTCGAATAGACGGAGTAACAGTAGCTTTACTTCGATTCCAGCACTGTTGAGGTGGCCGCACTGTCGTCGGACACGGCTAGCAAATCGAAGCAGCTCTTATAGCACTTCTCCACCTTCTCCCAGAGTGCCCGAATTTGGTCGATCGCACTTTGAGCCATTTTCGCAACGGAGCGAGTCTGCCTCTGTGAAGGACCGGGGATTGTATTGACGGATTCGTCACTCTTTGCCCTTGGAATGGCCGCCTTAGGCTTCAAAAGAAGTGTCCGCGGAGATGCGGATTGAGATCTGTCCAATCGGATGGCTGAGATCGGACGCGGCTTTTTGTCGTCTCCCGTGGGCATTCTCAGAATCCAATTCGCTGGTCAGCGCTTGTCGTCTGACTTGCGCAATACGTATAAGTGCCTTGTTCGAAGTGGCCGGTCACACTAATGTGATGAGAACGGTGAGATCGCGGATGAATTGCGATTCCAGGGAACTAGCGGCGCCGATGTCGAAAGGGGTCGTGTGCGGCACAAATCGAATGGAAAAAAACTTCAGGACCCAAAACAACCCAAAAGGAGACGAGGTTTGTTGAAATTGTAGGCGGATGTCGCCTGATGCCGAGTAGAAGCAGCGCTGGAGGCACGGAAAATGGACAAGTACCGGAAAACTCGTGCTCGTTCGGAAAAGAATTGATGGCGATCTATATATATATATTTATATAAATGTGGCTCGTACGTAGATATTGAATTCCTAACTATTTTCGAAATTAATTGTTGCGGTGCCGGAAAGGTGGACTTGACCATGGTTAACAATAATTAATAATAATTAATTTTTGACTAATTGTCGGATTTAATTGTTATGGAGCAGGAAGGATGGAGTTGAAACCTCGGCTTTAGTTCGGACGGAAAGTTAATAATTAAATAATTAATAAAAAATTAAATTTTTTAATTACTCGTTGGCGGAATTACTTTTATGGAGCCGAAAAGGTTGAGTTAAAACCTTAATCCTTAATTAATTAGATTTAATTATCCCGAAGCCGGGAAGGTGGAGTTGAAAACCGCGGCTCTATTCAGACAGAAGGTTGATAATTAAATTACTAATAATTTTCGACTTTGATTATTAAGTGGCCGGAAAGGTGAATTAAAAACCTGGCCTTTCACTCGAAATAATAATTAAATAAATTGTAGTAGTTATAATTATAAATATATAAAATTAGAATTAATTTATTTTTCGAATTTATTTGTTACGCAGCCGGGTATGCCGTCGGCACCCTGTACGTAGTTCACCCCAAAGGGAAAAAAACAGCACCAAAAAAACACAACTTGGCTACTGAGGCGGCTAGATTGAGAATTTAAGCGACACAATCACGGATTTGTAGTGAAATGGCGTTTTATAATTGTGGGCTTTTTCTAACAATTTTTATTTTAATTTAATTTTATCAGTTATGTATGTATTTCCTAAAATTGGAGGAAGAAAATATATGGAAATATATGGACATGCATGCAAGTACGGATATATGTATGTAAGGGCATGTGGGGCATAAGTTGGCACAGTGGAGCATTAATAAGTGGACTGTATAACTGGGGGAACAGAAAAGTTATGTGGTGTAAAAAAATGACACTGATTGGGGAAAAAATATTACGCCAGCGGCGGACTGTTCGGTGAATTTTGAGATTTTTGGAATTTTCACACCGGCTGGTCCGCTATTCGCTTGCCAACGGTCGAGGCATATGTGCATCCAATATGCATACATACAAACATACGTATTTTTTGGTGCAATTAATGCGCGAAAAATTGACCAAGTGAACAGTGAAATTGTTGCCGCAAAAAGATTCCAGGGGTTGAAGACACAGAAGAAACAAAATCCCACGTCGCGAACGCAAATAAACCAAAGGGCTCGAAAGAAGAAGTCGGGGGCGTCGTAAATTCAGTCAGCTTTAAATAACAAATAACCTAGCTTAACATAGGAAACAGCCGCTACCGCCAGAGAGGACGATCGCCGACGGCCGACCGCTGCAGTTGCACCCGAGAGAGAGAGAGTGGTATATTGTGCAAAGAGGTGCGAGCGTGGATGCGCTCTTCAGCGCGGATGCGCTCTTAAGCTCGGATGAGCGGCGGCAAAACGGCCCCTCACCTAAACAATTTATTTATGTAACTTCATTAGCTTCTACGGAAATGTTTAATTTATCTATTAAGTTTACTTTCAAGAATTACTTTATTTATTTTATTTATTATTTCATTTTTAATTGATAAAAACAATATTAACCTATTTTTTATAAATAATGAAATAGAATCAATTTTTAATAAAATTCAAATTTTTTTAAAATGTTTTATCCTTAAATAAATTATATCATTTTCCAACAAATTTTACTAGAATTTTATTTTTATTTTATTTTATTTTTTTTATTTATTTATTTTATTATTTTTTATTTTTTATTAAAAAACAAGAAAGGAAGCTAACTTCGGCTATACCCTTGCAGAGTCTAAACAAACAATTTAAAACGAAATTCTGAAATAATAATTTGTTGCCAAATCTCAAATTTGATGGCAATGGTTTGAACCACGGCTAAGCTATGTTTTTTTTATTTTCCTGATTGTTCCTATGGAAGCTATAGGATATAGTCAGCCGATTTTCATGAAATTAAAATCGAAATTCAGGAATACTAAAATACTAAAACTATCAAATTTGGTGAAAATATGTTGAAAACTGACAAAGTTATGAATTTTTATACCCGCTACCCATAGGGTAGAAGGGTATTATAACTTTGTGCCGGCAGGAAATGTATGTAACAGGTAGAAGGAAGCATTTCCGACCCTATAAAGTATATATATCCTTGATCAGGATCAACAGCCGAGTCGATCTAGCTATGTCCGTCTGTCTGTCTGTCTGTCTGTCCGTCTGTCCGTATGAAACACTGGATCTCAGAGACTATAAGAGATAGAGCTCTAATTTTTTTCGACAGTATTTCTTATGCTTGCACGCAGATCAAGTTTGTTTCAAATTTTTGCCACGCCCACTTCCGCCCCCGCAAATCATAAAAAAACGTATTAAGCGTATAATTTTAAAGCTAGAGTCGCGAATTTCGGTATGTATATTAAGAACTATAGTCTGTGTGATCCCTGAAAATTTGGTTGCCATCAAATAAAAATTGTCGAAGTTATTAAAGAAATAAATTTGTATGGCCACAAACGGCTGCTGGCAGCATGCCTCATTTGGTTGACCAATTAGACCAACTAAATATTCTTATCCGTTCTTGGTTGTGTTCGGAAAAAAATCTTATAAGATATTCGAGAAGCAATTTTAATAAATGGTAATAATTATTAGCCGCTTAAATGCAAAAATAACGCGTTTTTACACACATATTTACATGTGTATGTATTTTTGTATGCTTGTGATTATTACAGTTGCATTTGCATATGTCCGTTATGTTCAACATTGTATTAACTGTTTTTTCTGGCGTCCTGACGCTTTTCTGGTTTAAGTATGGGTAGCGGGTATCTCACAGTCGAGCTCACTCGACTGTAGCTTTCTTACTTGTTATTTTCCTGATTGTTCCTATGGAAGCTATAGGATATAGTCAGCCGATTTTCATGAAATTAAAATCAAAATTCAGGAATAATAAAATATGGCTAAATATCAAATTTTGTGAAAATATGTTGAAAACTGACAAAGTTATGGTTTTTTCTTTTATTTTCCTGATTGTTCCTGTGGAAGCTATAGGATATAGTCAGCTGATTTTCATGAAATTAAATTAAAAATTAAAAATTAAATTCGGAAATAATACTAAATGGGCAAATATCAAATTTGGTGAAAATTGGTTGAAAACTGACAAAGTTATAATTGTTTTTTGAAAATTTTTCGGATCGTTCCTCTGGCAGCTATATGATATAGTCGTCCGATCCGGCCCGTTCCGACATATGTACGAGTGAGAGTATATAGAAGGCTAACTGCAAAGTTTCATTCCGATAGCTTTAAAACTGAGGGACTAGTTTGCGTAGAAACGGACAGACGGACAGACGGACATTGAGAGATCGACTCGGCTGTTGATCCTGATCTAGAATATATATACTTTATAGGGTCGAAGATGCCTCTTTCACTGCGTTGCAAACTTTTGACTGAAACTAATATACCCTGCAAGGGTATAATAATTTTTAATTATTTTAATTATTGTAGGAAAAATTACTAAGTTATTTAAGGGACCTATTCGTATAATATCATAAATAGTTCATGAATAAACCTTTACGAACTTCACATCCCTTATTTTAAATTGCTAACAATGCATTAGTAGATTTACCAGCTCCAATTAATATTTCAAGATGATGAAATTTTTGATCATTATGAGGATTATGTTTAATTATTCAAGTTTTAGGAGGATTATTTTTAGCAATACATTATACTGCAGATGTTAATTTATCTTTTTATAGAGTTAATTATATTTGTCGTGATGTAAATTATGGATGATTATTACGAACTTTACATGCTAACGGTGCATCATTTTTCTTTATTTGTATTTACTTACACGTAGGACGAGGAAATTATTATGGCTCTTATTTAATACACCAACCTAATTAATTGGAGAAATTATTTCATTTTTAGTTATAGGAACAGCTTTTAAAGGATACGTTTTACCATGAGGACAAATATCATTTTGAGGAGCTACTGTAATTACTAATTTATTGTCTGCTATCCCATATTTAGAAATATATTTAGTTCAATGATTATGAGGAGAATTTGCAGTTGATAATGCTACATTAACTCGATTGTTCACCTTTCATTTTATTTTACCTTTTATTGTATTAGCAATAACAATAATACATTTACTATTTCTTCATCAAACTGGTTCAAATAATCCTATTGGATTACTTTCTAATATTGATCAAATTCCATTTTTGTAGGATTTATTGTAATAATTTTTATTTTAATATCATTAGTTTTAATTTAACCAAATTCACTAAGAGATCCAGATAATTTTATTCCTGCTAATCCATTAGTAACACCAGCCCATATTCAACCAGAATGATATTTTTTATTTGCTTATGCAATTCTACGATCTATTCCCAATAAATTAGGGGGAGTAATTGCTTTAGTTTTATCTATTTTATTTTGAATAATAGTAGTTACAGGAATTTTACTAACTTGAGTTGAAGCTAGACAGTAGATAGTAGAATACCCTGTACCTATACAAGGCGTGTCCCAAAATTATATAAAAGAAAGAGGATAAGAATAAATAACGGAGACAAATTTACATATAATGCAAATGTCTTCCCATCTAAAAGCAAAGTCGATAGCTCAGTGGGTAAAGCTGCACATGAATTTTTGTAAGCAATTAAGTATAATTGTTTGCTGCATTTTTGTATTTCTTAGTATTAAATACTCTAATTATTTTGATTTACTGGAAAAAAAAAATATTTGCTCAAAATAAAAAAGCTTTCACTACTCGTCGCCGACGGGATTCAAACCCGTGACAACTAACATTTCAAAAAGACTTCAGCTTAGCTAGCTGCACCACCAACCTATTCAAAAATGGTAATCTTATTTTCATAATAATGTGAACAAACCTAAAATGTATAATGAACGTTTTGATTTATTTGGAGCCCTCTGCCTGGGCTGCCTCTTGTACACGTGATGAGTATAAAGTAAAAAGCCTATATATCCGCTATTTTTAGCACGATCGCAATGAAATTTGGACAATCTGTGTATTTTGATAAAATACATACAGATTTTGAATATGGTTAACATAACTTTATAAATTTAGGAGAAATAGCTCAAATAGCTGCCTCGAAAATTGAAAACAAAGTTGATCTGCGTGCAGATATAAGAAGTCTAAATCCCAAGTTTGGTCTCTCTAGCTCTTATAGTCTCTGAGATCTAGGCGTTAATACAGACAGACGGACGGACGGACGGACAGACATGGCTATATCGACTCCTTTAGTGGACCTGACCAATATTTAGGTAACTTTTGGGAATCTGCTACGCCTCCTTCTGCACTTGCACAAATTTATAATACCTAATACCATTGGTACAAGTACAATAAAAAATTCACTATAATAAAGAAAATAAAAAAAAATTTTAAATCCAATAAAAAATAATAAATATTTTAAAGAAAAAGATAAAAAACATTTTCAAGCTAAATATATTAGTTTATCATAACGAAACCGAGGTAAAGTTCCACGAGCTCAAATAAATACAAAAGAAATAAATGTTAACTTAATGTAAAATAATAAATTAAATACATCACAACCTAAAAAAATTACACAAAATAATATTCTTATAAATAAAATTCTTGCATACTCAGCTATAACAAGATGGAAATAAGTTGGGTGTCCCGACAGTAGAATACTCTGTACCATTACAAGGCGCGTCCCAAAATTAAATAAAAGAAGGAAAATAGGAATAAACAAGAAAGGAAGCTAACTTCGGCTCACCGAAGTTTGTATACCCTTGCAGAGTTTAAACAAAAAATTAAAAACGAAATTCTGAAATAATAATTTGTTGCCAAATCTCAAATTTGATGGCAATGGTTTGAAACACGGCTAAGCTATGGTTTTTTTTATTTTACTGATTGTTCCTATAGGATATAGTCAGCCGATTTTCATGAAATTAAAATCGAAATTCAGGAATACTAAAATATGGGTAACTATCAAATTTGGTGAAAATATGTTGAAAACTGATAAAGTTATGAATTTTTATTTTCCTGATTGTTCCTATGGAAGCTATAGGATATGGTCAGCCGATTTTCATGAAATTAAAATCGAAATTCAGGAATACTAAAATATGAATTTTTCAAAGTTATGAATTTTTCTTTTATTTTCCTGATTGTTCCTATGGAAGCTATAGGATATAGTCAACCGATTTTCATTAAATTAAAACCGAAATTCGGAAATAATACTAAATGGGCAAATATCAAATTTGGTTAAAATTGGTTGAAAACTGACAAAGTTATGTTTTTTTTTTCTTTTATTTTCCTGATCGTTCCTATAGGATATAGTCAGCTTTCGGCCACCTTTTAATAAAACCCAGCATACTCCTGGCTTTATTCACCATGCATGAAATATGATCGACAAAGTCAAGTTTGGGATCCAGGGGGACACCCAAGTCATCAACTGAGTTAATTCTTTCCAAAGAGCAGCAGTTAAGCAGGTAAATTGCAAGCTTGGGAACGACACGAGAGAATGTCATTGAGTTCATAGAGACTGAGTTAGAGGATGTAGGAGGCACAGAGTCAGATCGGGCTTGGGAAGAGTTATACCTACAGGCCGTTTCTTTTTCTTAGCTTCGTATTCTTTGACGACAACATACTCTCAGAATCCTGGGATTTAATTCTGAGATCAAGGGCTGTGTCATAGTCGATGCTGCACTCCAGTTGCAGTCTTTTTGCGCCTTGGAGACTCATTTAATAGCGTAAGGCTATTCAATTGTTTATCAAGCGCTAAGAAGATGTTATGAGTTTTATTAAAACACGATAACAACTCCTTAAAACTGCCCTTGGTTTGCTGCATGAAAGACTTCATTTCTCTTTTAACGTAACGACAGGCATCGCAACAATAGCGCAAGCCTGTGTTTTTTCTCACGTCTTCGACAGTCCGACCGACAACCCCAAGGCACTTTGCATGCAAAATGTTGTCACACAGCCAGCAGCCGATGGTAAGATCAGTTGACAAAACATCCTTTTTGCATGTTTTGGAAAAGCTTTACTTGGTTAACTTAACCACTTTACTTGGTTAATAGGAAGAGCGGGCGACAGCTAAGAAAATAGTTCAGCTGCACGGAGAGAGTTGGAGCTCAAGAGAGCGGGAGAGCGTGGGAGTAAGCGAGCAAGTACGCAAGAGACGTTCAGCTGTCGCGACGGCGCAACAACGGCTAAACGGGAGAGACACAAAGAGGAATGAAAAAGGGGAAAAGAAAAGCAAACACTGGCAGCACGATTAATTAATGACAAAAAGATGTTATAAGTAAATCAATATAGCTGCATGCACACGCGAAGTGAACGGGAACTATATAGAACACAAAGTAGAAGTTTTAAATAAACCCCGGTGGTTTCAACGCAAAGTTATTTTACAAAAACGAGAGCGCATGAAAAAAACACGCCCGTTCACTTGAAAGAGATTGCCATCATATACTGGGCATGTTGAAGGCTGGAACCTTTTATCTTCTGCTGAAGAGCATTAGTTCTGTTTTTGTGGGGTTTATACCTAGTTCAGAGGTTTTTGCCCATTCATTTAACTGCCCACCGCGCTTGTCATTATAACACTGATAACGTCAGGAAAGAGTCCTGATACTAGCAGTACCACGTCGTCTGCGTAGGCCACTTCTTTGATTCCTCCCATATTGAGTTCTTTCAATATACTGTTCATGTTTATCAGCCAGAGTAGGAGTGACAGTACCCCTCCCTGAGGTGTGCCTCTCTTCACTGCTCGCGTGAGGTGAGTGCCACTCAGTTCGGCGGTGATCATCCTACTCGTTAGCATAGCCCCGATCCACTCTGATGCCTTTCTCAATACCTAACGAGTTGAGGGAGCTCAGAATAGAATCCGTGTTCACGTTTTTGAACGCCTTCGATGTCAAGTGAAGTAAATAGATGTTTGTAAGGTTTTTTAAATGTTTCTTTATTCTTTAAATTTATTTCAAGAGCGGCTGTGGTGCTGCTACAATCCGAAGATTGGTTCTGATTTTACAATATTCTTATAAGTCTAATTAATGCTAAGTCTCGTTGCTGCGCTGCTCGCAGGCGGCGACAGAGAGACAGCTATCTATGTACTTATGTATATAAACATATGCCCTCTCTTATGTGAGGAGCGCGAGGGATATGCACATGCGGTCCGCTCGTGTTGCAAATATGCCGACGCTAACACTTTCTGAGTGCGGGCTAAGCCATAGCGATCGGTTCATATCTCGGCCACTTAGGGTTTATGACCAGGACCTTGAATTATGTAAACACTGCAACAAAGTGTTACAGTGTGTACCCTTTAAGTACTCAGTACAGTGGGTATTCAATATATGTGCATACTACTCAACATAAAAAAAAATAATCCTCCTAAATAAAAAGAATACAATTTTACAAAAAAAAGGTATACATATTCAAACAAATAAAGAAAAATATAAAGAAAAAATTTGAGAAATATAATAACTTAAATCATTAGATAATAATTGCATCAGAAAACGGCTCAGGAATTCCTATTAACCCAACTTTATTTGGACCCTTTGTGACGCCCAGGGTGCACAAAAGAACGAAGTTTAAATTCAGAACATTAACGCGCGCGTGCCAAGGAATGGGCACACTGGGAATAATGGATCAGTCACACTAATTAGTGCAAAAGGAAAAACGAAGAAGCCACACTGAATCAGGAAGAACCGCTATACAAAGCGGGTCCGATCTCTTGGAAATTGATTCAGTGCTAGCAGCGAAGCGAGCAACATCACCTCCCAAGGACCAAGACGGATTACCGGGTAAGCAGGAATAGGAGTTAAGGCCTCCCAGCCCAAGGTAACTAGTCCAAAATGACTAGAACACGACGTGCGATCATCGCCCGCCGTACAAGACATGCAAGTCAGCAACAAGTGTATTCACAGAACTTAAGCAAAGAAAGACAAAATATAATTGGAGGAAATTCCCGATTGAGACAAGGCATGAGCACACGAAGGTCATTGGCATCATACAATCGTTTGGCATTCCAATATGATTCCACAGCGAACTACAGTGCTGATGAAAATTTAAATATTGGACCAATGACGACTATATGCTGATATTGCACTGCGTTAAAGTTCAAAAGAGAAACGGCTGGATAATGTGCTGCGCAATTGGAAAAGTCCATTACATACACTACCACAGCCACTGAAACCATTGTTCAATGGAAGTGATCCCGTTTCCCACCATTTTCTTCAACACATACTTGAATACATTTCGCATGACTTCCTTTGAGCTATGAAGGCAGCTTCATGACGACTTGGTAAAAGATACAACACACATAACCAATCACTCACACCAACACAACCCAGCACCACCCTGGTGGGCTTTGCCGACGACGTGGCTATAGTGGTGGTAGCCAAGGAGCTAGCCGCGGCGGAGGCTCGCGCGGATGCGGCCATAAAGGCCGTAGAGTCGTGGCTAGCGGTCGCAGGGCTGGAGCTGGTGGCGCATAAAACCGAGGCTGTCCTGATATCGAGCCGGAAGGTGGTGGAGACGGACAGCGTGCGGATCGGAGGGACCACAATCCGGTCGCAGCGGGCCATCAAGTACCTGGGAGTCTTCATCGACACGCGCCTGTCGTTCAAGGAGCACCTGGAGTATGCGCGCAAGAAGGCTAGCGGGACCGTTGGAGCGATATCCAGGCAGGCGACGAGGATGCTGCTATCATCGGTGGTAACCTCCCAGATCCTGTACGCCGAGCCGGTGTGCTCGGAAGCCGCTAAAGTTAAGACCAACATGCGGGGGGTGGAGGCGACCTACAGGCTATGCGCCGTCCGGATAGCATCAGCGTTCCGGCCAATCTCGGAGGACGCGGTGCTGGTCATCGCGGGACAAGTCCCGCTTACGGAGCTGGTAAGGGAGCGGAAGGAGACAGCCGTTGCCCCGACGGCCAGTGGGGCGGAGCAGCCGACCAGGGCTGAGCGTAAGACAGCGGCCAGGAGGAAAAGTCTGGAGAGGTGGCATTCCAGCTGGGACTCTTCGTCCAAGGGCCGTTGGACGCACGCCCTCATACCGGACAACACGCGGTGGGTGGAACGAGACCATGGAATGGTGGACTTCTACCTCACGCAGGCGCTAAGTGGCCGCGGATGCTTCCACCAGTATCTGAAGCGGTTCGGCCACGAGACGGAAGATTGGTGCCCAGAGTGCGGTACCGACATCGTGGAAGACGCGCGGCACGTGCTCTTCGAGTACCGCAGGCAGGAGCTGGAGGCGGTAGCCGGGTGCGCTATCAGCGTGGAAACACTCGTCGCTAGGATGCTGGACGACAGGATAGTGTGGGAGGCGGCAGCAACATTCACGGCGGAGGTCATGAAGAAGCTGAGGGACCTGGATAGTGGACGGAAGGAGCAGCAGGGGTAAGAGGCCCTGCGCACGCGAAGCAATGCCAGGTGGCGATACCGCGTAACCGCTTCCCCTACCTCCCTTTTCTTCCCTCTATCTTTTCCATTATCATTGTTATATTATAGTCGTAATTGTAAGCGTATGTGTTATAGTAAGGTAATAAAATGAATTGCAATTGCAATTATGTGGTAACAAATAACAACTGCATATACACCACACACTTCACGATTATCACACGATCAGAAGTTACACTGTATTATTCAATAAATGAATGAATGAAATGAAATGAATTCATTGATTTTGGCCACTATTCGATCAATATGTGATAAAGATTTGGCGTTAGCATTATCTGGAATTCCGCCGACTCTTTGAGATGGCGGCCGTGCTGCACATTCTGCGCTTAAGCTGCCACTCAATTGAAATTCTCATATGGGCAAATCCCACGTGTCGCACGCTACATTCGCTCGATTTTAGATAATAAAAATCAATTTTTTGGATGGTTTTTTTTTAAGATTTACCGAAAACTGTCTTTAGAGTGAATTGAGAGTACTTTCGTTGGGTATAAAGTTCAATTTTACTGGAGTCACTGTTTTGAAAATAATTAATAAAATTGTGACGTGTCGCACGCTACACGCCGCGGAAGTGAGTTTCAAAATTTTCATTTCAAACGCAATTTTTAGCGAATTATGCAATATAAACCCTATGAAAGTTAATATCCAAAAGAAAGTTAAGAATATTAGAAGACAAAAACCGATCTGTAAAGTGTAAGAAGGCTTAGATACCTGGCAAATAGTGCATAAACTATTTGCCTGTTTTGTTGCCGCAACTAGCACTTGAAACTAGTTGGACGTGTATGAAGTGTGTGAGTGCATGAATTGTTCTAAGGGAATAGCATGAATAAAAGCTCTCAGGTTGGCGTTAGAACTCTTACTGACTTTATTAATGAAACTTAAACAATATATATAGGTACACAAATGCTTATGCTAACAGAAATAACGTATAATAAAAGTGTGCGGTTAATGTGGGTTGTGTTGCGACCTGAGACTATTGCCCCAGTTCATTTCCTCGTCTCAGTTGACCATGCACATTCGCTTGACCTGGGAAATGATACTTTATTTACGATAAATGCAGGTCACTGTGACGAAGAGTTGTTACATAACGTGTATTGTGTTCTGAAATATTATTACTTATTACTACATACTGCTGCGACTGAACATTCTCCCGGCCGTTGAGCAAGTGTTCAACCTTCAATTACGTCGAACAAGAACCTTTGTGGGGTAGGTTCTGGTTGTGGTTCTTCCACGTTCTGCCGGGCTTCGGGTTTCCGATCGATCGTCTGAAAACCCATGCAATGCCTAATAACATTGACATTGCTAAGGCCACACCAGCAGCTATTTGATGGCGCTGGGGAGTACTGATTTGATTTTTCCAGGTGGTTTTTTTTAGTTTGGCCAGTTGGTGCTGCAAAGCGCCCAGTTCCTCCAAGTTGACTTCCTTGGTTGCCGTTCCTTGCAGTGGCTCAGGTGTGTTCTTAAGGTCCATCCTTGTGATTTTACCAAAACGAACATATGCCGCCCTTGTTCCGCTGATTACGGTGCTGAATGTGCTCACGCTAATTTTTGAATTGCGTGCAGTGCAGCCTGGGGCCAGTGATAGTAAGCCCGTTCCGTTGAGTTGGATTGTGAACGATGTTCCGCTGCACACCGCGTGAAGTTCAATTTGCCTGCGTGTGCCAAACATCCATCTGTTTCGCTGACGTGTTGCTGACCACCACAACTCGGCCCTCGACTGAGAGACCTCGCAGATAGTTTCCGTCTTATTGTTGAACAGCTGGAATTCACACCGGTTTTCCACGCTGAATGTGGCTTGGTGGTTGAAACAGATGTGTTCGTCGTGTGGCAGCTCTAGACACTGATTGAACTGCTCCTTGGTCAATCCCATGAACTGATCTCTATGGGCATTGACGGCTATGATTTCCGTTTGTAGCCAGAATCGTTGCCAGCTTCCGGCCTTCCACATCGGGATCGCCATGATGCTGAATATCTCCTGTTTTGTTACAGACACCAGTGGCAGCGATATTTTGAAAACGACGTGGCTGCTCGTTGTGGTCCCTTCGGCATGCATAATTTTATACAGCTGGATCACCTCAGCCGATGCTACCGGAAGAAGTTGATCCAGTGGAATGTGTTCCCGAATCTGATCTAGTTGCTCCCTCAGTTGCTTGGGAGACACTAGTATAGGACTGATGGTACGATGGCGCACGTCAGTGAGAACATTAGCTATCTCACTTTGCATTCGCTGCAATCCGGTTGCCACTAGAGTTAACTGAGCTGTCAGACTCATGAATGCTTGTTGTAAGTGCTCGCCTTGGTACTTTCCCCTTTCCAGATTAATTGTACCTATTTGGCTCTCTAGTGTCTTGATCCGCTCGTTAGTGGCTGAGCTGCTCGTCCTGACTATGTTTATTGTCGCATCCAAGATTGATGTCTGGTTTTTCAAGAGCATCATTAGTACGTCTTCATTGGATTTGACCTCCTTGATCACCTTGGATATGTCATCGGCGTATCTTGAGTCTAAAACGCCGAATAGTGAGCTCGCTACATTTCCAACTATGTCCAGTGGTGCTCTTCGCTGCCGAGAATGATGGATCAATTCACATTCTGATTGTAGTTCGCTGTACACATGTTGGAAATGCTCAGACACTGATCTATAAGCGTTGATGTTCCGTAGTTCTGAACATTTGTGTTTCAGCTCCGATATCCCGTTGGCCAAGATTCCCATGTCGCTCCAATATGGTTTCAAATCGTAATATACAATTATTTTCCATTCCGAGATTGCCATTCTGGATGTGCCGAGCCGTTCGTAGAATATTCCTGGCTGGCTTGCAAATGGCGTTATGTTGAATGCCTGTCCCATCGCTAACGGAAGGATCAGTAGCATTGCTAGTAATGTTGGGAGGATTGGAAATGATGCTTTCCTTTTTTGCGCAGGGCTCTCTTCTGCCTGCGCTGTGTCCGTGCTGCTGCTGTGCGGCCGTTTTGTGGCTACTTCTTCTGTTATCAGTGGTGCTAGACGAGTGACTGCCCTTTTGGAGATTCCTGATGCGGTCTTTACATCTACGACCCGGATCTGGTTATCCTTGCCTGGATATGTCTTCACAATCCGTCCCATTGGCCAGCTCATTACCGGTACGTTGTCTTCCTTTACCAGCACTAGCAATCCTTTCTCGACATTCTGATCCATAGTCTTCCAGTTGGTGCGCATCTGGAGCTCTTGTAGGTATTCCGTGGACCACTGATTCCAGAATGATTGTTTGAGTCTGGACACAAGTTCCCATCTTCTGACCAACGATTTTTCTGGTCGGGCAAGATTTGCATCGGGCTGCGCTACTAAAGGTTCGCCAATTAAGAAATGGCCTGGTGTGAGCGCTGCAGTATCTGTTGGATCTGCTGACATCGGGGTGAGGGGTCTTGAATTGAGTATCGCCTCGACCTCAATGACCACCGTGTTGAGCTCTTCAAATGTTAAAGATGCTGTGGCCGTGACTGATACTAGCAGCCTTTTCGCTGATTTTACAGCAGCCTCCCATAATCCGCCAAACGACGGTGCTCGCGGTGGGATGAACTTGAACTCCACCTGCTGCTTATTGCATTGATTTATGATCCTGCTCTGGGCTTGCTCTGTGAAAATTATTTCATCCAGTATTTTGAACTGGTTGTTGGCACCAACAAAGTTCGTGGCGTTATCACAGTGAATGGTCCGACACTTTCCTCGTCGGCCCAAGAAACGCCGGAGAGCGGCTAGGAATGCGTCCGTTGTTATGCTTTATCTGGCCGTTTTCCACGGATTTTGTGGTGAATCCAAAAGGGGCCGCAATAGTCGACTCCTGAATTGGAGAACGGCCGCGCTTGTGTTACTCGATCCACTGGCAAGTTACCCATGATTTGATGCATTAATTTGGGCCGTGCTCTTGTGCATTTGACGCAATTGTGGATGATGCTCCTGGCCATCGTCTTGTCATTCAGAACCCAGTACTGTTGTCTGGCTATGGCCCTCAATGCTTGTGCCCCGCAATGCATGTTTTCCTCATGCATTTCTCGTAGCAGCATTTTCACAATCGTATCATTGTACGGGAGCAAGATTTGATGTTTGGCAGCATATGGAAGGTTGGATTCTTCCAATCTGCCTCCGACTCTAATGAGTGCATCAGTTCCTATTATTGGAGACAACGATATGACTGAGCTTTTCTTGTCCACTGCTTTGTGGATGCGAAGCTGTTTATACTCAGCACTGAATTAAGTTTTTTGAATCGTTCTGAAGATGATTGTTCTAGCCTGAGCCAGCTCGCCTGCACTTAGTGTAGTCGTTGGAGATCGGTTCTGCTTACGACAAAAACGCATCATATATGCTACAATGCGTTGCAATTTGTGGAAGGAGTTGCTGTGCTTGCAATTGTATAACTCGCTTCCTAGTTGATCCTGGCAGACTGGCAAGCTGACTTGCTTTATTTTACGCTCCAGATCGATGGGATCAATGGTCGGTATTTTTGACCATTTGTCTCGAGAGCCGTGCAGAAACAGGGGGCCATATAGCCACAGGTTATGTTCTGCCAACTTGCTTGCGGCAATTCCTCTTGACAATACATCTGCTGGATTGTTTGCGGATGACACATGTCGCCATTGTGCTTGATGTGACACTGCTTGGATCTTTGCTATCCGATTGGCCACAAACGTGTGGTATGAGGATGCCGATGCATTTATCCAGGAAAAGACTACTGTTGAGTCAGTCCAGAAGTAACCCAATGCCTTCTCCTCAGGCAACCGTAGGTCCTTTCTGACTCTATGGGTCAATTCAGCTCCCAGGACTGCGGCACATAGTTCTAGCCGCGGTAACGTCTCCTTGGCGGATGGCGCCACTCTCGATTTTGAGCACAGCAGCCGAACTGATACTTGATTGTTTTTGTATGTTGCTCGGATATACACTGCCGTTCCATATGCTCGTTCCGAGGCATCCACAAACGTGTGCATCTCTTGCGTGACTCTTCCTTCTTCTCTTCCTTCAAATATATGCCTTGGTATTTGCATGGTATTTAGAGCTTGCAAATCAGAACGATAGTTTTTCCAGTCCAGTTGAAGGTGCTGAGGTAACTCGTCGTCCCAGCCCATCTTTAATTCCCAAAGCGTTTGCATGAAAATTTTCGCCTTGACGACCACCGGAGCAAATAATCCCAGAGGATCGAATATTTGTGAGGATTCTGAGCTGACCACCCGTTTTGTGATGGTTGCGGCTTCGCTTTTTTGAGATCGCCCACACAACTGATCCCTTTGAGGCATCCAAATTAATCCCAATGTCTTAACACTGTACGTTGGGTACAATGTCTTCTCGCGGAATTTCGGTCAGTATTTCCTTGTTGTTTGAGCACCACTTCCGAAGCTTGAATCCGGACGGTAGCAGAATTTTGTTCAATTCCTGCTGAATCTGGATTGCCTCTGGAATGCTGTCTGCTCCTGTGAGACAGTCGTCCACATAGAAATCATGCTTGAGTATAGCTGACACAAGCGGTAATTGTTTCTTATTCTTCTCTGCTTAATAATCCAAGCATCTTGTAGCAAGGAATGGCGCTGATGTGGTGCCGTATGTGACGGTTTTTAATCTGTATAATTTCAGATCATCTGACGCCCTTTTTCGCCATACGATCATCTGATGAAACTGATTATCAGGATGCATCCATACTTGGCGATACATCTTCTCTATGTCCGCGGTAAATACGTATCTATGGGTGCGGAATCGCAGCAGAATGGCGAAAAGTTCGCTCTGTACCGTGGGTCCAGCATATAAAATATCATTTAATGATTTATTACTTGACGTTTTGCAGGACGCATCGAACACTACCCGCAGTTTCGTGGTACTGCTTTCGGGCTTCAAAACACAGTGATGTGGAATGAAGTAATGATCCGATGGTATGTGTGAGGGAGGTACCAGCTTCATGTGTCCGAGACGTTCGTATTCTTCCATGAAGTCTACGTAGCCTTTCCAGACTTCTGGTGATGTTCGTCGCTCCAGTGCCAAGAACCTATTGGTTGCTATTTTCTGCGATGCCCCCAGGGCTGACGTTTCCTCAGCAAATGGCAGCTTGACAATGAACTTCCCATCAATTGCGTATTGTAGGTTTGCTGCAAAATGAGCTTCGCAGTGTGCTTCAGTTGGCGATCGAGCCTTATCTTTGGTGTCTAGATTTTCTAGTGTCCAAAATCGCTCTAACAGCGTGTTAACCTCCTCTTCAGTGGTTGCCGCCGCACACAGTGCTGCTGAATCGTGATCAGCAGAGATTCTTCCGGCCACAATCCATCCCAGCTTTGTATTCTGGAGGATTGGACCTTCTGGTCTTATCGTCATTTGATTTGGCAGTAGCAAAGAATAATAATGCTCTGCGCCGATAAGCATGTCAATTCTTCCTGGTTTGTCAAAATTTGGATCGGCCAAGATGACATTATTTGGAATGCGTATGTGGGATGTATTCAAATCATGAGCTGGTTGGTCAGCTATGATATGCGGCAGAACAAAGGCTTCTACCTGTTGAGTAAAATCGTTGTTCATTGATTTCATGAGCACATTTGCTCTGGCCCGACTTGTTTTCGGATTTCCTCCAATGCCCTCGATGCGTAATGATGCATTGTGTAGTTTCAGAGAGAGCTTGGAGGCCATTCGTTCAGAGATCGGAATGTGGCCACCTGCCCATTGCTTGCCTTTACCAATACCTTAACTGTGGCCTGCAAATTGTAGCTTTTGTTGCTTGCTGCTCCTACAGAAGGTGTTTGTGGATCTGTTGCCGCGCCTGATGAAGTCTCCAGGTGCAGCAATGTATGGTGCCTTTTATCGCATTTAAAGCACATACGGCCTCGGCAATCTTTTGCCTTGTGAGTACTGTTAAAACAGTTTACACACAGTTTTTGTTTTTGTACCCAGTTGAGTCGATCGGGTACCGTTTTGCTGCGGAAATCATCGCATTTGTATAGCGCATGATTCCGTTTGCAGAAAGGACAACTTGATTGCCTTCCTGCGCTAGCAGAAGTGCAAGATGGGTTCTTCTGTTCCCTTTTTTGCTGCTGACTGCGTTTTCCTGTTCCCAACACTCGACTTCGCTGGAAACTTAGCATCGTATCGAGCCCTTGAAGCTCTCTTGAGCCATCTAACGATTGTTCGTACAGGGCTCTATTTGCCAGATCTAATTTTTGTTTTATGATGGCAATTATGATTGTATCCCAGCTGGATACATCAATGCCTAGTCCCTTTAATGATGCTAGAGACTCAATGGATGTAATATACAGTTCCTTTAATGACTTTGGGTCGTCATTGTTTGTTTGTTGTTGCAGGAGACGATTGAGAATTGTATCTGCTACATGGCGGGGATTGTTATATGTGTCAACTAATATTTCCCACGCGCTCATGTAGTTCTCTGTTTTTAGATCGATATGCCTTATTAATCTCTCTGCCTCTCCAGTCACAGTGGTTTTAAGGCACATCTTTTTGACTGTGGGCATGTTGGTATCATGTATCATGCATTTGAATAAATCAAAGAATTGTGTCCATTTGAGTAGATCCCCATCGAACTTGGGGAGGCTGACTCTGGGCAACTGCACATCTTCATTGTTTGATGTATTGGTTTGTGCCCCCAGGACTTTCTGTACTTCCTTCTCAAGTCGGGTGAACGATTGCATGTCGTATCCTTCCTTGATCGGGTCTTCGTACTCTTCATGTATTGAGAAATGAATCTCTTGGTATTGTGACCATAATGAGGTTATTGAACCTTTTGAAACGGCCCTGCCGGTCTCTGAACTTTCCTTCAGAGCCCGTTTGATTGATTCGGCGATAGCTTTTTGTCGCCGACATGCTGATATCATCTTACGTGCAGGTTGCGATATGATTGCAACGTCTGCAGTTTCCTGGCCGTTGCTCGCTGTTTCCTGATTTGGGGCATTGCTTGAGCTCTGGGCCATTGTATCGACTATAATATTTCTATATTTGTCGTATGAGTCACGACAGTCGACGTAGAACTTTAAATATTCCTCGGTTCTATATGCTGCGGGAATATTTTTGTCGTTTTCCGCAAATCGATTCCATGCGTCATCGAAAGCGGCCAACTTTGTTAGGCAGTAATTTGGAAGTCGTTTCCTATCCGCTGAATCCTTCTTAAAATTCCGAATAAGCCTCGAGATCTCATGACTGATCTCTTCCTGCAAGTCTAATGTCTCTTTGACTGCTTGCTCCTCCTTGTTAGACATATTGACAATTGGTTAAATTCCTGACCGTTGGGAGAATTTTATTCGCTTTGATAGCTGGATACGCTCCTATTCGCAACCGTGGTGTGGTCGAAGGAATTAACAATTGGTCAATAGACTTGGAAGATCTAGAAATCTAAAAGGATTTGAAGGCTGTTGACTGTGTAATGACAGTGAGTCAGGACTCACCAAAATGGTTTTATGGCGAGTGAAAAATTAGGAAAAATCCCAAAAATTACGGATTATCCTGCGGGAGGTTCCTAATAGTGAAGCGGAAAATTTTCCACGGCTGGCGTGTTCGTCGGGGTCACCAAAATGTTTTTTGGCGAGTGTGAACAAATCAGGAAGATTCCCAAGAGTTACGGAATCCTTCCTGTTGGTTGACGTGTTCGTCGGGGTCACCAAAAATGTTTTTTGGCGAGTGTGAAAAAATCAGGAAGATTCCCAAAAGTTACGGAATCTTTCCTGTTGGTTGACGTGTTCGTCGGGGTCACCAAAAATGTAAAGTGTAAGAAGGCTTAGATGCCTGGCAAATAGTGCATAAACTATTTGCCTGTTTTGTTGCCGCAACCAGCACTTGAAACTAGTTGGACGTGTATGAAGTGTGTGAGTGCATGAATTGTTCTAAGGGAATAGCATGAATAAAAGCTCTCAGGTTGGCGTTAGAACTCTTACTGACTTTATTAATGAAACTTAAACAATATATATAGGTACACAAATGCTTATGCTAACAGAAATAACGTATAAGAAAAGTGTGCGGTTACTTGTGAATGTGGGTTGTGTTGCGGCCTGAGACTATTGCCCCAGTTCATTTCCTCGTCTCAGTTGACCATGCATATTCGCTTGACCTGGGAAATGATACTTTATTTACGATAAATGCAGGTCACTGTGACGAAGAGTTGTTACATAACTTGTATTGTGTTCTAAAATATTATTACTTATGACTACATACTGCTGCGACTGAACACGATCGTTTGGTCTTAATAATGTTTACGGATTTTTAGCAAAGCCGTAAATTCATTGTGTCGCACGCTACATTTTTTCCATCGGACTTTGAACGCTTTTTTTTATTATTTAAATTTAGAAGATCATATATGCATTTTATATTGAATATTTGCATTCTTTTAGAGATGTTAAAAAATAAAAGTCAAAGCATAAGTCCTCTGTTTAGAAGAAATAAGCAAAACAAAACATACCCTTTTTTGCCGTTTTTTATAAAAATAATGAAAAATAGCGATTGCGAGAATATGCCTTCAAATATTTTGAAATATGCTTTAAAATATGATAAAGGCTATCAAATTTGATCAATTGGACCATATTTTAATGTAACTATGTTGATAAAAATCATTTTAGAGAAGTTTTCACTTTTGTCCGAGGTGGACAGTTCCTGGGATTTGCCCATATGCAATATTTCCCGATCCAGTGCAATGGGAAAATTATTGATGCAATGCAAGCTCATTCTTTGGGATATGACTTAACGCTAAATGATCATCGGCGAAATAGCAACATCTTTGGCGGCTTGATAATATTGTTGGCAGGCGATTTCTGGCAGACGTTGCCAGTAATTCCCCGTGGAAACTCTCAATTAGCTCTTATTGAAAATGTTATCCCAAACATTAGCGAAAATTATCAGAATTATACTTGGTTAAGTCAAAGAGCAATTCTTGCCGCAAAGAATAATGATTTTCGCCATTCAATCAAAAAATGATGGCGATTTGGTGACATACAAATCAGTTGATTCGATAACAAATCCCGATGATGTAGTAAATTATCCAACGGAGTTTTTGAACTCTCTGGAGTTACCAGGATTTCCACCACAATTACATTGAGTAATTTGAATCTACCGCGGCTTTGCAACGGTACTCGACTTTCAGTTAAAAGACTTATGCCGATTGATTGAGGCAACCATTATTAATGGAAAGTACGCAGGTGAACATTTATGTATTCCTCGAATACCATTGAATCCGAATGATCTTCCGTTTGACTTCAAACTATTGCAATTTCCAGTTCGCCTTGCGCTCGCAGTGACAATTAACAAGTCAGATGGACAATCGCTTAATGTTTGCGGCATAAATTTAGAAAATCATTGTTTTTCACATGGGCAGTTATTCGTTGCGTGCTTACGAGTTGGAAAACCATCCGCTTTGTTTGTGTTAACGTCAGACCAAAAAACAAAAAATGTTGTTTACCAAAAAGCACTTCAATAAAATGGAACAGTGAGTGAGCACACGAAGATCATTGGCGTCTGACGTCTCACATTATCTTATATCGGAAACCCACGCATTTTCAAATATAAAAAAAACAAGTAAGAAAGCTACAGTCGAGTGATCTCGACTGTGAGATACCCGCTACCCATAGTAAATACATTTTTAAACATAACGGAAAAATACAAATGCAAGTGTAATATAATCACATGCATACAAAAATACATACACATGTATCTATGTGTGTAAAAACGCGTTATTATTGCATTAAAGCGGCTAATAAGTATTACCATTTATTAAAATTGCTTATCAAATATCTTATAAGATTCTTTTCCGATCACAATCAAGAACTGTTAAGAATATTTAGTTAGTCTACGAGTAGTTGGTCAACCGAATGCAGCAGCAGCCGTTTGTGGGCATACAAAATTATTTCTTTAACAAGATGGACATACAGTCGGGTGTCCCGACAGTAGAATACCCTGTACCATTACAAGGCGCGTCCCAATTATATAAAAAAAAGAGAATAGGAATAAAAAACGGAGACAAATTTAGATATAATGCAAATGTCTTCCCATTCGGGAGCAAACTCGATAGCTCAGTGGGTAAAGCTGCACGTAAATTTTTGTAAGCAATTGGCCTGGGTTCGAATCAACCGGAGGCATAAGGAATTTTTTTAGTAATTCAAAATAATTACAGTATTTAATGCTAAGAAATAAAAAAATTCAAGCAAAGAACTATTCTTAATTTTTTTAAATTACAAAAATTTCAAAAATTTGCCAGTGGATCGAGTAACACAAGCGCGGCCGTTCTCCAATTCAGGAGTCGACTATTGCGGCCCCTTTTGGATTCACCACAAAATCCGTGGAAAACGGCCAGATAAAGCATAACAACGGACGCATTCCTAGCCGCTCTCCGGCGTTTCTTGGGCCGACGAGGAAAGTGTCGGACCATTCACTGTGATAACGCCACGAACTTTGTTGGTGCCAACAACCAGTTCAAAATACTGGATGAAATAATTTTCACAGAGCAAGCCCAGAGCAGGATCATAAATCAATGCAATAAGCAGCAGGTGGAGTTCAAGTTCATCCCACCGCGAGCACCGTCGTTTGGCGGATTATGGGAGGCTGCTGTAAAATCAGCGAAAAGGCTGCTAGTATCAGTCACGGCCACAGCATCTTTAACATTTGAAGAGCTCAACACGGTGGTCATTGAGGTCGAGGCGATACTCAATTCAAGACCCCTCACCCCGATGTCAGCAGATCCAACAGATACTGCAGCGCTCACACCAGGCCATTTCTTAATTGGCGAACCTTTAGTAGCGCAGCCCGATGCAAATCTTGCCCGACCAGAAAAATCGTTGGTCAGAAGATGGGAACTTGTGTCCAGACTCAAACAATCATTCTGGAATCAGTGGTCCACGGAATACCTACAAGAGCTCCAGATGCGCACCAACTGGAAGACTATGGATCAGAATGTCGAGAAAGGATTGCTAGTGCTGGTAAAGGAAGACAACGTACCGGTAATGAGCTGGCCAATGGGACGGATTGTGAAGACATATCCAGGCAAGGATAACCAGATCCGGGTCGTAGATGTAAAGACCGCATCAGGAATCTCCAAAAGGGCAGTCACTCGTCTAGCACCACTGATAACAGAAGAAGTAGCCACAAAACGGCCGCACAGCAGCAGCACGGACACAGCGCAGGCAGAAGAGAGCCCTGCGCAAAAAAGGAAAGCATCATTTCCAATCCTCCCAACATTACTAGCAATGCTACTGATCCTTCCGTTAGCGATGGGACAGGCATTCAACATAACGCCATTTGCAAGCCAGCCAGGAATATTCTACGAACGGCTCGGCACATCCAGAATGGCAATCTCGGAATGGAAAATAATTGTATATTACGATTTGAAACCATATTGGAGCGACATGGGAATCTTGGCCAACGGGATATCGGAGCTGAAACACAAATGTTCAGAACTACGGAACATCAACGCTTATAGATCAGTGTCTGAGCATTTCCAACATGTGTACAGCGAACTACAATCAGAATGTGAATTGATCCATCATTCTCGGCAGCGAAGAGCACCACTGGACATAGTTGGAAATGTAGCGAGCTCACTATTCGGCGTTTTAGACTCAAGATACGCCGATGACATATCCAAGGTGATCAAGGAGGTCAAATCCAATGAAGACGTACTAATGATGCTCTTGAAAAACCAGACATCAATCTTGGATGCGACAATAAACATAGTCAGGACGAGCAGCTCAGCCACTAACGAGCGGATCAAGACACTAGAGAGCCAAATAGGTACAATTAATCTGGAAAGGGGAAAGTACCAAGGCGAGCACTTACAACAAGCATTCATGAGTCTGACAGCTCAGTTAACTCTAGTGGCAACCGGATTGCAGCGAATGCAAAGTGAGATAGCTAATGTTCTCACTGACGTGCGCCATCGTACCATCAGTCCTATACTAGTGTCTCCCAAGCAACTGAGGGAGCAACTAGATCAGATTCGGGAACACATTCCACTGGATCAACTTCTTCCGGTAGCATCGGCTGAGGTGATCCAGCTGTATAAAATTATGCATGCCGAAGGGACCACAACGAGCAGCCACGTCGTTTTCAAAATATCGCTGCCACTGGTGTCTGTAACAAAACAGGAGATATTCAGCATCATGGCGATCCCGATGTGGAAGGCCGGAAGCTGGCAACGATTCTGGCTACAAACGGAAATCATAGCCGTCAATGCCCATAGAGATCAGTTCATGGGATTGACCAAGGAGCAGTTCAATCAGTGTCTAGAGCTGCCACACGACGAACACATCTGTTTCAACCACCAAGCCACATTCAGCGTGGAAAACCGGTGTGAATTCCAGCTGTTCAACAATAAGACGGAAACTATCTGCGAGGTCTCTCAGTCGAGGGCCGAGTTGTGGTGGTCAGCAACACGTCAGCGAAACAGATGGATGTTTGGCACACGCAGGCAAATTGAACTTCACGCGGTGTGCAGCGGAACATCGTTCACAATCCAACTCAACGGAACGGGCTTACTATCACTGGCCCCAGGCTGCACTGCACGCAATTCAAAAATTAGCGTGAGCACATTCAGCACCGTAATCAGCGGAACAAGGGCGGCATATGTTCGTTTTGGTAAAATCACAAGGATGGACCTTAAGAACACACCTGAGCCACTGCAAGGAACGGCAACCAAGGAAGTCAACTTGGAGGAACTGGGCGCTTTGCAGCACCAACTGGCCAAACTAAAAAAAACCACCTGGAAAAATCAAATCAGTACTCCCCAGCACCATCAAATAGCTGCTGGTGTGGCCTTAGCAATGTCAATGTTATTAGGCATTGCATGGGTTTTCAGACGATCGATCGGAAACCCGAAGCCCGGCAGAACGTGGAAGAACCACAACCAGAACCTACCCCACAAAGGTTCTTGTTCGACGTAATTGAAGGTTGAACACTTGCTCAACGGCCGGGAGAATGTTCAGTCGCAGCAGTATGTAGTAATAAGTAATAATATTTCAGAACACAATACACGTTATGTAACAACTCTTCGTCACAGTGACCTGCATTTATCGTAAATAAAGTATCATTTCCCAGGTCAAGCGAATGTGCATGGTCAACTGAGACGAGGAAATGAACTGGGGCAATAGTCTCAGGTCGCAACACAACCCACATTAACCGCACACTTTTATTATACGTTATTTCTGTTAGCATAAGCATTTGTGTACCTATATATATTGTTTAAGTTTCATTAATAAAGTCAGTAAGAGTTCTAACGCCAACCTGAGAGCTTTTATTCATGCTATTCCCTTAGAACAATTCATGCACTCACACACTTCATACACGTCCAACTAGTTTCAAGTGCTAGTTGCGGCAACAAAACAGGCAAATAGTTTATGCACTATTTGCCAGGTATCTAAGCCTTCTTACACTTTACAGATCGGTTTTTGTCTTCTAATATTCTTAACTTTCTTTTGGATATTAACTTTCATAGGGTTTATATTGCATAATTCGCTAAAAATTGCGTTTGAAATGAAAATTTTGAAACTCACTTCCGCGGCGTGTAGCGTGCGACACGTCACAATTTTATTAATTATTTTCAAAACAGTGACTCCAGTAAAATTGAACTTTATACCCAACGAAAGTACTCTCAATTCACTCTAAAGACAGTTTTCGGTAAATCTTAAAAAAAAACCATCCAAAAAATGGATTTTTATTATCTAAAATCGAGCGAATGTAGCGTGCGACACGTGGGATTTGCCCATATGGGAATTTCAATTGAGTGGCAGCTTAAGCGCAGAATGTGCAGCACGGCCGCCATCTAAAAGAGTCGGCGGAATTCCAGATAATGCTAACGCCAAATCTTTATCACATATTGATCGAATAGTGGCCAAAATCAATGAATTCATTTCATTTCATTCATTCATTTATTGAATAATACAGTGTAACTTCTGATCGTGTGATAATCGTGAAGTGTGTGGTGTATATGCAGTTGTTATTTGTTACCACATAATTGCAATTGCAATTCATTTTATTACCTTACTATAACACATACGCTTACAATTACGACTATAATATAACGATGATAATAGAAAAGATAGAGGGAAGAAAAGGGAGGAAGGGGAAGCGGTTACGCGGTGTCGCCACCTGGCATTGCTTCGCGTGCGCAGGGCCCCTTACCCCTGCTGCTCCTTCCGTCCACTATCCAGGTCCCTCAGCTTCATGACCTCCGCCGTGAATGTTGCTGCCGCCTCCCACACTATCCTGTCGTCCAGCATCCTCGGGACGAGTGTTTCCACGCTGATAGCGCACCCGGCTACCGCCTCCAGCTCCTGCCTGCGGTACTCGAAGAGCACGTGCCGCGCGTCTTCCACGATGCCGGTACCGCACTCTGGGCACCAATCTTCCGTCTCGTGGCCGAACCGCTTCAGATACTGGTGGAAGCATCCGCGGCCACTTAGCGCCTGCGTGAGGTAGAAGTCCACCATTCCATGGTCTCGTTCCACCCACCGCGTGTTGTCCGGTATGAGGGCGTGCGTCCAACGGCCCTTGGACGAAGAGTCCCAGCTGGAATGCCACCTCTCCAGACTTTTCCTCCTGGCCGCTGTCTTACGCTCAGCCCTGGTCGGCTGCTCCGCCCCACTGGCCGTCGGGGCAACGGCTGTCTCCTTCCGCTCCCTTACCAGCTCCGTAAGCGGGACTTGTCCCGCGATGACCAGCACCGCGTCCTCCGAGATTGGCCGGAACGCTGATGCTATCCGGACGGCGCATAGCCTGTAGGTCGCCTCCACCCCCCGCATGTTGGTCTTAACTTTAGCGGCTTCCGAGCACACCGGCTCGGCGTACAGGATCTGGGAGGTTACCACCGATGATAGCAGCATCCTCGTCGCCTGCCTGGATATCGCTCCAACGGTCCCGCTAGCCTTCTTGCGCGCATACTCCAGGTGCTCCTTGAACGACAGGCGTGTGTCGATGAAGACTCCCAGGTACTTGATGGCCCGCTGCGACCGGATTGTGGTCCCTCCGATCCGCACGCTGTCCGTCTCCACCACCTCCCGGCTCGATATCAGGACAGCCTCGGTTTTATGCGCCACCAGCTCCAGCCCTGCGACCGCTAGCCACGACTCTACGGCCTTTATGGCCGCATCCGCGCGAGCCTCCGCCGCGGCTAGCTCCTTGGCTACCACCACTATAGCCACGTCGTCGGCAAAGCCCACCAGGGTGGTGCTGGGTTGTGTTTGTGTGAGTGATTGGTTATGTGTGTTGTATCTTTTACCAAGTCGTCATGAAGCTGCCTTCATAGCTCAAAGGAAGTCATGCGAAATGTATTCAAGTATGTGTTGAAGAAAATGGTGGGAAACGGGATCGCTTCCATTGAACAATGGTTTCAGTGGCTGTGGTAGTGTATGTAATGGACTTTTCCAATTGCGCAGCACATTATCCAGCCGTTTCTCTTTTGAACTTTAACGCAGTGCAATATCAGCATATAGTCGTCATTGGTCCAATATTTAAATTTTCATCAGCACTGTAGTTCGCTGTGGAATCATATTGGAATGCCAAACGATTGTATGATGCCAATGACCTTCGTGTGCTCATGCCTTGTCTCAATCGGGAATTTCCTCCAATTATATTTTGTCTTTCTTTGCTTAAGTTCTGTGAATACACTTGTTGCTGACTTGCATGTCTTGTACGGCGGGCGATGATCGCACGTCGTGTTCTAGTCATTTTGGACTAGTTACCTTGGGCTGGGAGGCCTTAACTCCTATTCCTGCTTACCCGGTAATCCGTCTTGGTCCTTGGGAGGTGATGTTGCTCGCTTCGCTGCTAGCACTGAATCAATTTCCAAGAGATCGGACCCGCTTTGTATAGCGGTTCTTCCTGATTCAGTGTGGCTTCTTCGTTTTTCCTTTTGCACTAATTAGTGTGACTGATCCATTATTCCCAGTGTGCCCATTCCTTGGCACGCGCGCGTTAATGTTCTGAATTTAAACTTCGTTCTTTTGTGCACCCTGGGCGTCACAAAGGGTCCAAATAAAGTTGGGTTAATAGGAATTCCTGAGCCGTTTTCTGATGCAATTATTATCTAATGATTTAAGTTATTATATTTCTCAAATTTTTTCTTTATATTTTTCTTTATTTGTTTGAATATGTATACCTTTTTTTTGTAAAATTGTATTCTTTTTATTTAGGAGGATTATTTTTTTTTATGTTGAGTAGTATGCACATATATTGAATACCCACTGTACTGAGTACTTAAAGGGTACACACTGTAACACTTTGTTGCAGTGTTTACATAATTCAAGGTCCTGGTCATAAACCCTAAGTGGCCGAGATATGAACCGATCGCTATGGCTTAGCCCGCACTCAGAAAGTGTTAGCGTCGGCATATTTGCAACACGAGCGGACCGCATGTGCATATCCCTCGCGCTCCTCACATAAGAGAGGGCATATGTTTATATACATAAGTACATAGATAGCTGTCTCTCTGTCGCCGCCTGCGAGCAGCGCAGCAACGAGACTTAGCATTAATTAGACTTATAAGAATATTGTAAAATCAGAACCAATCTTCGGATTGTAGCACCGCAGCCGCTCTTGAAATAAATTTAAAGAATAAAGAAACATTTAAAAAACCTTACAAACATCTATTTACTTCACTTGACATCGAAGGCGTTCAAAAACGTGAACACGGATTCTATTCTGAGCTCCCTCAACTCGTTAGGTATTGAGAAAGGCATCAGAGTGGATCGGGGCTATGCTAACGAGTAGGATGATCACCGCCGAACTGAGTGGCACTCACCTCACGCGAGCAGTGAAGAGAGGCACACCTCAGGGAGGGGTACTGTCACTCCTACTCTGGCTGATAAACATGAACATTATATTGAAAGAACTCAATATGGGAGGAATCAAAGAAGTGGCCTACGCAGACGACGTGGTACTGCTAGTATCAGGACTCTTTCCTGACGTTATCAGTGTTATAATGACAAGCGCGGTGGGCAGTTAAATGAATGGGCAAAAACCTCTGAACTAGGTATAAACCCCACAAAAACAGAACTAATGCTCTTCAGCAGAAGATAAAAGGTTCCAGCCTTCAACATGCCCAGTATATGATGGCAATCTCTTTCAAGTGAACGGGCGTGTTTTTTTCATACGCTCTCGTTTTTGTAAAATAACTTTACGTTTAAACCACCGGGGTTTATTTAAAACTTCTACTTTGTGTTCTATATAGTTCCCGTTCACTTCGTGTGTGCATGCAGCTATATTGATTTACTTATAACATATTTTTGTCATTAATTAATCGTGCTGCCAGTGTTTGCTTTTCTTTTCCCCTTTTTCATTCATCTTTGTGTCTCTCCCGTTTAGCCGTTGATACGCCGTCGCGACAGCTAAACGTCTCTTGCGTACTTGCTCGCTTACTCCCACGCTCTCCCGCTCTCTTGAGCTCCAACTCTCTCCGTGCAGCTGAACTATTTTCTTAGCTGTCGCCCGCTCTTCCTATTAACCAAGTAAAGTGGTTAAGTTAACCAAGTAAAGCTTTTCCAAAACATGCAAAAAGGATGTTTTGTCAACTGATCTTACCATCGGCTGCTGGCTGTGTGACAACATTTTGCATGCAAAGTGCCTTGGGGTTGTCGGTCGGACTGTCGAAGACGTGAGAAAAAACACAGGCTTGCGCTATTGTTGCGATGCCTGTCGTTACGTTAAAAGAGAAATGAAGTCTTGCATGCAGCAAACCAAGGGCAGTTTTAAGGAGTTGTTATCGTGTTTTAATAAAACTCATAACATCTTCTTAGCGCTTGATAAACAATTGAATAGCCTTACGCTATTAAATGAGTCTCCAAGGCGCAAAAAGACTGCAACTGGAGTGCAGCATCGACTATGACACAGCCCTTGATCTCAGAATTAAATCCCAGGATTCTGAGAGTATGTTGTCGTCAAAGAATACGAAGCTAAGAAAAAGAAACGGCCTGTAGGTATAACTCTTCCCAAGCCCGATCTGACTCTGTGCCTCCTACATCCTCTAACTCTTTCTCTATGAACTCAATGATATTCTCTCGTGTCGTTCCCAAGCTTGCAATTTACCCGCATAACTGCTGCTCTTTGGAAAGACTTAACTCAGTTGATGACTTGGGTGTCCGCCTGGATCCCAAACTTGACTTTGTCGATCATATTTCGTGCATGTTGAATAAAGCCAGGAGTATGCTGGGTTTTATTAAACGGTGGTCGAAGGAATTTGATGACCCCTATGTAATTAAAACGTTATATATTTAATTAGTTCGTCCTATCTTAGAATATGGATCTTGTTCTTGGAGCCCCCAGTATTGAATCGGTTCAAAAGAACTTTTTGCTTTTCGCTTTACGCGGTTCAAACTGGGATGCTGAACAGAGATTACCCTCCTATCATAGTAGTCATCTTCTTATTAACTTACCCTCCTTAGCCAATCGTAGAACTATGCTATTATACCTTTATTTATAACCTTATTCACGGTGATGTGGAAAGTGCTGACTTGTTAGGCCAGCTCAATTCCACGTTCCGTGTAAAAAGACTAGATCGTATATACCCTTAGTTTTGCGCCACTGTAGAACCTCCTATGAACTGCATGAACCCTTTAGAGTACTGTGTGCTAGTTATAATGATTTGTATTCGGTAATCTCACATGTCTATAGTCTTCCTAAACTAAACATTAATCCTTACCCACTTAGATCGCATGCATGCAAAAATTCTGGTAGCTTGCCGGTAGTTTATTTCCTCGTACTCTGCAAAGGTTGTGTAAAGTGTAAGAAGGCTTAGATGCCTGGCAAATAGTGCATAAACTATTTGCCTGTTTGTTGTCGCAACTAGCACTTGGAACTAGGTGGACGGTATAAAGTGTGTAGGGGCATGAGTTGTTCTAGGCGAACGGGTTGGTTGTGGTGAGGGTCTGAAGACACAGCGACAGCCTCTGGTGCATGAATAAAAGCTCTTGGGTTGGCGTTAGAACTCTTACTCACTTTATTAATGAAACTTAACAATATTTATAGGTACACAAATGCTTATGCTAACAGAAATAACGTATAAGAAAAGTGTGCGGTTACTTGTGAATGTGGGTTGTGTTGCGACCTGAGACTATTGCCCCAGGTCATTACCTCGTCTCAGTTGACCATGCATATTCGCTTGACCTGGTAAATGATACTTTATTTACGCTAAATGCAGGTCACTGTGACGAAGAGTTGTTACATAATGTGTGTGGTGTTCTGAACTATTATTACTTATGACTACATACTGCTGCGACTGAACATTCTCCCGGCCGTTGAGCAAGTGTTCAACCTTCAATTACGTCGAACAAGAACCTTCGTGGGGTAGGTTCTGGTTGTGGTTCTTCCACGTTCTGCCGGGCTTCGGGTTTCCGGCATGTTGGTGTCCAATTGCCGATCGTTCGTCTGAAAACCCAGGCAATGCCTAATAACATTGACATTGCTAAGGCCACATACGCAGCTATTTGATGGTGCTGGGGAGTGTTGATTTGATTTTTCCAGGTGGCTTCTTTTAGGTTGGCCAGTTGGTGCTGCAAAGCGCCCAGTTCCTCCAAGTTGACTTCCTTGGCTGCCGTTCCTTGCAGTGGCTCAGGTGTGTTCTTAAGGTCCATCCTTGTGATATTACCAAAACGAACATATGCCGCCCTTGTTCCGCTGACTACGGTGCTAAATGTGCTCATGCTAATTTTTGAATTGCGGGCAGTGCAGCCTGGGGCCAGTGATAGTAAGCCCGTTCCGTTGAGTTGGATGGTGAACGATGTTCCGCTGCACACCGCTTGAAGTTCAATTTGCCTGCGTGTGGCAAACATCCATCTGTTTCGCTGACGTGTTGCTGACCACCACAGCTCGGCCCTCGACTGAGAGACCTCGCAGATAGTTTCCGTCTTATTGTTGAACAGCTGGAACTCACACCGGTTTTCCACGCTGAATGTGGCTTGGTGGTTGAAACAGATGTGTTCGTCGTGTGGCAGCTCTAGACACTGATTAAACTCCTCCTTGGTCAATCCCATGAACTGATCTCTATGGGCATTGACGGCTATGATTTCCGTTTGTAGCCAGAATCGTTGCCAGCTTCCAGCCTTCCACATCGGGATCGCCATAATGCTGAACACTTCCTGTTGAGTTACAGAAACCAGTGACAGCGATATCTTAAAGATGACGTGGCTGATCGTTGTGGTGCCTTCGGCATGCATAATTTTATAAAGCTGGATAATATTAGCCGATGCTAGTGGAAGCAGTTGGCCAATATTCCCCTGTCGCTCCAATATGGCTTTATATCGTAATATACAATTATTTTCCATTCGGAGATTGCCATTCTGGATGTACCCAGCCGTTCGTAGAATGTTCCTGGCTGGCTGCAAAACGAAGTTATGTTGACTGACTGCGTTTTCCTGTTCCCAGCACTCGACTTCGCTGGTCCAGGAAACCTAGTATCGTATCGAGCCCTTGAAGCTCTCTTGAGCCGTGTAAGGATTGTTCGTATAGGCCTCTATTCGCAATATCCAATTTTTGCTTTAAGATGGCAATTATGATTGTATCCCAGCTGGATACATCAATGCCTAGTCCCTTTAATGATGCTAGAGACTCATTTGATGTAATATACAATTCCTTAAGTGACTGTTTGTTTGCTGTTGCAGAAGGCGATTGAGAATCGTATCTGCTACATGGCGGGGATTGTTGTATGCATCACCTAGTATTTCCCATGCGCTCATGTAGTTCTCCGTTTTCAGATCGATATGCCTTATAAGTCTCTCTGCCTCTCCGGTCACAGTGGTTTTAAGGTACCACATCTTCCTGACTGTGGGCATGATGGTGTCATGTACCATGCATTTGAACAAATCGAAGAATTGCGTCCATTTGAGTAGATCCCCATTGAACTTGGGGATGCTGACTCTGGGCAAGTGTACATCTTCATTGCTTGATGTGTTGGTTTGTGCCCGGACTTTCTGTACTTCCCTTTCTAGTCGGAGGGACGACTGCATGTCGTATCCCTTCCTAACCGGGCCTTCGTACTCTTCATGGATCGAGAAATGGATCTCTTGGTATTGGGACCACAATGAGTTTATTGAACTCCTTGATACGGCCCTGCCGGTCTCTGAACATTGTTTCAGAGCCCGTTTGATTGAGTCGGCGATTGCTTTTTGTTGCCGACATGCTGATATAAGTTTACGTGCAGGTTGCGCTAAGCTTGCAACGTCTGCAGTTTCCCGGCCATTGCTCGCGGTTGCCAGATTTGGGGCATTGCTTGAGCTCTGAGCCATCGAGTCGACTATAATATTCCTGTATTTATCGTATGAATCACGACAGTCGACGTAGAACTTTAAATATTCTTCGGTTCTATATGTTGCAGGAATATTTTTGTCCTTCTCCGCAAATCGATTCCATACTTCATCGATTGCGACCAACTTTGTTTGGTAATATGTTGGATTTAATTTTCTATCCGCTGAATCTTTTCTAAAGTTGCGGATAAGCCTTGCGATCTCTTGACTGATCTCTTCCTGCAAGTCTAATGCCTCTTTGACTGCTTGCTCCTCCTTGTTAGACATATTGATAATTGTTTAATTTCCTGACCGTTGGGAGTGTTTTATTTGCTTTGACAGCTGGATACGCTCCTATTCGCAACCGTGGTGTGGTCGAAGGAATTAACAATTGTTCAATAGACTTGGAGGATCTAGAACTCTAGAAAGGATTTGAAGGCTCTTGACTGTGTAATGACAGCGTCAAAACAGAATCCCAAAAGTTACGGATTCTTTCCTGCGGGAGGTTCCCAAGAGTTACGAAACTTTCCCTGTTGGTTCCCAATGTTCTATGACAAGAGTGAAATTCTGGAAGATTCCAAGAGTTACGAAATCTTTCCTGTGGGTTTGACGTATTCAGGACAATTTCCTGTGAGTCAGGACTCACCAAATGGTTTTTATGGCGAGTGAAAAGTTAGGAAAATCCCAAGAGTTACGGATTGTTTCCTGCGGGAGGTTCCCAATAGTTACGGAACTTTCCCAAGATTCCCAAGAGTTACGGAATCTTTCCTGTGGGTTTGACGTATTCAGGACAATTTCCTGTGAGTCAGGGCTCACCAAATGGTTTTTATGGCGAGTGAAAAGTTAGGAAAATCCCAAGAGTTACGGATTGTTTCCTGCGGGAGGTTCCCAATAGTTACGGAACTTTCCCAAGATTCCCAAGAGTTACGGAATCTTTCCTGTGGGTTTGACGTATTCAGGACAATTTCCTGTGAGTCAGGGCTCACCAAATGGTTTTTATGGCGAGTGAAAAGTTAGGAAAATCCCAAGAGTTACGGATTGTTTCCTGCGGGAGGTTCCCAATAGTTACGGAACTTTCCCAAGATTCCCAAGAGTTACGAAATCTTTCCTGAGTAGCCTTGAGATCTCTTGAGTGATCTCATCCTGCAAGTCTAACGCCCCTGTGACTGCTTGCTCCTCCTTGTTAGACATATTGACAATTGTCAATAGACTTGGGGGATTTCCACATAGAAAAGGATTACAGGCTCTTGACTGCGGGAAGTTCCCAAGAATTACGGAACTTTCCCTGTCGGTCTCACCAATTGTTCTCTGGCAAGAGTGAAAAAATCTGGAAGACTCCCAAAAGTTACGGAATCTTCCTGGGGTTCTGACGTATTCAGGACAATTTCCTGTGAGTCAGGGCTCACCAATGGTATTTATGGCGAGTGAAAATTAGGAAATCCCAAGAGTTACGGATTATCCTGCGGGAGGTTCCTATGAGTTAGCGGAAATTTCCCTACGTTGACGTCCACGGCTATCGTGTTCGTCGGGCGAAAATGCATCAGAAGCTGTCGCTGAGACTTGCAGCGACGTGGAAAGATTCCCAAGAGTTACGGAATCTTTCCTGTTCGATGACAGTGTCGAGGAGGTTCCAAGAGTTACGGAACTTTCCCGTTCGATGACAGTGTCGAAGAAGGTTCCTAAGAAAGGATCAGGAAGATTCCCAAGAGTTACGGAATCTTCCCGGGGGTCCACGGCTAGCGTGTGTGAAAAAATCAGGAAAATTCCCAAGAGTTACGGAATCCTTCCTGTTGGTTGACGTGTTCGTCGGGGTCACCAAAATGTTTTTTGGCGAGTGTGAAAAAAAATCAGGAAGATTCCCAAGAGTTACGGAATCCTTCCTGTTGGTTGACGTGTTCGTCGGGGTCACCAAAATGTTTTTTGGCGAGTGTGAAAAAAAAATCAGGAAGATTCCCAAGAGTTACGGAATCCTTCCTGTTGGTTGACGTGTTCGTCGGGGTCACCAAATGTTTTTTGGCGAGTGTGAAAAAATCACGTCGGGGTCACCAAAATGTAAAGTGTAAGAAGGCTTAGATGCCTGGCAAATAGTGCATAAACTATTTGCCTGTTTGTTGTCGCAACTAGCACTTGGAACTAGGTGGACGGTATAAAGTGTGTAGGGGCATGAGTTGTTCTAGGCGAACGGGTTGGTTGTGGTGAGGGTCTGAAGACACAGCGACAGCCTCTGGTGCATGAATAAAAGCTCTTGGGTTGGCGTTAGAACTCTTACTCACTTTATTAATGAAACTTAACAATATTTATAGGTACACAAATGCTTATGCTAACAGAAATAACGTATAAGAAAAGTGTGCGGTTACTTGTGAATGTGGGTTGTGTTGCGACCTGAGACTATTGCCCCAGGTCATTACCTCGTCTCAGTTGACCATGCATATTCGCTTGACCTGGTAAATGATACTTTATTTACGCTAAATGCAGGTCACTGTGACGAAGAGTTGTTACATAATGTGTGTGGTGTTCTGAACTATTATTACTTATGACTACATACTGCTGCGACTGAACAGGTTGGAAAACACTTTTTAATAAAAACAGATCATAGACCTTTAACATATCTTTTCTCAATGATCAATCCAAGTTCAAAACTGACGCGTATGAGGCTCGAATTAGAAGAGTATGACTTCACAGTCGAATATTTAAAGGGCAAAGATAACTAAGTAGCTGATGCGTTATCAAGATAAGAACTACAGAACATAACCGGTAATATTAAAAAAGTCACTACGAGATACCAGAATAGACAGAAAATCCGCGCGGAAAACAAAAAAATATAATTGCCCAGGCAAACTATTGAAAAAGCTTCTAAGCCTAGCGTTTACGACGTCATAAACAATGATAAAGTACGTAAAGTAGTGACCTTGCAGATTAAAGATATGCTATGTTTCCTTAAGCATGGTAAGAAAATAATTGCAAAAAATGATGTGAGCGATTTATATACTAATGGAGTTATTGATTTAGGTCAATTCTTCCAAGGGCTTGAAACGCAAGCCGGTATAAATAATATCAGCCACCGAAAATTGGAACCGTGGGAAAATATCTGTGACAATATTTCAATAGATAATTTCAAATTAATGGACAAAAAAACATTAAAAAATGGTTAAGAGTAGCGCTACTCAACCCGGTGACCCAAATAAAAAGTCTAAAAGACAAAAAAGCTATTCTGTCTAAACTTCACGATGATTCAAGGAGGTCACACTGGCATATCAAAAACTTTGGCCAAAGTAAGAAGACACTATTACTGGAAAGGTATGTCTAAAGATATAAAATATAAGTAAGAAAATGTCATAAATGACAGAAGTCAAAAATTACATCTCATACCCCTTTAACAATAACCAACACATCAATAAATGCTTTCGACAGAGTGATAGTGGACACTGTTGGTCCACTACCAAAATCCGAAAATGGTAATGAATATATAGTCACGTTAATATGTGATCTAGTTGCCATACCAATTGCACATAAAAACGTAAATACTGTCGCTAAAGCCATTTTCGAATCATTTATTCTGAAGTACGGTCCAATGAAGACGTTCAATACAGACATGGGAACAGAATACACAAATTCAATTATAAATGGCTTGTGCAAATATTTGAAAATCGAAAACATTTAATCTACAGCACACCACCACCAGACTGTTGGAACAATAGAAAGAAGTCATAGAACTTTTAATGAGTATATACGATCATACATATTGGTTGATAAAACTGATTGGGACGTATGGCTTCAATACGTTGTCTTTTGTTTCAACACGACCCCCTCAATGGCACATAACTATTGTCCATATGAGTTAGTATTTGGTAAAACAAATAATTTACCAAAAGAATTTAATAGCATAGATAACATAGAACCCATATATAATATAGATGACTATGCTAAGGTGAGTAAATATAGATTCAAGGTAGCTTATAAAAGAAATAGATTTATGAAATAAAGAGTTAGAGAATAGAAATAAATTACTATATGTTCAGAAAGTAAGAGGTATAGATATATCAGTAGGCGATCAAGTTTTATTAAAAAACGAGACAGGTCATAAGTTAGATCCTAAATATATAGGTCCGCATAAAGTAACGGAAATAAGATATAGAGATAACATAGTAATACCAAATAATAAAAGTAAGAAACAAACAGTTCATAAGGATAGATTAAAAATCTTTATTTCATAAATTGTACAAGTATGGCCATACATAGCTACACACATACATAATTCCATACATAGTTTAACAAACAACTTTTTCTAACTAAATAACTTTATTATATTACGTTATTTTTCAAAAGGAGGGAGATGTAGTATGCACTAATATTGAATACCCACTGTACCGAGTACTTAAAGGGTACACACTGTAACACTTTGTTGCAGTGTTTACATAATTCAAGGTCCCGGTCATAAACCCTAAGTGGACGAAATATGAACCGATCGCTATGGCTCAGGTTACACACAGAAAGTGCTAGCGTCGGCATAATTGCAACATGAACGGGCCGCATGTGCATATCCCTCGCGCTCCTCACATAAGAGGGCATATGTTTATATACCTAAGTACATAGGTAGCCGTCTCTCTGCCGAAGCCTGCGGGCAGCGCAGAAACGAGACTTAGCCTTAATTAGACTTTAAAGAATATCATAAGAACAGATTCAATCTAACACTTCGAGCAGCACCATAGCTGCTCGCAACAAATCAAAACCTTGAATAAGGAAAGACTTTAAATCAAACCAAACGAATCTATTTACTTCATGGCGACCGTGACTTGGTCCGCTTGTGGATGGTGAAAAAAAAAGAATTAATTAAAAATGACGGATCCATGGCAAAACATGTAAAAGTGAACAAGGAGATGGATCCCTGATCAAAACGGCCGAATCTACAGCGGACACACAGAAAATAATATGCATAAATCTGAGTGAAAGTGATGGGCCGGGCTGGTGTGAAACATAAAATACAGAAGAGAATAGCGCACTTGAAGTGGCTATTGTACACTAACTAACCACCCCCGCCATGGGCCACAGCAGTAGAGCTGCAAAGTGAACTTGATTTTCTAAAATCAAATATAAACAAGCCCAAGATCGCAACCCACCAAGTTCCAAAATCAATAAACGGAACAGAAACGAAGCCTCCATCGCCTAAGGAAATGCCCAGGAGGGTACACAGCTGCCCCGCCAACTGCCCTGGACCACTAAGCAGTGTGCATTGTAAATATACATGCACAAGGAAAAACAAATAGTGTGAGAGGCAATCCGCCCTTTACACCTCCGAGGGACAAGACTGCCTGTGCGAAGCCAGCACCGGCGCCGCCTGAGCTCAAAGGCCAGGACAACAGCAGCAGACACCAAGCGCGGGAGGCAAGACCGCCGCCTGCGCCATCGAGGGAACGTCACCCAAGGCAAACCGGCGACGACCAGCTGACGTGGGCCAAGGAAGAGCACCACGACCACAGCAGATGCAGAGCGTTCCAGAATAAACCCATGCACTGCGTTGCATACTTTTTTTTATTGCACTAAGATGCATATTTTTTTTATATAATATAATATAAATTGTAAAATTGAGTGGAACCTTCTCCGCCCAATTAGTCGTATGGCCAGTAAAGCTATACAAACCAATAGGTAGAAAACTGTAACAACTAATGCACCATAATGCTATAAGTAAATCATCAATAGAAAACGAAAATATTTACAAATTACCGAATTAATTACACACCAAACAAGATTGTAAGAGTATACGAACCAACCACCAAGATGACATTGGACATAAAAACAGTGGATTCCACTGCCAATGTTATAAACAGAGTGGAAGCAAATAATATTGATTTGTATTGGGTTTATGTACTCTTAATAGTAATAGTCGTAATAATGTGCGCTAATTTTTTTTTACAAAATATAAAAGTTGCACAACAAATGTTTGAAAAAACATACATGAGCCGGGCCAATGACCTGGATAAAATTTAAGTAAATCTATTTATTTCATGTTAAACATACAATTCACTTTCAAAAGTAATAAATAAAAGTGAAAGTAATAAATAAAGTTATATACACACATAATTTTCTTTGAAAAATGGCCAAATTAACTACAATAACTATGAGATAATGGAGTGGAATGAGCTGTATAAAGAAATTAATGATATCAAAACTACATTTGACAAATCTTACAAGTCAAAATCCAAAAGACAACTATTAGTAAACATGTCGAAATAATAGTAGACTGCTTTATCGAAGCGCGAATACTAATACATGAGCACAGGGAGAGATTGAATCGAGATCATTGGTCCCAAGTATCTAAACTTCTGATAAGACTACGATCTAATTTAATATCAATTAAACAAAAGTTCAATCTAGAAATAGTGGTACCGAATGTACTAAACACTCCCATAGCAGTTGACACTGCTCCTGACCCAGAATCAGCTGATACGAAAGAAGTAGAAGCAGAACAGACTAGTGGAACTAAACCCGAAATAGAAGAGAAAGATTTAAATAATCTGACCATTCCAGTGGTTTACACCGATACTGACATCTACCCAGATTCTGATACTCCAAGTGAGGAAAGCACTCCTGTCGCAATGGCGCAAACTCACATTGATTTCATAAATACTGCATCCAAGCTGATACCAGTGTTCGATGGTAAAGCAGAAAACCTAACAAGTTTCGCAGATGCGTTGGAAATAGTAGAATCAATTAAGGGCGAGCATGACAACTCGCAGTGTCAATAATAAAGACCAAATTGAAAGGAGCTGCTAGAAATCTGATAGGAAACGAAACAACGATTTCCCAGGTGATTTCAAGGTTGAAAGGCAATGTCAAGGGCGAAACTGTTGAAGTATTGTCAGCAAAGCTGATGAATCTACAGCAACGCAACAAAACTGCAAGCCAATATACGCAGGAAATTGAACAAATGACTAAAGCCTTAGAATGAGCTTATATACATATCAGACGGGTTATCATTAGAACTGGCATGGACCTATTCTACTCAGCATGCCGTAAAGGCAATGACAAAGAACTGCACAATTGATTAGGTAAAACTTATCATGCAGGCGGGAACATTCAATACAATGAATGATGCCGTTTCCAAGTTTGTAAGTAGTTGCACTGAAGCAACTGGATAGCAAAACACTGTCCTGTATTACAAAAACTATTCACATCGCGGTTCAAAGCGCGGACGTGAAAACTCCGGAAACAATACCTATAGAGGCAATTCCCGTGGGTACCAAAATAACCAAAATAACAACAATGTACAAGGCCAATATAGAGTAAATAACTATATAGGCCGTGGTAACTCAAATCGAGGCCACAACAACAACAACCAAGGCAATGTCCGAGTTGCCCAAAATACATCGGGAAATTCCCAAAATACATCGGGAAACTCTCAGAACCATTTGAATACTCAGAATTAAAAGAAGCCAGAGTTCACACTATTAATCTTAGTCAGAACATATTCGTTTCATTTACCAATGTAAATACAAGGAAAGAAATAGTTTTTCTAATAGACACGGGTGCAGACATTTCAGTTTTAAAAGAAAACTCAGATATTTTTGATAATATCCAAATTGACAATGTTAAAGACATAAAGGGAATAAGTCAAGAAATAACCAAATCCAAAGGTTTAGTTTCCATTGAAATACAAACTACAAAGTATGTAATTCCACACGATTTTCATATCGTAAATTTCCAATTTCCCAATTCATGCGATGGAATAATTCCAAATCAGGAAATTCAGCATGGTATTTACATCAGGGACCGTAAATAATGATTATTTTTATTTTTCAAATATAAAAATCAAGACAGCTTATCATCAAAAATAATCATTAGGCTTGATCAAAAAAATAGAATTCAAAAATAATGATTATTCATGATTTTTATTTTTTTTGTTCAAAATAAAACTCAAAGCCAAATCACGGGCTCCGTATGAGACTTTTTACCAATATTATTTCATATTCTTGTGTGACGACCGTAAAGCTAACCACCGTACCAAAATATTGAACTTAAGAATTGGTTTTGGCCTTTTGTGCAATATTTTATAGTTAATAATTATTATTTAATTTTACAAAAAGTAATTTGGCTAGTGAATCGTCCGCTATGTTGCATCTGTAATCCGTTAGTATCATTTTCAGTGCCGAAAATGCTCTTTCGACACTTACTTGTGTCGCAGGAACCGAATGTACTATTTTTGAAACATATTGAAACACGATTAGGAATGAGGTTTTATTACAAATTGTACTTTACAATATTAAAAAAGACGACTACGACTGTTTTTTGCCTACGGGGGTACGGGGGGGTAGCTTTACGGTCGTCATACAAGAATATGAAATAATATTGGTAAAAATTCTTATACGGAGCCCGTGATTTGGTTTTGAGTTTTATTTTGAACAAAAAAAAATAAAAATCATGAATAATCATTATTTTTGAATTCTATTTTTTTGATCAAAAACAATTTTTAATTGTAATTTATATATTTTTTACTCAAATCTAATGATTATTTTTGAAGACTAGAAAAAAAATCTAAAAATAATCATTACCGTTTAAGTTTTTCAATAAAACTTATAATGATTACGGTCCCTGATTTACATTGCAAATACCATAGCAACGTCTAGTAACGCTTTTATAAGGTTACTTAATACGACGAACACTGATCAAGTAGTCAGTACAAATAACCTAATATATGAATTACTTTCGAACTACGATGTAGTCCATACAAATCTTGACAATAGAGAAAAAGCTGTATTGTCACAACTTTCGAAAAATTTCCCTCCGCAGTTTAAGTCGCAGCTTTCCAGCTTATGCACCCAGTATAGTGATATATTCGGATTGGAAACCGAATCAATATCAACAAACAATTTCTATAGACAAAAACTGAGATTAAAAGATGAAGAACCAGTCTATATAAAAAATTATCGCAGCCCGCATAGTCAGCTTGATGAAATACAAAAACAAGTAGGAAAGTTAATTTCCGACGGGATCGTTGAACCTTCAGTATTCGAATATAACAGCCCATTATTACTCGTTCCTAAAAAATCCTCTCCAGGGTCAAATGCAAAGAAATGGCGATTAGTGATTGACTATCGTCAGATTAATGAAAAATTACTATCTGATAAATTCCCATTACCTAGAATTGATGATATTTTGGATCAACTAGGTCGAGCTAAATATTTTTCATGTCTTGATTTAATGTCAGGATTCCATCAAATTTAACTAGAAAAAAGTTCAAGAGATATAACGTCTTTTTCAACGAGCAATGGGTCATATCGCTTCACGCGATTACCTTTTGGACTGAAAATAGCTCCTAATTCATTTCAGAGAATGATGACTGTTGCATTCTCCGGTCAAGAACCTACCCAAGCATTCCTTTACATGGATGATTTAATTGTAATCGGTTGTTCCGAAAAACATATGCTTAAGAACTTAACAGATGTTTTTGAGAAATGTAGGGAATATAACCTAAAGTTGCATCCAGAAAAATTCTCATTTTCTAGGTCATAAATGCACTGATAAAGGAATACTTCCAGATGACAAGAAGTACGATGTCATTATGAATTACCCAGTCCCGCATGACGCGGACAGTGCTAGACAATTCGTAGCCTTTTGTAATTACTAGGCGTGGCGGTTAATAATTCTTAATTTTTTTCTGCCTAAAGAGCGGGAGCAATATCGATTAAAAAAAAAGGTTAACTGATAGAGCCTGGTTCTGTGAGTATTTAAAAAGATTCCCGCCACACGTGAAAATCGTGTATTTGACGGTGTTCCCTGTAAGAGAGGCTGTTTTGGCATGCTCCAGAACCACCTTTCAGTTACTTGATGCCCATTCTAGTCTCTTTTCTATCAACAAATGGTTCAAATGGTTGACGAACTAATGAAATATATATATATATAATGAAATATATAAATATATATATATATTCTGTAACACTTTGCAGTGTAACACTGTAACACTTTGTTGCAGTGTTTACATAATTCATGGTCCCGGTCATAAACTCTAAGTGGCCGAAATATAAACCGATCGCTATGGCTCAGGCCACACACAGAAAGTGTTAGCTTCGGCATAATTGCATGTGCATACCCCTCGCGCTCCTCACACTTATGTTTACAAACATAAGCATATACATTTATAACCGTCTCTGCCCCCGCCTGCGAGCAGCGCAACAATGAGACTTAGCCTTAATTAGACTTTAAGGAATATCATAAGAACAGATTCAATCTAACCCTTCGAGCGGCACCATAGCTCCTCGCAACAAATCAAAACCTTGAATAAAGAAAGACTTTAAATCAAACCAAACGAATATATTTACTTCGGTCGGATTTAATTTTTATGGAGCCGGAAAGGTGGAGTTGAAACCTCGGCTTTAATTCGGACGAAAAGTTAATAATTAAATAATTAATAAAAAATTTAATTTTTAATTACTCGTTGGCGGAATTACTTTTATGGAGCCGAAAAGGTTGAGTTGAAACCTTAATCCTTAATTAATTAAATTTAATTATCCCGAAGCCGGAAAGCTGGAGTTGAAAAACCGCGACTCTATTCAGACAGAAGGTTGATAATTAAATTACCAATAATTTTCGACTTTAATTATTAAGTGGCCGAAAGGTGAATTAAAAACCTGGCCTTTCACTCGAACGGAAAATAATAATTAAATAAATTGTAGTAGTTATATATATAAATATGTCGCAGAGCTAGTAAATAATCTCAATAGGCTGGTGTAAAATCAGCTATGTGTGCATCGTTATGCAATCTAGAAACTTCGACGTCAAGGCACTTTTGGTGAATTTGTAACCCTTGTTGCTAGGCGGGTTACGCCGGCGCAGAGTAACTAGAACATAGTAACGAGTCTGTTACTGAGTGAGGTCTGTTCGTGCTGCTGAATACATAAGAGTGAGAAAGTAACTAAAGTGGAAAGTTAGAAAGCGGGAAAGGAGAATGTGAAAGCAGAGGGTTGCTGGCATTCACATTTTGGCAGTGAAAACGAACAGAACTGACTGTGTTCTTATTTTACGATGGAGCTCCTTTTGATATCAGAAGTGGGATTGGGTTCACCTACAATTAACGATTCCACCCAAATCGTCGCAGCGCTTGAATTGCAGAATCGCAATCTAATGGAGATCATATAATCTATGCAGACTTTAAGACCGTCAGCAGAGGGAAAACCTGGTAATGTCGATTTGCCAAAATTTAATCCGGATTGTGCTGGAGTGGGCGCCTCGGCCTTGTGTAGGACGGTGGACCTGATTTTTGCTGAAAATACCCTGAGTGGTGGCACCCTTGTAATAGCATTAAGCAAGGCGCTGGAGGGCACTGGATCTCAATGGTTGTCGCAAATATGCTTTGCGGGCATCACCTGAACACAGTTCAAAGAGTTATTTATTCAACGTTTCGTCTGGCTTGAGACGTTTACAGCTATTTTATTAAACGTCTTAAATAGCCGCCCGTCTTCTGGAGAGGGATTTGCTGAATATGGCAGCCGCACCGTCACTTCGCTCATGTCGAAATGGACGTCTAAGAACTTGGAGGAAATGGCCGTTTCTATAGCTTTGGCACACATGGCGAAGATTGATAACAGTTTGTTGCGCTGGGTCTGCACGACTAACATTACCAGCCGCAATGAACTACAACAGCAACTATGTTCCCACGCTTTCAACAAACGCAATACAGAAGGGGAAGCTAATTCATCAGGACCAGAGCGCAAAAAGCCGAAGTTTCAAGTCTGTTGTCATCATTGCGGGAAAATGGGCCACAAGTTTGCTGAATGCCATAAACGACTGGAGAGAGGACAAAACACAAGAGGGTGGACACAAAACGGAAGCAGTTATTCGGGATTGAAGGAGCGGCCAAGGATACAATGTTATAAGTGCAATGAAACTGGGCATTATGCAAATTCTTGTCCCAAGACCGGGAAGGGTAGCGCCGAGAAGACCTACGAAAGACGTGTTGACATTTGCACTGTGGCCCCGCCTGAAGGAACAATTAACCTTTCCGGTGAGTCCGTTCCATTCTGTTTCGACTCTGGCGCTGAATGTTCCCTGGTGAAAGAAAGTGTGGCAGACAAATTTAAAGGAAAACGACTCCATAATATTGTAAAACGGCATAAGTAACGATTCTATTTGTAGTACAATGCAGATTCTATCAAACATAAACATTGAACAGTATTGCTTAGAGACTTTATTGCATGTAGTTATGGATAAGTACTTGAAATATGATGACCTGATTGGCCGCGAAATTTTAGGTCAGGGCTTTTTTTCCGATCAATTTCGTTTACATAAGTCGAAGAGAGTTAATATTGTAACTATAACTGACTATGAAAATCTTGTAAATGACAATGGTGACCTGAGTGACTCTGATAAGCACGCTTTGAAAAATATTCTTAAACGGTATTCTGACTGGTTTATAGAAGGGATTCCACAGACTCGAGTAACAACAGGCCAATTGGAAATTAGGCTAATAGAACCACACAAGACAGTACAGCGCTGTCCTTATAGACTTAGCGAGGAAGAGAAGGAGCATGTTCGTGGTAAAGTCCCAGTTGTTCCCCGTTCTCTAGTCCAATGATGTTAGTTAAAAAGAAGAATGGTAGCGACCGCCTTTGTATAGATTACCGCGCCTTGAAGGATAACACTGTCGCATACAAGTTTACCTCTTATATCAGACCAAATTGCCAGGCTACGTGGGGCAAGATATTTCTCGTGTCTAGATATGGCCAGCGGTTTTTACCAAACTCCGATACATCCAGATTCAATTGAGCGCACCGCCTTCGTCACGCCCGAAGGGCAGTATGAATTTTTGGCCATGCCTTTTGGTTTAAAAAACGCTCCATCAGTGTTCCAGCGAGCTATAAATAAAGCACTGGGTGACCTTGCATACACATATGCCATCGTATACATCGACGATGTTTTGATTGTGGCCGAAACGAAAGAGGAAGCTTTAGACAGATTGCAAATAGTTATAGAAGCTTTGAGTAAGGCGGGATTTTCAATTAATATAAATAAATGTTCTTTTCTCAAAACTAAGATAGAGTATCTTGGATTTGAAGTGTGTAACGGACAAATTCGACCAAACCCTCGTAAAATGAATGCGTTGACAAATCTGCAACCACCTCAGTCAGTAATGCAATTAAAGCAATTCATAGGGTTAGCCTCATATTTTCGGCAGTTTTTCCCAAAATTTTCTAAGACACCAAAACCCTTGTTTTTGCTAACCTCGAAGAAAAATACAGAGTTTAATTGGCAGCCAGAACATGAACAAATCCTTTTAAAAATAATATCCCTGTTAACCCAAGAACCAGTATTAACTATATTCGACCCCTCAACCATCAACAGAAAATATATGGAAATATATATAGTATGCCATGCATGCAACTACGGATATATGTATGTAAGGGCATGTGGGGCATATTTTGGCACAGTGGAGCGTTGATAAGTGGACTGTATAACTGGGGGAACAGAAAAGTTATGTGGTGTAAAAGAATGGCACTGATTGGGGAAAAAATATTATGCCAGCGGCGGACTGTTCGGTGAACTTGGAGATTTTCGGAATTTTCACACCGGCTGGCCAATATTAATTATGCCCTTCTTTTTGTCACCACACAATTTCATTGTTCAATTAGGTCAATTTTTCGCGGATTAATTGCAAGCGAATAGCGGAATAGCAAATAATGGAGAGGCCGAAAACGGCGAGGAATATATCCATATGGCGAAGCACACAAAACGGAGACGGATGGAAAAATTTGCACAGTTTGAAGACAAAGAGTAGAAAAATCTCAATCTGCCGTTGTGTCGGAAAACTCGGACTTGGAGTTGACACGGAAGGAAAAAATCTTGCAGCAGTGTGAACGAAATTTAATGTTCGGACCACTGCTGAAGATCGGCTATGTCGCATTTTCTAAACTAACTTTTGAGCCATTTTTTTGCTATGTTGTAGCCCTGAAACTAGAACAAATTTTTTGGGAGTTACATCTGAGTCATCACATTTTGTACTGAGTTCCAGGCCTACAACATAGCAAAAAAATGGCTCAAAAGTTAGTTCAGAAAATGCGACATAGCTCCTGAACCTGACGTCCTAAATTCAGGACCCACCTGAAATCTGAAAGGGGAAAGATTGGCCTTTCATTTAAGTCCAAATTCAACTTTGGTACACACGCAGTTTTTGTGTTATTAGCGTTTGAAAAGTGTCAAAAAGGTCATTTTTGGTACTTTAAGGGCGATTTCCTCAAAATTTGTACGTGAGAATTTTTTTTGATTTTCGAACTAGCAATAGACCGAGATCTGTCACAATCTGAAGGTTTTATTCAGTGTGTTTTTTCTTGTAGACCTGTGTAATCAAACAAATACACAAAAAAAAGTAATAAATACATAAATAAAACAAGGAAAGATAACTGAGGAAAACAGGACGACGCCTGCCGACGAAGACCGAGGAACCGCCACACATGGCAAGTCACCATGGCGACCCGGGAGCCACCCTACTGGATCGGATAACCAAATGGGGCCTCTCGTTCGACGGAACAAGGAATCCGCTATGTTTTATTGATCACATTGAGGAACGGGCCAATACCTGCCGGTTCGACCAGAAGTATCTGGCTACGGCTGTGGTGGTGCTACTGACTGGTCGCGCCGAGAGCTGGTACAGGACCAGTGGTCTACAGGATGCCACCTGGATGGAAGTCCGCCATGAATTTTTGGATTTTTTCCTACTGCCGCGCTACTACCAGCGGCTGGAGGATGAAATCAGGACGCACTTCCAGAGACTCAACGAGCCCTTCAGGGAATATTTAGTGGATCTGCACCTACAGATGCGCAGGGCAGGATTTTCGCCGGAGCGCGAGCTCGAGCGGGTCTACGATAATATGCTGCCGGAATACCAGTTATTCACCAGGAGACAGGACTTTCGCACCTTGACGGAGCTGATCCACTTGGTGGTCGACTACGAGGAGACCCGCAGTCGGGGCGGACGAGCCTAGAACCACCGCGATCCAAACCCACGGATACTACTCACTACCAACGTCACCATGGACGCGGACCGCACGGCCCTCCGGCCGCCGAGATCACTTATGCCGGGAAATATCAGCAGGAACGCTAACACGAGCCGAGCCACGACATCGCCACCGGAACAAGCACCGGTTAACATACGGGAGGCATGCAGGAACTGTACATTTCTCTGCGGAATACCGGAATCCGCGGATAATATTCTGCTGGGACTGCGGACGGCGAGGATTACGGACGATCGATTGCTGAAGCCAGGTTTCTGGAAACGGCAACGGGCTTCGTGTGACCGGAAATCACCCGATGAACCCAGCCATCCCAAGCAACCATGGAGGGACGAGGATTCGTGGCCACCCTGGACACGGGAGCTACACATAGCTTCATCAACGAAGTCTTGGTAAAGGAATTGGACAACCAATACAACACGAGGGATATACGGACGCAAGTCAAGCTCGCCGACGGGACCTGCCGGGAGCTGACGAGGGCCCTAGCAGCCATCATCCACTGCGGGAATCGCAGTACGCCGACCATCCTACTGGCGATGACGGACGTTCTGGACGATCGGAGTCACAATCCAGTGTGTGGGACAGGCCCTCAACTTGATGCCGGACACGGACGACCTCTGCCACGCATCGAGGATCATCCGGCATGGTTACCCAGGAGGGGCCGGCTGCCATGCATCGAGGACAACTAGCATAGCCACGCTCTGAACATCGAGGACAGCTAGCTAGACATTCATCGGAGACACGCTCCACACGTCGAGGATCATCGGGCACGGTTACCCAGGAGGGGCCGACTGCCACACCCCAAGAACAGCAAGCTGAAGAACAAGGACCAGTACCGCAGCCACGCACTAGGCTAAATCGACCACCGACCCCAATATCTCGGGCACAGACCCCGAACGCACCTGCGAAATCAAGCCAGAAGCGCACACGATGACCAGCTGGAGACATGTTCTACCTGTGGCTGATGCCACCGCCGCGCAGCCGAACCTCTTTCGCACCTCCCAGAAACGTGTACGTTTCCAGGACCACGCCGAGGAAATGCAGGAACAGAACGCGCTTCTATGCGGCACCGTCGACTCGGTGGGCCACGCTCCCACTGGAGCCAGTACATCAAGTCTCGGAGTACCCAGAGCCCTGGGTGGAGGAATTCCTGGAGCAGGAATTGGGAAAATTCCAAACTCTGTCCGGAGTATCCCACATCGCGAAGCACAGGATCATCATGCGCAACGACTGCTCGATAAAACATCCATTTTTTCCACGGAATCCGGCCATGAGGGCCGACAGGCAAATCGACGAGCTTCTCAGGGATGGAGCCGTCCAAGAGCCCGCACATTGCCCCCATTGTGATCGCGGCCAAGAAGAACGGTGAAGCTCGGATGTGTACGAGTATAGACTACAGGCAACTCAACGAGAACTCTGTGCCGGATGCATACCCGCTGCCAAGGATTCACCAAATCTTGGAGCGCCTACGGAATGCGAAGTATATCTCAACGCTGGATTTAAAGAATGGTTATTGGCAAATCCCGGAGGCCCAGAAGAGCCGGGAATGCACGGCCTTCACAGTTCCTGGCCGAGGTTTGTTCCATTGCCGAGTAATGCCATTTGGCCTCCACTCGGCGCCAGCAACATTCCAACGGGCATTGGATACTGTCATCGGTCCGAACATGGAACCGCATGCGTTTCCCCATCATCGTCATCGGGTCAACATAAGTGGAGCCGTGGCAAACCATGGAGAAGTATTTCGCCGGCTAGGCCAAGCCAACCTACGGCTGAATAAGGACAAGTGCCATTTCTTTCAACGACACATCGTCTACTTGGGACACGTAATCAGCGAGGAAGGAATTGGAGTTTGTACTACAGACGGACGCCAGCGAATACGGCACGGAGCCGTACTCACGCAAACCATTGAGGGATAGGAGGAGTCGCCGCCTGAACAACGCCGAGAGGAATTACTCGGAAGGTGCGATCTTATTTCGAGGGATACCGTTTTGAAATCATAACGGATCATTAGGCCTTAAAGTGGCTGAACTCCATCGACAACCTAACTGGCCGAATCGACCACTGGGCACTCCAGCTTCAGCAGTATCAATACGACGTCCACTACCGGAGGGGAGCCCAAAATCTAGTGGCCGACGCTCTTTCACGCCTACCGCTGCCAATGACGCAGCAAGCACAGGTACAGGGGACTAACTGCAAATGGCTAACGAGGATGCTGGAGAAAGTTCGGACCGAATCAGCATAGTTCCCGGACTACAGGGAAGAAAGCGGGCAGCTGTATCGCCGCATCGGGCTACGGCCACAGGAGGAGTACATGGAAGCTGTGTGTAGGAGCGGATTGCCATCGGGCTCTGCAGGAGAACCACGACACCCCCACCGCCGGACACTTGGGAGTCCGGAAGACTAGCAAACGCTATTATTGGCCAGGACTTTTCCGCGATATCTCCCGCTACGTACGACACTGCCTGAGCTGCCAGCGGTTCAAAGTCAGCAAGGGAAAGCCGGCGGGACGAATGTTCACCCGGAAAGTGGAAGAGCCATTCCACGTTCTCTGCGCGGACTTCGTCGGCCCTCTACTTCTCTCGAAACAAGAGAACACGATGCTCTTGGTTTTCCTTGATTCTTTCAGTAAATGGGTGGAATTGATCCCATTACGGAAGACCACGGGAACTCATCTGGAACGCGCGTTTCGGGAACGGATCCTGAGCCGATTCGGCGTGCCACGGGTGCTCGTGTGTGACAACGGTACCCAGTTCACGGGTTGATCGTTCCGTAACTTTTTCAAATCGCTGGGAATGGAGCTAAAGCATACAGGTCTACATACGCCGAGGCAAAACCCAACGGAAAGAGCAATCCGGATATCTTGATGGTTTTTCTCTTCGTAGCGGACGGTCATGTTTTTGTTTTGCGCTCCGACTTTTGTGTTAATTTCACTTCAAACCACCGGGGTTTTATCCAAATTTATCACCTAAATATTCATAATTATATACCGTTTCGCTAACACGCGTCCATGCACTTTTGTGTGTCATTAATTTGGATTAATAATCAATTTTTAGTTTGTGCTAATACGGTTATCTTTTTCCTCTTTCTTCTTTATCCCGTTTTATTTTTCTCTCCCCCGCTTGAATTGTCGGTTGCTGTTAGCTGCATATAAGTGGTTCATAGCTCTCATCGCTCTTGTGATTTCTGCTGCTCATACTCTAATTCTTGCGCTCTTTCTGTTCTCTCTTTCTATCTTTGCTTTTTTGGTACTGATTGTATGCACAGTGAGTCTAGGCTCTGTGAAAATGTCTCAAAATATTGCCTGCAATATAAAGAACTGCCAAAAAAATGTTTTCGCAGGCCAGCCCAGTATCCATTGCTGGCTTTGCGATGTAGTAGCGTAGCTAAGTCCATCGAAATGACAGGTCGAATAGCTAACGCAGTGTCCAGCAAACAGGGCCTGCGTTATTGTTGTGAGGCCTGTCGACCGGTTGAGAAGAAGATATCATCCTTCATGCGTCAGTCCAGGAGTTGATTTTTTGAGATCATGGCCACTTTTCGCAAGGCGAATGACCTGTTCTCCGCGCTTGACGCTCAATTTAATAGTATGAAGCTATTAAATGAGTCGCCGAAACGCAAAAAATCTGCTGCTGGTCGGCTGCAACTGTGCGAGACACAGGCAGGAATGCCACTCTCCAGCGCCTCAGCTCCTGGTCCCCGATCCTATGGTGCTGAGATCAGGAACGAGGAAAGATTCGGTAACCAAATCGGACGCTGGGGTATCCGCAGCCGCTCAGCCAACAATTTCTGCTGTGTCCGCTGCGGAGCCCAAATTTTTGGCTTTTGATTGTATTTACTGAAACCTGGTTGAAGCCAGAGATTCTCTGCTCCGAAATTCTTCCGAGTAAGTACACAATTTACAGATTAGACTGTCTTCTCCAGCGTGGTGGCGGAGTTTTAATTGCCGTGGACTCTGGCCTCATCTCGGAACGAGAGGTATCTAATGACTTTTTGGACATCGAATTTATCTGCGTAAAGCTATCTCTTACAGGTAGATGCATTTTTGTAACCTGCTCTAACATTCTTCTATCTTCGGAAGAGCCAAATTATTGGAAACACTTTTCGGCAACTCAGGCAGTTTCCAATAGGCTTTCTGATAGGGACCAATTAGTGACTTTGGGTGACTTCAACATACCTGGAGCTCACTGGTCTTCTGATGGTGGGTGAGTAATCTTCATACAGAGGCGCAGCATGACCTCATAAATGGCTTGCTTGATTTTTCTTTATCTCAAGTTAACCATGTCTTTAATTCTTTAAATCGCTTACTTAATCTATGCTTTGTCTCCGATCCTGCACTTGTAAACCTAATTAGAGTTCCTCCAATGACGCAACCTGAAGATCCTTATCATCCTACTTTCGATGTGACTATTGACACTGGGACAGTTTTAGCAACAACATCTGGTAGTAGTTTAAACAGAGTCCGCTGTTTCCGTAAGGCTAACTATCAGAGGATAAACACTTTAATAGCAGAATTTGATTGGTCTAATCTTTACACGAGTTCTAACATGGAAACAGCCGTTGATATCTTTTATAGTGCCATGAACACATTTTTCTCCTTATGTGTTCCTGAAGCCTATCCGTCGGTCTCTAATAAACCACTTTGGTTTACCAAAGAGCTGACACGTTTAAAAAACTTAAAATCTAGGCTGTATAATAAATATAAACTCACTGGTTCAAAAACGGCTTTCTCATCTTACCTTAGTACTTGTTCTAGCTTTACCGTGCTTAAAAAAAATTATTTGACTTGTTGCAAGGTCCAGTTCACGCAGGACCTTAAAAGGTTTTATAACTTTGTTAACTCTAAACGTAAACCCACGTTGTACCCTCCCTCGCTGTCATTTGACAATACTACAGTAAATTTAGATCAAGCAAAAACTAATCTCTTCGCTGAGTTTTTTAAAACTTCATATTCTCCCTCAACATCTTCAGATCATACATTTTCTCCAGTGGGTATATTTGTACTTATTCTTCAGTCCTATTTTAAACGAAAGCTGTCTTATTCATGATCTTCAACGAGTTAAGCCAGTACATTCGTCAGGTCCGGATGGAATACCAGGCTCTGTATTTATTGCTCGGAATTGCTCCGAGGCGCTGTTTAAATTGTTTACCTTATCTTTAGAATCCTCCGAATTTCCCCTTATTTGGAGGAAATCATTTGTTATTCCTCTCCACCAAAAATGTAGCAAATCGGATGCCAGTAACTATAGGGGTATCTCTAAGTTATCGGCAATCCCCAAACTTTTCGAGAATGTAATCACTCCTCACTTGAAACATCTTTGCAGATCCGTCATTTCTCTATGTCAGCATGGTTTTATGAGGCGAAGATCAACCACGACCAATCTTCTGGAACTAACCTCTTTCGTTATTAGAGGGTTCCAACAAAACTTACAAACCGACGTTATTTACTTGGACTTTAGTAAAGCATTCGACTCGGTTAGGAAACTTGATTTAATAGGGTCTCCTAGTGATCTTCTTAAGTGGATTTCGAGTTATCTAAGTGACAGGACCCAAAAGGTTCTGTTCAGAAACGTTTTATCCAATAGCCTCAGTGTCACTTCTGGCGTCCCACAGGGTAGCCACCTTGGACCCCTGCTATTCACATTGTTTATCAATGACTTGCCGCTGGCTCTAACTAAATCCAGAGTACTCATGTATGCAGCTGACGGTAAACTTTGCTTGCAGTATAGGGACAGTTCATGCCAGTCAGACCTACAATCGGATCTGGACAACTTCCAAGCATGGTGTCATGCTAACGATTTACATCTCAACAGCTCTAAATGCAAACTGATGACATTTTCACGTGCCACTCCACACTTTCACTCTTTGGAAAGAATTTCTATGGTTGATAATCTGGGTAGTCGCCTAGATCCTAAACTTTCGTTCTCAGAAGATATTTCCTGTATGGTTAACAAAGCCAGAGGCATGCTTGGAGTCATTAAAAGGTTGTCGAAGGTGTTCGATTCTCCTTATGTAACGAAGACTCTCTTTACTTCGTTAGTTCGCCCTATATTAGAGTATGGTTCGTGCGTCTGGAGTCCTCAATGTGGAGTCCATATTAGCCGCATCGAATCTTTCCAAAAAAAACTTTTTGCTTTTCGCCCTCCGTGGCCTACCCTGGGATGCCAACTTTAGATTACCGTCTTACTCTAGTAGACTTCTCCTACATAATTTACCTTCTTAGCTAGCCGTAGTACGATGCTTGGCGTCGTCTTTCTACATAAACTAATTAACGGCTATGTGGAGAGCCCCTACTTGCTATTCCTGCTCAATTTCCATGTTCCCCGTCTAAAACTTTTATTCCCTTAGTAGTTAACCACTGTAGGCGAGAGTTTGATGTACATGAACCCTTCAGTGTTCTATGTACTGATTACAATCGCCTTTTTAGTAGTATTGAAGGCATTGAAAGCCTTCAAAAACTTAAAACTGTATTGTTGGTAGAACTTGCTCGTAGTGTATCCTAATTTTTCCTCGTCCTATTCTATTTTTTCATCTCTCGCATCTATCTATAATGCGTTCGAGCATTACGTCACACGGCTGCGCCCTTCGGTCAGTTGGGCGGGAGGTGGGACCCCGCGCGATTATAAAAAAAGAACGAGTAGCAGCGAAACAGACATGGCCAAGGAACAGAGCAACGACGGCTCCCTACTTTTCTATGGCCGGCAGATCGCCCTCTTAGCCGATTGGCGGTCACCGCTGTAGTGATGGGGCCACCACCACTGACAGCAGTCATCCACGCCCATCGCACCGGAGACCCCCAGCCAGGCGGGATTATTCTTGGCTGGAGGTAGAGGAGAGCTTTTTGGAGCTCCATCTCGATGAGAGGCGACGCCCGCTTTCAGGGGACGACCCCCTAGAGATAGATCCAGTCAAGAGCTGATGCGACCCCTATTTGTGAATGTGGGTCAAATCCGCACCGGAGACCCGACTGAACATTCTCCCGGCAGTTGAACAAGTGTTCAACCTTCGCTAAGGTAGAACGAGAAACTTCAGGTTCAGGTGTCCGGCGTCGCAAAGCGCCCAGTTCCACCAAGCTGCTGTATGTGCTTACGCTAATTTTTGAATTGCGTGCAGCTCAGCCTGGGGCCAGTGAAAATAAGCCCGATCCGTTAAGTTGCACTGTGAACGATATTCCTTTGCACACCGCTTGAAGTTTAATGAGCCTGTGTGTGGCAAACATCAATCTGTTTCGCTGATGCGTTGCTGACCACAACAAATCGGATCTCGATGAGACTTTTTTGAATGATCTCACATATAGTTTCAGTTTTGTTTTAAATAACTGAAATTCACACTGATTTTCGGCGCTGAATGTGGCATGGTGGTTGAAACATATGTGCTCGTCTTTTCGCAACTCTATACACTGGGGGAACTTGTCCTTAGTCAATCCTATAAACTGATCCCTATGAGCATTGACGGCTATGATTTCGGTTATTAGCGTGAATTGCTGCCAACTTCCGGCCTTCTATGTTGGACTAGTCTGTTGTGTTATAGAAACCAGCGGTAGCGATATCTTGAAGATGACGTGGCTGCTCGTTGTGGTGCGTTCGGCATGCATAATTTAGTAGAGTTGGATAACATTAACCGACTGGAAGCAGTTGAGCCGGTGGGACATGTTCCCGAATCTGATCTAGTTGCTCCCTTAGTTGCTTGGGAGATACTAGTATTGGACTAATTGTTCGATGGCGAACGTCAGTGAGCACATTAGCAATTTCACTCCGCTGCAATCCAGTTGCCACCAGCGTTAGCTGAGCTGTCAGACTCATAAACGCTTGCTGTAGGTAGTCGCTTTGGTATTTTCCTCTTTCCAGATTGATTGTACCTATCTGACTCTCTAGCGTTTTGATCTGGTCATTGGTGGCTGAACTGCTCGTTCTGACTATATTTATCGTCGAGTCCAGAATTGATGTTTGATTTTTCAAAAGCATCATTAATACGTCGTCATTGGACTTGACCTCCTTGATCACTTTGGACATGTCGTCGAAGTACCTTGAGTCCAGAACGCCAAATATTAGAAAATATATGGATAATATATAAGCAGGTCCTTGATTTAAGCCTAGTTGGGTTTGAACAGAGAACGCTGACTAATGGTAGTCGGGCGGACGTCTTTAATATGCCTCCCCTTCCGTGCCCTCTGACTTCCAGGTTCGCAGCTGAGGGGCAACTTTAGGTTGAAAAAAAGTCAATGATGGACGAGAAGGAGACTTTGAAGCCGAGTCTGGTCGCAAAGTCTCACCAAAGATCGGAGACCGACGAGAAAGGGCCGCCGATGCCACGCCAAGGCACCGAGGCCCAATCGGGACCCGATGGGAGAGTGAGCAGCACTCCCCAATCTGACCTCAATAGCGCGGCTCAGTCATGCCCCACCAATGACATGAAGAAGATGACACACCATCAGAGACGGGCGAAGGTCAACAGAGCCCGCTTCATTCTCGGCAAGAGATGTGGAAGATAAGGCCAAATTCCTTGCGGAGATCGCCGAATACGAGGCCTATAAAGCTGAAAGCCCCGAGGCGATCCAGCCAGCTCAGGCGAACGGGCGAAGGACTAGGGGAAGCCAAGAGCAACCAGCGTCGTCAGCAGGGCCATGAAGTTTAGCGAGATGGCCAAAGACAGTCTGGCTATGGCTCTGGTGGACGAGAACCACGACGACGGCTGCATGCTGTCGGAGAAGTGGGAGGTGATAGAGGCCAAGTTGGCGGACTTGGGGCCGGTCGGCATGCTAACCACTCTGTGTGTTACACAGAGCAACTGTGTGTTACACAGAGTGGTTAGCATGCCGACCGGCCCTATCCCCTCCTTCGACTCCTCAGACGTGGTCAGGGGCCACCGAGTAATCAGGTGCGACGATGGGTTCTCCAGGAGCTTCCTGACGAAATGCGTGACTAAGATTAGCAGCGCTTGGGCTGGCCTTAAGATTAGGCTAGTCCGCGCCAGGGAGATCCCCAGGAGACACATAGCTCGCATCTGGCTACCTAAGGGGCAAACTGACCATGCAAGGGTGATCGCAGGTCTGCGGGCTCAGAACCCGGATGTCCATACAGCGGACTGGGCCAACCTTTCCTCCTTCTCATTAATCAACGCTGCCTACCGCAGCCAGAAGCAAACGACTACAAGGTTCGGCACGACATTAGGAAGGCCGAGCCAGACGAGCTGTTGGAGGAGGTCGATGACACCAACAAATTGTTGGACGACATGGTCATCGACGACAAGACTCCAGATACAACCCCTACAACGGTTGATATTGAGCACCGTGCAGATTAACCTGAAGCGCAGTTCGCACGCTTCAGCAAATCTAACGGTCCTTCTGAGGGAGAAGGATATCGACATCGGCCTGATACAGGAGCCTTGGACCAGGCACGAGCAAGTCACTGGACTAAGGATCCCCGGATACACATTGCTGTGCACTAGCTCGAATGGTAGGCCGAGACCATGCATAGTAATACAAAACCACTTTTTCAGCAGCGGATGGGAGTGGAGTAATGATCGCCTCGGCTTACATTGCCCATGACGAACGGGCCCGCCTGAGCCGGTAGTCAAGCTGTTGCAAATGGCCGAAGATACGAAGACGACCCTGGTGCTAGGATGCGATGCTAATGCAAGGCACACGTTTTGGGGAAGCTCTGAGACAAACAAAAGAGGTGATTCACTTTTTGACAATATTATATGTCGTAAGATTACAATATGTAATAAAGGACGTACGCCAACGTTCATTTTTCCCAGCATGGAAAATTTCCAGGGCTGGGAAGAGGTGCTAGATTACACCTTACATAAAAAAACAGTGTAATTACAAGGTCGAGAACTTAAGGGTATCGACACAACAATCCTTCTGTGACCATAGGTATATTTTTTTTACCTAACGGTACAGGTAGCAAGCAGGTACCGAGAAGGGACCCACGCAAAAGTGATTGGATCAAATTCAGCGAAATTGTCCAATCAAAAATAGAATGTAGGAGGATCAAGGTAGAATCCTCCCCTAAGGCCCTCGACAAGGAGGTGGAAGACCTTATTAATATACTAAACAACGCATTCTGAGAGATATGTAAGGTTTCATTCTCATAGAAGCAGTACCCACTACGGTGGACAACAGATCTCAGGAAATAGAACCAAAGAATGGGAACCATACAAAGAGGCGCAGAGAGCCTACAAAAAAGAATTCTACTGGAGCTACTAGTGGACACCCACTTTCCGGGGAACATGAGAGAGAGCTCGGAACCCGAAAGGGAAAGGAACTCCAGGTAAATACATAGACAAAAGAGATCATTACCACGGAAAGAAACCGATGGGCAATCGACTCTATTGACAAGTAAAAAAGCCCTTATGCCATCCGGCCCGGGCAATGCTACAAACAGCCAAGGATAGCATCTGCAGATGGCTGAAAACCATTCATACCAAAGCCAGGCAAAAGGAGCACATCCTAGCAAAGGATTACAGGCCTATTAGCCTCACCTTCTTCGTTCTTAAAACACTAGAGAGACTCTTGGATGTTCACATCCGGGAGGAGCTAGAGATACATGGTTTTTCGGATGCACAGCACATGTAGGAGACAGCACTACATGTAGTCGTGGATTATGTCGAGAAGGCACTACCCTACAAACAATTCACGATGGACGCCTGTTTAGACATCGAAGGCGCGTTCAACAACGCTAAAACCTATTCTATTATGAGGTCCCTCAATTGGTTAGGTATTAAGGAAGGCATCAGAAAGTGGATTGGGGTAATGCTAACGAGTAGGATGATCACAGCCGCACTGAGTGGCACTTACCTCACGCGAGTAGTGAAGAAAGGGACACCTCAGGGAGGGGTACTGTCACCCTTACTCTGGCTGATAAATATGAACGGCATATTAAAAGAACTCAATATTGGAGGAACAAAAGCAGTGGCCTATGCAGACGACGTGGTACTGCTAGTATCAGGACCCTTTCCTGACGTTATCAGTGGTATAATAACGGGCGCTCTGGGGCAGGTAAATGAATGGGCTAAAACCTGTGGATAAGGTATAAACCCCACAAAAACAGAACTAATGCTCTTCACCGGAAGAACTAGGCGCTTAGCTTTCAACATGCCCAATGTGAGAGGCTTAAAGCTAACACTATCTGAGCAAGCAAGGTATCTAAGAGTGATACTGGACCCAAAGCTCACATGGAAGAAAAATGTTGCAGAAAGAGTCAGGAAAGCTAGTATAGCTTTTTACTCCTGCAGGAAAATGTTCGGAAACAACTGGGGCTTCCACTCAAGAATTATTATATGGCTCTACACAGCGGTTTTACGGCCAATCCTGACCTACGGGGCCATGGTATGGAGGCCAGCACTAACCAGGGCTTACAATATTTCGAAACTCACAAGCGTGCGCAGGAGCCGCAGGAGCGATGCGCCCTTGCCCCGCGGCAATAATACGCCGAGGACTCAGTGATACCAACATACGGATATACTCTAAGAGCCAGGCGGCTTTTAAATCCCGAGCTGCCGTAAAAACAACTTCACGGCTAGTGGCAGAAAAATGGAGGGCCTTAATAGACTTGCGGAGACAAATTAGGTACAGGTAACATGGGTACCGGTTCATAACGATATCCCAGGGAACGAAAAAAAAGATGAAATTGCAGGAAAAGCCTGTGCGGGCCTATCACGGACGCAGAAATACCGATCTCCTTAAACTCTATCTAGACAAGGATCCACGACCAATTCAAACAAATAGTCAACGAGAAATGGTCGAGGAGAAATGAATGCATGAGGTCAAAGAAATGTTGGCCAAGCTTTGATAAAAACCAAACAAAAAAGAAGGATATCAGCAGACTCATGTCGTTCGCCATAGGACATTGGCGGATGGATCGCACGCAATGAGAATGGGACTGCCAAATAATGCAATCTGCAGAAGCAAATGCTCTTCACCAGAAGACCTAAGGTTCCAGCCCTTAACATGTCCAGTGTGGCATAAAGCTAACACTATCTGAGCAATCACGGTATCTAGGAGTCATACTGGACCAAGCTCACATGGAAGGAAAACGTTGCAGAAAGAGGCAAGAAAGCTAGCTTAGCTCCTGTCGGAAAATATTCGGAAACAACTGGGGCTTACACGGTTGTACGGCCAATCGAGCGCGGCTAATCGCCTTCGTACGCCCGCCGGACCACTCAGAGGTCCGCCAGGCTACTACCAGCGGTTGAAGGATAAAATCAGGACGCACTTCCAGAGGCCCAACAAGCCCTTCAAGGAAAATCTACTGGACTTGTGCCTGAGTCGGCCAGGATTTACCCCGAAGCGCGAGCTGGAGCGGGTCTACGATAATATGCCTCCGGAATACCAGCTATTCACCAGGAGACAGGATTTTCGCACCTTAGCGGAGCTGACCCACTTGGTGGTCGACTACGAGCAAGCACCTGTTAACGGACGGGAAGCATGCATGAACTGCGGCCAACCCGTATATTTCTCGACGGAACGCAGGAATCCGAGAATCATATTCTGCTGGGACTGCGAACGGCGAGGATTACGGACGATAGATTGCTGCCGACGCCAGGTTTCGGGAAACGGCAACGGGCGTCGCATTAACGGGAATCACCCGAGGAACCCAGCCAACCCAAGCAACCAATAGGAGATACCCTCCACCAGCACCAGGGACGCATCCGAACCGCCATTACCATAGAGGACGAGTATTCGTGGCCACCTTGGACACGAGAGCTACACATAGCTTCATCAGTGAGGACTTGGCCAGGAGCTGGACAACCAGCACAACATGAGGGACATACGGACACAAGTCAAACTCGCCGACAGGACCTGAGTTCTGTTCAGAACATAAGTTCTGTTCGAACTACCGAACTGAGCCGACGTGATTTTCCCGAGCTCCGGGAAAACTGCAACATAATAGTTTTTTAATAAAATAATAAAACAGTTAACCAACAAAAAATCTGGGTTAACCCAATATAAGCGAAAAGGCGCTGAAACACATTTTATTAAAAGCAATAGAAAAGCTTTTTTATTACAGTTATGATGTGCTAAAACAAAAATTAAATAAATAAGTGCCACGCCATGAGCTCATTGAGCAACGATCAAAAGAACGAGCGTAGAAGCTCAGTGAATCAATAAAACGGCTTCTACTCTTACTTTTCAACCCGCGATACCGGAATGGGAAAATCGGCGACTAAAAGCAACCCAACTCTACTGACCGCTGAAAGCTGGTCTGCTTAAGGACGTCATGAAGTTCACAGTGTAGAACCCCCCCTCCAATGACGGAAACAAATTTCGCATCAACAACAAACAGTGCTACAATTTCTACAACCACAGCAACATCCGCTGCAATTCAAAACACCCGTCAACGACTACAGGGGTACAAAAACAATTTCGGAAATTGCCAAAGCGGCCGCGGCCACACAGACTGGAATGAACCGCTACATCAAAATTAAGCGCAAGCTTAGCCCGCAAAACAATCAGACAGGCAATAAAACAAAAATTAACCGAGTCCAGAAGATCGACGAAGAACCAAGCAGATCCAGTAGTAACAGATTTGCCCCACTGGAGGAGGTCGAAGAAAACCAACCAGCGTAAGACACCGCGAAAAGCCCAAGCCCCCTCCAATCTATATCAGGGAGAAAAGCTCGAGTGCCCTGGTCAACCGAATCACGACGTTCATCGGGAACGGTGACAACTTTCATGTCGTCCTGCTTACCAAAGGGAACGAAGAAACAAAGGTGAAACCCAAGACTGAAGAGCACTTCCGCATCGTGTCCAAATATCTGGAAAATGCTCAGAAGAAAAAACTCTGTTATATTCTAAGTGAATGGTCGTGTTCTTTTCTTGCGCTCTCGTTTTTGTGTAATAACTTTACGTTGAAACCATCGGGGTTCATTAAAAACTTCTACTTTGTTTTTTATATAGTTCTCGTTCACTTCGCGTGTGCATGCAGCAATATTGATTTACTTATAACATCTTATTGTGCTACCAGTGTTTGCTTTTCTTGTCCCTTATTTATTCCTCTCTGTGTCTATCCCGTTTAGCCGTTGTTGCGCCGCACAGTGCACTATGGGGTTTTGACCACTTTTTGTGGCATTTAGTCATTTTTTAAAAGTTTGTTAATTTTAAGAAAATTATTGGGAATGTATTAACAGAACATCAAACTGTTATGCCTCATACTCAAAATGTTAATAGTTAACAGCATATGTTAGCATAACAGCTGTAAAGTCAGCTGTTGCATCCCAAAGCCCGAGCACTAAAGTTGCAATTTTCACTACGTGATTTGAGAAATTAAATAAGTCGCTTAAAACACAATATAAAGGAAAAATAAATAATAGACACTAATTTCCCAGGTTTGTACTACATGTTAAATGTAATAATTCTTCAAATTGTGCGTGTCTATACTAACATTTTGTCATTTTAAAAATGCTCCATAAGCTGAATTTGGAGAAACAAATTTCAACTTTGGATAGAGTTTTGAAACGAGTCCTGCAGAGTCCTTCAATGAGTCCAAGTGTTAATTCTGGCGAAAGGCTGTTTGTCTTAATGTGCACTTTTGCGCACTATTGGTGCAATTAAAATTTTTCTTAGATAACCTCACTGTTTCCAACGCCAATTTAGTTACTGTTTGTAGTATCAAAAATGGCCGGCTTGAGCAAGAAAACGCTGTACAATTTTTTTTTTTTTAAATAGAAAATGAAATAAATTAATAATTCAACTAATACCTTATATAAAATATTAGTTTTAACCTTTTAAGTATGACGGAAGTTGTTCTTTTTCGATTTAGCTGCACTTATAGAAAAACACTGCACTTCGGCATTTTAGTCTGATAGTTTCTAAGGAAAGCGTTATCGAATTCAGCTCAATTGCTACATAGTGTTACAAGAGCAACAAATTTCAGCTCCTAAAATTTCTATGGGAGCTATAGGATATAGTTTCCTGATCCGAACGATTTTCATACCATATGTGCATAGGGACAAATAACGCCGATTTGGTTGCTGTTTGGAGCAGCGAGAAGGGTCTGCTAGAGCAACAAAAGGCAGTACAATGTTTCCAACTTATTCCAACTTATCTTTTCTAGACAACATCGAAATAGAAAACGAAATAAATTACTGATAAAAATTATACTTAAAATAAAATATTTGTTTTATTATTATTATTATTTTTTTTTGAGTATGATGGAATAGTTTTTTTTCGATTAAGCTGCGCTCATGGAAAAACACTGCAATTTGGCATTTTAGTCTGATAGTTTCTAAGGAAAGCGTTATCCGATTCTGCTCAAAATTGGTACAGAGTATTAAAAGAGCAACAAATTTCAGCACCTAATTTTATTAATTTATCTTTAGTTTTACCCGATCGTTCCTATGGGAGCTATAGGATATAGTTTCCTGATCCGAACGATTTTCATACCATATGTGCGTAGGGACAAATAATGACGATATATAAAGTTTCATGTCGATATCCCCAAAACTGACTGAGTTATTAATTAATGCCACAAAAACAGGTCAAAAACTCCATAGTGCATGCTTGGAAGTTGTCAAGAGCCGATTGCAGGTCTGACTGGCATGAACTGTCCCTATACTGCAAGCAAAGTTTAACGTCATCCGCATACATAAGTACTCTGGATTTAGTTAGAACCTGCGGCAAGTCTTTGCTAAACAATGTGAATAGCAGGGGTCCAAGGTGGCTACCCTGTGGGATGCCAGATGTGACACTGAGGCTATTGGATAGAACGTTTCAGAACAGAACCTTTTGGGTCCTGTCACTTAGATAACTCGAAATCCACTTAAGAAGATCACTAGGAGACCCCATTAAATCAAGTTTCCTAACCGAGTCGAATGCTTTACTAAAGTCCAAGTAAATAACGTCGGTTTGTAAGTTTTGTTGGAACCCTCTAATAACGAAAGAGGTTAGTTCCAGAAGATTGGTCGTGGTTGATCTTCGCCTCATAAAACCATGCTGACATAGAGAAATGACGGATCTGCAAAGATGTTTCAAGTGAGGAGTGATTACATTCTCGAAAAGTTTGGGGATTGCCGATAACTTAGAGATACCCCTATAGTTACTGGCCTCCGATTTGCTACTTTTTTTGTGAAGAGGAATAAGAAATGATTCCCTCCAAATAAGGGGAAATTCTGAGGATTCTAAAGATAAGGTAAACAATTTAAGAGGGGGTTACACAGCGCCTCGGAGCAATACCTAAGCACAGAGCCTGGTATTCCATCGGGACCCAGCGAATACCCACGTTGTACCCTCCCTCGCTGTCATTTAACAATACCACTATAAATTTAGATCAAGAAATAGCCAATCTCTTCGCTGAGTTTTTTAAAACTACATATTCTCCCTCAACATCTTCAGATCATACATTTTCTCCAGCTATTCCCAGTTCGTACTTCATCTTTAGTCCTATTTTAAACGAAAGCTCACTTATTCATGATGTTCAACTAGTTAAGCCAGTATATTTGCAAGGCTCCGATGGAATACCAGGCTTTGTGCTTAGGTATTGCTCCGAGGCGCTGTGTAACCCCCTTCTTAAATTGTTTACCTTATCTTTAGAATCCTCCGAATTTCCCCTTATTTGGAGGGAATCATTTGTTATTTCTTTCCACAAAAAAAGTAGCAAATCGGAGGCCAGTAACTATAGGGGTATCTCTAAGTTATCGGCAATCCCCAAACTTTTCGAGAATGTAATCACTCCTCACTTGAAACATCTTTGCAGATCCGTCATTTCTCTATGTCAGCATGGTTTTATGAGGCGAAGATCAACCACGACCAATCTTCTGGAACTAACCTCTTTCGTTATTAGAGGGTTCCAACAAAACTTACAAACCGACGTTATTTACTTGAACTTTAGTAAAGCATTCGACTCGGTTAATCATTCTCTTCTGGTTAGGAAACTTGATTTAATGGGGTCTCCTAGTGATCTTCTTAAGTGGATTTCGAGTTATCTAAGTGACAGGACCCAAAAGGTTCTGTTCTGAAACGTTCTATCCAATAGCCTCAGTGTCACATCTGGCATCCCACAGGGTAGCCACCTTGGACCCCTGCTATTCACATTGTTTAGCAAAGACTTGCCGCAGGTTCTAACCAAATCCAGAGTACTCATGTATGCGGATGACGTTAAACTCTGCTTGCAGTATAGGGACAGTTCATGCCAATCAGACCTACAATCGGATCTCGATAACTTCCAAGCAAGGTGTCATGCTAACGATTTACATCTCAACAGCTCTAAATGCAAACTGCTGACATTTTCACGTGTCACCCCCCAGCTTGCCACTTATATGCTTTACGATTGCTCTTTGGAAAGAATTACTATTGTTGATGATCTGGGTGTCCGCCTAGATCCTAAACTTTCGTTCTCAGAACATATTTCCTTTATAGTTAACAAAGCCAGAGGCATGCTTGGATTCATTAAAAGGTGGTCGAAGGAATTCGATTCTCTTTATGTAACGAAGACTCTCTTTACTTCGTTAGTTCGCCTCAATTCTGAGTCTATAGTAGCCGTAGTCCAAAAGAACTTTTTGTTTTCCGCCCTCCGTGGCCTACCCTGAATTGCCAACATCAGATTATCGTCTTACTCTAGTACACTTCTCCTACTTAGTTTACCTTCTTTAGCTAACCGTAGGACGATGCTTGGCGTCTTAAACCTATTAACGGTGATGTGGAGAGCCCCTACTTGCTAGGTCAGCTCAATTTCCATGTTCCCCGTCTTTCATCTAGAACCTTTATTCCCTTAGTAGTTAACCACTGTAGGCGAGTGTTTGAAGTACATGAACCCTTTAGGGTTTTATTTACTGATAACAATTGCTTTTTTAGTAGTATTGAAGGCACTGAAAGCCTTAAAAAACTTAAAACTGTATTGTTAGTAGAACGTGCTCGTAGTGTATCCTAATTTTTCCTCGTCCTATTCTATTTGTTTCTTCTCTCGCGTCTATCTAGAACGCGTTCGTGCTGTACGTCACACGGCTGCGCCCTTCGGTCGGTTGGGCGGGAGGTGGGCGCGGGACACCGTGCGAAAAAAAAAAATATAATATAAAATATATTCTGAGATCAAGTGCTAGGAAAGAGTCGGTATCTGAAGGCGCTGGGGGACTGATCATTCCCCCGTTAATTTCCTTTTCGTCCCCTATGGGACCAAAAACTCCTACCGCCCATAGCCCCAAAAATATATCCCCCCAGGGATTTCCGGCCACAATCGCACGGCAGGCACTCAGCCTGTCTTGCCACAAGCCCTCATTGCTATCCCACCTATCCCTAATCCTCGCGGCTCTCCCCTTGTCAAACATTTGAAGATGGGGTTGCCTTTATACGAGGCAAAGTCAGAGCCGATAATTTGAAATTAAAGGTGGAAAAATTCAAATTTTTTTACGCTAGGGATATTTCATCTTCAAAAAAAAAATTTCCCAAATTTATTCTTTTGCACGATATGCTCAACCAAATTCTTGCCTGATTATGTTTTTGTCAAAGAAGCTCCTGTGGGTATAACTTTTCCCAAGCCCGATCTGACCACTGTGCCTCCTACATCCTCTAACTATGCCCAAAAAAACTAAATTCTTCTCTGATAATCTCTTATCAGAACGCAAGAGGCTTGCGTAGTAAAGTTTTCCCAGCTGCGTTCACGATTTATCGGCTAGATCGGCCTGTCAGGCGCGGGGGTGGGGTCCTAATAGCGGTCAACTCCATTCTTACGTCAGAATTATTAACTTTTGAGGAAAGCAACGAAGTGGAATTCTTTTGTGTAAAGCTACCATTTAATGGTCGCTTTGTTTTTATTACATGTTCCTACATTGCCCCACTGTCGGAACTGCCTACTTTTTTGAACCACCTTTCCGCCATTGTGTGTTTTGTGTTTTGTTTCTGATCTGGCGACTGTTAGTTTAGCGAGGGTGGCGCCGCCACTCGACATTAATGCTGATATACAGAAAATATCTGATAGACAAGCTAAAAGAGTTTACTGCTTTCGCAAGTCTGACTTCGACCGGCTGAATAATTATACCCGCTACCCATAGGGTAGAAGGGTATTATAACTTTGTGCCGGCAGGAAATGTATGTAACAGGTAGAAGGAAGCATTTCCGACCCTATAAAATATATGTCCGTCTGTCTGTCTGTCTGTCCGTCTGTCCGTATGAAACACTGGATCTCAGAGACTATAAGAGATAAAGCTCTATTTTTCGACAGTATTTCTTATGCTTGCACGCAGATCAAGTTTGTTTCAAATTTTTACCACGCCCACTTCCGCACCCGCAAATCATAAAAAAGCGTATTAAGCGTATAATTTTAAAGCTAGAGTCGAATTTCAGTATGTATATTATGAACTATGGTCTGTGTGATCCCTGAAAATTTGGTTGCGATCAGATAAAAATTGTCGAAGTTATTAAATAAATAATTTTGTATGGCCACAATGCTGGCAGCATGCCTCATTTGGTTGACCAATTAGACCAACTAAATATTCTTATCCGTTCTTGGTTGTGTTCGGAAAATAATCTTATAAGATATTCGAGAAGCAATCTTAATAAATGGTAATAATTATTAGCCGCTTAAATGCAATAATAAGGCGTTTTTACACACATAGATACATGTGTATGTATTTTTGTATGCTTGTGATTATATTACACTTGCATTTGCATTTGTCCGTTATGTTCAAAATTGTATTAACTGTTTTTTCTGGCGTCCTGACGCTTTTCTGGTTTAACTATGGGTAACGGGTATCTCACAGTCGAGCTCACTCTACTGTAGCTTCTTACTTGTTTTTTTCTGACTTTAACCTGTCTGATTTATACATGTGCACTGACATGGCTGTTGCCGTGGACATTTTTTAAAATGCGATGGATCCATTCTTCTCTGAATGAGTTCCGTTATATTATCCCTCTATTGCAAATAAACCACCTTGGCTTACTAAAGAATTGAGTCGCTTGAAAAATGTAAAGTCAAGGCTGTACACGAAATTTAAAAAAAACAATTCTGGCTCTGACCTCTCTAACTATATATCGGCTCCGTCGAACTTCACCGTATTCAACGCACAGTGTTACAAAAATTATTAGACTTGTTGCAGGGTCTGATTTTCTCAGGATCCTAAACAGTTTTATAATTTTGTTAGTACTAAACGTAAGGTGGTAACTCATCATTCATCGCTTTCTTTTGAAAACGCAACTGTGAAGAGCGATGAGGCAATTGCCGATCATTTTACCTAGTTTTTTCAAACTACATACTCTACTTCCACTGACCTAAATCAGACGTATTCTTATAGCTTGCCCAGATCGAACCTAATTTTCTGTCCATGTTTAAAAGAAAGCTCTCTTCTTTTAGACCTTCACGTGTAAAGCCAGTTTATTTGACAGGTCTCGACGGAATACCGGGCTGCGTATTGTGCCGATGCCCTGTACTCGCCCCTTCTGAAATAGATTACCTTAAAAGGTAACAAATTGGAGGCCAACAACTACAGAGGAATCTCTAAAGGAATCTCTTAAATATTATGACTCCACATTTGCAGCAGATCTATAATGTAGATCTATAATTTCTCCGTGTTTTTTGGAGTTTTGTAGGATGTTTATTATACACAAATATCTGCCACTTCGAGAGCAATTTCCACAAGCCTCTTGTCGTTTCCCAGCTTAGCGCGCTTTGCAAGCGGCAGATTATCGGAGGCCTGAGTTCCCCTTGAGGAGGGAGAATGTTCTGGCTCCAGTCTTATTTCTTGATTCGGAGCATTCTATTTTTGAAATGCACCAATTCCATTGTTCCAACTGTCAATTTTAAACATTTTTCCCGGGGAATAAAAATAAATCTAATTGGCTTTGGAAAACTATCGCGTGACTATCGCCAAAACAAGTACATCAAATTTTGATGTACACCGGATGTACATATACCGGATGTGGAACGAAATGAAACTATTTGGAACGAGAAATAAATATAGAACATCTGTCAAACGGATGTGGGATGTCAGATGTTGATGTGTGGAAATACCCTATTATACCACTTTCAAAGCTAACGGTTGTGACACGTGCCGCACACATATTAGACAGGAAACGTTTTGAATTTGAAGGAAAGGTCACTGGCGGCCAGAAAGGGGCACATTGGAACGGAGAGAAGGGTCACACTAGGAGAAGGCCGAGGCCTATATAATGCGGGCCGCCGGCCCTTAGCACTTAGCAGCCGACAGCGACTGGAAACGGTAAGCCTCTGAGGAGCGCAATTCCTAGTAGTCAGCCAGACCGGATCTCTCGATCTGGTTTTCGAAATACATTTAGCTTACTATTAAGCAATTTTGTCTCTGTTTGCCGAAAGACTTTCGAGTCGCTGTAATTAATTTACCGGTTTACCGAATTCTTTCTCTGAAGACTTTTGAGTCCGCCTACAATCCTCTCTCCCCGCAGACTTTCCAGTCCGAACCCCATTCGCTCACGCTGAAGACTTTCGAGTCCGCCCACAAGTCTATCTGTTTATGGAAAAATCACCAAATATGCCACCCTTATGTTCCAATTAATTAATAACGCACGAGTAGGTTATATTAAGTATAGCGTTTATTCGGAGCGGCAGACGGACTGTGTCAAAAGCTCAACTCTAAGATCGTTATAAAACATATGCCGGCTCTCAATGTAGTTGCTGAATAGATAAGCGACAGCTTCAGTTGTACAGCAAAGATAAGATAACAAAGAGCGCTGCAGGTGCCTTCGCACACCTATGCGCGCACGAACATACTCCCCCCGTTGGAAGAGGTAAGGTTCTAACTATATCGGACTCGATGGGCAGAACGGCTAGTTTGGCGATGCCTCTCTTCATCAGACCCGTAGCTGTACGGACCATAGCTACTCTGATGACTCCGTCCCCACCGGGTATGACTTTCTGGATGCACCCAAGCGGCCAACTCAAGGGTGGAACTTTGTCTTCCTTCAGCAGAACTATACTTTCTCTCTTGAAATAGGGACAAATACTCGCTGCTAGACCTCTTCCAGAAATTTTGCTGCATCTGGGTCATCCGCTGCCATCTGGTGAGGCGACCTTCGCGAAGATGAGTGATGTCAGGCTCAGGAAACTTTGTGAAACTGGAAACCTTCAGGAAATGCGCCGGTGTTACCACCTCCAGGCTTTCAGCATTTTGGCTGAAATTTGTCTGACTTCACTGCAGCCTCCCATAAACCACCAAAGTGCGGGGCACGCGGAGGAATAAACTTCCAGTCGATTCCATCACCTAAACAGACGGTTCTGTTCCGAGCTCTTTCAGCTCGGCAAGCTCGCTCTTTGCACCGACAAAGTTTGTAGCATTGTCGCTCCAAATGGTACGCGGACTTCCTCTAAGGCTGATAAATCGCTTTAGCGCTGCGATGAAAGAATCCGTCGTGAGATCCTGGACCACTTCCAAATGAGCAGCCTTTGTAGAAAAGCAGACGAAGACGGCGATATAGCACTTGTGGGGTGCCTTATTTCTGGCCTCTGCCTTATAATAGAATGGCCCACAATAGTCCACTCCTGTGGTGTGAAAAGCTGGATTAGGCTGCACTCTATTTGCTGGCAGGCTACCCACTGGCGACGAACTTGCGACCTCCAATCGGCCAGTACCTTTGCCGTACTGTGGCAAGCAACGCCTGAGATCCTGCATGCAAATACTTCTCATGATAATAAACGATGATCGCCTTGGTGACTGGATGATCCTTGGGCAACAGTATCGGATGCCTCGTATCGTAATCCAAGTTTGTGTTCTGAAGCCGAGTATCGGTCTAAGCGAAACCAGCTTGCTTTTCTGTGAAAACGGATTGCCCTGGCTCAGAGATCCATACTCCTTTGCCAAGTTAACCTGCTGGATGCTCCTCAAAAGAAGCACAGTTCCAGAGCTGATCTCCTCCACCGAAAGACGATCCGTGCAGATTTGGCTCTGCAATTTGAAATAAACCAATAAATGTGTGCAAATACGCGCTGCAACTTATCGAAAGAGTTGAGGAATTTGCAGTTTGATGAACTGTCCATACAAACGGTCCCAATTAACGCCACAGCGCGGCGCTCTAGAAGATCCTTTACTGCGTCTATCAGGGACGGCCAATTCGACGAGCCTTGCAGAAGGAATGGTGGCCCGTTAGCCCAAAGCGAATGCTCCAACAATTCTCTCGGGGTACATCCTCGCGATACGACGTCTGCCGGATTCAAGTTTGTAGGAACGTGGAATTGTTAAGGCCTTCAATGGAGCTACCCTTGACTTGGCACAGAGCAGATGAACTTCCGATTTTCCATTGGTCTCCGATCGCAGAATCCATGCAACTTAACTGAAGTTCTTGGTTGCAAAACGAATCGTGGAAATTTTAAGTTCTGCACAACCGATAACTGTGAGGTCAACTCCCCCCATGACGAAAGAATGGGCTCTGGCAGTGCGTCATCCCAATCCACGTTCGCACTCCATAGAGATTGCAGAAAAATCTTAGATTGTATGATAATTGGAGTTATTAAGCAGAGCGGGTCAAACCATTTGGCAATCGTTGACAATGCAGCCCGCTTGGTGGGTCGTTGATTAGTTGGTAGTTGAGAAAAATTGAATATAAATTGATCAGAAGATGGATCCCAGACTAGTCCCAATGCCTTGGCGACATCCGATCTATCGTGAAATTTGATTAACTGCTCCTTGTCGCATTCAGACTCTCCTTCCAGAAGTGCTGACTCATTCGAACACCATTTGCGGATTGGAAAGTGACCTCGCAACAGTAGTTCCTCCACCTGACGACGAATTTCTCTTACCTCCTCAACTAAGATATTAAATCATCCACATAGAAATCTCTGCGAACAATTTTTGCTCCAATAGGAAATGATTCCTCCTCATCGTAAGAAAGTTGATGCATGGCCCTTATAGCCAAAAAGGCAGTTCCATAAGTCACCGTGTTCAATTTAAAAACATTCAACTCCTCCGTGGAGTTCTCTCTCCAAATGATGCACTGCAAAATGTCATCCGGATACAAAACACGTACGCAACGATACATTTTGCAGATGTCTCCAGCACCGGCCACGTCTTGCCATCCCAGCAAGACCGCGGGAAAGGACCGACAACGCTTCCTAGAGCGTGTAATTTTTTTAAAAACCATGCACTGCGTTGCATAATTTTTTTAATTGCACTGTGATGCATATTTTTTCATCTACCTTGTAAAAAGTATTGTAAAATTAAGCGACATAAAAGTTGCCCGATTAGCGCGTGGCCTGAAAACCATGCAAAAAACTAGGCAGGTTTCCATATGTTAAAAAAAAAAAATTTTTTCTTAACAAAATTTTTATGCTTTCTTTTTGAAATACATGAGCCAATATACATGGCAAGTTAATTATAAATTTGAAAACCCAATCACTGTTAGTAGAAAAACACCCAACATGGGATTAGTTGACGTTAAGGAAGTGGATTCCACTGCCAACGTTATAAATAAGATAGAATCAAAAACTATAAACAATGATTTAACAAATATCTTGCTGGCCATAATCGTATTTATTATGAGCGCATTTATATTATATAAGTTATACATATTTCACAATAAATGTGTATCGAAAAGAGCTATAAGCAAAAGCCAGGCCACTGATCTGGACAAAAGATTTTTTTTTTTTTTTTTTTTTTTTTTTTTTTTTTGACCGAGTCCTAACGAGGCCCACCTCCCGCCCAACCGACCGAGGGGCGCAGCCGCGTGACGTACGGCACGAACGCGTACTGGATAGACGCGAGAAAGGAAAAATAGAATAGAACGAGGAAAATTAGGATACACTACGGGCAAGTACTACAAGCAACACAGTTTTTAAGTTTTGAAGGCTTTCTACGCCTTCAATACTACTAAAAAGGCGATTGTAATCAGTACATAAAACCCTAAAGGGTTCATGTACTTCAAACTCACGCCTACAGTGGTTAACTACTAGGGGGATAAAATTTCTAGAAGAAAGACGGGGAACATGGAAATTGAGCTGCCCAAGTAGGTAGGGGCTCTCCACCTCGCCGTGAATAAGTTTATGTAGAAAGACGACGCCAAGCATCGTCCTACGGTTAGTTAAAGAGGGTAAATTAATTAGGAGAAGTCTACTAGAGTAAGACGGTAATCTAAGGTTAGCATCCCAGGGTAGGCCACGGAGGGCGAAAAGTAAAAACTTCTTTTGGACAGATTCGATGCGGCTACTATGGACTCCGTATTGAGGACTCCAGACGCACGAGCCATACTCCAATATAGGGCGTACTAACGAAGTATATAGGGTCTTCGTTACATAAGGAGAATCGAATTCCTTCGACCACCTTTTAATGAATCCAAGCATGCCGGCGGCTTTATTAACCATACAGGAAATATGTTCTGAGAACGAAAGTTTAGGGTCCAGGCGGACGCCGAGGTCATCAACAATAGTAATTCTTTCCAAAGAGCAATCGTTAAGCATATACGTGGCAGGGAGAAAAGTGGTGCGAGAAAATGTCATCAGTTTGCATTTAGAACTGTTGATATGTAAATCGTTAGCATGGCACCATGCTTGAAAGTTATCGAGATCCGATTGTAGGTCAGATTGGCGTGAGCTGTCCCTATACTGCACGCAAAGTTTAACATCATCAGCATACATAAGTACTCTGGATTTGGTTAGAACCTGCGGCAAATCGTTGATAAACAATGTAAATAGTAGTGGTCCCAGGTGGCTACCCTGTGGGACGCCAGAAGTGACACTGAGGCTATTGGATAGAACATTTCTGAACAGAACCTTTTGGGACCTGTCACTTAGATAACTCGAAATCCACTTAAGAAGATCACTTGGAAACCCCAATGAATCGAGTTTCCTGACCAGAAGAGAATGATTAACCGAGTCGAAAGCTTTACTAAAGTCCGTGTAAATGACATCGGTTTGAAGGTTTTGTTGGAAACCCCTAATAACGAAAGAGGTGAGTTCCAGAAGATTGGTCGTGGTTGATCTTCGCCTCATAAAACCATGCTGACATGGAGAGATGACGGATCTGCATAGATGTTGCAAATGAGGAGTGATTACATTCTCGAAAAGTTTGGGGATTGCAGATAACTTAGAGATACCTCTATAGTTACTGGCATCCGACTTGCTACCTTTTTTGTGGAGAGGAATAACAAATGATTCCCTCCAAATAAGGGGAAATTCTGAGGATTCTAAAGATAAGGTAAACAATTTTAGAAGGGGGTTACACAGCGTCTCGGAGCAATACCTTAGCACAGAGCCCGGTATTCCATCAGGACCTGGTGAATATACTGGCTTAACACGTTGCAGATCAAGAATAAGTGAGCTTTCGTTTAAAATAGGACTGAAGATTAGGTTCGAACTGGGCATAGCTGGAGAAAATGAATGATCTGAAGATGTTGAGGGAGAATATGTGGTTTTAAAAAACTCAGCGAAGAGATTGGCTATTGCTTGATCAGAATTTACAGTAATATTATAAAATGACAGCGAGGGAGGGTACAACGTGGGTTTACGTTTAGAGTTAACAAAGTTATAGAACTGTTTGGGGTCCTGCGTGAACTGGACCTTGCAACGAGTCAAATAATTTTTATAACACTGAGCGTTAAGCACGGTAAAGCTAGATCGAGCACTTAGATAGGATGAGAAAGCCGTTCTTGAACCAGTACGTTTATATTTATTATAAAGCCTAGATTTTAAGTTTTTTAAACGTGTCAGCTCTTTGTTAAACCAGAGTGGTTTATTAGAGACCGACGGATAGGTTTCAGGAACACATAAGAAGAAAAATGAGTTCATGGCACTATAAAAGATATCAACGGCGGTTGCCATGTCTGAGCTCATGAAGAGATTAGACCAGTCAAATTCTGCTATTAAAGTGTTTAGCCTCTGATAGTCGGCCTTTCGGAAACAGCGGACTCTGTTTAACCTACTACCAGATGTCGTTGCTAAAACTGTCCCGGTGTCGATGGTCACATCGAAAGTAGGATGATAAGGATCTTCAGGTTGCGTCATTGGAGGAACTCTACTTAGGTTTACGCCAGCCGGATCTGAAACAAAGCATAGATCCAGTAAGCGGTTTAGAGAATTAAAGGCATGGTTAACTTGAGATAAGGATAAATCAAACAAGCCATTTATAAGGTCATGCTGTGCCGCAGTCAGGAGAATATTAGACACACCGTCAGAAGACCAGTGAGCTCCAGGTATGTTGAAGTCACCCAAAGTCACCAATTGGTCCCTATCAGAAAGCCAGTTGGAAACTGCCTGAATTGCCGAAAGGTGTTTCCAATAAGTTGGCATTTCCGAAGATGGAGGAATATAAGAGCAGGTAACATATATACAGCTGCCTGTAAAAGATAATTTAACGCATATGAATTCAATGTCCAGAAATTCGTTAGATACCACCTGTTCCGAGATGAGGCAGGAGTCAACGGCAATTAAAACTCCACCACCACGCTGGACAATACGGTCTAATCTATAGATTGTGTACTTACTCGGAAGAATTTCGGAGCAGAGGATCTCCGGCTTCAACCAGGTTTCAGTAAATACAATCACCTGAGATGCGAAAGAAAGACTATCCGAATACAATTTAGAGAGCTTACTGCGTAAGCCTCTAGTATTCTGATAGGAAAGTAGAAAGGAAGAGGTTAGTTTTTTGGGACAGAAGGTACGGCAGTGGACTCAGAGGATTGAGACGGCCTGGGCAGTTGTACTCCCGCAGGCCGAGTTCTCTTCTTTCGAGCCTCGTACTCCTTAACTATTACGTACTCGGGCCAGAAGTCACCCGAGCAAATAGTGTCAAAGAGTTGGGTTGAGACATTTATCTTAAAAGATGAAATGTCTCTGGCATACGAAAATTGAAATTTTTCCACCTTGATATGTCCGGCTTGGGTTTTGCCTTGTATAAAGGCTAGAACATCTTCCGATGCGAGATCAGGGGCAAGCCTCGAAACAAATATTGTTTTCGAAGGTGGGACTGCTGTGATGGTCTTGCGTAACGAATTGTTACCAACTACGGCCGGTATTCCGGGCATTGTTGGACCCTGGGTTGATTTATCTACGGGGATTTGCGGAGCCAAAGATTTGGGCTCCGCATCGGACACAACGGACGACGCGGAAATTGCTGGCTGAGCGGCTGCTTCAGATTCGGTAACCGGATCTTTCCTAGCTCCTGATCTCAGAACCATTGGAACGGGGACCAGGAGCTGTGGCGCAGGGGAGTGGCAGGAAATCGGTTGCTGCGTCTCACACAGTTGCTGTCGACCAGCAGCAGATTTTTTGCGTTTCGGCGACTCATTTAATAGCTTCATACTATTAAATTGAGCGTCAAGCGCGGAGAACATGTCACTCGCCTTGCGGAAAGTGGCCATGATCTCAGAAAATCCACTTCTGGTCTGACGCATGAAGGATGATATCTCCTTCTCAACCGGTCGACAGGCCTCACAGCAATAACGCAGGCCCTTTTTGCTGGACACTACGTCAGCTATTCGACCTGTCATCTCGATGCACTTAGCGTGCACTACTGCCTCGCAAAGCCAACAATGGAAACTGGGCTGGTCTGCCAAAATATTTTTTTGGCAGTTCTTAATTACACAGACAATATTTTGGGACATTTTCGCAAACCCTAGAACCACTGTGCACACTATCAGTACCAAAAAGCTAAGAGAGAGAGAGAGAACAAAAGAGCGCAAGATTAAGAGAATGAGCAGCAGAAATCAACAAGAGCGATGAGAGCTATAACGGCTTAGTTGCAGCTAACAGCAAACGACACTCAAGCGGGGGAGAGAAAAATAAGTAAAAACGAGAAAAAGAATAAGGAGGAAAATAAGATAACCGTCTTAGCACAAACTAAAAAGTGATTATTAACACAAATTAATTACACAGAAAAGTGGATGCACGCGCGATAGCGAGACGGTATATAATTTTAAAATTTAAGTGATGAATTCAGAGGAAACCCCGGTGGTTTACAATAAAATTAGCACAAAAATCGGAGCGCAAAACAAAAACACGACCGTCCGCTATGAAAGAGAGAGATCGATTGATAATAATAATAATTGATATCCAGATAAATATATGTATATCCATATAATGATTTATCGTTAAAAAAAAATATATATTGTGACGGTTGGTCAATTGCTCCGGGAGCTCGCGGGTGGCCAGGGTCGTCTCAGATATTTATATTTGAGTCAGGCAGAAATGCTGGAAGAGATCCCGATCCTTTCCCCAGAGGTGAAGGCGTGAGTGATTACCCAGTAATGGATTATTTCCTAGTTTCTTTTGTTCTTTTTTTGGTAGGTGAGATAATTTTGTATGAGTACAGCAAATGGGGTTCACCCGGGAGGGTGGATGGTGAATGACGAGCGGTCGCGTGGGTGCCCGGAGCGAGGGTTCTGGTTGCTCGTCGCTGCGGGGCGTCGGTAGCGGCCGTCGTCGGCGTCGGCAGCCGGATGCTACTGGAGTCGCCGGCTGCGAAGGCGTCGTCGGCGGGGGGGGGTCGGTAGCTGCAGTCGCCGGCGTCGGCAGTCGGAGGCTGCTGGAGTCGTCGGCTGCTTCTGTTGTCGGCGGCTGGAAGCCTACTTGGAGGAAAGAGGAAGAGACCCTCGAGGTCTGCTAGTTAGATACAGTTTTAGAGTCCCTGGAGGTCTACTAGTTGTGAGAGAGGTTGTAGAGGCCCTTGAGGTCTACTAGGTTATGAGAGGAGGTTTTAGAGGCCCTTGAGGTCTACTAGGTTATGAGAACGGTTTTAGAGGCCCTTGAGGTCTACTAGTTATGAGAAGGTTTTAGAGGCCCTTGTGGTCTACTAGGTTCTGAGAAGAGGTTTTAGAGGCCCTTGAGGTCTACTAGGTTATGCGAACGGTTTTAGAGGCCCTTGAGGTCTACTAGTTATGAGAAGGTTTTGGAGGCCCTTGAGGTCTACTAGGTTATGAGAATGGTTTTAGAGGCCCTTGAGGTCTACTAGGTTATGAGAACGGTTTTAGAGGCCCTTGAGGTCTACTAGTTATGAGAAGGTTTTAGAGGCCCTTGAGGTCTACTAGGTTATGAGAACGGTTTTAGAGGCCCTTGAGGTCTACTAGGTTATGAGAACGGTTTTAGAGGCCCTTGAGGTCTACTAGTTATGAGAAGGTTTTAGAGGCGCTTGAGGTCTACTAGTTATGAGAAGGGTTTAGAGGCCCTTGAGGTCTACTAGGTTATGAGAACGGTTTTAGAGGCCCTTGAGGTCTACTAGGTTATGAGAACGGTTTTAGATGCCCTTGAGGTCTATTAGTTATGAGAAGGTTTTAGAGGCCCTTGAGGTCTACTAGGTTATGAGAAGAGGTTTTAGAGGCCCTTGAGGTCTACTAGGTTATGAGAAATGTGTGAGGGACCCTGGAGGTCTACTAGCTGGAAGATCGGTTTAGTCCGATCCTTGGTTTCCTAACAGGTTACCTTTGCCTATGCGGCTTATTTGCTGCTTCTGCTTACCCGGTGATCCGTCTTGGTCCTGGAGGTGTTGCTTGCTCGGCCGCTCGCCCTGAATGAATTCCTGAGGGATCTGGCCCGCTTTATATAGCGCTCGGGAGCGGTTTAGTGTGGCTTCCAGATCATGCTTTCTCGATCCCTTTGGGTGTGGCCGACTCTTGGGATTAGTGTGCCCGGCCCCTTGGAATCAGTGTGCCCTGTCGTGGGCGCGCGCGCGTAGGGTATTTGAATTTGATTTTATGTCTTATGTTCTTCATGTTTTATTTTCTTCTTTCATGCTTGTCCCATGCTTGTGTACATATGTCTTTAATTCTATGTATGTATGTATATCAGACTAAGAGTATAGGTATGTGTATGTATGTGTGTGCGCCCCAGGCGTCACACCTCCCCCTCCTTTTGTTTTGGGGCCAGCCTCTCGATCCTGACGTTGTTTTGTCGGGAGAACACAACTCTCCACGTCTGGGCTCCGTCTCGAACAAGGAAGGACTGCTGCTTCCCATAGCCTTTCTTCGCCAGTCGTTCCCTTATATCGGCCATTGCCGACGCCGAAATATGGGCCCCATCGGGTATGGCCCAAGCGATGCTGCTCCTGGTGTCTGCCTCGATGTCGAGCACATCTCTGTCTGGTGACGGCGATCCCCTCCGGTGCTCTTCCGCTATGGTAGGCAGTTGCTCGTTGCTTCGACGTGGTGTTGGCTGCCTTGGTCGCTTCCGTGGCGAGGTGTCCGGGTGGCGTCCCCTCTCTCCTCCTGCGTTCTCACCCCAACCGGTTCGCACTGTATAGCTGTTGGTGCCCCGGTTGGGATGAGGAGGGTTCGCCATTCGCTGTCCCGGTCCTGTTGTTGTGGTCCGCGCATTGTTTGCGGCGTACCAGTCGCTGGGCGTGTTCCCGTTTGGCCCTCCTGCGGCTGCTCGCGTGTTGCTGGTAGCGCGCCGGTCGGTGGGCTTTGTTATGCCTGTAGCTGGTCCTGCGGCTGTCTCCGTGCCTGCTCGCGTATGGCTGGTAGCGTGCCGGTCGGTGGACATGTTTGTGTATTTAGCGGCCCTTGGGCTTGTATACTAATCGATTAATTCTTCCGTAGTGTTGGCTAGATTTGGTTCTGTTCTTATTGGTTCACATGGTTGTATATCCCCGATATATATTCGCTTCGTTTTGTGTGACTTCGTGTCACGTGCTACAATTATGACGGGTGATATAAATTGGACTACTTTCCATGGACCATCGTATTTTGGTGCCAATTTGGCATTGAACTTGTCTACTGCCTTGGATAATGCGTGGGTCTTGCACCATACCCGATCGCCTATCGCTGGCTTCCATTCTCGTTTTCGGAGATTATAATGGTGGCGTTGTCGTTCTGCTGCTTCGGTCATGTTTGATGTGGCCTCTTGCCTGATGCTTTTTAACCGTTCCCATCTTTCTTTTATTCCTTCCTGTATTATTCCAGAACCTTCTGTCTGGCTGTCGAATAATGTGTTGGGCAGTCGTAACTCTCGTCCGAACATTAGCTGTGCCGGGCTATATTTTGTTGATTCCGACGTACTGCTGTTGAACGCGAGCATCAACTCTGGTAGGTTTTCGTCCCACCTAGTTTGGTCTTCCCCGGTCGTTTGTGCTATCATAGTTTTGATTGTCCTATTTGCTCGTTCGGTCGGGTTCTCTTGTGGCGTATAGGGTGCCGTAAACTGTTGTCGGATTCCCCATTTTTCCATGGCCGTTTTTGTCTTCCGTCCAGTTAATTGTACGCCGTTATCCGAGATTAGGACTTTTGGTGTACCCATTCTAGCAATTACGCGTTCTCGGAAAGTTCTGAGGAAGGTGTCTGCCGTGGCTTGTCTCAGTGCGGCTAGTTCTACCCATTTGGAAAATTTGTCGATGATAACTATCAGTGACGTGTTCCCGTGTTTAGTTCTGGGTAGTGGTCCTATGAAGTCGACGCATATTGTTTCCCATGGTAGTTCCGCTACTCTGGTCAACATATGTCCTACCGCCTTTTGTTGCGATACTTTGTATTGCTGGCAGCATTCGCATTTCCTTACGAACTCTTTTACGTCATTTGTTAGTCGGGGCCAAAAATAGCGGGTTCTTATTCTTTTTATCGTTTTTGACATTCCTAGATGGCCTGCTTCTGGTGTACTGTGATTCTCCGTTAGTACTCTGTTAATATCCTCGTCTCTGACACACAATTTCCATGGCTGCGGGTCTCTTCTGTTTCCGTTTGCCTTATATAGCTTCCCTTCCTCTATCCGGTACTCTTCATTGCTTGTGTGTTCTTTGACCTCTCGAATTTTTTTATCCACCCAGCCTGCCGTGGTTATTGCCCGGGCTTCTATTCTGGGTGTTCGTGACAGTGCATCTGTTTTCCCTTGCGGTATTGTACCTCGAATTGGAAAGGTTGTAATCCCAGGGCCCATCTTGCTACTCGCCCCGACGGACTTTCTATCGAGTTTAGCCATTTCAATGCCATGTGGTCTGTTACCACTATGAATATATATCCTTCCAGGTACATTTTGTATTTGTTGATTCCCCAGTAGATGGCTAAACATTCTTTTTCTGTGGCGCTGTAATTTCTCTCTACTTCGCTCAACCGTCTACTGGCATATGAGATGACATGTTCTCCGTCTAGCCCTTCTTGTGTGAGTACTGCTCCTATCCCTCGGTCACTGGCGTCTGTCTGTACCTTGAACTGTCGTGTGAAGTCCGGGCATGCTAGAACTGGTGCACTCATCAGGCTTCTTTTAAGATTCTCGAAAGATTCTTGTTGTGGTTTGCCCCACTCGAATTTCTTTCCCTTTCTTATCAGGTTCTGTAATGCGTTGGCCTGTTCTGTGAAGTTGGGTATAAATCTTCTATACCATGATGCCATTCCCAGAAAACTGTGTACTTCCTTCGTCGAGGTCGGTGTTTGTAGTTCTTGAATGGCCGATACCTTTTCTGGGTCTGTTCTGATGCCACGATCGCTTATGACGTGCCCCAGGTATTTTAATTCCTTTTGGAAAAAATGGCACTTGTCGGGATTTATCTTTAGATTTGCCCGTTGCAATATTTGGAATACTTCTCGTAACTTGTCCATGTGTTCTTGCTTCGTTCTCCCGATTACCACAATGTCGTCTAGATATGCAAATGCGAATGGTTCCATTTCTGGTCCTATAATTGAATCTAACGCTCTTTGAAACGTTGCTGGTGCTGTTGTCAATCCGAATGGCATAACCTTCCATTGAAACAAACCTCTGCCTGGCACCGTGAAGGCCGTATATTGACGACTGTTTGGTTCCATTGGTATCTGCCAGTACCCTGATTTTAAATCAATCGTGCTGATGAACTTCGCCTCTCTTAGCTGGTCTAGGATGAAATTCATTCTTGGTACTGGGTACGCGTCCTTTTCCGTTTTTTCGTTTAATAGCCGATAGTCTATGCACATCCTCCATTCATTATTCTTTTTCTTTACTAATACCACCGGTGCGCTGTACGGGCTATATGAACGTTCTATCAACCCTAGTGCTAATAACTCGTCGACCTGTTCGTTTATTATGCCCTGTTGTTTCGGGTTTCGCGGGTAATATCTCTGTTTTATGGGTTTGTCATCCCTTAGATAGATTTTGTGTGTTGTGATATTACATACCCCTTTAATATTTTCGAATACTTGCCTTTGCTTATCCAGGAACGTCTGTATTTCCTCTTCTGTTGGTTCCTCGTTCTCTGGTGACTGTTCCCTTGTTGTCGCTTCCTCATTGTTGTCTATGGTCTTTGTTATTTCTAGATCTAGGTCGTTGCATCGTAGCATGCTTCCGACCCCTGCCAAGAAGTCCATTCCTAGCAGGATCTCCCCCGCTACTTGTGGTAGTATCAGAAAGGAAATTTCCACTTTCTTCTCTCCAAATCTGATTGTCGTTGTGAAACTTCCACTAGTTTTCTGCGTCGTGCCGTTTGCCAGTGTGATCGCCGATCGTGTTCCCTCCCATCTTTCTCCTTCCCTGAGGGTCTTATATCGGTTCACACTTATTGTGCTTCGTGATGCTCCGGTGTCGATTACTCCTTTCGTTGATTGGTTTCCTACCGTTATTACTGCTATTACCTGGAATCCGTCGCAATATAATCGCTTTCCTGCTGCTGGCGTTTGTTCCGTGGCCTGAGTTGCCAGCTTTATCTGCTCAGGCCCCCTGCGTTTCCCGGTCCCGTCCTGCAACACTCCGTTGTACGAACACCGTTTCTTCCGCATACCCAGCAGAACAGTCTTGGCGGGTTTCCACATATTCGCGCCGTATGTCCTGTCCCGCCGCAGCTCATGCATGCATATCTCTGGTCGTAGTTGCTGTTGTTGTCCTAGGCTGTCTGTTCGTACCGTACCTTCTGCGGCTTCTATCTCCTCTACTTCCTCTGTCAGTTTGAGGAACTGCGTCAGTGTCTGGAACCCTGATCTTCGCGTATATAATTTTATCTTACTTCTGCAGTTTGAAAATACTCTATCCAGTTTTTCTTCCTCTGATAGCTTAGAGAACCGCATTAATTTTCTCAGACTCATGGCGTACTCTCTTACCGGCTCGTTTTCTCGCTGTTTTAGCTAAGCGATTTGCGTTCGTACTCTTTCCTCGTATCTTGGTGGCAGGAAATATTCCAGAATCTCGGTGGTCAGTTGTGCCCAGGTCGTTATTTTGGACGGTGTGGTGTTCCACCAGTCTATCGCTGCACCCTCCAGGATAAATGGCATTGTCTGTACCAGATGATCTGGTTTGATTCCATATCCTGCCGCCCATTGCTCCATTTTCTCCAGGAATTCCAATGGGTTACTCGATCCTTGATATCGAATCCCCCAGTTTCGTACTCGGTCCACGACTTCCGTCTCGATCTTCCGTCCCATTTTTGTTTCCTTTTCTGCTTCCATTTCTTTGTATCTCGGTTTTGCTGGTTCTCTGATGTTCTCTGTTTTGCTTTCTTTTGATCTGGTTATTTTTATTAGTGGGTTGTGATCCTCCTCTTTCCTATCCTCCGTTTCTGACGGTGCTTCCGGCGTTATTTCTCTCCTTGCTGGGCTTCTGTCTCTCCTGTGTTTGTTTGACAGTTCTATCAGCCTTTTCCCTATCTCGTCGCTGTGGTCTGTCCTCTTTGCGAATGCTGCCACTATCCTGCTTAGTTCTTCGTTTGTTCCGCCTTGTTCCAGTAGAAATTCGGCTGCGTATCCTGTCAGCTCTTCCTTAGATGCTAAATATACCCAGCTCGACATTCCTCTTTTCGGTTTCGGTTCTTCCTCGCAACTCTTATACCTGTTTTCGGGCGCCACTGTGACGGTTGGTCAATTGCTCCGGGAGCTCGCGGGTGGCCAGGGTCGTCTCAGATATTTATATTTGAGTCAGGCAGAGTTGCTGGAAGAAATCCCGATCCTTTCCCCAGAGGTGAAGGCGTGAGTGATTACCCAGTAATGGATTATTTCCTAGTTTCTTTTGTTCTTTTTTTGGTAGGTGAGATAATTTTGTATGAGTACAGCAAATGGGGTTCACCCGGGAGGGTGGATGGTGAATGACGAGCGGTCGCGTGGGTGCCCGGAGCGAGGGTTCTGGTTGCTCGTCGCTGCGGGGCGTCGGTAGCGGCCGTCGTCGGCGTCGGCAGCCGGATGCTACTGGAGTCGCCGGCTGCGAAGGCGTCGTCGGCGGGGGGGGTCGGTAGCTGCAGTCGCCGGCGTCGGCAGTCGGAGGCTGCTGGAGTCGTCGGCTGCTTCTGTTGTCGGCGGCTGGAAGCCTACTTGGAGGAAAGAGGAAGAGACCCTCGAGGTCTGCTAGTTAGATACAGTTTTAGAGTCCCTGGAGGTCTACTAGTTGTGAGAGAGGTTGTAGAGGCCCTTGAGGTCTACTAGGTTATGAGAGGAGGTTTTAGAGGCCCTTGAGGTCTACTAGGTTATGAGAACGGTTTTAGAGGCCCTTGAGGTCTACTAGTTATGAGAAGGTTTTAGAGGCCCTTGTGGTCTACTAGGTTCTGAGAAGAGGTTTTAGAGGCCCTTGAGGTCTACTAGGTTATGCGAACGGTTTTAGAGGCCCTTGAGGTCTACTAGTTATGAGAAGGTTTTGGAGGCCCTTGAGGTCTACTAGGTTATGAGAATGGTTTTAGAGGCCCTTGAGGTCTACTAGGTTATGAGAACGGTTTTAGAGGCCCTTGAGGTCTACTAGTTATGAGAAGGTTTTAGAGGCCCTTGAGGTCTACTAGGTTATGAGAACGGTTTTAGAGGCCCTTGAGGTCTATTAGGTTATGAGAACGGTTTTAGAGGCCCTTGAGGTCTACTAGTTATGAGAAGGTTTTAGAGGCGCTTGAGGTCTACTAGTTATGAGAAGGGTTTAGAGGCCCTTGAGGTCTACTAGGTTATGAGAACGGTTTTAGAGGCCCTTGAGGTCTACTAGGTTATGAGAACGGTTTTAGAGGCCCTTGAGGTCTACTAGTTATGAGAAGGTTTTAGAGGCCCTTGAGGTCTACTAGGTTATGAGAAATGTGTGAGAGGCCCTGGAGGTCTACTAGCTGGAAGATCGGTTTAGTCCGATCCTTGGTTTCCTAACAGGTTACCTTTGCCTATGCGGCTTATTTGCTGCTTCTGCTTACCCGGTGATCCGTCTTGGTCCTGGAGGTGTTGCTTGCTCGGCCGGTCGCCCTGAATGAATTCCTGAGGGATCTGGCCCGCTTTATATAGCGCTCGGGAGCGGTTTAGTGTGGCTTCCAGATCATGCTTTCTCGATCCCTTTGGGTGTGGCCGACTCTTGGGATTAGTGTGCCCGGCCCCTTGGAATCAGTGTGCCCTGTCGTGGGCGCGCGCGCGTAGGGTATTTGAATTTGATTTTATGTCTTATGTTCTTCATGTTTTATTTTCTTCTTTCATGCTTGTCCCATGCTTGTGTACATATGTCTTTAATTCTATGTATGTATGTATATCAGACTAAGAGTATAGGTATGTGTATGTATGTGTGTGCGCCCCGGGCGTCACAATATAAATAAAAAGCTAAAATTAAATCAACTGTTGGTTATAATATCATGAATATGTCAGGAGAAATTGAAACACTGGACGAGCGGTCCAAACGTGTAAGACAGGAACATTCTGAATTCGCAATTAAAGAATATTTAGCCGAATTTCCACCAGAATTCTATACAAATAGCGTTATAGAGGAATCAAATAGGAGGCACATGAGGAACATCCGTACCTAAAAGTAAAACGGGCAGTAGAAGCAGGGGATTTAGATTACCCGCTTGATAGTCTGAAAGAGAAAATATCCTCAATGTGCAGAGTCGGTAGAACCTATGCACCAAGAGATTTAGCCTTAGAAGCAAAATCTATTAGGCCTAAAGCCGCTCGGTACAGACTGCTACGGAAAAATCCTATATATATAAGTTACATGAGACTGTAAAACAGGAAAAGATCTAATAACATATATGTCAGTGTCTGTATTGTAATGGACTGGAGTGAGATATATGACGAATTAAAGGCAATCAAAATTGAGTTTGATAAGTCATATAAGTCACTGACACAAAACCGTCAAATCCAACCAGCTACAGTAAAGAGACATGCAAGTGTATTGGTGGAGTGTTTTAATGAAGCACGAGAACTGATACATAACCAGAGAGAAAGATTAACTAACGATCATTGGTCTAAGGAATCAAAATTCCTTACCAAGCTTCGAGTAAATCTAATCTCGATCAAACAAAAATTTGATCTAGACATATATGTCCCTACTGTCCTTAATACTTCGGCATCCGTTGTAAATAATGACGAGCCAGCCGGTGACGAGGAAGTAGAAGAACCAGAATCAGCAGAAAACGACACTGAAGAACTAGAACAGGAAGAATTAGGAGGTAAAGATTTTGAAACCGAAGAAATCGAACAGGAGGAATCTGAAGAAAAACTAGATCTTGAACCCAAAATAGAGGAGTTAGACATAATCAATCTCACCATTCCTGCTGTGTTAATAATACCAGTAGCAGAGGAAGAGAAACAAGGGAAATCAGATTCGCTATCCTCCCCTGATATCTTATTAAGCTCGTTAGACACAATAATCAGCATGATGGCAGATCCTGCCGTAAAGCGAGCCTATATAAAGGACATATCAAATGCCATACCTGAATTTAATGGACAAAAAATCCATTTACAAAGATTTGTAACTGCCTTAAAGCTAGTAGATTTAACGAAAGGAAATTTCGAAGAACTAGCCGTCGAAGTAGTTAAATCGAAAATAGTAGGATCAACCTTATATAAGGTCCAAAATGAAACTACTATTACAGCTATAATTGACAAACTTAATGCCACTATCGTCGGTGAAACATCCGATGTAGTTAAAGCTAAATTGGCAAATACTATGCAAAAAGGGAAAACGGCAGAAAAATGTACCAATGAGATCGACAACTTACGAAAACTCCTCGAAGCTGCGTACATTGATGAAGGCCTATCAGCCGAACACGCTGACAGATTCAGCACAAAGGAAGCCATTGCCACAATGGTCAAAAATTCTGAACATGGCCGACTTAAAACAATATTAGAAGCAGGCAACTTCACAACAATGAACGAAGCTGTCACTAAGTACATACACTGTAGTACGGAAATGACAGGTAATGCCAATTCGATATTGTATACGCAGAGAAATCACTATAATAACTATCGCGGTAATAATTATAGAAACAATTATCGTGGTAGAGGTAATAGTAGAGGTAATTATCAAAATAACGGATATTACCAGAATAACGGATATAACCAAAACAATGGTTATAACCGAAACAACAATTACAGGAACAACAATAACCGTAATGGAAACAACCGCGGTAATGGAAATAGTCGCGGGGGAAACAACAACGGAAATTTTAATAATAACAATAACAACAATGTCCGAGTAGCCCAAGGGAACTCGGGAAACCGACCGAACCCTTCAGATGTTTAGAGCCAACAACCAGCTCAGTAAACACGATCAACCTTAATCTAAGTATCTTTGTAAAAATTAATAATGAAAGAACAGGCAAATCTTATACTCTATTGCTTGATACTGGTGCAGACATATCTATATTAAAAGAAAACATAGATCAATTCGAGCATGTTAATTATAAAATTCACACCCAGATATCGGGAATTGGCGAGGGAACAATTTCTTCAAAAGGCTTAGCCTCAATAGAACTCACTACAGGCCAATACATAATTCCACACGATTTCTATTTAGTCAATCAAAATTTCTCAATACCTAGTGATGGCATACTAGGATTAGACTTCATAAAAAAATATAATTGCCAACTAGATTCCACTCAGAGTGGCGACTCACTGATTCTTCGCCCAAATAACTTGAATTATCCAATTAAAATACAAATACTTCATACCTGTGAAAATAATGCCACAGTACTCCCAGCTCGTTCCGAAGTTGTCCGTGAAATACAAATTCCCTCAGTACAAAATCAAATTCTGATATTAAATCAAGAAATTGAGGAAGGAATTTATATCGCAAATACGATATCCCATCACACAAACACATATGTCCGTATAATAAACACAACAAACACAAATAAAATTGTGAATTTAAATAAAATCAAATACGAAACCCTAAATAATTACGATATAATAAACGAAAGTAACGAAGGAAGAGATGAATTCGTTATGGAAAAGTTAATTAAAAATTTTCCGCCTTTGTTTAAAAACCAATTAAAAGATTTATGTACCAGATATACAGATATATTCGGACTGGAAACCGAATCGATAACAACTAATAATTTTTACAAGCAAAGACTTGGAATGAAGGATGATGAACCCGTATATATTAAGAATTATAGAAATCCTCACAGCCAAGTACAAGAAATTCAAGCCCAAGTTCAAAAACTAATAGATGATAACGTAGTTGAACCATCAGTCTCAGCTTACAATAGCCCACTTTTATTAGTTCCAAAGAAGTCCCTTCCGGGATCTGATACGAAAAAATGGCGATTAGTAATTGACTATCGTCAGATTAACAAAAAACTCTTGTCTGACAAATTTCCGCTCCCTAGAATTGATGACATTCTAGATCAACTAGGTAGAGCAAAATACTTCTCATGCCTTGACTTAATGTCAGGTTTTCACCAAATTGAACTTGAAAAAAGTTCCTGGGATATAACGTCATTTTCAACGAGCAATGGCTCGTATCGCTTCACGCGATTACCATTTGGCTTAAAAATAGCCCCAAATTCATTCCAGAGAATGATGATTATCGCCTTCTCCGGATTAGAACCGTCACAGGCATTTCTTTATATGGATGATTTAATAGTTGTAGGATGTTCCGAGAAACATATGCTCAAGAACTTAACTGATGTCTTTGAGAAATGTAGGCAACATAACTTAAAGCTACATCCTGAAAAATGTTCATTTTTCATGCATGAAGTCACTTTTTGGGACATAAATGCACTGATAAAGGAATCTTGCCCGACGACAAAAAAATATGACGTCATTCAAAATTATCCAGTCCCACACGATGCGGACAGTGCTAGAAGATTCGTTGCATTTTGCAATTATTATAGAAGATTTATAAAGAACTTCGCTGAATACTCCCGTCACATAACACGATTATGTAAAAAAGATGTAAAATTCGAATGGACAACTGATTGTCAAAACGCATTCGATCATCTTAAATCAGCCTTAATAAATCCAACTCTGTTGCAATACCCCGATTTTAGCAAAGAATTTTGTATAATCACAGATGCGAGCAAATACGCTTGTGGAGCAGTCCTAACTCAAAATAAAAACGGACTACAGCTTCCAGTTGCATACGCATCAAGATCCTTCACAAAAGGAGAAAGCAACAAAAGCACTACAGAACAAGAGTTAGCAGCTATTCATTGGGCAATAACTCATTTCAGACCATATTTTTATGGTAGACACTTCACTGTCAAAACAGATCACAGGGCACTTACCTATTTATTCTCAATGGTAAACCCTAGTTCAAAACTAACACGTATGAGGCTTGAGTTAGAGGAATATGATTTTACGGTAGAATACCTGAAGGGGAAAGATAATTTTGTAGCTGATGCGTTATCAAGAATAACCATCAAAGAATTACAGAATATTACTGGCAATATACTAAAAGTCACTACGAAAAATCAGAGTAAACAGAAAACTTCCTGCGCAGGAAATAAATATGAAAAAGTAGATTTGCCACCGCAAAGTCTTACTAATGCTTCTAAGCCCAACGTATACGAAGTCATTGTAAATGACGAGGTACGAAAAGTAGTGACCTTGCGAATAACAGACTCTCTATGTTTACTAAAACAAGGAAAAAAAGTTATAGCAAGAATTGATGTTAGCGATATGTACACCAATGGAACCCTTGACTTAGGTCAGTTCTTCCAAAGGCTTGAAAAAGAAGCCGGTATACACAATATCAGCCAACTCAAAGTGGCACCGAGCGAAAAGATCTTTGATACAATCTCAATAGAATCTTGTAAAATTATGGGCAATAAATTATTACAATCTCTAAGAGTAGCGCTACTCAAGCCGGTGACCCTATTATCAAATGTTGATAAAAATGAAGAAGCAATACTGTTTACTTTTCATGACGATCCAATACAAGGAGGTCACACTGGCATTACAAAAACCTTGGCCAAAAATATGTCTAAGGACATAAAAGAGTACATAAGAAAATGTCCAAAATGCCAAAAGTCTAAAATGACTAAAAATACAAAGACTCCATTAACAATTACAGACACCCCAATAAATGCATTCGACAGAGTGATAGTGGATACTGTTGGTCCGCTTCCAAAATCAGAACATGGTAACGAATATGTAGTCACTTTAATATGTGATTTAACAAAATATTTAGTAGCCATACCAGTTGCAAACAAAAACGCAACAACTGTCGCAAAAGCAATATTTGAATCTTTTATTCTGAAGTACGGTCCAATGAAGACGTTCATTACGGACATGGGAACAGAATATAAGAACTCTATTATAAATGACCTGTGCAAATATTTAAAAATTAAAAATATAACATCTTCAGCACACCACCACCAGACAGTCGGAACAATAGAAAGAAGCCATAGAACTTTAAACGAGTATATACGATCTTACATATCGGTAGATAAAACCGATTGGGACGTTTGGCTTCAATATTTTGTCTCTTGTTTCAACACGACCCCCTCTATGGCACATAATTATTGTCCATATGAATTAGTTTTTGGTAAGACAAGTAATCTACCAAAACACTTTAATAGTATAGATACCATAGAACCTATATATAATATAGATGACTACGCTAAGGAGAGTAAGTATAGATTAGAAGTAGCCTATAAAAGAGCTAGAATTATGTTAGAGGAAAATAAGAATAGAAATAAATTACTATACGATCAGAAGGTAAGGGATATAAGTATATCCGTGGGTGATCAGGTTTTATTAAAAAATGAAACTGGTCATAAATTCGATTTTAAATATACAGGCCCCTATAAGGTAGAACATATAAGACATAGGGATAACATAACTATAATAAATAATAAAAATAAAAAACAAATAGTACATAAAGATAGATTAAAACAATTTATTTCATAATCAATTTTTCTATTTGCATATATATATATCCTTCATGGAAATACATGAAATAAACACAAAAAAAAAAAAAAAAAAACAATAAAATAATAATAATATTAAAAATCGAAAAACTCAAAAAAAAAAAAAAATAAATAAATAAATAGAAATTAAATTTAAGGTATTAAAATGCATAATTATATACTAGAAAATAACTTCATTATATTACGTTATTTTTCAAAAGGAGGGAGATGTAATATGCACATATAAATATATCCGACATACGCAATCAATTCCAAATAAACATATTTAAATACACTGAAGGGCTATACAACCCAAGGCCAGGTCATAAACCTCAGCCGAAATATGAATCCCTCGTTGCGCATTTGCACCGCACGCAGAAAGTGCAGGTGTCAGCATAAATGCACCACGAGCGGACCTTACGTATGCATGTGCATATACCTCCGCGCTCAGCCTAAGCGAGCATAGCTATGTATTTAAGAATATTATATATATACGGCTCTTCGCTGCCGCTGTTGGCAGCGCAGCTACACGACATAGCCTTCTTTAGTTTTAAATACATATAGATAAGATCATTATCAATTACGACTTTGGAGCGACAACAATGGTTGCTCTAAAGAACTGATGAATTGAAACAATAAAGAACTAAACACTACAACTAAATCCTGACTACTCACTTGGGACAAGCTGCCGGCGAATAAATTCTACTACAGTTACTAATCAGTGCGAGAGGTACGTTCTAGATCGAATGAAAGTTCTGGTTGTAATTGACTTTTTTATGTATGCGGAGGAATCCGGCGTTGGGTTCAGCCCAGAGCTTAGGCGAGGTATCAGCCAGATTTTCCAAATAGGCCAAATCCGCGAGCATCTCGCTTAGGAGCAGAACGCGTAACCGACACTTGGACAAAGGCCGACGCAGTAGATCCTACCCTGCGTTTTATTCTTCATTGGCCTGGAAACCAAGGAAGAAGGGTTAGGATCGCTTGGACACCTCTGCAGGGGGTCGTTACCCCGTTATGTAACCCAATGAGCACCTGCTACGTAACTAAGACCAAACCCTAATTCGTGGCACCAGTCCAGTTACAGTGTGGAGTTTTGTTTTAATTCCTAGCTTCGAGCTTACCTCGCCTAGCAGCTTTAATTCCAATTGCACCTGCTGCAGCCAATCTTTGTTTTTGGTTTCACGAAATATTAATATACATAAATCTAAAGACATTTTCTTTTGCATTTACATTTTCTTATTAAACTATGAACTTAAACATAAATTAATTAAAGAAAACTAATTGTAAGACTGAGCAAATGAATCTTGGGAATTTGTGAAAATATTTCTCTCTCTTTATATATATAAATATATGTATTTATAACTAAGTCTTTAAAGTAAAGAGCAACTACATCGGAGTCATCTTGGGCCAAATGATACATCGGTGAGAGTTTAATTATTGTGAGTACTTATAAAAAAAAAAACAAAAAACAAAATGCATGCTTAAAATATAACTTAACATTTATATATATACTGTAATGATTTGAGACGAAATATTCCGCCTCAAGCCCAGTGAAATTTCCAGCTAATTATAATATTTTCTTACCTGGAATTTAATTTTTGTGAAATGTAAATATAATTGTAAGTTTTGTTTTCTTAGTGAATAATTATGGAGATCAAAAATGAAATTTATGTATTTGTTATAATTATAAACATGTTGGCTTAAAGATATCATTATCCTTGTCCGCCGAGTACTCATGCAGAGTTCCCTTGAAATGAATTAGACTTGGAAGGATTCTTTCGCATTGAGACAAGGGTCAACTTATTCATCTTGTCAAGGTTGGGTGGGTAATAAATCGGGACACATAACACCTGTGCTCTCATAGCTGAATGCCCTTTTATATAGTTATATTACGCGTGGCGGCGCGGAATCATTTAGCTGCCGAAAAAATAGCCCTCGAAGATCCGGCTCGAAGGACCAATGTTTGGGGGGGTGTTTTAGGAGTGTATAATGTGGTGAGTGATTCCGCCAAGATGAAAAAAAACGCTGTCATGGTTCAATTATTCTCTTCAAGGTTTATTTCTCAGTTTTTAAGTATGTACAAGTGAGTCGAAAAGTGGTTGAAAAGGAATCGCAAGTCATAATAATAAAGTGTGGCCAGCCATTCCTAAAGGGGAAAAAACTCTCCTTTGGCAAGAAGGCGGGAGGATCCTCTTCCCCTATTAGGAATTTTGGAACAGGAACAACCTGGCGTAGACAAGGAGTTATTTGCACAACACAGTTTTGGTGTTTTTCACAACGCGAATCGCACAAAACTCAAACGGCCGGCTGGTGGAATTTATATGCACATACATATATATGGACGTTGATGCACTACGGTCAGTACACTCAAGTGGCCCTTATGAAACCAGGCACGAGCCTGTTAGGGTTAGGTATTAGTAGACGCGATGGAAAATATAGAAAAGAAAACGAGGAAAATTAACTACCGGCGTGCTGCCTGAGTGTTTGCTTGCAAGCGAGCTAAGTGGGTTAGGATTAAAGTTTTTAGTTTGGGAAGACTATCAACATGTGAAATTAATGAATACAAGTCATTATAACTTGCACACAGTACTCTAAAGGGTTCATGCAGTTCAAAGGAGGTTCTACAATGGCGCAAAACTAAGGGTATATAGGATCTAGTATTTCTACTCGGGACGTGGAAATTGAGCTGACCTAATAAGTCAGTGCTTTCCACGTCGCCATGAATAAGGTTATATATAAAAGAAATGCATAGCATAGTTCTACGATTAGCTAAGGAGGGTAAGTTAATTAGGAGAAGTCTACTATGATAGGAGGGTAATCTCAGTTCAGCATCCCAGTTTAAACCGCGTAAAGCGAAAAGCAAAAAGTTCTTTTGAACCGATTCGATGCATTTACTGTGGACCCCATACTGGGGGCTCCAAACACACGATCCATATTCTAAGATAGGACGAACTAATGAAATATATAAAGTTTTAGTTACATAGGGGTCATCGAATTCTTTCGACCACCGTTTAATAAATCCCAGCATACTTCTGGCTTTATTCACCATGCACGAAATATGATCGATAAAGGCAAGTTTGGGATCCAGGCGGACACCCAAGTCATCAACTGAGTTAATTCTTTCCTAAGAGCAGCAGTTTAGCGTGTAAGTTGCAAGTTTGGGAACGACACGAGAGAATGTCATTAGCTTGCATTTAGAGCCTTTCAAGTTTAGTAGGTTTATGCGGCACCAGGTTTGGCAGCTAACAAGATCTGTTTGTAAATCAGACTGGTAAGCGACGTCCTTGTATTGCATACAAAGCTTGACATCATCAGCGTACATGAGTACTCTAGAGTTTGTCAAAACTTCGGGCAGATCGTTGATAAATAATGTAAACAATAAGGGACCCAAATGGCTCCCTTGCGGGACACCAGAGGTAACCCGGAGAACATTAGAAAAATTATTTTTAAAGAGGACTTTTTGTGTCCTGCCAGTCAGATAACTAGAGATCCACCTAAGAAGATCAATTGGAAAACCCACTAAGTCTAGTTTCCTGATTAGAAGGGAATGATTAACGGAATCAAATGCTTTGCTGAAGTCAGTATAAATAACGTCTGTTTGAAGGTTTTGATGGAAACCCCTTATAATGAAGGAAGTGAGCTCCAGAAGGTTAGTAGTTGTTGATCTCCGCTTAACAAATCCATGCTGACATGGAGAAATTACTGATCTACAAAGGTGCTGCAAATGTGGAGTAATAATGTTTTCAAAAAGTTCAGGGCTGGCCGAAAGCTTAGAGATTCCTCTATAGTTATTAGCCTCCGATTTGTTTCCTATTTTGCGGAGAGGAATAATGAATGATTCCTTCGAAATAAGGGGAAAGTGCGATGTTTCTAAGGATAAGGTAAATAATTTCAGAAGGGGCGAGCACAGGGCATCGGCACAATACCTAAGCACGCAGCCCGGTATTCCGTCGGGACCTGGCAGATAAACTGGCTTTACTCGATCTACAAGGAGAAAACTTTCGTTTAAACATGGACAGAAAATTAGGTTCGATTTTGGCATGCTATAAGAATAAGTCTGATTTGGGTCAGTGGAAGTAGAGTAAGTAGTTTGGAAAAACTGGGCAAAAAGATCGGCAATTGCTTGATCGCCTTTTACAGTTTCATTTTCAAAAGAAATCGATGAAGGATGAGTTACCGCCTTACGTTTAGTATTAACAAAATTATATACCTGTTTAGGATCCAGAGAAAATTTGACCCTACAACGAGTCAAATAGTTCTTGTAACACTGTGCGTTCAGTACAGTGAAGTTTGACCGAGCCGATATATAGTTAGAGAGGTCAGAACTAGAACTGGTTTTTCTAAATTTCGTGTACAGCCTTGACTTTACATTTTTCAAGCGACTCAATTCTTTAGTAAACCAAGGTGGTTTATTTGAAGTAAAGGGATAAAATAATGGAACACATTCAGAGAAGAATGAAATCATCGCATTATAAAAAATGTCCACGGCAGCAGCCATGTCAGTACACATATATAAATCAGACCAATTAAAGTCAGAAATACAATTATTTAGCCGGTCGAAGTCAGACTTGCGAAAGCAGTAAACTCTTTTGGCTGGTCTATCAGGTATTTTCTGTATATAAGTACCAATATCGAGTGTCAAGCAAGCGCTCTAAGGAATTTCGTACATGGTTGACTTGAGACAACGAAATGTCGAACAAGCCAGCAATAAAATCATGTTGTGTAGGGGATTGAAGTGTGTTAGAGGAGTTATCTAGGGACCAAGTAGCTCCAGGGATATTAAAATCACCCAGGACTACTAAATGATCTCTATCAGAAAGCATATTGGAAACCATTCGAATGGCGGAAAGGTGGTTCCAAAAAATAGGCAGTTCCGACAATGGAGGAATGTAAGAACATGTAATAAAAACAGAGCGACCATTAAATGATAGCTTCACACAGAGGAATTCAACTTCGTTGCTTTCCTCGAAAGTTAATAGTTCTGACGTGAGAGTGGAGTTGACCGCTATGAGGACCCCACCCCCGCGCCTGATAGGCCGATCTAGCCGATAAATCTTGAACACAGCTGGAAAAACTTCGGAGCTCAGAATCTCCGGCTTTAGCCAGGTTTCTGTGAACACAATAACATGGGAGGTAAATGCAAGACTATCAGAATATAGTTTATGCAGCTTGCTACGCAAGCCTCTTGCATTCTGATAGGAGATTAACAGCGAAGTATTTAGTATATATGTATGAATGTGTGTATGTTTGTGTGTTTGTGACCGAATGCCCGCAAACGACAGCGAAACAAAGCTTTTGTTTAAGCTAAATTAAACAATCGCGAGACCGAGTTGCAGACTTCGATACACTACTATCACGTCGGGGTCACCAATTGTTTATGGAGAAAACACCAAATATGCCACCCTTATGTTCCAATTAATTAATAACGCACGAGTAGGTTATATTAAGTATAGCGTTTATTCGGAGCGGCAGACGGACTGTGTCAAAAGCTCAACTCCAAGATCTTTATAAAACATATGCCGGCTCTCAATGTAGTTGCTGAATAGATAAGCGACAGCTTCAGTTGTACAGCAAAGTTAAGATAACAATGAGCGCTGCAGGTGCCTTCGCACACCTATGCGCGCACGACTAGGCGCTGACGATCTGCTCCGAACACTATCGCTGAAGACTTTCGAGTACAACCATAATTCCCTCTCTGAAGACTTTTGAGTCCGACCCCCTTTTCTCTCTGCAAACTTTCGAGTCCGACCCCATTATCTTTGAAGTCGAATCCGTCGTAAGATTTTCTTTGAAGACTTTCGAGTCCGCATTTATACTCTTGCTGAAGACATTCGAGTTCGCCGACAGTTCTCTCTTACGGAAGACTTGAGAGTCCAGACCTCTTTCTCTTCCACAAGGATCCGACGGCTAAGCTAGGCCAATCGGAAAACTCTGTTACTACGAATTACGCAGAATAAATGCGCTAGATAATCTTAAACTGAATTTACTCTGTCGTTCTCCCTCAGAAACGGGTCGGAATCTCTTGCAGCAACCACAACCGAACCAAAGAAATTCGCTGAACGGGTCCTGGACATCCCTGCGCTACCTGGGAATCTGGCAGACCGTTAGAGGGTTCATCTTACCATCGGCTGCTAGCTGTGTGACAACATTTCGCACGCAAAGTGCATTGGGGTTGCCGGCCGGACTGTTGATGACGTGAGAAAAAACATCGGCTTGCGCTACTGTTGTGATGCCTGTCGTGACGTTTATATTTATATATTATATATATATATATATATATATTTTATCTTTCAAAATAAATATCCCAAATGAATTCTTTGACACGATATACTCAACTAAATTCTGGCCTGAGTATGTTGTCGTCAAAGAATATGAAGCTAAGAAAAAGAAACGGCCTGTGGGTATAACTCTTCCCAAGCCTGATCTGACAACTGTGCCTCCTACATCCTCTAACTCTGCCCAAAAAAACTAAATACTTCTTTGATAATCTCCTCAGAATGCAAGAGGCTTGCGTAGTAAACTGCCTATATTGTATTATGATAGTTTTGCATTCGCATTTGTGTTCACAGAAACCTGGCTAAAGCCGGAGATTCTAAGCTCCGAGGTTTTCCCAGCTGAGTTCACGATTTACCGGCTAGAACGGCCTGTCAGGCGCGGGGATGGGGTCCTCATAGCGGTCAACTCCATCTCACGTTAGAATTATTAACTAAAGCAACGAGGTTGAATTCTTTTGTGTGAAGCTATCATTTAATGGTCTTTTTGATTTCTGGGAATTATCAGGGCTGAAAACTCTTTTCGGATATGTTTTCGGACTCGATTGTCTCCAATCCGAACCTGACAGATTGCCAACGATTTCATTATCTCAAATCGTACCTGGCCGGAGAAGCGCTCAACTTAGTTAAACATATTTCGGTGACTAATGAAAACTATCGTGAAGCATGGGATCGGCTACAACAGCGATATCATAAACCGTCGCTGATTATAAGATCATTTTTAAACAGTTTCATGGCACTTTTTGAAGCGCTACGACTTCTAATATCAGCACAGTGCGTAAACTGGCCGATGGTGCAGATGAAGTTATTCGAGGTTAGCGCGCCCTTAACTGCGAAGAGCGTGATCTCTGGGAAATTTTCATCCTATTGTCAAAATTGGATACCGATACTCGCCAAGCTTGGGCGCAATGCGCAGACTCCGAGGAAACAGGTGTGACCATTAACCAGGTTTTAAGATTTCTCACCTCTCGCTGCGATATGTTGGAAGTTTTTCACCTAGATCGACCAAACCAAGCTCGACGCACAGCAACAACGCACCACGCAGATACGCATCCTAGACGAGAAGAACCCAAATGTACATCGTGCCAGCAGAATCATCAATCGTTTAAATGCCCTCAATTCATCGGTCTTGACCTCGCGTCTCGCCAGGATTTTCTCAAGACCAGGAAGCTGTGTTTCAATTGCCTCAGCCCGAGTCATATGGCAAATAACTGTACATCGAGACATACTTGTCGGATCTGTCGCCGCAAGCATCACACCTTGGTTCACGGCTCGGCGCAGCCAGGTCAAAGAGGTAACTTCCAAGGGATAGGCAGGACAGACAGCCGCATACGTCCATCCACTTCACAAGCGGAATCTACAATTGCGAACAATCAGCAGCTTCAGGAAAATCATTATTTGGGGAGTGAACTCATCACACCCTGGAGAATATTCCAGCTTCAAGTTCTCAGACTCTGTTTCCTACCATCCTTGCTAACGTCGTCGACGCCTGGGGAAATACAACCCCCTACAGGCTGCTCTTGAACACTGGATCTACAATAACCTTGGCGTCAGAATCATTTGTCCAGCGAATAGGCGTGCGTCAAACACACGCCCGGATTTCTGTTCTCGGTCTTGCAGCCAACAGCGCGGGCGTCACCCAAGGACGCGCACATATCAAGCTGCTCTCTCGTCATTTGAACCAAACTATCAAAAACTGGTCTCGTTTGTTCTCAATTCGCTGACTTCCTCACTTCCGCCAATTGACACCTCATATTCGACGTGAAAGCAAATCTGCAAGCTTCCTTTGGCAGATTCCACATTCTGCATACTAGGATCCATTGAAGTCATCGTGGGATCAGATCAATTCTGGTCTCTATATACCGGAGAACGAAAATCCTTTGGTAACGGCTTTCCTATCGCTCTAAATACTGTTTTTGATTGGATTATTACAGGCTCTGACAATGCATGCGATGATCACCAGACTTCGGCCGTAACTCATCACGCGGACCTAGATACAATGGTTCGCTGCTTCATGGATATGGATAGTATACAGCCTAGCCAGGCTCTTTTGGACGCCAACGATCCTACAGAGCGTCATTTTGCTGCCACTTACACACGACTAAAGAACGGGGTTTATGTAGTCCCCTTCAAGGAGCAGGCACCGGTTGACTCAACCCTACCACAAGCCATAAATCACTTTTTCTCGTTGGAACGCAAATTTCGTGGCCATATGGAACAGCTGACACCGGCTCAACTGGACGAGTCCCTAATAACCTGCTTCTATTTGCCACACCACGCTGTCATCAAACTAGACAGTTTGACCACGAAATGTCGCGTAGTTTTCGATGGATCGGGAAAGGACAGCTCTGGAGTGTCTCTCAATGATCGACTTCCAATTGGTCCGCTGATTCAGTGGGACCTTCTCGGCAGCGCTTTGTTTGGCGCAAGAACGAGGATGAACCACTGCTTAATTTTCGCCTTTTGATGGTTACCTATGGATTGGCACCGTCCCCATTTCTGGCTGTTCGAGTCCTCAAGCAACTTGCCGACGATCATCGCTACGAGTTTCCCGCAGCAGCCCACGCGCTCCTTTGCGATGCCTATGTAGATAATGTTTTAATGGGGTGCAACTCATTTGAAGAAATCATGATTCTTAAAGACGAGCTAATCGAACTTTTGGACAAGGCGCAATTCAAACTACAGAAGTGGAGTTCCAACAGTTGGCGTCATATGAGGACAGATCCTATGAGCCAATCCAGCTTCTCAACAAATCAGCCGCGGATTCCCCAATTAAAGTTCTTGGCATCCAATTGACTCACGGAAAGAACGTTATGTACATCCACCTCAAGGAATTCGATTCGACCATTTCCGTGACGAAAAGAAAACTTTTGTCGCATCTTTCTAAAGTCTATGACCCACTCCCACTTGTAGCACCGGTCACAGTTTTACTCAAGCTGATATTCCAAGAAAGCTGGACGAGTGTTCTGTAATGGGATGATCCACTTCCTGAAACTCTTCGCTCGCGGTGGAAAGCCTCGGTGGAGGATTTGCCAACTGTCACATGATGTCAAGTGCCACGATACTTTGGGTCACCATTCCAAGACGTTCAACTACACGGATTTGCTGACGCATCCACAAGTGCCTATGGTGCGGTAGTCTACGCTCGTGTTTCAGTTGGATGCCCCGAACAAGCCCGTCTTGATCCCACGTTTGGAACTAAATGGAGCTTAACTTCTCTCTCGATTGCTCACGATTGTCAAAACCTCACTAACGATTCCTATTCTCAGCACGACCTGTTGGACCGATTCGGAAATTGTGTTGCTCTGGCTTTCAGCTCCCCCACGACATTGGAACACCTACGTCTGCAACCGAACGGCTGAGATCCTGAACGACTTTCCCCGCAGCTGCTGGAACTATGTAAGCACGGTGGACAACCCTGTTGACTGTGCTTCTCGAGGACTTTATCCGTCCAATCTTCTGGAGCATCGTCTGTGGTGGAAGGGTCCGTCTTGGCTTGCCAATCCGACTTCTGCATGGCCACATTATACCAAAAAATTAAACGTGGCTTTTAATCCCGATGTCAACACGGAGGATCGAGCTATTAAGTCCACTACTTTGCATAACTTGATGATGAAAGTATCAAAGAGTTACTTATCCACAAATTCTCAACGTGGACGCGCCTAATAAGGGTATTTAGCTATTGTTATCGCTTTATTCACACTCTTCAATCTCATCATAGAAATCCGGCACCATTTCTTACATCCGAAAAGCTACAGGCCGCACGATGCCGACTCATTCGACATGTGCAACAGAAACTTTTTGCCAAAGAATATGCGCAGCTAGAGAATAGACGCCCGCTTAATGCTAAATCGCATTTAATTCGGTTCTCCTCATTTCTGGACGAGCATGGAATTATGCGAATCGGTGCAAGAATCGAGCAATCTACCCTGAACTCCAACGCTAAGCGTCCAATTCTAATACCAAAGGATTGCCCACTAGCTGGACTACTGGTTCGACATTTCCACGTTCGCAATCTACACACTGGAGTTGATGCTACGTTCACCAATCTTCGTCAGCAGTATTGGATCTTGGGCGCCCGTCAGAAAGGAAGTTTTCCAATGCAAACGGTGCTTTCTTCAACGCAAAGGCACTTGTCCCCCAAATCATGGGAGAGCTCCCAAACCCTCGTGTTCCAGCGAGCCGCTGTTTTCAACATACAGGGATGGACTACGCTGGACCAATAGCCATCAAGGAATCAAAAGGACGCACTCCACGGATCGGAAAGGCATGGCTTTCTATTTTTGTCTGCCTGACTACCAAGGCAATCCACATCGAGGTTGTCAGTGATCTGATTACAAAGGCTTTCATCGCAGCCTTTCAACGTTTTATAGCCAGCCGATCGAAGCCCACTGATCTTTATTCAAACAACGGAACCACATTTCATGACGGTAAGTAAACGGGTGATGAAATAAGACGTCTAGCCATCGACTAAGCCAATGATGAGGAAGTGGCTGGATTCTTCGCCAACGAACGCACGAACGCCAATGCACTTTATACCCCCTTCTGCCCCTCATTTTGGCGGAATGTGGGAAGCCGGAGTTCGCTCAATTAAACTACATATGAAACGGATAGTTGTAGAAAAGGCACTAACGTTTGCTGAACTATCGACTGTTTTGACCCAAATTGAAGCCATCCTCAGCTCTCGCCCATTGTGCCCGAGTGGGGATAACTCGTTGGACCCGCTGACTCCTGCTCATCTCCTGACTGGCCTTATACTGCCCTGCCTGAACCCTGCCGTCTGGATATGCAAATTAATCGACTGGAGAGGTGGAATCAGCTGCAAGCCATGGTCCACGGTTTTTGAAAACGGTGGAATACCTGACATCGCTTCACGAACGCACCAAATGGTATTTGGAAACGGAGAATTTGAAGATCGACACGATTGTAGTACTCAAGGAGCCCAATCTACCACCCTCTAAATGGATTTTTGGACGCATCAGCGAGGTGCACTCAGGATCAGATGACAAAGTTCGGGTCGTTACAGTGAAGACGATCCATGGAACCTACAAACGGCCAATTACCAAACTTGCTATCCTGCCTCTATGCTGAACGACCGTTCAGGGGGGCCGGTATGTTTGGGAACGAGACATCCTGTATTGTTTTCGTTCATTTCTTTTGATCCCCGTTGCCATCAGCCTTATCATGGGGCGCTTCGCGAGCATTGCATTGCTGCACCTGCGCGCGAGCTTTACCCAGTACTTTTCCGTCAATTTCTAACTCCTAACTTGTTTACAGTCTTCGACTAGCATAAGGAAATGAGAATTTATTTAGCCCAAGCGTAATCAATCACATTTCTGCAGACGCATCGCGGTCGCCGATATCAAACCAATTAGTTTCGGAAATAACCAATAACTAATAAAACAGTAACACTAGGCGTTTTCATTTATAATCAAAGGCTGTACACGAAATTTAAAAAAAAAAATGGTTCTCGTTCTGACCTTCCTATGTATGTGTCGGAGAGCTAGTAAATTATCTTAGTAGGCTGGTGTTTTTTGTATTCGTTTATTACTCTATAGGTTTGTACTACATCTATACTGTGAGTAGCACAATTTGTGCATGACGGGGGGAGGGGCCCGCACTGCGCGGTACGGCCGCAAAGCAATGCTTCGCGCAGCGGAAGGTCCCTTAACCCGTCCTCTCGTTTCTCGCCCTCTCCTGGATCCTCAGCGCCGTCATCATCCTCGCCGAAAACTCCGCAGCGGCGTCCCAGACCATTGGGTCTTCCAGCATCAGCGACACCAGCGTCTTCGGCCTGATTGCTGACCCTGCTGCTGCCTCCAGCTCGTCCCTCTCCTCTTCGAACCGGCGGCACTCGAAGAAGACGTGTTCTGCGTCTTTGACGATCCCTGATCCGCACTCCGGGCAGCCGTCCTCCTCCTCGTGGCCAAACCTTTTGAGGTAGGCGCGGAAATAGCCGTGCCCGCTTAGCACCTGGGTCAGGTAGAAGTTTACCTGCCCGTGCCTCCTCTCCATCCAGGACTCGATGTTGGGGATCAGCCGATGTGTCCATCGTCCCGGCCATCCCATTTGGCCTGCCAGCTCTCGTAGGTCCTTCTTCTCCTGCACCAGCTCCCTCAGCGGTACTAGACCGGCTAGGACCAGCACTGCGTCGTCCAAAATCGTTCGGAATGCGCTGGCCACTCGTATAGCGCACAGTCTGTACGTCGACGCGATCCCCCTCGCGTACGATCTCGTCTTGACTGCCTCGGACCACACCGGCGCCGCGTACAGCAGCTGAGAGGTGACCACGCTTGCCAGCAGCTTCCTTGTGGAGTGTTTGGGCCCTCTGCTGTTCGGCAGCATCCGGGACAGCGCTCCAACGGTCCCGCTGGCCTTCTTTTTGGCGTACTCGAGGTGCTCCTTGAACGAGAGCCGTGTGTCGAGGAGAACGCCGAGGTATTTTATGCACCTCTGCGACTTTATCACGGCTCCGCCGACGCTGACCTCCGCCGTTTCCGCCAGTTTCCGGCTTGAAATGAGGACCGCCTCCGTCTTGTGCGCCGCTAACTCCAGGCCGGCGCGCGAGAGCCACGCTTCTATGGGTTGATAGCTGCGTTAGCCTTCTCCTCCGTTTCCTTGCGCTCCTTCGCAACCACGACTACGGCTATGTCGTCGACGGTAGTTTCGCCTGGCATCGGGAGCCGCAGGACACCATCGTACATGGTGTTCCAGAGTAGGGGTCCCAGCACGGAGCCCTGCGGGACGCCGGCTGAGACTTCGTATACCCTGGAGCCCATGTCCGTGTTGACGGTGAGCACCCTCTCGCTGAAATAGCTCCTTACTATCTCCAGCAGTTGCCCGGGGATGCTCAGAGCGGCTAGAGACTTCAGCGTGCGGTTCCAGTCCGCGGTGTTGAAGGCGTTCCTTATGTCCAGCGTGACCACTAGGCAGTAGCTCTTGGAACCGCCTTTCCACCTCGAACCCTCGATCGCCTTCTCTGCTATCCCCTTCACCATCTCAACTGCGTCCAGCGTCGACCTCCCCTTCCTGAAGCCGAACTGGCTCGGAGAGAGGCCCCCGGCCTCCTCGATAGCTGCGTTCAGTAAAGCGAAGCATAGGCTGGTGTAAAATCAGCTATGTGCATCGTTATGCAATATAGAAATTTCTATGACAAGGCACTTTTGGTGAACTTGTAAGCCTTGTTGCTAGGCGGGTTACGCCGGCGCAGAGTAACAAGAACATAGTAAGAGTCTGTTACTGAGTGAGGTCTGTTCGTGCTGCGGAATACATAAGAGTGAGAGAGTAACTGAAGTGGAAAGTTAGAAAGCGGGAAAGGATAATGTGAAAGCAGAGGGTTGCTGGCATTCACATTTTGGCAGTGAAAACGAACAGAAATGACTGTGTTCTGACTGTACAATGGAGCACCCTCCGACATATGTATATATCGGGTCGGTCAAACTTCACCGTACTCAACGCACAGTGATACAAAAACTATTTGACTCGTTGCGGGGTCCGATTTTCTCAGGATCCTAAACAGTTTTATAATTTTGTTAGTACTAAACGTAAGGCGGTAACTCATCATTCATCGCTTTCTTTTGAAAACGCAACTGTGAAGAGCAATGAGGCAATTGCCGATCATTTTACCTAGTTTTTTCAAACTACATACTCTACTTCCACTGACCTAAATCAGACGTATTCTTATAGCTTGCCCAGATCGAACCTAATTTTCTGTCCATGTTTAAAAGAAAGCTTTCTTCTTTTAGACCTTCATCGTGTAAGGCCCTTTTTTTGCTATGTTGTAGCCCTGAAACTAGAACAAATTTTTTGGGAGTTACATCTGAGTCATCACATTTTGTACTGAGTTCCAGGGCTACAACATAGCAAAAAAAGGGCTCAAAAATCAGTTGAGAAAAAGCGATATAGCTCCTGAACCTGACGTCTTAAATTCAGGACCCATCTGAAATCTGAAAGGGGAAAGATTGGCCTTTCATTTAAGTCCAAATTCAACTTTGGTACACGCGCGGTTTCTGTGTTATTAGCGTTTGAAAAGTGCCAAAATAGGTCATTTTTGGTACTTTGAGGGCGATTTCCTCAAAATTGGTACGTGAGAAATTTTTTTTATTTTTGAACTAGCAATATACAGACCGAGATCTTTCACAATCTGAAGGTTTTATTCACCGTACTTTTTCTTGTTGACCTGTGTAATAGGAGCACGCCTTAGCCTTGTAAAAATATAAAATAAAAACTTACCAGTTAGTTGAATTTTCCCAGCGTTGTTGCTAATAATAGCATCCTGCGTTAGCCTGTGAATTGTTCGGCAACGATATAATTTTTGGGCATCTTTTTTTGTAATATTATATACAACAAGTTCACCAGTAAACAACATATGATTTTTACCATCTGTATTTAAAATAAAATTACAAAATATTTTTTTTTATTCTATCAATTTAAATATTTACCTCCTTCAAGTGATGGATAAATGTTAAAATTCGGTTCTTCCAGCCATGAAGTTACAGTTACATAATCCTTAACAAAAGATGGTATCGAGCATTTAAGAAGAACATTGCTTCCAAGAAATCCTCCAGGATTTTGCACTAATGGTTCGTACCTTTGAGGAACCACTATAAAAAGATATCATAATTGTGATTAATTTGAACAAGCTAGCAGATAACTCTTGCTAAATTTGTTTCATTCTACAGTACAGTCTTAGCCCTTTTCTAATGCCATTTTTATTAACCGTTGATGCAGATCGTACTTCAAACTATTTAGTGCGATTACACACTAGCACACCAGAGAATTTAGGCTTGTGAATATATTGTTTATAAGAATGTATACTTTCACCTAACGTCGGTTGACCAAAATGAGGCAAACATTTGTTTTTGGATTGTGACGAAATCACAAAACGAATGTACATATGTAAATAAATAATTATAAGTTAGAGTTGGTTAGGGATTAAGGGATAAGGATAAATACAAGCTAAACACACACACCAGCTACACCTCACCAGCAACATTGCTGGACAACACAGGCAACCTCACCAGCAAAACCGCCGCAACACCTCCAGCAACGTCGGCCCAAGCGGCCTACAACAACAAACAGCCCGAAGCCAAGCAACATCAGGAGGAGAGAGGGATGAACGGCACCGGAAAGCTGAATTTCGCAATACATAGCCGCGGAAGCGGCCAGCAGATGATGGGCAGCGGACCATCGATGCCCGATCGCGGCAGAGGGCCCATTGCGCAGGCGCCTGCAGCACATCGGAATGCGAAACATAATTCGCAGCGCCAACCTGCAGGCTCGAGAGAGAGCGAGAGGGAAGACAAAGAATGCATGGAATGCGGAACGGCGCGTGCCATGGGATAGAGGCAGGGCAGCCGCGGAAGGGACGGCAGAATTAGGTCACGGCTGGGCCGACATTTGAAACCGAAATCACTCTCGATATAACCGGCAAGTTAAACGACCAAGACCAACCCGAGTAACCAAAAGACATCGAAGGACACAAAGAAGGATCGGAACAGAAGACCAGGAGAAGGAGAGCCAGAAGCGACTAACAGCGGGTGAGCGCGGCGAGGCCGCAATATTACAAAATAAGCAAGTGTGTGTGCATGGCAGGAAATTAACGGGGAATAAATGAAACGTATCTATAACAGGCGACAGAAAAACAACCATGAATAACATCACAAAATTATTGAAAACAAAAACGACACCGCGATCTTATTTCCCGCATCCACTCAACTAACCCCGTTTTCCTACAGCTACAGGCGCAGCCGTTCTCCAAAGTCTTTTCGCCAGCAAAACCCATCCCTAAAAATCTCACATAAAATTGTACTGACGTTTCCCAAAATGCAAATATTATCTGGAAAGGGACTCTGGGCCGCTGAGGTTAATCCTGGCCCGAACAGGGGCCGTCAGGACATGAAGAATATAAGTGTTTAGTCGCAGCGGTATGTAGTCATAAGTATAATATTTCAGACACGACACACATAATGTAATAATTCTTCAGTTATTGTTAAGTTTCATTAAAAAAGTCAGTAAGAGTTCTACCTCGACGAAGAGCTTTTATTCATGAGCTTATATTCGGAGGCTGTGGCTGTGTCTTCAGACCCTCACCCAACCCAACCGTCCACCTAGTTCCAAGTGCTAGTTGCGACAACAAAAGGCAATAGTTTATGCACTATCTGCCACGCATCTAAGCCTCCTTATACAAACATTTTGGTGACCCCGACGTGATCACGTTAACCGTGGACGTCAACCACGGGTAAGATTCCGTAACTCTTGGGAATCTTGGTAAAGTTCCGTAACTCTTGGGAACCTCCCGCAGGAAAGAATCCGTAACTCTTGGGATTCTGTTTTGACACTGTCATTACATTGTAAAGAGCCTGCAATCCTTTTCTATGTGGAAATCCCCCAAGTCTATTGACAATGGTCAATATGTCTAAGAAGGAGAAGCAAGCAGTCACAGGGGCGTTAGACTTGCAGGATGAGATCAGTCAAGAGATCTCGAGGCTTATCCGCAACTATAAGAAAGATTCAACGGATAGGAAACAAAATCCAACATACTATCAAACAAAGTTGGCTGCAATAGATGACGCATGGAATAACGCGGATAACGACAAAAATATTCCCGCGAAAGATAGAATCGCGGAGTATTTGAAGTTTTACGTCGACTGTCGTGAGTCATACGACAAATACAGAAACATTATAGTCGATTGGCTCAAAGCTTGAGCAATGACCCAAAAAAGGCAACCGCGAGCAATGGCCTGGAAACTGCAGACGTTGCAAGCTTAGCGCAACCTGCACGGAAGCTGATATCAGCATGCCGGCGGCAAAGGGCGATCGCCGACTCCGTCAAACGAGCTCTGAAAGAATATTCAGAGACCAGCAGGGCCATAACAAGGAGTTCAATAAACTCACTATGGTCCCAATATCAAGACATCCTTTTATCGGTTCATAAAGGATGCGAAGGCTCAGTCAGGGAAGGATATGACAAGCACTCGTTCCTCCAACTAGAAATGGAGGTGCAAAGAATCTTGGAAGCGCAAACAAACGCACCATCTTTTGGCGGCCTATGGGAAGCTGCAGTAAAATCTGCGAAACGGCTACTGGGATCAGTCAGAGCCACAAAACGTCCACACAACTCCGGTGAGGACGCAGCGAGGGCAGAAGACATCACTACGCAGAAAAAGAAGATGTCCTTACCGATCCTCCCAACATTGCTGGCAATACTACTCATATTCCCGTTAGCAATGGGACAGTCAGTCAACATAACTCCGTTTGCAAGCCAGCCAGGAATATTCTACGAACGGCTCGGCACCTCCAGGATGGCAATCTCAGAATGGAAGATAATTGTATATTACGACTTAAAGCCATATTGGAGCGACATGGGAATATTGGCTAACGGGATAGCGGAACTGAAACACAAATGTTCAGAACTCCGAAACATCAATGCTTGTAAATCAGTGTATGAGCATTTTCAACATGTATATGGCGAGCTGCAATCAGGAAATGAGTATATCTATCATTCCCGGCAACGAAGAGCACCACTTGACATATTTGGAAACGTAGCGAATTCACTATTTGGCGTTCTGGACTCAAGGTACGCCGATGATATGTCCAAGGTGATCAAGGAGGTCAAGTCCAATGACGGCATGTTAATGATGCTCTTGAGAAATCAGACATCAATCTTGGATTCTACAATAAACATAGTCAGGACGAGCAGTTCAGCCACCAATGACCGGATCAAAACGCTAGAGAGCCAGATAAGGACAATCAATCTGGAAAGAGGAAAATACCAAGGCGACCACCTACAGCAAGCGTTTATGAGTCTGACAGCTCAACTAACGCTGGTGGCAACCGGACTGCAGCGGATGCAGAGTGAGATAACTAATGTGCTCACTGACGTTCGCCACCGAACAATTAGCCCACTGCTAGTATCTCCTAAGCAACTGAGGGAGCAACTGGATTAGATTCGGGAACATATCCCACCGGATCAACTGCTTCCAGTAGCATCGGCTAATGTTATCCAGCTTTATAAAATTATACATCCCGAAGGCACCACAACGAGCCGCCACGTCATCATTAAGATATTGCTGCCAGTGGTTTCTGTAACACAACAGGAAATATTCAGCATTATGGCGATCCCGACATGGAAGGCCGGAAGCTGGCAGCAATTCAGGCTACAAACCAAAATCATAGCCGTCAATGCCCATAGAGATCGGTTCATGGGATTGACCTTCGATGAATTCAAGCAGTGTCTAGAGCTGGCACACGACGAGCACATCTGTTTCAACTGTAACGAACCTCTGGCCAGGATAATCCTCAGTCGGGTCCAGGTAGGATTATACAAGACATTTGTATGTTGGGACAAGGAAATATTCGGAAATTTCGCTACTAAGCGGACCCCAACCTATAAAATTGATAAAAGGGATAGAATCGCACAGCTAGGGCGGAGAAAGGGAAGGAGAAGATCCCGACGGAGTCGGTAGGGGCGGACTCCGGTGAAAACCTTGGAGGCGGCGAGAGGGAATTCAGTGGCGGCGCCGTGGGTAACAACCTCACGGCGGCTGGGAGAGCGTCTCCGGTAGAGACCGTGGAACAGCCGAAAAGACTCGGTCTCGGTAAAAATACCGCGGAGCCGACGGGAATAGGATCGTCTCCGGTGAGAACCGTGGAGCCGGGGTAAAGGAAGGCGTAGGAAAGCGCGAGTGGGATGGTGTGGCCTTAAAACCTGGAAAAGGAAACTGTTTTCCCACCCCAAGAGAGAAATGCTGGATTTTTTTGTAGTAGGCCGAAAATGGAAAGAAAATAATATTTAATAATAACTTACTATGTCTATCGTGGGCCGAGGAACGGAATTTACGGATAGGTGAAAACAAGGAAGGCAGCAGTATATTTTCAGTGTAAAACTTACGTGCCGCTTACGTCGGCCAGGAAAGATCGGAGCCGTGGCTGGACGTAAGACTGGTGCTTTTTCGAGGGTCGCGTGTGTACGCGGGTGGTTCGCGGCAGCGGCGCAGAGGGCGCAAATCACACGTGCGGCAGCCCACGGGCGGTTTTACCAGCGGCGTGGCGACTGCGCACGGCGAAGGTGGCTGGCGGCGAGACACTCGCGGTAACGGACCCGGGCACCGGCCCTGAGGCAGCAGGCGGCGACTGCGCAGTCGCGCGGAGACTGGCCGGCGTCACGTGTGTGTGTGGCGGCCCACGGGCGGCTGCACCTGCACCGTGGCGGCTGCGCACAGACAGCGGACGGCCTAGCGGGGCACACTCTGGAGCGGGGGACGGGCGCGGCCACCGACGCTGCCGATCGCACTGGCAGGCGGCGGTCACTGGGTGGCTCTGCCGTCGGCGCGGATTCTGCCAATCGCACTGGCAAGTGTCGGTCGCTGGGCGGCTCTACCGAAGGCGCGGATTGGCGGCGGGCACTGGAGTGTCGGCACTGGGGCCACTGATCGTCACTGTCGATGGTTTTAGGGGTGGCTGCGGGGCAGCGGTTGCACTCGCGTCACTGATTGGTGCTGGCGGCGTCGCGCTGACGGTAGCGGCGAGCAGCAGTGGCACGAAAACACGACCGGGGGTGGCAGCAGTGTCGCGATGGCACTCTGCACACAAGACGGGCTGAAAGTCGCGGCGGCGAGGCAACACGTGCAGGTTAGGCGATTTGCAGGCGGTGAAAGAGGAATTTTCCATGCACGTGCTGCCTTTTTATAGTTTGAAGTAAACAAACTTCTAACGGGACCCGCCAAGCTTTTTAGGGGTGGCACTCCGCTTTAGTGATGCCACCTCGCTTTAGTGTTGGCACTTCGGGGTGTTATCGATAGTATTAGCTAAGATTACTTATAGCTAGGAAAAAATACTAAAACTAGAAATATAATTATAATTAAAAAATACAAAAGGTAGAAATATTAATTATATATTTATTTTATAATTAGGAGATTTGTGCGCCTCTTGGAGGGAGGCGTCACATTCCCCTCCCACTTCGGGGAACAAAGAGAAGCCCGTGTTGTTGTCATCCGGTCCTTCCTCCGGTGGTATCGTCTTCCGCGGCGGTTGACGTGCAGGTGGCGCTGGTGCGGGGGGTGCCTCAGTCGAGGCGGATGTGGCCTCCCGCCCCTCGGGCCCGTACCGTCACCCGGTACGACCTGGTGGTCGTGGTGCGGCGGAACCGTTGGCGGCCGGGCCGCCGAATCGCCTCCTCGATCTCCCGCCGGAGAGCCCGGGGAATTGTCTGGCCCGGTGGATCGGAGGTCCATCCGGCCGGCAACTCCACCAGCTGCTCCCAGGAGCTGGTGTCCTCCGGCGTCCGGGTCGTGTCCCTCGGCGGGGTGTCGCGCTGGGCGTGGCGTGGCAGGTCATCTCCGTCCTTCTCTGGTGCTGGCGGCTCCCTCCGGCGGAACCGTGGCCGAGGCTCGCCGTCGGAGTCGCTGGACACGGACTCCCAGGCCATGGCCTTTCCCGTGGTGGCCGGGGCGAGGGGCGGCGTGTTCCCCGTGGTGGTGCTGTCCGCGGCGGCCTGGGTCGTGGCGGCGGCTGAGGTAGCGGCGGTGGCGACGGTGGCGGCGATGGTTGCCGGGGATGGTGCTGCGCCGCTGGCTGTGGTGGTGGCAGAGGCGGCTGGTGTGGTGGTGACGGCGTGGATCGGTGTCGGCGTCGCTGGTCGTGGCGCCGTGTCCGCCGAGGCGGCTTCCGGCGGCGGGTCCTCCGAGTCCGAGTGGACCTCGTTGATCGTTATCCAATCCCCCCGCGGCGCACAGTGACGATGGGCCCTTGTTCCGGCCGTCGGAAGGGTGCGCGCAGGGTGACCTCAGTGTACTGGGCCTGGATCAGGGTCACCCAGTCCCCTCTCCAGTACCCGTACCTCTCCTCGCTGTACTCGACCCTGTGCTCGGTGGTGACGCCAGCGTCCTCCTCTTCTGCTTCGCTGTCGGAGCTGATGGTGAAGGCCCGCTCGTCCTCACCCTCCGATCCGTCCCCCACGCGGAACCCCGGGGAGTAGGGGGTCGTGCTTGCCTCCGACGCCCTGTCGTCGAAGGCCTCCTCGTCCTCCGTGACGAACTCCCGCTCGTCCTCGGTGATGGGCTCCTGGGGGCTACGGGGTTCGTAGGCTCGTCCCTCGAACGACCCGGCTGGGCTCGCCCCGTACCCCCAGTCGTACGTCTCCTCCTCCGCATCGCAGGGGGTCTCGGCCGGGTACTCCCCCATGGCCTCCTCGTCGTAGGAGGGTGACGCGACCCGTCGGGGAATTGCCCAAGCCGGAGGTTCGGGTGGGGATGAGACCTCTCGCCCGAGCCCGTCCGTCTGGCGCGACCCCGGCGGGCCTGACCCGGTGAACCGCCCGGCGTACGCCGTGTTAGAGCGCAGCCGGGGGTCCCTATGGGCCGTCACTCCTCCCGAAAGCCCAGGTGGGCAGGGCTCGTCGTCCTCGCTGGAGCTGAGGACCACGTACTCCATTGTCTGTGGGAGAAAGTAGAAGGCTATGAATTAACACGAGGGGGTATGAAAAGGGGTCGCAAGGAGGGGGGAGCGAGGGAGAGATAGGAATTGGCCATCCTTCTGGGTGGGCGCAATGCGCGTGGAGAGTGCTATCTCCAAGTAGTGATTGTCCATGAAGCGACGGTAGTATAGACACTCCTTAAGGTGCTCCTCCAGGTCGAGAACGCGGTGTGTAGCGTTGTACTTGCAGATCTTCAGCGGCGGTCCACGGTGGTTCTTCATGCACTTGACGATGTGCTTCGGCATGCGGAAGAGCGCGATGCGGTGATCGGGGTTGTACGGGCAAATTCCAAATAGAGTTTCCGCCATATTGCCCATGAAAACTTGCCGCCATGTCTACGGTCAAGGGTAACATTGGGTGTTGCTGGCGGACGGGGGGGGGTTGTTCCGCAATGCCGTCTTCTTTGGGATCGCCTTCCTCCTCGGTGTCCGAGCTCCCGGGGCTACCAGCGGTGTGGAAGGCCTTAAGGTCGGCCACGTTCGCCAGCCGGCCCTTCCGTTGCCCTGGCAGTCGGATCCGGGCCACGTTTGGCGACGGGAACGCTGCCACCTTGTAGGGTCCGTCGTACTTCGGCGCCAGTTTTGCCGCGAATCCTTCGGCGGCCTTGGACAGGTGGTGCTGCCGTACGAGGACCAGCGATCCCACCTCGGGTTTCCACACGCGCCGGCGCAGGTTGTAGTGCCGGCGTTGCTCCTGGCTCGCCTTCTGCTGGTTCATCTTCACCATCTCGAAGATCTCCCGCATCCTGTCCTGGCGATCGGTGGGCGTCTGCACCGGGACGCCTGTTCCGCGGGTCACTCGATCGTACCAAGCGCCGGGAAGACGGGGTTCCCGTCCTTGTAGCAGGAACGCCGGGCTGTACCCGGTGGTTTCCGAAACACTGGAGTTGACGGCGAGGGTCAGCTCCGGGAGCAGGTTGTCCCAGCTGCTCTGTTCCATCCCCACGTACTGCGAGATCATGGTCTTCACCGTCCGATTGGCCCGCTCCGTCGGGTTTTCTCGTGGGCAGTACGGGGCGGTATGTTGCAGTTCCACTCCCGCCTCCTGGAGGAACTCCCGGAAGGCTTTACTGGTGAACTGGGTACCATTGTCGCATACCATCTTCCTAGGGGCACCGAAACGCCCTAGGATTCGCTCACGGAACGCTCGTATCAGCGTCCGGGTGGTGGCTTTGCGCAATGGCACCAGCTCTACCCATTTGGTAAAGCTGTCCAGGAACACCAGCAGCATGGTGTTGCCCTCCTTGGATCGGGGCAGGGGACCCACGAAGTCCGCGCAGAGGATCCCGAAGGGTTCGTCCACCTGTCGGGTCAGCATCCGGCCCGCTTGTTGTCGCTGCTCCGCTTTGTACTTCTGGCACGGGATGCACTGTCGGACATGTCTCTTGACATCCCGAAACATGCCCGGCCAGTAATACTTTTGGGAGATTCGCAAGATGGTCTTGCGAACTCCCAGATGGCCCGCCGTGGGGGCGTCGTGACACTCCTGAAGAATCTTCGCCCGATTCTCGGCCGCAACACAGAGTTTCCATGGGACGTGGTCCTCGTCGTCTGGGCGGTGTCCGAGATGGCGATATAACTCCCCGTTCTCCACGACGTAGTCCGGGAACTTCTGTGGGTCTCCTCGGACTTCGGCGAGTTTGTGGCGGAGCCACTTGCAGCGGGTCTCTTCCGTGTCCAGGCGTTGCAGGTGTTCCAGCGGCTGTCGAGATAGCGCGTCCGCGACGACGTTATACTTCCCCCGCCGGTAATGGACGTCGAACTGGTACTGCTGCAGCTCCAGCGCCCACCTGGCTATCCGTCCGGTCGGGTTTTCGATGTGATCCAGCCACTTCAGAGCCAGATGGTCCGTGATCACATCGAACCGGTACCCCTCGAGGTAACACCGGAGTTTCCGGATTCCCCAGCCGATAGCCAGGCACTCCATCTCCGTGGGAGAGTAGTTGAGCTCCGCGGCGTCGAGCTTCCTGCTGACGTAGGCGATGACTCGCTCCTGGCCGTCCACCTCCTGGGTGAGAACTCCTCCCAGCCCATAGTTGCTGGCGTCCGTCTGCAGCGTCATCTTCACTGAAAAGTCCGGGCATGCCAGCACCGGCGCGTCGGTCAGGAGTTGCTTGAGCAGCTCGAACGACTCCTGCTGCTCCGGGCCCCATTGCCATCGCTGACTCTTCTTGAGAAGGTTGGTCATCGGCTGGACAACGGCCGAAAAGTTGGGCACGAACCTCCGGTACCACGACGCCACGCCGAGGCATCGCCGGAGTTCCTTGAGAGTAGTCGGGGGGGTCAAATTCCGCACCGCCGCTACTTTCTCTGGGTCTGTGTGGATGCCCTGATCGCTGATCACATGACCCAGATACGCGATCTTCCGCTTGAAGAACGCACACTTCTCCTGGTTAATCCGGAGATTCGCTTGCCGGAGTCGCTCCAAGACCCTGCGTAGATTGCACATGTGCTCTTCCAGGCTGGCCCCTACCACGATGATGTCATCGAGGTACGCAAAGGCATAGGGGTCCAGCTCCGGCCCGATCACGCTGTCCAGAGCGCGCTGGAAGGTGGCTGGGGCCGAATGGAGGCCGAATGGCATGACTCTCCACTGGAAGAGGCCGCGTCCGGGGACGGTGAACGCCGTGCATGCTCGGCTCTCTAGTTCCATTGGAATCTGCCAATACCCGTTGCGCAGATACAAGGTGGAGATAAACTTCGCGTTCCGCAGCCGCTCGATGCATTCTTGTCGGAGCAGGTCGTCGACCTGTTCATCGATGATCTGCTGCATGGCAGGGTTCTTTGGGTAATAGCGTTGCTTGATCGGCCGATCGTCACGCATGGTGATGCGATGTTCGGCGATGTTGGCTACCCCCGTCATCCCCTCGAATGGAGCTAGTTGTTCCTCCAGGAACAACCGTATCCGCTGGTCATCCTCGCTTTCCGGGGCTGGTTCCGATGAGTCCTCCCGAAGGCTCTCTGCCGGTTGTTCCCCCGGGGTCTCCCCTGGGTCCCCGTTGCTGTTCGCTCTGGGTTGGGGCTCAGGCTGTGGCGGCTCCTCATATTGTGCAGGCGGCTCGGGCTCCCTCCTGGTATTCCTCGTGCTGTATCATCTCGTGCCGGGGTTCCTCGTAATGGTCCTCGTCCGGCCGAGTCTCCTCCGTGGCGCCCCTGAGGAGGGTCAGACTGGCGTTTCCACACCGGATGGTGGTGCCGATTTCCCGGAGGAAATCCATTCCCAGAATGAGAGGCTCCAGCATCGCCGGCATCACGAGAAGGGGAACTCGCGCGGCCTTCCCGGCCAAGGTGATTTCGGCCTGGAGCAGTTGCCGAATCTCGACCCTCGAGGTGTCCGCCAGATTAATCTGGGTCCGAACTTCTCGAAATTCGTGGGCTTGGCCCACCGCATCGGCCACTTCTCGGCTGATAAAACTCCTCGACGCTCCGGTGTCGAGCGTAGCCAACCGGGCGCCTCCCCCGATCATCACCTCGGCGGCTATCCTCCCTCGCTCGACTTTTAATTGCGGTCCCCGCGGGGGGTCGAGGGGGAGTTGGTCCCCGACGGACTCCGCCGGTCGTGGGGACCGTGCCCGTTTCCCGGCTGGGTTCGTCGACAGCAGTCCACTGTCCGGACGTTTCGTCGCCCACAATCCCAGCAAAACCACTGCCGGGGGTTCTGGCACTCTCGCCCGAGCACGGCTCTCGACCTGTTCCACGAAGGCAAGGGGGTCAGTATGCCCATCATACTGCAGCCCCCACTTGCGGATTCGCTCCGGGACACACGGAAACTCCCGGTGGAGTCTCTCGGGACTTCGTTCTACTGGGGCAGCCCTAGCGGCCTCGGGTGGCGTGGGGCTGGTATACGCGATAGTCGGGGTACGGCGTATGCGGGCCGTAGGCGAACTAGTAGTCGCGGGGGTCGGGTCGCGGGGGACGGAGAGGCTCCGAGCCGGGGCCTTGGTGTCGCCAGGTGGCGCGGGACTGGCCGTCCGGGCGGGGAATTGCCTCTCTAGGTCCGCGAGCCGTGACCAGACCTCCTGGGTCTGGTCGGTTTCCCTCAATAGGGCGGCGAAATTTCGTCGCAGCTCGTCGACGGTACCGTCTGCGGAAAACCCGAACTCCTCGGCAAAGGCCAAGAGTTCCCCCTTATTCCGGTGGTAAATCCACCGTACTCCTACCCCGGGATTCTTGTTCTTACGAGGAACGGACTCACCAGGACTCTGATCTCCGTTCAAGTTGGATGTGTGTGGTTGCTGTTACTGCTGCGCTGGTACGTTGACAAAGGCCTGGGCGTCGGGTTGTTGCTCCAGGTTCACTATTTCGTTTTCTCGTGTGTTTGTCGGGTTATTATATATATTTATTTTATAATTATTTATTTTAATTATAATTATTTATTTTTAATTATAAGTATTTATTTTAATTATAATTATTTATTTTTAATTATAATTATTTGTAGTTTCACTCGCGTTGGTGGTTTCGGAAGGTTGCGGTGACGGTGCACACGAGGAGAAAGAATAAACGAAAAAATAAAAAAAATATAAAAAAATACTGATAATATTTTTTTTGTTTTTTTTGGAGGTTATATTACATAACCTCACGTGTTCCCGGACACGTGTTGTGCATGCGGATCCGACGTATCGGTTGGCGTTTCGCTTACGACCTTTCCGAACGTTTTCCGCCTGAAATCGGCCACGTTTTCACAAAAAAAAAACCGAAATTTTGAGGTTAGGACCACTTTTCACGGATGTTATTTTTCCGGGCTTTTATCCCTATCCTTGTCCCTGCTCGGGCTCGGGCCGATCGCACTGGCAAGTGTCGGTCGCTGGGCGGCTCTACCGAAGGCGCGGATTGGCGGCGGGCACTGGAGTGTCGGCACTGGGGCCACTGATCGTCACTGTCGATGGTTTTAGGGGTGGCTGCGGGGCAGCGGTTGCACTCGCGTCACTGATTGGTGCTGGCGGCGTCGCGCTGACGGTAGCGGCGAGCAGCAGTGGCACGAAAACACGACCGGGGGTGGCAGCAGTGGCGCGATGGCACTCTGCACACAAGACGGGCTGAAAGTCGCGGCGGCGAGGCAACACGTGCAGGTTAGGCGATTTGCAGGCGGTGAAAGAGGAATTTTCCATGCACGTGCTGCCTTTTTATAGTTTGAAGTAAACAAACTTCTAACGGGACCCGCCAAGCTTTTTAGGGGTGGCACTCCGCTTTAGTGATGACACCTCGCTTTAGTGTTGGCACTTCGGGGTGTTATCGATAGTATTAGCTAAGATTACTTATAGCTAGGAAAAAATACTAAAACTAGAAATATAATTATAATTAAAAAATACAAAAGGTAGAAATATTAATTATATATTTATTTTATAATTAGGAGATTTGTGCGCCTCTTGGAGGGAGGCGTCACACAACCATCAAGCCACATTCAGCGTGGAAAATCGGTGTGAATTCTAGTTGTTTAATAACAAGACGGAAACTATCTGCGAGGTCTCTCAGTCGAGGGCCGAGCCGTGGTGGTCAGCAACGCATCAGCGAAACAGGTGGATGTTTGCCACACGCAGGCACGTTGAACTTCAAGCGGTGTGCAAAGGAACATCGTTCACAGTGCACCTTAACGGAACAGGCTTATTGTCACTGGCCTCGGGCTGCGTTGCACGCAACTCAAAATTTAGCGTGAGCACATTCAGCACCATATTCAGCGAAACGAAGGTTACATATATTCGTTTTGGCAATATCACAAGGATTGACCGTAAGAACCCACCTGAGCCACGTCAAGAACCGGCAGCCAAGGAAGTCAACTTGGAGGAACTGGGCACGTTGCAACACCAGTTGGCCAAATTAAAGGAGACCACTTGGAAAGATCAGACCAACACGACTTAGCATCATCAAGTAGTCGCTTATATGGCCCTAGCGATGTCAATAATATTGGGCATTGCATGGGCTCTCAGACGAACAGTCGGCAAATGGACACCAACACGCCGGACACCCGAACTCAGGCAGAACACGGAACAACCGCCACCAGAACCTACCCCACGAAGTTTCTCGTTCGACCTTAGCGAAGGTTGAACACTTATTCAACGGCCGGGACATAAGTAAAATATTTAAGACACGACAGACATAATTTAATAATTCTCCAGTCGCAGCGACATGCATTTGTCGTAAATAAAATATCAATTAGCAGGTCAAGCGAATGTGCATGGTCGGCTGAGACGAGGAAATGAACTGGGGCAATGGTCTCAGTTCCCGACACTAACCCACATTCACAGTAACCGCACACTATGTCTTACACATTATATCTGTTAACATAAGCACTTTTGTACCTATAAATGTTGTTAAGTTTCATTAAAAAAGTCAGTAAGAGTTCTACCTCAGCGAAGAGCTTTTGTTCATGCATGCATCGGAGGCTGTCACTGTGTCTTCAGACCCTCACCCAACCCAAGCGTCCACCTTGGCCGCCACGTTGGGTAATGCACCAAGCCAGAAGGATCCATCGAGCAAGGGCGACCCGGCCGCTTTTAGGAAAAGCAGCCTGATAGCGCGCTCCCCTCCCCTCGCGCCTTCTACGCCGCCGGGGAGAAGTGGAGACGGCGCCCCAAACGACTCGGTCAAGAGAGGGAGAGACCCGGCCAGCCCGGCCAGCGGTCAACGGGGCACGCTTCCGAAAAGGAGCAAGGCTGCCCAAGGGGAGCACACCTCCGACACTGAGGATGGGAAGGAGCAGAAGCTCACGAGCGCTGAGAGCGTCTCGAAGCTCGGCAAGCTGCTGGATGAGCTCAGCCGATCGCAGAGGAGCCGGAGACACCGGGAGCTCCGGAGAGCATATGCTGCCGATGCGCGCAGAGCCTAGCGGACAATAGGACTGCGGTCAGCAGGGGGCAACAGACGGCGGCAGTGCCGAAGAAGGACCGGTCAGCCCAGACGGACCCTTAGCGAAGGCTCAGCCAGCAGGATGGCCCAGACGGAAGCACGCAAGCCGCCAGGCAGACGCGCCACAAAGCGGTACAGCCCGCGGCACCAGCAGCGCCAAGAAACGGTGCTAAAAAAACTCGCCCAGCTCCTCCAGAGCGGACCCAGGCTCGGGAGCAGCGGCGAGAGAGGTCGGAATAGCCAGCCGAGGCCGAGACCGGGACTAGAGGCATCCCATGGAGCACGGTAGCCAGCAGGAGGAAGCCGCGTAGAAAGACCTCGGAGGAGCAGTTAACAAGGTGCGGCGAACGGCCAGGGGCAACCTGTTACTGGAGGTAACCAAGCGCAGCACCGAGACTGCAGAGTCCATGAGGGACAGCATCGCTCGGGTCCTAGGCGACGCGGCGGCAGTGTGGGCCCTGACCGAGGACTCGAAAGTTGCCGTGTTCGAGGTCCGGAACCTGGACGCAATCGCGACTGAGAGCGAGATCCGTGCTGCCTTCACGAAGCAGTACCAGATCAGTGAAGGAGTGGTTAAAAGTTCGGAGCCTCCGCCCTGGGTACGGGGATTCAAAAACTGCGGTGATCAGCCTCCCATGCTCTTTGGCGAAGGAGGTGCGCAAGCGAGGCGAGATCCGCATAGGGTGGACGAGGTGCAGGGTGCGGGAGCGCGAGGGTCCCCCACGCTGCTTCAGGTGCCTAGAGCTTGGGCACATCGCCATCCGGTGCAAGAGCCTGGTGGACAGGAGCGGCTGCTGCATTAAGTGCGGCCAATCAGGGCACAGGGCAGCAGCATGCAGCAAGGAGCCTGCGGATCAAAGAGCGACCAACCAGCGTCCCGGCACCATTAGCGGCCGGACCAAAACAGAAGGTTCTGGCCCCCCAAGGACGACATGCAGTTGATTCAACTCAACTTCAATCACTGCAGGGCGGCGCAAGATCTGCTGCTGCAGACGGTGCGCGTGGCGGACGTAGCCATCCTGAGCGAGCCCTACAAGGCGAGGGAAGAAGCGGACTGGGCCAAGGACTACACTGACAAGGCGGCCCTATGGCTCTGCGGCAACTCGCGACGGCGGATGTCCAACATCCGGGCAGCCGATGGCTTCGTTAGGGCCGAGGTGGCCGGCTACTGGATATACAGCTGCTACCTGGCGCCAAGCCTGGCGCTAGGGGCGTTCTGCCGAATCCTGGATGACCTGAGCTGTGATCTGCGCGGAAGACCGAATGTAATGGTCGGGGGAGACTTCAACGCTTGGACAGAGGAATGGGGATCATCCTCAACCAACGCCAGAGGACGAGCGGTCCTGGAGGCGTTCGCCTCGACCGACGTAGTGCTGCTGAACGACGGAGCGCGGCACACTTTTGTCAGAGCTGGAGCAGCCTCGTTCATCGACCTGACACTGGTGAGCACTGCGATTTCCCAGCATGCTAGATGGGGAATCAGCGACGCCTACACAGGGAGCGACCACGAGGCTATCCTCTGCTCAGTAGGTGAGCCTGCGGGAGACACTCGCGCGGCGCCGCTTCCGACCAAGGCGTACCGTCCGGACACTTTGTGTACGCAGGCTTTCGCCAACGCGCTGGAGGGCATGTCAGCTGAAGCGGCCAGTGGAGCCAGCGAAACGGCCGACCGCATGGTTTCACTCTTGGAGCACGCATTCGACCAGAGCATGCGGCGGAGACGGACGTGTCGTCTGGTGGAGCGACGAGATAGCCGACCTCCGGTCAGCGTGCCTGCATGCCCGCGCGCCCGGCACCGTGCGAGTCGCCGAGCACAATAAGGTCTATAAAGCGGCGAGGAAAGCCCTAAAAACGGCCATAGGGGACGCCAAGCGCGAATGTTTTCTGCGGCTCTGCGACGAGGCGGAAAACGACCCCTGGGGAGGCGCCTACAGGATGGTGGTCAAGAGACTGAAAGCGGGCAGCGCAACTCCTTCGGACCCGGTAGCCCTGAACGGCATCCTGCATGCGCTGTTTCCGAGAGGATTGCCGGTGACCATGCTGCCGGTTGTGGAGCGTCTCTTCAACGAAGCCTGCCAGATCTCGGAGGAGGAGGTGACCCGGACGGGCAGGACCGTTCGCCCCAAGAAGGCGCCAGGCCCGGACGCCGTGCCCAATAGGGCCCTGAGGCTGGCTATGGCACTCCACCCGAAGGAGTATGCTTCGCTTTACTCCAAGTGCCTAGCGGAGGTGGTTTTTCCCGAAAGATGGAAGAGGCAGAAGCTGCTGCTACTCGCCAAGCCGGGAAAGCCTCCCGGGGAGCCATCGTCTTACAGACCGATCTGCCTCACCGACACCACAGGCTAGGTGTTCGAGAAGCTGATAGCAGCGAGGCTGAACGCAGCCATCGAGGAGGCCGGAGGCCTCTTTCCAAGCAAATTCGGCTTCAGGAAGGGGAGGTCGACGCTGGACGCAGTGGAGATGGTGAAGGGGATAGCAGAGAAGGCTGAACGCAGCCATCGAGGAGGCCGGAGGCCTCTATCCAAGCCAATTCAGCTTCAGGAAGGGGAGGTCGACGCTGGACGCAGTGGAGGTGAAGGGGATAGCAGAGAAGGCGATCGAGGGATCGAGGTGGAAAGGTGGTTCCAAGAGCTATTGTCTAGTGGTCACACTAGACATAAGGAACGCCTTCAACAGGGCTCCGTGCTGGGACCCCTACTCTGGAACACAACAAGGCTGTCAAGGCCATAGAAGCGTGGCTCTCGCGCGCCGGCCTGGAGTTAGCGGCGCACAAGACGGAGGCGGTCCTCATCTCAAGCCGGAAACTGGTGGAAACGGCGGAGGTCAGCGTCGGCGGAGCCGTGATAAAGTCGCAGAGGTTCTTAAAATACCTCGGCGTTCTCCTCGACACACGGCTCTCGTTCAAGGAGCACCTCGAGTACGCCAATAAGAAGGCCAGCGGGACCGTTGGAGCGCTGTCCCGGATGCTGCCGAATATCAGAGGGCTCAAACACGCAACAAGGAAGCTGCTGGCAAGCGTGGTCACCTCGCAGCTGCTGTACGCGGCGCCGGTGTGGGCCGAGGCAGTCGAGACGAAATCCTACGTGGGGGGGATTGAATCGACTTATAGACTGTGCGCTATACGAGTGGCCAGCGCATTACGAACGATTTCGGACGACGCAGTGCTGGTCCTAGCCGGTATGGTACCACTGAGGGAGCTGGTGCAGGAGAAGACGGACCTTCGCAACGCGCTCCGCGGGAACCTAGGATCCGATGGTGCTTAAAAGGCGGAGCTGAAGAGCGCCGCCAGAAGGAGGAGCTATGCAAGCTGGCAGGCCAAATGGGACGGCTCACAGAAAGGTCGATGGACACACCGGCTGACCCCCAACATCGAGTTCTGGATGGAGAGGAGGCACGGGCAGGTAAACTTCTACCTGACCCAGGTGCTCAGCGGGCATGCTGTTTCCGTGCCTACCTCAAAAGGTTTGGCCACGAGCAGGAGGACGGCTGCCCGGAGTGCGGATCCGGGATCATTGAAGATGCGGAGCACGTCTTCTTCGAGCGTCGCTGGTCGTCGAAGGACGAGCTGGAGGCAGCAGCAGGGACAGCAGTCAGGCCGGAGACGCTAGTGTCGCTGATGCTGGCAGATCCAAGGGTCTGGGACGCCGCGGCGGAGTTTTCGGCGAAGACGATGAAGGCGCTGAGGACCCAGGAGAGGGCGAGAAACGAGAGGACGGGTTAAGGGACCTTCCGCTGCGCGAAGCATTGCTTTGCGGCCGTACCGCGCAGTGCGGGCCCCTGCCCCGTCATGCACAAACCCATATGTTAGATGTAGTATAAAAAAGCTCTAGGATAATAAACGAATATAAAAAAAACCCTTATCTAGGTGGATTAAAGCCCCACCAGGCAAACGCATGGTCACATTTCCTCTCGGTTCCTACAAGGCCTTCCCGCCACTTTCGACCCATTGCCCTGGAGGTCTGCAGGACAAACCTCGAAATACACGAGCCTTTTCGTGTTTTATGTTCTTTGTATATGAGTTCTACCATTATATTCTGCGTTACCTGTCCTCACCTAATGTGAGTTGGAGCACATCTTTAAAAACACTCCCTGCTTCGGTCAGAGCTAACGGTACGGCCTTACATGGCAGATATTTGCCATTTTTACTAAATAAATAAATAAAAAAAAAATTATATATATATATATATATTTGTAATAGGAGGGGAAAGAAAAACCGGCGAGAAAACTTATAGCAAATAAGATTGGCGACGCACGTGCAGTCGCCAAAACGGCACCTTGTTTTCGGCTACTCAACGAAGGAAAAGGGGAAAGGGAAACAAAAATAAAATTGATTTCCCTTCTCAACCGCAGCTACAGTCTTGTCAAAACAGGCCTCGAAATTCGCATAGGCAGAGGCGCAAGCCCAGTTGTTTTTATTTTGGTCATCAACGAAGACAAAGGGGAAGGAGAGGCAGCGATAGAAAATTTCATTCCCACGTAAAAGTTAATTAGCAAACTCCGCGTCGCTGCCAACGCCAACGTCTGCAGAGCAAAGTAGCTGCACGTGTAGACCGCGCATATAATACATAATGTGACCGTATTGAATTGTTTGTGTTATTCTGTTTGTTTAACTGTTCACTTTATTTTAGATCTCTTCTTTTTGTTTGCATTTTTTACAATTTGCTTCTTTTACGACTTGCTTCTTTAACAGCTTTTTCGAGAGTGCTGCTCACAGGCAGCTTCTAAATCAACCCCCGTTTCTACTTGTCGATCTTACTCTCTTGCTTTCTTGAGAGTGTAATCCTAAAGAGGCCAGATCCTCTCAATCCTAATAGGCCTGCTACAGCTCGGTCGTCCTAACTTTAAGATAGCCCTCTATCTCTGATTTGTAAAATTTCTTAATAATAAGTTTTTTTTTTCTTAATTTAGATTACAATATTTCTTATAACTATGATTTACAATCTATATACTAATTAGTTCATCATAATGTTCTTATCTTACTTTATCCTCTTCTTTCATCCAGTGCTGAATATTGTTCGCAATCCAAACTCTCTGGTATGGGTTTCGAATTAATTGAAACCCATCAATGTCTTTTAATAAGAATCTATAATTTTTCAGTACTTTTCCAATAACGTAAGGACCATACTACTAATTTTCTACAAATCCCAGCCGTACTATCAAAATTCTTTACCATAACATAATCACCTTCTTTGTATTCAACATTGCTCTTCTTCTTTGCATTGTAATAGTTCTCATTCCTCAATTAAGACTTTATTTGACTTCCGTCTACCCTTTGTCTAAGTCGTTCTAAATTTTTTCTATTTTCCTCAAACAGTTGTTCATCCATATCTAACTTTTCATCGTCTGATCTTTCCTCATCTAAAATTTCCTCATCTAACATTTCCTCTTCTAACTTCTCTCTAAGTTCGTCACCATCCTCTCCTCTTTGTGCGATTCCGATGAAAATTTCACTGGGCAATTGCTTAATGCTACTATGAAGCGTATAACGAATATTCCACTTTTTCTATGACCAAATCCCAATGTAATTCTTTTTCTGGCTCAGTTAGTTTCGCAATCATCGGTCCCTAACTCCTATTTACTCGCTCGACTTGACCATTGCTTGTGGTGATCCTGTAGCAATCTTTATGTGTTTTATATTTCTTTCCTCCACAAAGTTTGCAAAATCCGCCGATGTAAAACAACTACCTCTATCCGATATAATACACGGTTTGCTATATGCGCGACAATAATCCGTTAACGCACTCAGCACTTCATTTGCATTTGTTGTTTTTGTCGTGTACAGCCTAACAAATTTTGTAAATCCATCTATCACCAATAAAATGTGTTTCTTCGCTCTACTATTGCTCACTGGCCCATAGTGATCAATATGAATAACCTCAAACGGCTTGTTTTCTTTTGGTATGCTGTGTAGCCATCCATCTCCTTTTCCTACTTTTGGCGAAAATGCTACTCACTTCAAACAATTCCTAATGTGATCACAAACTTTCTCCTTCATGCTCGGAAACCAATAGCTTTTACTAATGGCATCTAACACTTTATCCCTTCCAATATGATTTAATTCGTCATGATACTTGTACATAACATGTTGCTCCATCCGACTTGGTGTATATTACGTTTCTCATCTCAAACTATTTATGTTCCCTATTTTCTAAAGTATTCTTAATTTTCTTTAGCTTGCTATCTCTTGCCTGACAAATGATTAAATTATTCTCAAACGTGTTTGCATCTATTATCATTATACGATTACACCTACTAAATGCATATACATGCTGCATCTGTTTCCCTGCCCTATGTTTAAGTTCATAATCATATTCATGTAACATTTGAGTAGATCCCCATCGAACTTTGGGATGCTGACTCTGGGCAAATGCACATCTTCATTGTTTGATGTGTTGGTTTGTGCCCCTAGGATTCTTTGTACGTCCCCTTCTAGTCTGAGGAATGACTACATATCGTACCCTTCCCTGACCGGGTCATCGTATTCTTCATGAATCGAAAAATGGATTTCTTGATATTGGGACTATAATAAGTTCATTGAACTCCTTGTTATGGCCCTGCTGGTTTCTGAATATTCTTCCAGAGCTCGTTTGATGGAGTCGGCAATCGCCCTTTGCCGCCGACATGCTGCTATCAGCTTACGTGCAGGTTGCGCTAAGCTTGCAACGTCTGCAGTTTCCAGACCATTGCTCGCGGTTGCCTTTTCTGAGGCATTGCTCGAGCTTTGAGCCATCGAATCGACTATAATGTTTCTGTACTTGTCGGATGATTACGACAGTCGACGTCAAACCTTAAATACTCCGCGGTTTTATCTTTTGCGGGAATATTTTTGTCATTCTCCGCAAATCGATTCGCGTCTTCGATTGCAGCCAACTTTGTTTGATAGTATGTTGGATTTTTTTTCCTATCCGCTGAATCATTCTTATAGTTGCATATAAGCCTCGAGATCTCTCATCCTGCAAGTCTAACGCCTCTGTGACTGCTTGGTCCTCCTTGTTAGACATATTGACCATTGTTTAGATTCCTGACCGGAGGATACGCTTCAATTCGCAACCGTGTGTGGTCGAAGGAATTAACAACTGGTGAATAGACTTGGGGGATTTCCAAATAGAAAAGGATTGTAGGCTCTTTACAGTGTAATGAGAGTGTCAAAACAGAATCCCAAGAGTTACGAATTCTTTCTTACGGGAGGTTCCCAAGAGTTACGGAACTTTCCCAAGGTTCCCAAGAGTTACGGAATCTTTCCTGTGGTTGACGTCCACGGTTAACGTGTTCGTCGGGATCACCAAAATGTTTGTGTAAGGAGGCTTAGATGCCTGGCAGATAGCGCATAAACTATTGCCTCTTGTTGTCCCAACAAGCACTTGGAACTAGGTGGACGGTTGGGTTGGGTGAGGGCCTGAAGACACAGCGACAGCCTCCGATGCATGCATGAATAAAAGCTCTTCGTTGAGGTAGAACTCTTACTTACTTTATTAATGAAACTTAACAACATTTATAGGTACAAAAGTGCTTATGTTAACAGAAATATTGTATAAGATATAGTGTGCGGTTACTGTGAATGTGGGTTAGTGTCGGGAACTGAGACCATTGCCCCAGTTCATTTGATACTTTATTTACGATAAATGCAGGTCGCTGCGACTGAAGCGTTATTACATAATGTGTATTGTGTCTGAAATATTATTACTTATGACTAAATACTGCTGCGACTGAACACCACACTTTTTCTTGACTAATACTATCGTATATGCATATTCCGACTTACTACTTGGAATGATTCCTTTGTCTAAACATTCGTCTAACAGTTTTTGCAATGATTCCTTTTCACTATATGACAATCTCCGAGGTTCACAGCTCAATGGTTTTGTACTTGCTAAACTTTTACTAATCTCACACCTGTTCTTGGGTATCTCAGGTCGAGTCACCTGAATATACCCTTTCTCTAGCAGTTTAATTAACTTCATTCAACCTTCATAACTAACTCCATCCCCAATGTTATACGCCCTATCTTCCTTCTCTAGTTCATCCATATTTATTTAAAACATTTCCCTCTCCAAATTTTCCTCCAATACTCGTATCTGTTCTTCTACCCTGTTTGTGTCTAGCTTTGTACCTTGATCGTCTTTTCCTAACTTTGTACCTACATTTTTTCCGCTACACCTGCTCTCAAAACCGTTTTCCCTAACATTGTACCCCTTTTTCCTCTAAACATGTGCCAAAACTATCTTCTCCTACTCTTGTACCTGAAAAATTCCCTCCTAAGCTTGTATCTAAAATATTTTCTCCTAAACTTGTACCTGATACCTAAAGCATTTTCTCCTAAACTTGTACCTAAACCATTTTCTCATAAACTTGTACCTAAACCATTTGCTCCTAAACTTGTACCTAAACCATTTTCTCCTAAAGCTTTACCTAAACTTTGTTCACCTAAGCTTTCTCCACCTAAACCTTTTCCAAAACTTTCTTCACCTAAACATTTTTCTAAACTTTCTTCTTTTAAACCTTTTCCCAAACTTTCTTCATTTAAACCTTTTACTAAACTTTCCTGCTGGTTTGACAAACTATTTCCCGATTTTCTAATTTCCATACAATTATTGGAAAGTCCTTTCCTTTTTGATTTTCTTTCGTAATCAGTTTCAATAAACTCTACCGTAACAATTTCTAACGCTTCTATATCAATTTTTAGACCGCACGCATTCATGAAATCTCTACCCAGCACTATATATGGGCAAATCCATATAAATCACGTGTCGCACGCTATATTTGCTCGATTTTAGATAATGAATATCAATTTTTTGGGTGGTTTTTTAAAGATTTCCCGAAAACTTTTGTTATGTGTTTATAGTAAATTGAGAGTACTTTCGTTGGATATAAGGCTCAATTTTACTGAAGTCACTGTTTTGAAAATAATTAATAAAATTGTGACGTGTCGCACGCTACACGACGCGGAAGTGAGTTTCAAAATTTTCATTTCAAACGCAATTTTTAGCGAATTATGCAATATAAACCCTATGAAAGTTAATATCCTAAAAAAATTAAGAATATTAGAAGACAAAAACCGATCGTTTGGTTTTAATAATGTTTACGGATTTTAAGCAAAAGCCGTAGACCCATTGTGTCGCACGCTACATTTTTTCCATCGGACTTTGGACGCTGTTTTTTATTATTTAAATACATTATGCATTTTATTTTGAATATTTGCATCCTTCTAGAGATGTTAGAAAATAAAAGTCAAAGCATTTGTCGTCCCTTTAGAAGAAATAAGCAAAAGAAAACATGCCCTTTTTTTGGCCGTTTTTCATTAAAATAATGAAAAATTGCGATTGCGAGAATATGCTTTCGAATATTTTGAAATTTGCTTTAGCATATGATAAAGGCTATCTAATTTGATCAATTGGACCATATTTTAATGTAACTATGTTGGTAAAAATCATTTTGAGAAGTTTTTCACTTTTGGCCGAGGTGGACAATTCCTGGGATTTGCCCATATTACAGCCCATAGATTCACCATAGATTCACCACCACGATTAATTTAAACCAATTTTTTATTTAATTTTAAAATACAAAACATAAAAGATTTCAAAAACTTTTCAATAGGCTTTTGTTTATTCCAAAATATTCCTCTTCTTGAGGCATCAATGAACGAATCTAATTGGCATTCTGTAATAATAGGCTGGTTAGGATTTTCAAAACAAAATATTTTAAATAATCTTACATAATTATTTTCCTCTTTCTTCTTATTCTGGGGGCATGCCGCTATTTGGTCATTAGCACCGCAGGCATAACATGAACCTTGTCCTCTCTTTGGCTTGGTGCACTCTCTCTTCGAAGCAGCGTTTCCTTGCTCGCTACTGCCGACTTTGCTGAGATCTTTACTAAGATGGCTTAGCCGTTGCTGACGCCCTTACCGGTAGTTTTATGTCCACAAACGTTCGCAACATCCTCGGTGGACTATCGAAACATTGCAGATTCGCCAGCTTCCGAAGACTTGTCATCGGGATGCCCTCCACTAAGCCAACCACCAACTCATCATCCCCCATTGTCACCTCTCAAGCCAATCTGCATTTTTCTTCGAAATATATGGCGAAATTCTCATCCGGTGACCAAATGCGCGCTTCAAACTTGTGTCTTAATGTTGCCTTGGACTCGATTCCTCCAAAAGCTAGCTTCAGCTCTTCGATCAGCTCACCTATGGCCTTCTTAAAGCGTCCCGTCTCCGAATGCAGCCACTGCAGGGAATCTCCCTTGAGTTTGCTGATTAGCAAAACTTGCTGCTGCGGCCTGTGCAGAGCCGATATATTGCTCCATTGGTCGATCCACGAGCGTAACATTGTCTTTCTGCCGAAGTCCATCATCATATCTCTGGCCAGGCGTTGCCAAATTCTCCGCCGAAATGCTGATGCCACCTCTGTTCTCACTTCCGCCACAGCCACTGTTGTCACCTGCGCCTTTACTTATGCCATCACTGTCGTTGAGTGCGCCTCCACTCCTGCTACCTCTGCCTTCGTTTCGGCCATGACTGTTGCCACCTCTGTCACAACTGCTGCTGCCTCTGCTTCCGCCTCGGCCACGACTGTGGCTGCCTCTGCCTCTGCCGCTATTGTTACCGCGTCTGCCTTCGCCGCTGTCGCTCCCGTTGTTGCCTCTGCCAATCCTATTGTCCCCTCTGTTACTCTTGTCGCTACCTCTGCCTTCCCTTTCGTCGTTTCTGGCTTTGCCTGTGCCGCTATTTTCGTTGTCTCTGCTTCCACCGCTGCCGTCGCTTTAGAAGTTTCTTCCCCGTTGCTGTTCTGACTTCTTGGAACCGTTATTGCTGCCAGCTTTTTCACGTTCAATGTCGTCATTCGCGGAATTGATCTTCGCGCCGATCTGGCGATTCAAACTCTCCAGCGTATTCCGTGCCTTCGCAATTTCATCCCGTAGTGTTTCCAGAGTTTCTTTTCCTTCATCCAGATCCCTGTCACTGTCCTCGTTCAGCTCGTCCGATTCTGCCACATCTTGCGGCACGCCGGCGCGCAACCTCGCACATTGGCTGGAACTCCCGCCAGTCTCGCGAACAGCTCCACTTTCGTGCCCTTCGTGGACAACACCAACTGCTCCAGCCACTTCTTCAATTGCACCACCGTTGTTTCGGTTATATTTATGTGAATTTCGTTTGGATCACTTTTCACTTGTGTAGGCAAAAGAGAATTCGTATCCCACTTCTGAGATTGTGACCGTATTGATTAGTTTGTATTATTCTGTTTGTTTAATTGTTCACTTTATTTTAGATTCCTTCTTTTTGTTCGCCTTTTTCACAATATTCTTTGTTACGACTTGCTTCTTTAACAGCTTTTTCGAGAGTGCTGCTCACAGGCAGCTTCTAAATCAACCTTTTCGATCTTACTCTCTCAGTCTCTTGCTCTCTTGAGAGCGTAATCCTAAAGAGGCCAGATCCTCTCAATCCTAATAGGCCTGCTACAATAAATATGTACATGTAAGGAGTAATTATAAGTCGATACAGATCTGGGGGGATTATTGGATCACCCTAGTGTTTAGTTGCAAAATCAGCATAAACATCTTTAGGGGCCGTGCCCGGTTCTTTCATAACTAAAACATAATTGGCACCCAACTCCAATATCGAATTCACGACTCAAAAATATGCAAGTGGGCTGATCAAAAATTATACAGTCGAACTTCAAACAGGGAAAAAATAAATAAGAATCCCTACAAATTACTTACAGAAATTCAAAATATACAGTTTTAACAAAGCTATTGTAAAGGTGACTTACAAATAAAATAAATTAATATAGGCCATCCCTAAATAAAATTTTCTGTCGGACCCCGAGCACCCAGTTATTAGTATGAAAATTATTATATACAAAATTAATTACGTCGAATTAAAACATTCGGCCCCACTTGTGTTTAGTGTCAACGAATTAGTGGCTTCATGAGTTTTCAAGGCCCATATAGGGAACCTAAGCGTGACAATGACAGTGAAGAAGAATTAATCCGGGATACGAGTAGATATCAACCAGCACAGGAACCACTAGAAAATAGCACAGTAACCATGAACGCGACACAAATAGATACGTCAATTGTGACCGCACTAGCTAACCAAGAACTGAGGCTCAAAGCCGAGTTCAAGGCTCAAATCAATGCCGTTAATCAAAAGCTTGAGAGCTTGCGTATAGAAGCGCCAGAGGTAGAATCTTACCAGATGGTAAAGGTAACAGAGGGAGCACGACAGTGCGATATACCATTACATATAGTGAAGTCAATTCCAGATTTTACTGGCATACAAGATGAGTACGTGGCATGGAGGCAATCCGCCACCGATGCCTATGAATTATTTGAGTCTTATGAGGGCAGTTCCGCACATTACCTGGCCGTTACTATTATTAGAAACAAAATTAAGGGACCAGCGCGCGCGCTGCTAGTTTCCTATAATACAGTGCTTAACTTTAAAGCCATACTAGCTAGATTAGACTGCTCCTACGCAGATAAAACATCGTTACGCCTATTAAGGCAGGGACTTGAGTCGGTCCGTCACGGCGACCAAACACTTATGCAGTACTACGATGAGGTCGAACGAAGATTGACTCTCGTTACAAACAAAATTGTCATGACACATGACGACGAAAGGGCCTCACTACTCAATACAGAAGTTAAGGAGGACGCCTTACACGTATTCATTTCCGGTTTAAAAAAATCACTTAGGGCTGTTGTGTTTCCAGCACAGCCAAAAGACCTGCCAGCAGCACTGGCATTAGCTAGGGAGGCAGAGGCCAGTATCGAACGAAGTATGTTTGCGGCCACATATGCCAAAGTAGCTGAACAAAGGAATCAGAATACCGATTTTCACAAGGGTCAACACCGAGCGCCCGAGAAACAAGGAAAAAATTCTGGTGCTGACCGCGGATCAGAAAAAAATCCCAATTTTTTTTAAAAACCAAACAAGTATCATAACAACGATCCATGGCGTAAACAGGACAACTGGGTAGATCAGGATAAAAAAAATCAGTCCCCGGAACCTATGGACATTGATCCATCATCTTCTAAATTCCGACAGCCTACGAGTTTTAAACAGGGAAACAATACTCAATATCAAAACATGCAGGGAGCAAAAAGACCAAACTCTTCGGAGAGAATGACTGGCCAAAGGCGCCAGCGGGTTAACAACATTGAGCAATCTGAAAACGCGGAAGACACTCACGATTATGAAAACGCGGCCACAGCCGCGCAAAATGCAATTGATGATGACAATGACTCATTTGACGGTACCGACCTCGTCAATTTTTTAGGGGAAGGTCTCGCTTGCCCTTCATTGAGCGAGGGCTGGCGGGGAGAACTATAAAAATTCTTATAGATACTGGAGCGGCAAAGAGTTATGTAAAGCCCCTAAAGGAGCTGAAGAACATAATGCCTGTCGACTCCCCATTCACTGTGAGTTCCATTCATGGCTCCAGTAATATAAAAGAAAAATGCCTTATACACATATTCGGTTTAAAAGCTCAATTTTTTTTATTTGATACCATCAACACCTTTGATGCCATAATAGGTTTCGACTTGCTAACGCGGGCCGGAGCGGCATTAGATTTACATAACAGCGTAATCAGGTATGGAAACAGACCTGAACAACTCAAATACCACGAATGCGATAACGTGAACTTCACAAATATCGATGACTTAATAGTCCCATATTCAGTGAAAGCTGCATTTAAAAAAAAAGGATCCTTAAGAGGAAACAAGTGTTTTCGCACTCTAACGAGGCGCTACCTTTTAACACCTCGATCATTGCCACAATTCGCACGGAGACTAACGAACCCGTATATTCCAAGCTATATCCCTACCCCATGGGAGCAGCAGATTTCGTTAACACAGAAATCAAACAGCTGTTAAAGGATGGCATTATCCGGCCTTCTAGGTTGCCATTTAACAGCCCAACATGGGTTGTTGACAAAAAGGAACTTGATGCAGATGGCAACAAGAAAAAACGGCTGGTGATCGATTTCAGGAAACTGAATGAACGAACCATTGCCGACCGTTACCCTATGCCAAGTATTCCTATGATTCTAGCTAACCTAGGAAAGGCAAAATTTGTTACTACCCTAGACTTGAAATCGGGGTACCTCCAGATTTATCTGGCTGAAAAAGACCGCGAAAAAACTGCTTTCTCCATAAACGGAGGAAAGTATGAATTTTGCCGTCTACCCTTTGGACTGAAAAATGCGGGAAGCATCTTCCAAAGGGCGATCGATGACGTACTACGTGAGCGGATCAGGAAAATTTGTTACGTCTATGTAGACGATGTGATAATTTTCTCCGAAAACGCTGCCGACCACGTTATACACATTGACACAGTCCTTAAATGCCTGTGCGAAGCCAACATGAGAGTGGCACCAGAGAAAACCAAATTCTTCAAAGAAAGTGTTGAATTTTTGGGTTTCATTGTTACATCAAATGGAGCCAAAACGGACCCGGAAAAGGTAAAAACCATTCAGGAGTACACCGAACCAAGAAATTTGTTCAGCCTCAGGTCTTTTCTAGGGTTGGCCAGTTACTACAGAAGTTTTGTTAAGGACTTCGCTACCATAGCTAGACCACTTAGCTCCATACTTAAGCGAGAGAACGGCACGGTTAATAAACACATGTCGAAAAAAGTGGCTATCGAATTTGATGAGTCCCAGCGCAAAGCGTTCGAGCGCTTGCGAGACATTTTGTCATCAGAAGACGTGATACTAACGTATCCAGATTTTAAACTTCCTTTCGATTTGACCACCGATGCCTCAGCAAGCGGTATCGGTGCGGTACTGTCCCAAAAAGGCAGGCCAATCACAATGATATCTCGCACGTTGAAAGACTGTGAACTCAATTACGCAACCAACGAAAGAGAATTATTGGCAATCGTTAGGGTATAGGAAAATTACAAAACTACCTATACGGCACAAAAAAGATCAGGATTTTTACGGACCATCAACCTCTTACTTTCGCTGTATCCGAGAGAAATACTAATGCCAAAATTAAACGATGGAAAGCATTCATCGAAGAGCATAACGCCAAGCTATTCTACAAACCCGGAAAAGAAAATTTTGTGGCCGATGCTTTGTCACGACAAAACATAAACGCTATACAAAACGAACCCCAATCTGATGTAGCCACTATTCACAGTGAACTTTCTTTAACATACACGGTCGAATCTACCGATAAGCCCCTGAACTGCTACAGGAATCAAATAATCCTGGAGGAAGCAGAGCAGCCTTTACGGCGACACTTCATAATTTTCGGGACCAAAAACCGACACATTATCCAGTTCAATAACAGGGACTCGCTGTTCGGATTGGTCAAAGAGGTAGTAAACGTAGACGTTGTTAACGCCATTCACTGCGACCCCTCCACACTAGCATGCATCCAACATTCCTTGGTGACCGAATTCCCAGCAACCAAGTTTCGGCATTGCAAAAAGTTCGTGAATGACATCACGGATGCAAATGAACAAAAAGAAATAATTATCTGTGAACACAAGCGCGCTTACAGGGCAGCCCAGGAAAATGTTAAACAAGTCCTTCAGGATTACTACTTTCCAAATATGTCCAAACTCGCCAACGAAGCGGTTGTAAACAGCAAGACATACACCAAGGGAAAGTACAACAGACACCCCAAGAAGCAGGCACGCCGGCGCGCAACCTCGCACATTGGCTGGAACTCCCGCCAGTCTCGCGAACAGCTCCACTTTCGTGCCCTTCGTGGACAACACCAACTGCTCCAGCCACTTCCTCAATTGCACCACCGTTGTTTCGGTTATATTTATGTGCATTTCGTTTGGATCACTTTTCACTTGTGTAGGCAAAAGAAAATTCGTATCCCACTTCTGAGATTGTGACCGTATTGATTAGTTTGTATTATTCTGTTTGTTTAATTGTTCACTTTATTTTAGATTCCTTCTTTTTGTTCGCCTTTTTCACAATATGCTTTGTTATGACTTGCTTCTTTAACAGCTTTTTCGAGAGTGCTGCTCACAGGCAGCTTCTAAATCAACCTTTTCGATCTTACTCTCTCAGTCTCTTGCTCTCTTGAGAGCGTAATCCTAAAGAGGCCAGATCCTCTCAATCCTAATAGGCCTGCTACAATAAATATGTACATGTAAGGAGTAATTATAAGTCGATACAGATCTGGGGGGATTATTGGATCACCCTAGTGTTTAGTTGCAAAATCAGCATAAACATCTTTAGGGGCCGTGCCCGGTTCTTTCATAACTAAAACATAATTGGCACCCAACTCCAATATCGAATTCACGACTCAAAAATATGCAAGTGGGCTGATCAAAAATTATACCGTCGAACTTCAAACAGGGAAAAAATAAATAAGAATCCCCACAAATTACTTACAGAAATTCAAAATATACAGTTTTAACAAAGCTATTGTAAAGGTGACTTACAAATAAAATAAATTAATATAGGCCATCACTAAATAAAATTTTCTGTCGGACCCCGAGTACCCGGTTATTAGTATGAAAATTATTATATACAAAATTAATTACGTCGAATTAAAACATTCGGCCCCACTTGTGTTTAGTGTCAACGAATTAGTGGCTTCATGAGTTTTCAAGGCCCATATAGGGAACCTAAGCGTGACAATGACAGTGAAGAAGAATTAATCCGGGATACGAGTAGATATCAACCAGCACAGGAACCACTAGAAAATAGCACAGTAACCATGAACGCGACACAAATAGATACGTCAATTGTGACCGGACTAGCTAACCAAGAACTGAGGCTCAAAGCCGAGTTCAAGGCTCAAATCAATGCCGTTAATCAAAAGCTTGAGAGCTTGCGTATAGAAGCGCCAGAGGTAGAATCTTACCAGAGGGTAAAGGTAACAGATACCATTACATATAGTGAAGTCAATTCCAGATTTTACTGGCATACAAGATGAGTACGTGGCATGGAGGCAATCCGCCACCGATGCCTATGAATTATTTGAGTCTTTTGAGGGCAGTTCCGCACATTACCTGGCCGTTACTATTATTAGAAACAAAATTAAGGGACCAGCGCGCGCGCTGCTAGTTTCCTATAATACAGTGCTTAACTTTAAAGCCATACTAGCTAGATTAGACTGCTCCTACGCAGATAAAACATCGTTACGCCTATTAAGGCAGGGACTTGAGTCGGTCCGTCACGGCGACCAAACACTTATGCAGTACTACGATGAGGTCGAACGAAGATTGACTCTCGTTACAAACAAAATTGTTATGACACATGACGACGAAAGGGCCTCACTACTCAATACAGAAGTTAGGGAGGACGCCTTACACGTATTCATTTCCGGTTTAAAAAAATCACTTAGGGCTGTTGTGTTTCCAGCACAGCCAAAAGACCTGCCAGCAGCACTGGTATTAGCTAGGGAGGCAGAGGCCAGTATCGAACGAAGTATGTTTGCGGCCACATATGCCAAAGTAGCTGAACAAAGGAATCAGAATACCGATTTTCACAAGGGTCAACACCGAGCGCCCGAGAAACAAGGAAAAAATTCTGGTGCTGACCGCGGATCAGAAAAAAATCCCAATTTTTTTAAAAAACCAAACAAGTATCATAACAACGATCCATGGCGTAAACAGGACAACTGGGTAGATCAGGATAAACAAAATCAGTCCCCGGAACCTATGGACATTGATCCATCATCTTCTAAATTCCGACAGCCTACGAGTTTTAAACAGGGAAACAATACTCAATATCAAAACATGCAGGGAGCAAAAAGACCAAACTCTTCGGAGAGAATGACTGGCCAAAGGCGCCAGCGGGTTAACAACATTGAGCAATCTGAAAACGCGGAAGACACTCACGATTATGAAAACGCGGCCACAGCCGCGCAAAATGCAATTGATGATGACAATGACTCATTTGACGGTACCGACCTCGTCAATTTTTTAGGGGAAGGTCTCGCTTGCCCTTCATTGAGCGAGGGCTGGCGGGGAGAACTATAAAAATTCTTATAGATACTGGAGCGGCAAAGAGTTATGTAAAGCCCCTAAAGGAGCTGAAGAACATAATGCCTGTCGACTCCCCATTCACTGTGAGTTCCATTCATGGCTCCAGTAATATAAAAGAAAAATGCCTTATACACATATTCGGTTTAAAAGCTCAATTTTTTTTATTTGATACCATCAACACCTTTGATGCCATAATAGGTTTCGACTTGCTAACGCGGGCCGGAGCGGCATTAGATTTACATAACAGCGTAATCAGGTATGGAAACAGATCTGAACAACTCAAATACCACGAATGCGATAACGTGAACTTCACAAATATCGATGACTTAATAGTCCCATATTCAGTGAAAGCTGCATTTAAAAAAAAAGGATCCTTAAGAGGAAACAAGTGTTTTCGCACTCTAACGAGGCGCTACCTTTTAACACCTCGATCATTGCCACAATTCGCACGGAGACTAACGAACCCGTATATTCCAAGCTATATCCCTACCCCATGGGAGCAGCAGATTTCGTTAACACAGAAATCAAACAGCTGTTAAAGGATGGCATTATCCGGCCTTCTAGGTTGCCATTTAACAGCCCAACATGGGTTGTTGACAAAAAGGAACTTGATGCAGATGGCAACAAGAAAAAACGGCTGGTGATCGATTTCAGGAAACTGAATGAACGAACCATTGCCGACCGTTACCCTATGCCAAGTATTCCTATGATTCTAGCTAACCTAGGAAAGGCAAAATTTGTTACTACCCTAGACTTGAAATCGGGGTACCTCCAGATTTATCTGGCTGAAAAAGACCGCGAAAAAACTGCTTTCTCCATAAACGGAGGAAAGTATGAATTTTGCCGTCTACCCTTTGGACTGAAAAATGCGGGAAGCATCTTCCAAAGGGCGATCGATGACGTACTACGTGAGCGGATCAGGAAAATTTGTTACGTCTATGTAGACGATGTGATAATTTTCTCCGAAAACGCTGCCGACCACGTTATACACATTGACACAGTCCTTAAATGCCTGTGCGAAGCCAACATGAGAGTGGCACCAGAGAAAACCAAATTCTTCAAAGAAAGTGTTGAATTTTTGGGTTTCATTGTTACATCAAACGGAGCCAAAACGGACCCGGAAAAGGTAAAAACCATTCAGGAGTACACCGAACCAAGAAATTTGTTCAGCCTCAGGTCTTTTCTAGGGTTGGCCAGTTACTACAGAAGTTTTGTTAAGGACTTCGCTACCATAGCTAGACCACTTAGCTCCATACTTAAGCGAGAGAACGGCACGGTTAATAAACACATGTCGAAAAAAGTGGCTATCGAATTTGATGAGTCCCAGCGCAAAGCGTTCGAGCGCTTGCGAGACATTTTGTCATCAAAAGACGTGATACTAACGTATCCAGATTTTAAACTTCCTTTCGATTTGACCACCGATGCCTCAGCAAGCGGTATCGGTGCGGTACTGTCCCAAAAAGGCAGGCCAATCACAATGATATCTCGCACGTTGAAAGACTGTGAACTCAATTACGCAACCAACGAAAGAGAATTATTGGCAATCGTTAGGGTATAGGAAAATTACAAAACTACCTACGGCACAAAAAAGATCAGGATTTTTACGGACCATCAACCTCTTACTTTCGCTGTATCCGAGCGAAATACTAATGCCAAAATTAAACGATGGAAAGCATTCATCGAAGAGCATAACGCCAAGCTATTCTACAAACCCGGAAAAGAAAATTTTGTGGCCGATGCTTTGTCACGACAAAACATAAACGCTATACAAAACGAACCCCAATCTGATGTAGCCACTATTCACAGTGAACTTTCTTTAACATACACGGTCGAATCTACCGATAAGCCCCTGAAATGCTACAGGAATCAAATAATCCTGGAGGAAGCAGAGCAGCCTTTACGGCGACACTTCATAATTTTCGGGACCAAAAACCGACACATTATCCAGTTCAATAACAGGGACTCGCTGTTCGGATTGGTCAAAGAGGTAGTAAACGTAGACGTTGTTAACGCCATTCACTGCGACCCCTCCACACTAGCATGCATCCAACATTCCTTGGTGACCGAATTCCCAGCAACCAAGTTTCGGCATTGCAAAAAGTTCGTGAATGACATCACGGATGCAAATGAACAAAAAGAAATAATTATCTGTGAACACAAGCGCGCTTACAGGGCAGCCCAGGAAAATGTTAAACAAGTCCTTCAGGATTACTACTTTCCAAATATGTCCAAACTCGCCAACGAAGCGGTTGTAAACAGCAAGACATACACCAAGGGAAAGTACAACAGACACCCCAAGAAGCAGGCACGCCGGCGCGCAACCTCGCACATTGGCTGGAACTCCCGCCAGTCTCGCGAACAGCTCCACTTTCGTGCCCTTCGTGGACAACACCAACTGCTCCAGCCACTTCTTCAATTGCACCACCGTTGTTTCGGTTATATTTATGTGCATTTCGTTTGGATCACTTTTCACTTGTGTAGGCAAAAGAAAATTCGTATCCCACTTCTGAGATTGTGACCGTATTGATTAGTTTGTATTATTCTGTTTGTTTAATTGTTCACTTTATTTTAGATTCCTTCTTTTTGTTCGCCTTTTTCACAATATGCTTTGTTATGACTTGCTTCTTTAACAGCTTTTTCGAGAGTGCTGCTCACAGGCAGCTTCTAAATAAAACCTTTTCGATCTTACTCTCTCAGTCTCTTGCTCTCTTGAGAGCGTAATCCTAAAGAGGCCAGATCCTCTCAATCCTAATAGGCCTGCTACAATAAATATGTACATGTAAGGAGTAATTATAAGTCGATACAGATCTGGGGGGATTATTGGATCACCCTAGTGTTTAGTTGCAAAATCAGCATAAACATCTTTAGGGGCCGTGCCCGGTTCTTTCATAACTAAAACATAATTGGCACCCAACTCCAATATCGAATTCACGACTCAAAAATATGCAAGTGGGCTGATCAAAAATTATACCGTCGAACTTCAAACAGGGAAAAAATAAATAAGAATCCCCACAAATTACTTACAGAAATTCAAAATATACAGTTTTAACAAAGCTATTGTAAAGGTGACTTACAAATAAAATAAATTAATATAGGCCATCACTAAATAAAATTTTCTGTCGGACCCCGAGCACCCGGTTATTAGTATGAAAATTATTATATACAAAATTAATTACGTCGAATTAAAACATTCGGCCCCACTTGTGTTTAGTGTCAACGAATTAGTGGCTTCATGAGTTTTCAAGGCCCATATAGGGAACCTAAGCGTGACAATGACAGTGAAGAAGAATTAATCCGGGATACGAGTAGATATCAACCAGCACAGGAACCACTAGAAAATAGCACAGTAACCATGAATGCGACACAAATAGATACGTCAATTGTGACCGGACTAGCTAACCAAGAACTGAGGCTCAAAGCCGAGTTCAAAGCTCAAATCAATGCCGTTAATCAAAAGCTTGAGAGCTTGCGTATAGAAGCGCCAGAGGTAGAATCTTACCAGAGGGTAAAGGTAACAGATACCATTACATATAGTGAAGTCAATTCCAGATTTTACTGGCATACAAGATGAGTACGTGGCATGGAGGCAATCCGCCACCGATGCCTATGAATTATTTGAGTCTTATGAGGGCAGTTCCGCACATTACCTGGCCGTTACTATTATTAGAAACAAAATTAAGGGACCAGCGCGCGCGCTGCTAGTTTCCTATAATACAGTGCTTAACTTTAAAGCCATACTAGCTAGATTAGACTGCTCCTACGCAGATAAAACATCGTTACGCCTATTAAGGCAGGGACTTGAGTCGGTCCGTCACGGCGACCAAACACTTATGCAGTACTACGATGAGGTCGAACGAAGATTGACTCTCGTTACAAACAAAATTGTTATGACACATGACGACGAAAGGGCCTCACTACTCAATACAGAAGTTAGGGAGGACGCCTTACACGTATTCATTTCCGGTTTAAAAAAATCACTTAGGGCTGTTGTGTTTCCAGCACAGCCAAAAGACCTGCCAGCAGCACTGGTATTAGCTAGGGAGGCAGAGGCCAGTATCGAACGAAGTATGTTTGCGGCCACATATGCCAAAGTAGCTGAACAAAGGAATCAGAATACCGATTTTCACAAGGGTCAACACCGAGCGCCCGAGAAACAAGGAACAAATTCTGGTGCTGACCGCGGATCAGAAAAAAATCCCAATTTTTTTAAAAAACCAAACAAGTATCATAACAACGATCCATGGCGTAAACAGGACAACTGGGTAGATCAGGATAAACAAAATCAGTCCCCGGAACCTATGGACATTGATCCATCATCTTCTAAATTCCGACAGCCTACGAGTTTTAAACAGGGAAACAATACTCAATATCAAAACATGCAGGGAGCAAAAAGACCAAACTCTTCGGAGAGAATGACTGGCCAAAGGCGCCAGCGGGTTAACAACATTGAGCAATCTGCAAACGCAGAAGACACTCACGATTATGAAAATGCGGCCACAGCCGCGCAAAATGCAATTGATGATGACAATGACTCATTTGACGGTACCGACCTCGTCAATTTTTTAGAGGAAGGTCTCGCTTGCCCTTCATTGAGCGAGGGCTGGCGGGGAGAACTATAAAAATTCTTATAGATACTGGAGCGGCAAAGAGTTATGTAAAGCCCCTAAAGGAGCTGAAGAACATAATGCCTGTCGACTCCCCATTCACTGTGAGTTCCATTCATGGCTCCAGTAATATAAAAGAAAAATGCCTTATGCACATATTCGGTTTAAAAGCTCAATTTTTTTTATTTGATACCATCAACACCTTTGATGCCATAATAGGTTTCGACTTGCTAACGCGGGCCGGAGCGGCATTAGATTTACATAACAGCGTAATCAGGTATGGAAACAGATCTGAACAACTCAAATACCACGAATGCGATAACGTGAACTTCACAAATATCGATGACTTAATAGTCCCAAATTCAGTGAAAGCTGCATTTAAAAAAAAGGATCCTTAAGAGGAAACAAGTGTTTTCGCACTCTAACGAGGCGCTACCTTTTAACACCTCGATCATTGCCACAATTCGCACGGAGACTAACGAACCCGTATATTCCAAGCTATATCCCTACCCCATGGGAGCAGCAGATTTCGTTAACACAGAAATCAAACAGCTGTTAAAGGATGTTAAAGGAACCCAACATGGGTTGTTGACAAAAAGGAACTTGATGCAGATGGCAACAAGAAAAAACGGCTGGTGATCGATTTCAGGAAACTGAATGAACGAACCATTGCCGACCGTTACCCTATGCCAAGTATTCCTATGATTCTAGCGAACCTAGGAAAGGCAAAATTTGTTACTACCCTAGACTTGAAATCGGGGTACCTCCAGATTTATCTGGCTGAAAAAGACCGCGAAAAAACTGCTTTCTCCATAAACGGAGGAAAGTATGAATTTTGCCGTCTACCCTTTGGACTGAAAAATGCGGGAAGCATCTTCCAAAGGGCGATCGATGACGTACTACGTGAGCGGATCAGGAAAATTTGTTACGTCTATGTAGACGATGTGATAATTTTCTCCGAAAACGCTGCCGACCACGTTATACACATTGACACAGTCCTTAAATGCCTGTGCGAAGCCAACATGAGAGTGGCACCAGAGAAAACCAAATTCTTCAAAGAAAGTGTTGAATTTTTGGGTTTCATTGTTACATCAAACGGAGCCAAAACGGACCCGGAAAAGGTAAAAACCATTCAGGAGTACACCGAACCAAGAAATTTGTTCAGCCTCAGGTCTTTTCTAGGGTTGGCCAGTTACTACAGAAGTTTTGTTAAGGACTTCGCTACCATAGCTAGACCACTTAGCTCCATACTTAAGCGAGAGAACGGCACGGTTAATATACACATGTCGAAAAAAGTGGCTATCGAATTTGATGAGTCCCAGCGCATAGCGTTCGAGCGCTTGCGAGACATTTTGTCATCAGAAGACGTGATACTAACGTATCCAGATTTTAAACTTCCTTTCGATTTGACCACCGATGCCTCAGCAAGCGGTATCGGTGCGGTACTGTCCCAAAAAGGCAGGCCAATCACAATGATATCTCGCACGTTGAAAGACTCTGAACTCAATTACGCAACCAACGAAAGAGAATTATTGGCAATCGTTTGGGCTATAAGAAAATTACAAAACTACCTATACGGCACAAAAGAGATCAGGATTTTTACGGACCATCAACCTCTTACTTTCGCTGTATCCGAGAGAAATACTAATGCCAAAATTAAACGATGGAAAGCATTCATCGAAGAGCATAACGCCAAGCTATTCTACAAACCCGGAAAAGAAAATTTTGTGGCCGATGCTTTGTCACGACAAAACATAAACGCTATACAAAACGAACCCCAATCTGATGTAGCCACTATTCACAGTGAACTTTCTTTAACATACACGGTCGAATCTACCGATAAGCCCCTGAACTGCTACAGGAATCAAATAATCCTGGAGGAAGCAGAGCAGCCTTTACGGCGACACTTCATAATTTTCGGGACCAAAAACCGACACATTATCCAGTTCAATAACAGGGACTCGCTGTTCGGATTGGTCAAAGAGGTAGTAAACGTAGACGTTGTTAACGCCATTCACTGCGACCCCTCCACACTAGCATGCATCCAACATTCCTTGGTGACCGAATTCCCAGCAACCAAGTTTCGGCATTGCAAAAAGTTCGTGAATGACATCACGGATGCAAATGAACAAAAAGAAATAATTATCTGTGAACACAAGCGCGCTTACAGGGCAGCCCAGGAAAATGTTAAACAAGTCCTTCAGGATTACTACTTTCCAAATATGTCCAAACTCGCCAACGAAGCGGTTGTAAACAGCAAGACATACACCAAGGGAAAGTACAACAGACACCCCAAGAAGCAGGAGTTGGGTATCACACCAACCCCCTCATATGCTGGCGAAATGCTGCATATTGACATATACTCTACGGATAAGAAATTCTTTTTAACCTGCATAGATAAATTTTCAAAGTTCGCTGTAGTACAGCCATTACCTTCTAGGGCCATAGTCGATGTCCGCAGCCCCATACTACAACTAATAAATTTTTTTCCCAAACATTAAAACAGTATATTGTGATAATGAGGCGTCTTTTAACTCTGAGACTATAACCTCATTATTGAAAAATTAATACGACATTGACATTGTTAATGCACCCCCTCTACACAGCAGCTCAAACGGACAAGTGGAGCGATTCCACAGTACCCTAACTGAGATAGCTAGGTGCATGAAAATCGACCAAAAGGTTGACGATACCGTTGAGCTTATTATGAGAGCCACGGTAGAATATAACAAGACCATACATTCAGTGACAAGATTGCCACCTAAGCAGGCCTTGCACTCAGCTAATGCCGAACAGAAATTGGCAATAATAAATAACATTGAAAAGGCACAACAGGCCAATCTAGAAAGGTGCAACCCTACTAGAAAAAACAGAATTTTTGAGGTAGGAGAACTGGTATACCTCAAAAATAACAAAGGGTTAGGAAATAAACTAACCGCACTGTACACAAAAGAGCGTGTACAAGCAGACATGGGAACGTCTGTCCATATTAGAGGGAGGGTGGTCCACAAGGACAACCTTAGATAAAAATACCCATCATCTTTTTTACCTTTTTTACTTTACACTACACCTTAGCATACTTACTCCATCTTATACACAGTAGATTTAACCTTTCGCCTTCTTACAGGATCGCGGGAATTTTATTGATAACGTTAACTTTAGTTAACGCTAGGGTTACGGATTATTCGCATGCTCAGTATATCCCAATTACGGTCGGAACTGCGTTGGTATGGGAACAGAGAAACGTGCTTCGACATTCAAGTAATTTGTCCGAATTTTTAATTATAGTAGAAGAAACTACTAGGTTGTCCGATTTATTCCCGCAGTCTCATATGAAGAAATTGTTAGACGTTGATACCGAACATGTTAGAAGTTTATTGTCTGTCTTAAAAATACACCATAGGATGGCCAGGAGCCTAGACTTCCTAGGCACCGCACTCAAAGTAATTGCGGGCACTCCTGATGCGGCCGACTTCGATATGCTAAAAGTGTCCGAGGCACGTCTAATTGAGTCAAATAACCGGCAAGCTATAATAAATACGCAGACGCAGAATAAAATTAATAAATTAACAGAGGCCGTTAATAAAATTATCAAGGCAAAACAAAATAATATAGATGACACTTCTCACCTGTACGAGGTACTTTTGGCCAGAAATAGAATACTAATTACCGAGATTCAAAACGTAATGCTTACAGCAATTTTTAATCAAAATGATTTGAAGTCTGTATTTATTGATCACCCCACAGAAGTCCCCATCATTAGCCTACTAGAGGCGTCCAACATTAGAGTCCTTCAGTCCGATAGTATAATCCATGTGCTAATCGCATACCCCAAGATTAAAACTATTTGTAAGAAAGTCACGATCTTCCCTGTATCACACCAACATACCATCCTGCAATTGAAGGAAAACACAGTAGCCGAATGCGATAGCGACGTCTTAGCAGTCACCGATTGCGTAACAACAACCTACGCGGCGTTCTGCAAGCTGGCGACCCATGATACTTGTGCTCGAGGCCTACACGCGGGGAGTACCGCACTACGCGAGACGCAAGCCAGCCACCTAAGCCCCATCACGTTAATAGACGACGGAGTAATAATTACCAACGAGTGCCCAGCTAAGGTCAGCACCGACGACGGTCCTGAAATACCCACCAACGGCACACATCTCATTACGTTCGAGCGAGTGGCTTTCATCAATGGCACCAAATACTTAAACCAACGTGAAGCCATAAGGAAAACTCCGGGCGTGGCGGCATCCCCGCTACTCAACATCATCGGCCACGATCCCACACTAAGCATGCCACTTCTCCATAGAATTAACAACCAAAACTTGGAGGTTATCCAAGGACTTAAGGAAGAAGTGAAATCGGCTGGAACTATCGACACCTGGTTTGCGGTCGGCTTGGGAGCCAGTCTTCTCATCAGCTGCTCCTGCCTACTTATCATGATGCTGAGGAGGAGGCGAGACGCACGGGAGATCCAACAAGTCGTTGACAAATTCCAGGGGAGACATATTCCTAAGGGGAGAGTTGTTAACACTGTTAAGAAGTAATTATAAGTCGATACAGATCTGGGGGGATTATTGGATCACCCTAGTGTTTAGTTGCAAAATCAGCATAAACATCTTTAGGGGCCGTGCCCGGTTCTTATTGGTGCATTGTATGGTGAGTTATGTTGGTTTTGCTAGTGTCAGCACTTTGCTGCACGAGCGGTCGGCTTGCCGGCCGCGCATAGCTTAGGTACAGTTTTTAGTTTTTACTTGGACATTCAATAAAGAGCATTGGCTTTCAATTTAAAACTCCGGCATTAGCCGTCATCAATTACTTTATTAATTGAAATTGGTTATCGAGCCTTAAGGGCCGTTAGCAACGGAGTTAGTTACTCCCAACATAATCTTCATAAGAAGAGAGAAGAGAGCTGGTGGCAATCGCCCGGTTCACCAGCAATACAAGCCAGCCACGGTGGCAATTGCGTCATCACCCCTTCCCCAAACCAACAACGTAGGCATTGGGATCGCGCCACCTCCCCCACACGGACAGCGGCGAGGGACAGCGCGTGGCAGCATAACTGAAACATAATTTACATACATTGTCACATGCGAATAAAAAAAAAAACCATATACCTTCGTTCTTGGTTGCGCCGCCATCAGGGCGAGGACCAATATATATACTGGCCAATTCTTTGAGAATTAAATTTAAAACATATCCTGCAACAACACTTAGAAATTCCCTTCCGCCGCGGACACACCGAATTCTTCGAATAAAATCATCGAGATCCTCCAACCCATCGACCACCGAAGGTACGCAGATCCTGGGCACCAGTGAAATAAAATTAAAATCAAATTAAATTAAACTAAATAGGACGAAATCAAATAAATTAAAGTTGAAATCAAATTAAAAAAAGCTAAATAAATAAAAGAAATAAAATTAATTCTGGGAAAACAAGCCAAATTAAGTTAAATAAAAATTAGTCAAATAAAACAATTAAGAGAAGATAAAAATAAAACCCAAACCAATTAAATTCAGGGAAAATAGAATTATATTAAATAAAACTGAGGAAAAAAAATTTAAATAAAATGTGAACAACAACGGACGGAATCTGTTGAAAAGGGAAGATTATCTAGGATTATCTATCGGAAGAAACTGGAGTTGAAAACCATAATCCTCGAGTTCGGTTTGGATCGCGGAGGCACCGTGGAGGAGCACCGCGCGAGTTACCGCACACATTGTTGCGGACACACCGCCGCCCCCCAAACCCCAGCGACGTAGATGAACGGTCATCAACCCACTGGGTACTTAAACGCTGACTTTGGAACCAAGCGGATGCGGAGCCAATCCGGCAAAGCTACGCGATTCTTATTCCCAACTCTAATCTGCTAACCATGTAGTTTCCCCATTTTATTCCATTCATTCTTTTATATTCTTTCTTTACTTCATAAGTCACTTATGAGTTTAGAACACAAAAAAGTATCATTTTAATTTTGACCAGAAAAGAAGAAGGTTCTCATTATTTTAAACCGGGAAAATTACTAAGGACACCGCAGACACCCATTGGACTGGACAGAGTATCCACATACGTACTGTAATTGGCGCAGCCGGATTCGGACCAGGAGATTAAAAATGCTCCACCTCCTTATCGTATGTAACACAGGTATGTGAACTAATGACGGTGAAACTAAAAGAAAGAATAAAAACAAAAAAAAAAAGGAAAAAGAAAAATAAAATAAATACAACAAAATATACATATATTTTTTCTAAAATGAATAATAAATAAAAAACTACGCCGTAATAAATCAATTAAATTAAATTAAAATAATTTTCGAAATGAACTAATTCATGTGAGTGTACAAGTGCCAGTGGTTACCCAAGTTTTGACCGAATATGTGCGCATTCTTGAAGGAAGTGGTTAACTTAACACTTGTACGCGTAATAAATTTTCAATTACAAAATTCGGGACCGAATATGTGCCCATCAAACGCTGATAATGCACCGGGATCACGTAATCGAGATATTCACCCAAATACAAAAAATAAATATATACATGTATACTGTGCATACTTAAAACCACATTTTTTCTCTCTGTGACCGAATATGTGCACATCAAACGCTGATAAAGCACCGGGATCTCGTAATTGAGATATTCAACCAAATACAATACAAATACAAAAAATAAATATATACATACATATTATGCATACTTAAAACAACAATTTTCTCTCTGTGGCCGAATATGTGCACATCAACCGCTTATAAGGCACCGGGATCACAGACCTCAAAGAGTTGAGAACACTGAAAATATATACAAAATATGCAGAAGAAACTCAACCCTCTCACAAGACACATTGGAAAAAAAACTGCTGACACGACAACTTCAGCTCAAATATAGAAGACAAATTCCAGCTGTACACTAACAAAATTGGATTCAAACAATTACGTCATATTCAATTTTGCCAAATAATATTCTTCTCTTCTTTTTGTCGCCATACGTTCACCAGCCTATAATCATATATATTACCAAATGTAAAACAAATCACTAGTCCCACCTATATATATATTACAGTCAACACTAAGCACGACACAGGGAAGGATATCACCGGAATACACACACAACAATTCATTTTTACAAGATACACCTACATATAAATAGAATATATATTAAATCCTGTACACATCTATTACAATAACCACTATAACATACTGAAGAAACTATATGTTAAAAAAAGTCAGCGCAGCTAGTAAAAGATTAGGTTTGAGAAGCGGAGGTAGTGTGTCAGACATTAGGAAACTCGGAGACGAGGAACAACACGACCAAGTAGAGCAAGAATCTCAATGTTTTAACGACAACATGAATCATTTAGACTCTAGTAACGCTTCAGGCTCCTTCAGCCCCACAGTTAGCAACTCGCTGACTATCGTCAACACAAACTTAAGCCCGATGGATATTTTGGCGTTTGTACAACATTTACCGACTTACGAGGGTCCTTCTGACAACCTAGAAACTTCCATAACTAGTGTCGATGAATTACTAATGCTCATTCAATCAGTAGATCAGACGCCGTACGGGCAAATGATCCTCAGGGCTATCCGGGATAGAGTAAAAGGCAAGCCCTTTGCGGCACACCACTCATCTGGGACGAAATCAAAGCAAACCTTAAACGACTTTATACTAACAAGAAGACAGAGGGCATATTAATTCGCGAAATTCAAACCTTACCAAGCGGACTCTCTATTCACAAACTATTTTTCGCAATAGCAAAGTTGAGAGGCCAACGTGTGTCATTGACTAATGATCCAAACCCCAAGATCCAAAACACCACGGCAAAACATGCCCTATACTCCGACATCTGCCTCAATACATTATATTGTTGGCCTAAACGGCCCACTAAGAACAATAATTAGAAGGCTTACGAAATGGCACAAATAGAACAAAACTTTTACTACCAGAACTCTAACGACCAACAAAATAACAATAGCCGCGAGAATACCAACGATCAGCAATATCGCAACCGTGAAAACTCGGGCGACCGGAACCGCCCGTATCAACATAATCAAAATAATCACGGACGGTAGTAACAACACCAGGAGAAACGACACGCGACAACAGTCCCAGAACCGACAACATAGTCACTCGACCAGAACCCAAAACCCATTCCGAAACAATGCAGGTTCGACCGACAATACCCCTTCTGCCTCTTGCAACATCAACGATGGCGCAAATTTTTTACAAGAAGCCTCGGACAACCAGTCGGCTTCCTAAAAATAATCTTTACTTTATGTTCTCTTATCTTCAAAATTCTTTACAACAAATCCACATACATTTTTAATAGACACCAGGTCCACCTACTCCTTTTTAAAACCAGCATTGCAATGCATTGGTCACAAAACACCACATTCAAAAACTAAACACTCATATTAACATTCATACCGCTCTTAACAAATTCCAAATTCAGGAGTATACAGATTAAATTATCTTCAAACAATTCAATACATCAAGGAAACCAAAATTCTTTCTGTTTGATTTTCATCCGCATTTTAATGGCCTTTTAAGCATGGATTACCTAAGTAGTTTAGACGCAAGAATAAACATAGCGGACTTTATGACAAAGTCTTCCCTGCCAATCCTAACAAGCGTAAGTCCGGTAGATACAACGCACACCGTACCACTAAACACTAAAGTCCGATTCTCACTCCCTGTAAATGTAATAGAAGGGGACTTCTTATTCGAAACTACAATCCTAAACAATGTCTTATCAATTACGGATGGGCTATACACCGCAGTTGCTGGCTTCGCACACTTTAAAGTCTGCAACATGTCGGACTATGACCAAACATTATACCTCGAGAAACTATTACAAGCAGAGACGGCCCCTACACAAAACTACGATTACTTTTACTGCATGTTCGCAGCCCACAAACATACAGTCGGAATTAGATATTCAGACGGGATACTTAAACGATGAGGAAACTCAAAATCTAGTAAAACTTTGCAAGCAATTAAAAAAACTTTTCTATAATGAGGATAACCAACTAACGTTTTCAAATGTTGTTAAACACTCAATTCCCTATACACACCAAATCGTACAGATACACTTTTATACACAAAGAAGAAGTTCGGAAACAAATTTCAAAGATGCTTCAGCAGAATATTATAAGGAATAGCCATTCCCCTTGGAGTGTACCCGTATGGGTTGTACCTAAGAAAACTGATGCATCAGGCCAGAAAAAGTGGCGATTGGTAATAGATTTCCGTAAATTAAATGAAAAAACCATTTCGGACATGTACCCAATCCCCAACATAGCATACATATTAGACAGTATAGGGAAAACTAAATATTTTACAACAATAATTGACTTGGCTAGTGGTTTTCATCAGATTGAGATGAATCCACATGACGCAAACAAAATGGCGTTTACCGTCGAAAACGGACACTGTGAGTTCACAAGGATGCCTTTCGGTCTCAAAAACCCACCAGCAACCTTCCAACGCGTTATGGACAACGTCCTCGGAGACTTAATAGGAATGGTTTGCCTTGTACACCTTGATGACACTATCAAATTTTCCCCTTTGCAACAAAGCCATATTTCAGACTGTGCTGGAGTGGGTGGAGTTGTCCCAAATATGCCGGCTGTCGTGGCGGGATGGTGGCCTTAGAAGTTGGGGCTGTTGGTGCTGCTGGAATTCCCACAAATCCAAAAATAGTAGAAAACGGCGAGAAATCGACTTCACAATTCGCACTTTATTGGCACACTTCAATTTTAGAATTAACTAAAGACCAAGAGACAAATTGGCCCGGGACCGCGGAGTGGTGGATTTTCGCTAGGAAAACGGGAGCGGGAGAAAAACGAAGAGCGGGAGTACAAGCGGGAGTGCAAGTGGGAGTGCAAGCGCTCGCCCCTACACTGCCGCTCAGAACTAAGCGCCCTTGTGGCGCGAACATTCTCCCCCCCCTTGCGGCAGCAAAACAGGATTACTCCTCGTGGCACACTCCGGAGACGGTCCATCCAAACACGGTGCTCTGAGCGACGGGCAGCACATCTTCTAGCTTCAGGAACCCCGGTTGGATCAGCTTGGGGAACAAGTCAGACCCCAACGCAAGGGAAATGGTCGATGGGCGATGGAACCGTTCATCCACGAGCCGGATATCATCGAACTTGGCCCGGATGGTGTCGCTCAGAGCCCGTACTGGCGTTCGAATCCTAAGGCTGGGATCAAGCCTCAAGACGACCTCGAGCCGGAAGTCGCCCGTGCGGGATCGAAGGGTGGCCGTGCAGACTTCGTCCTCGCCTGCCTGCAGCTTGGCAGCTTGTATGCCGCCGCCAATGACCGGTCGATACTGCTGACCGGCATGCACGGAACGATCAGGGCCCCCATCTCAAACGTCGAGCTCCCCATGTCGAGCAGCACGCAGGCTGTCGGGAGAATGTGCACCACCTTCTGCCGCAGATAGGCAGCCACGGTCGGAGATGGAGTGGGGGCCGCCGTACGCGCTGGTTCCCTCGGACGAGACGCGGATGGCTCCTCGTGCATGTGGAGCAACGTGTGGTGGTCACCTCCACACGTTTTGCATCCCTCGGTGCTGCGGCAGGTCCCTCCTGAGTGCTCATGGGCGAGGCAGTTCGAGCAGTACTTATTGATAAGCACCACTCGAAGGCGCTTTTCGGCGCTCAGTTTATGGAACCTCTTGCACTTCCGCAGAGGATGCCCTAGCAGACTCGGCAGCGGTAGGATTGAGTACCTCGTGAACGTCTGCTCTCCAAATTCTGGACGGACGAGGACGTGGCACCATTCTGATGAGATTGTTCTGCGAGGAAAAGAGAAGAAGAAAAAACGACTTAGTACAAGACCTCGCAGACAGAAGCAGGTTAATGGCTGGAAGTAGCCGGTTCCTTGCTCTCCATAGGGAGAAGGATAACTTTATGTACGGGGCGCTTTATTGTGCCGTACGGACTTCGGCCACTCGAACTCGGCCATCGGCTCCGGGGAAAACAGAAACAATTCTGCCGAGCCGCCATTCGTTCGAGGTCAAATTGTCCTCCTTGACTACCACCATATCGTCAATTTGGATGTTTCGGGTCGGAAAGTGCCATTTGTTGCGTTTGTGGAGTTCTTTGAGATACTCCTCTTTCCACCGTGCACTAAACTGCTGATGTTGGGCCTTCAGATGTTGCCAGCGATTGATTATCGACTTGGCTTCGCCTTTTATTTCAGGCTCAGCCGTGGAAAGCAACGGCCCGCCAATCAGGAAATGGCCAGGCGTGAGGGCTAGCAGATCGGAGGGATCTTCAGACATCGGGGAAAGGGGTCTGGAGTTGAGGCAAGCTTCGATCTTGGCTAGGAGCGTCGCAAGTTCCTCAAATGTATACTTGCGCGTAGCCGTGGCTTTATAGAAAAGAGTTTTTAAACTTTTCACCCCTGCTTCCCACAGACCCCCCATATGTGGAGCCCCGGGCGGGATGAAACGCCATTCAAGTCCCTGATGGCTGTATACATCAGTCACGGACTCTTTGACGGCTTGAAGGAAGTCCCGAGAAAGTAGAGAAGCTGCCCCCACAAATGTCTTGCCATTATCAGAATGAATCCGCTGAGGGCACCCGCGCCTAGCTACGAAACGAGCAAGGGCTGCTAGGAACTTTTCGGCGGTAAGATCGGATGTCGGCTCTAAATGGATAGCCTTCGTGGAAAAACACACAAATACACATACATATCCCTTGGTAATGAGACACGCTCTCCCGGTATAATTTTTAATCTCGAACGGCCCGGCATAATCAATGCCCGCATATGTAAAAAACCTCGAGAAGGAGACTCTGTCCTTTGTCCATCAGCTGAGTTTGCAGTCTCTTCTTGTAAATCGTGCAGATCTTACTGCCTTGACCAGATTCTTAATTTTAGGAATCCAATACTTCGATCGGATCAGGCGTACGATCAACTGACTACCGCCATGAAGAGTAATCTGGTGGGTGAATTGGATGAGAAGGCGAGACAGTCTACAGCCGTAGGGCTGAATTATTGGATGCCGTTCATCGTACTGGAGGGCTTTAGAAGCTGTGACGCGACCACACGCCCTTAGGAGGCCGAGTTGGTCCGTGAACGGCGTACGATCAACTGACTACCGCCATGAAGAGTAATCTGGTGGGTGAATTGGACGAGAAGGCGAGACAGTCTACAGCCGTAGGGCAGAATTATTGGATGCCGTTCATCATACTGGAGGGCTTTAGAAGCTGTGACGCGACCACACGCCCTTAGGAGGCCGAGTTGGTCCGTGAACGGAAATAAATTTAAAATTGGACTTGCCCCCGGAAGGGGCTTCTTCTCTGCCAAGTGCTTCAGCTCTTGGCCGTATGCTCGACGTTGCGCAATGGAAATCAGCGCTCGTTCTGCCTCTCGGATTTCTTCACTCGTGGGTCGGGAAGTAGAGGAGATCGCGCCCTTACGGCAGCGACTAAGAAAGCGCCGAACATACGCCAGGATTCGCAGAGCTTTGTCCAGTTTAGAAAAGCGTTCTAGAAATTCGTCAGAGGGGACCTGGCTGAAATGCACTTTCACCGCGCGCTGCTCGAGCTCTGTGTTCGGCTGCACATCGCTTTGCGCTGGAAACTGCTCTTGTGGCCCTTGCAGTCACTCTGGCCCGTGCCACCAAAGTTGACTATCCGCTAACTCGAGTAGGGACACGCCTCGACTAGCTAAATCGGCGGAATTTTGGAACGTATTATAAACGGAGCGAGCCATCCGACTGAATCAAACAACCTCGCGATTTGGGACAACACCTCGCGCTTTGTGAAGGAGGGTTCCACCACTATTTCTGGCGGCACGAAGTAGAATTCGTCGGACTTAGCCCTCCATCGAATCCCGAGCGTTTTGGCCGTCCTTTCGGTATCGATATCGAGGAACTCGCTATGAAGGAGGTGTTCGGCTGGAATATGTTGTAGTATGCTCGTGTGGTTCGAAGTCCACTTCCTTAAAGGGAAACCAGCAGAGCTAAGAGCTGCCTGTAGCTCTTGGATTGAACTATGGGCCTCAGATATGGAATTTGCCCCTGCCAGAACGTCATCGACGTACATATGTTGTTGAAGAATGTGGCTGGCTTTTGGAAACGCCCCTTGGACATCCTCTGCTAGCTGCTGCAGCACTCGAATAGCGAGGAAGGGCGCACAGTTGACCTCGAAGGTAACTGTTTTCAACTCAAAGTCTCGAATATCCCCCTCCTTATCTCGGAACAGGATTCTTTGAAAGGGTGTATGTTTCGGATCGACCCAGATCTGACGGTACATCTTTGTGATGTCCGCGCTGAACACATATTGGAAATATCGACATTTCAGAATTTGAATGGTCAGATCGGATTGCAGGACTGGACCAGCATGAAGAATATCATTTAAGCTGGTTCCATTCGCAGATGGACTGGAGGCGTTAAATACAACGCGAAGTATTGTCGTAGTACTTTCGGGCTTGATTACCGCGTGATGTGGAAGATAGTACGTTATGGAACTATGAGTCGATGAAACTTCGTCCATATGACCCAGATCCAGATACTCCTGAATCACGCTGTCATATTGCTCTTTTAAAGGAAAGTCTCTTTTTAAACGATTCTCGTTTCTAAGAAACTGAGCTAACGCATTGGACCTTGAATATCCTAAATCGGACCCCGAGTTTTCGGGGTCATTCTGCGACCCCGAGCGTAAACACGTACCTCCCGCTTGCGTCTCTCTTGGTAGTCTGGAGGAAGTTCCTTTCGCAATAGGAATCTGACTCTTTTACCATCTGGAATGGTAGATCCTCCACCTCCCAGAACTTGCTGAGAAGCGAGTCTAAGGAATCTTCATTTTTGTGGTGTACTTGAGTCGTGAAGGACGCGACTCTGTTGGCCTTAGTATTGGAGATCGGCCCAGTAAGTACCCAGCCGAAGATGGTGTCTTGGCCTAGGAGTGAGCCACAAATGTTTCTCCTAGTGCCCTGCATCATAACCGACGGTAGAATATCAGCTCCGATCAGTATATCGATTTGGGAACTTTCAAAGAAATTTGTGTCTGCCCATTGGAGATCGGGCAGGTCTTGTAAAAAATTCCTGGGAACTGGATGGGAGGGCAGTTTGCCCGCTAATTCCGGAAGGACGTAGGCTGCGGTATCTAATTGTAGACCCGGCTTAGTAGGGGAGCGGATTGCAAACTGGCAGAGTCTCGTTGACTCTGCCGAAACCGATTGCTTTAGCCCTGAGACTTGGGTTTGAATTTTTCGGAATTTTTCGGAATGGCGTTCGGAGATGAAAGTAGCCTCCGATCCCGAGTCGAATAAAGCTCGGGCTCGGTAACTTGTGCCCAAATTGCACACGTCAATAATTGCCGTGCTCAGCAGGACGGCTGCAGTGCCTGAGGCGAAATAATTCTGCACCGTTGAGGTGCTCGCGGATGCATTGTGACTGGAGGGTCTCGAGGACGGTTGCGTAGAGGGCGCCGAGGTTGGAGAACTCGTGGTTCGAGCATTTGAGGAACTCGTGTTTGAAGAACTCGTGTTTAAGGAACTGGGGGAGCCGCGATGCAGCAGAGTATGATGCCTCTCCCTACACGGGAAACAGCTGTGTGTGCTCGTGCAATCACGTAGCTGATGGCCTCTAGCGAAGCAATTCAGGCATAGCTGCTTCTTTTTTATGTAGCCGGAACGCGCGTCGACAGACATGTGAAGAAAGCGCGGGCACAATCGAATCGGATGATTTTCCTTAGAACATAAGTCACACCCTTTTTGTTTGGTGCTGACCTTGGTCTCGAAGGATTGCAGCCTTTTGGGAACTGACTGAGTCGGCTTCATATCCTCGATAGCCTCCAGTGTCCGATACCTTTCGCTCAGGAAGGTGTTCATCTCCTCCCAAGCCGGAATTTCGGACTTTGAAGTTAGGGACTGTTCCCATAAGGAAAGGATTAACTTTGGCAGTTTGCTTGCGCACAGGAAAACCAGCAGACAATCCCAGTTGTGAGTGGAGATATTGGAATGTGCTAGCGCTGTCAAACACCCCTGAATCGTGGATTGTAGCTCCTTTAGAGCATGTCCAGATTCTTGAGAAATGGAACTCAAGTTGAACAAGAGATTGAGTTGGCTGTTGACTAAAAGTCTTTTATTTTGGAAACGGTCTTGAAGCGCTTCCCACGCTGACGCGAAACCATCATTTGTAAGCGGGGATTTGGACACTGTGGCCTTTGTCGCCACTAGTTTTTGTGAGGAGGTGAAAAGGCTTCTCGACCGGTGTCAGCCTGGGGTTGTTAACATAAACTGCCGTGAACAGGTCCCGGAAAGTGGGCCATCGGAGGTAGTCCCCATCGAAAACTTCTGTATCGCAGGGTGGTAGCCGGCAACCGGACGAAATAAGCAGTTGGGAGGGAGGAACTTGAACGGCTTGAGGCGTCACTCTGTCTAGCGTTTCGCTTATCTGTGCTGCACAGGTCTCGTATACGGAGTAGCAATAGTCATACTTTGCTTGTAGGAGAGGCAATGTGATGAGGGATCCTTCCTAGGCAATTAGGTCAGAGCAGATTTCGTACTCTTTTTCCACCTTGTCCCATAAGGCTCGCACTTGCTGCAGACGGAGTTGCAATGTGTGTAAAGATTGCGAAGCTTGACCAGGAGTGTTGATCTTGTCTTCGAAAGCGCTGACGCGATCACTCACAGCTATGAATTTATGCAACGCAGCGGTTGCGGCCGTTGGCTGCTCGGTTACCGACATTTCCCTACTAGCGCGTGTAACCCTCAGAAATTTAGTCCCGGATGCAGAGGGATTCTCTGGCTGTTCCACAAGTGAAAACTCGCTCGACGCTTTCGCCACCGGTTTGGAGACGACAATTCTCGGCCTTGTTTTTGAGCTCGTCGTTGGGCGATCTCTGATCTTTGGCGTGGCACTCGAGCTTCTAGGTCTCGGGCTAGCGGACTTGGGCACTTGTTTGACGCGAGAAGGTAGCGGAGAGGAAAGGGTGGTCTTTGTTTCCTTTTTTGGTGTCGGCGTTGGCTTCTTGTCACCCTCAACGGGCATACTCAGCTACGCTGTCCAAAACGGAAGGCCTGCCCGCCGCCAAAAAAATGAAGGAAACGAAAAAAAACTGACCCGCAGACTCGGTTTGGAGCAAATTAGCTGATATAGCTAGAAAATAGCTATAAAAAAAGAGCTAAATGTAGCCGATGCTCACGTAGAAGATAGCTGAACGCTCCTTGGAAACAAATAGCTAAATAGTTCTGAGAGAAAAAAAATAGCTGAATGCTTTCTGGAAAATAAATAGCTAAGTCTCACTGAGCCGAACCCTAGTCCATAAAGAAAGACAAAAGCTGAATAGCTAAACAAAAAACAGTGGAAATAGCCAAATCGTAGCACCGATGACACAGAGCGATAAATCAACCGACAGAAAACTACGAATATCAATGTCAAAAATTAAATAGCCAGGAAAAATAATTGGCTTGATACGATAGACTAGGAGCAGAATTTAGATCTGGACTTCTCTGGAAAATTTTTTTGTAATTTAGGAACACAATCAAAGCGTAAACACTTTTGCGACACAAGAAAAAAACCAAAAACCTAGCTGAAAAAACGGGTCTTAAATAGCTATCGACTTTGAAATTTTCTTTGACGATTATTCGAAAAATTTAATTTTTGCTTCTGCGATCGATTTTTTATTTGGGTATGGATGCAAGATTTTGTGTGCTTTGTGTGTTTCTCGTTACTACTTGGATCGTACGAGTGCAGGTGCTTGTATATGACCAAAACGGAGACGAAAAAAAATGCCCAAATATATGTATGTGTGTATATGGAGTTATAGAGTTCAATGCTTAGCACAGAATAGCGCTAAGCTCTGCCCCTGTATGTATGTATGTATTTGATGGAAAAATTTTGGCTGCTCGCAGAATAGCGGGAAGCTTATGTATGCGGATATATATGTATGTCAGGATAGCAATTAAAAACACAATTAATTTTTTTTTGATATATGTGAATAAAAAATGATAAATATTTATTTATTGTGCTGGAACGATAATTTTATGTTTGGATGTATATTTTATTCTTTATTCAAATTGATATATAAATTATTATAAATTTCGGATGTAAACTTATGTTTAATGTGGGATATGTTTTTTTGTTGATTATTTTTATGTGTGTGTATTTGTAAAATTGCGTGTAAATATTTTAATATATATATATATATATATATATATATTTTTTTTTTGTGTTTTTGGAACAATATGTGTATATTTGGATCTGTTTGAACAATATAATATTTTTATGTGTCTTTGGAACAATATAAGTATGTATTAATGTGTATGTGTATACTCGGATATGTGTGAATAATTTAATTTATTTATTCTTGGTATGATTTGTGTGTGTATATATTTGGATTTTTTAAACATGCAGTTTAGTGTCGGACATGGATATGTGAAAGTGATTTTTGGATGGTAATATATATATGCACATATATGAATTTATATATGTGTGTACGCTTGGAAGCTAGCGGATCACAGTGAAAAAACTATGAGAGGCCCAATATTGGCAAAGCACTTTTGCACTTTAGAACAGAAAAAAATTCACTGCGGCTAGGCGTATGTATTTTATATCTATATTCTTGTGTATAGGCATATATATATCACTTTTCACTTTCACTTGGAACTTGGACTCGGATGGAAATAACGCCGTTGGAAAAGAAGTATGGCGACCACGGACGAATGGTTAGGAAAATAGTCGTATTTATCTTGGAAAAATCCGCAAAGGGGGGCGCTGATCAGGATAGATCGCAGGCGACGAAGGACCATGTGCTGGAGTGGGCGGAGTTGTCCAAAATAGGCCGGCTGTCGTGGCGGGATGGTGGCCTTAGAAGTTGGGGTTGTGGGTGCTGCTGGAATTCCCACAAATCCAAAAATAGTAGAAAACGGCGAGAAATCGACTTCACAATTCGCACTTTATTGGCACACTTCAATTTTAGAATTAACTTAAGACTAAGAGACAAATTGGCCCGGGACCGCGGAGTGGTGGATTTCCGCTAGGAAAACGGGAGCGGGAGAGAAACGGAGAGCGGGAGTGCAAGCGCTCGCACTGCCGCTCAGAACTAAGCGCCCTTGTGGCACGAACACAGATATTAAGTCAGTATTCACTAAACTACAGATGGCAAACAATACAACCAGCTAAGTGCAATCTCCTAAAAAAAAATTTTTTTTATGGGACACATTGTTACACAGGAAGGAGTTAAACCCAACCCAGATAAAATCCAGGCAATAAAAAATTGTCCTTGCCCGAAAATTGTTCGAGAAATTAAGTCCTTTTTGGAGTTACTAGGTTATTACAGGAAGTTCATAAAGGACTTCGCAGGAATAACCAAACCTTTAACTAGGCAACTGAAGGGCAAGAAATAAATAGTGATTGATGAATTTAAGGAAGCGGTAGCTTATTCAAAGAACCTCTTGTGTAATCATCCAATACTAGCTTACCCCGATTTCAGTAAACCAATAAACCACTTTAATATTCAAGCAATCTTCCAAATCGGACCATCAGTTCCAGTACAGCTAATAATGCCATTCCCCCATAGGATAAGACGTACCTTCTCGGAATCAAAATACGCGTTCGATTCGATCACTAATATACTTCAGACAAAACAAAACGCATGCAATCTAAGCACCAGACAACATCGTTTGTATAATTGAATAAGCATACAACAACTTTTTCTCAGGAAATAACTTGCATAACATTTGTCGTTACTCATCACCTCTAACCGATCTTTCTGATCCAGAAGAATAAAATAAAAGGATCCAATCAAACTACCTTAATAGCAACCACAGAGGAATTGACGAGACCTTTAACCAGCTTAAAAGAGACATTTATATCCCACACATGAAAGAAATTATCACACAAATAATCAAGTATTTTGACGTTTGTCTAACACTTAAATATGACAGACAACCTCACAGACCTTTCATGCAAGCTCCACCAAGACCAACAGGGCCTTTAGATGTTGTCCATTTTGAAATTTATACAATCAACAAGACGAATAATTTGACTATCATTTACAAATAACCCCTAACAAATAGGAATTCAATTAAAGTAATTGCAGCACTTTCGCAATTCTTTAGTACCTTTGGCGTACTGAAGAAATTGGTCTTCGATGAAGGCGCAGAATTTTCGGGAAACTTATTCACCGATTTCCTGACTCAATACAACATAGCTATCCCCATTACCTCTTTTCAACAGTCAACGGGAAACGCACCTGTTGAAAGACTCCATTCAACGTTTACGGAACTGTATAGAAAAATAGAAACCCGCAGAAAAGAGCTCCGATTAGAATCTGACCATGCCGAAATATTTTCGGAAGTGGTTACAACTTATAACAACGCAATACACTCTAGTACTTCTCATACACCATTCGATCTTTTTCATAGCAGAACGCACATATTCGAGAAAACTACCATGATTTCTTATAAAAATTAAACGAATTTAGAAGGGAACTATACCCTAAAATTCAGGAACAACTAACCAACAAAACAGAGCAAAGATTCACTAAACTAAACGAAGACAGAGAACCGCCAATACAAGTCGGAGCTGACGGTGGTATTTTTAAGAAAGAAAATAGGAGGAACAAACTAACCTAGATTCTCTCTAAATAAAGTTAGAGGCGACAAAGGGGTTACACTATTAACCACCAGACAACAAAAACTATACAAAGGGTTACAGAAGACAGAGGACAGAAGACAGAATAAACACTTTACTCTCACACGTGAGAAGGAAAAGAGTCTTAATTAATGGTTTAGACTCTATTCTCGGGTAATTTAGACGATGACGACGGCAAAAACATACTTGCAGAAATCAAGACCTTAAAAGACACCTCCGGCTTGTTGAGGAGCAGGAAAAACAAGAAGATTTCGACAAACAAGTTTTCATTAGCTTCAACAATATTACATATCAATGGGGAACAAATTAAATTACAAACAAATGACACCATAAGAAATATGTTAAGCATGCAAAATAGTAATCTACAACTAGATGAGCACATTTATAATATTCTTACACCATCATTTTACACTTTCAACAAAAAGTTACTTTTTAATGTTAGGATACCAATTTTTAATACACAAATGGTCAAGTTCATCCACATAATACCCTTACCCCTAAGCAATTCACACTTCTTCATCTTGTAGTATTTTACTCCACCGTCGCAGTACGATCCCATTAGTAAACCAACATCATGTAGTTTCTTATTATTTCTTTCTTATTTATTTGTTAAAAGGTTTTAAAAGGTTTTTTATAATTTTATAATTAGGCGCAGAGCAGCCGTTGTTGCCGCTCTGAGCTCGTCATTCATTCTTGTTTTATAAATTTACTTAAGGGCTAATGAAAGCTAAATATGATAGCCGCGCTGCCAACAGCGGCAGCGGAGGACGGCTATGTATTCTTAAGTATATAGCTATGCTCGCTTAGTCTGGAGCGCGGAGGTATATGCACATGCATACGTAAGGTCCGCTCGTGGTGCATTTATGCTGACACTTGCACTTTCTGCGAGCGGTGCAAATGCGCAACGAGGGATTCATATTTCGGCTGAGGTTTATGACCTGGCCTTGGGTTGTATAACCCTTCAATGCATTTAAATATGTTTAGGTGCAATTGGTTGCGTATGTCGGATATATTTATATGTGCATATTACATCTCCCTCCTTTTGAAAAATAACGTAATATAATGAAGTTATTTTCTAGTATATAATTTACGAAATTTAAAGATATTATTTTTTTTTTTGTTTTGAGTTTTACGATTTTTTTTTTTTAATTAATTAATTTATTTTTTTTTTTTGTTTTTTTTTTTTTTTGTTTATTTTATGTATTTCCATGAATGATATATATATGAAAATAGAAAAATTGATTATGAAATAAATTGTTTTAATCTATCTTTATGTACTATTTGTTTTTTATTTTTATTATTTATTATTGTTATGTTATCCCTATCTCCTATATGTTCTACCTTATAGGGGCCTGTATATTTAAAATCTAGCTTATGACCAGTTTCATTTTTTAATAAAACCTGATCACCCACGGATATACTTATATCCCTTACCTTCTGATCGTATAGTAATTTATTTCTATTCTTATTTTCTTCTAACATAATTCTAGCTCTTTTATAGGCTACTTCTAATCTATACTTACTCTCCTTAGCGTAGTCGTCTATATTATATATAGGTTCTATGGTATCTATACTATTAAAGTGTTTTGGTAGATTACTTGTCTTACCAAAAACTAATTCATATGGACAATAATTATGTGCCATAGAGGGGGTCGTGTTGAAACAAAAAACGAAATATTGAAGCCAAACGTCCCAGTCGGTTTTATCTACCGATATGTAAGATCGTATATACTCATTTAAAGTTCTATGGCTTCTTTCTATTGTTCCGACTGTCTGGTGGTGGTGTGCTGAAGATGTTATATTTTCAATTTTTAAATATTTGCACAGGTCATTTATAATGGAGTTCTTATATTCTGTTCCCATGTCCGTAATGAACGTCTTCATTGGACCGTACTTCAGAATAAAAGATTCGAATATTGCTTTTGCGACAGTTGTTGCGTTTTTGTTTGCAACTGGTATGGCTACTAAATATTTTGTTAAATCACATATTAAAGTGACTACATATTCATTACCGTGTTCTGATTTTGGAAGCGGACCAACAGTGTCCACTATCACTCTGTCGAATGCATTTATTGGGGTGTCTGTAATAGTTAAAGGAGTCTTTGTGTGTTTAGTAGTTTTAGACTTTTGGCATTTTGGACATTTTCTTATGTACTCTTTTATGTCTTTAGACATATTTTTCCAGTAGTAGTGTCTCTGGACCTTGGCCAAGGTTTTTGTAATGCCAGTGTGACCTCCTTGTATTGGATCGTCATGGAATGTAAACAGTATTGCTTCTTTATCTTTATCAATATTTGATAATAGGGTCACCGGCTTGAGTAGCGCTACTCTTAAAGATTGTAATATTTTATTGCCCATAATTTTAAAAGATTCTATTGAGATTGTATCAAAGATCTTTTCGCTCGGTGCCACTTTGAGTTGGCTGATATTGCGTATACCGGCTTCCTTTTCAAGCCTTTGGAAGAACTGACCTAAGTCAAGGGTTCCATTGGTGTACATATCGCTAACGTCAATTCTTGCTATAACTTTTTTCCCTTGTTTTAGTAAACATAGAGAGTCTGTTATTCGCAAGGTCACTACTTTTCGTACCTCGTCATTTACAATGACTTCGTATACGTTGGGCTTAGAAGCATTAGTAAGACTTTGCGGTAGCAAATCTACTTTTTCTTGTTTATTTCCTGCGCAGGAAGTTTTCTGTTTACTTTGATTTCTCGTAGTGACTTTTAATATACTGCCAGTAATGTTCTGTAATTCTTTGATGGTTATTCTTGATAACGCATCAGCTACAAAGTTATCCTTCCCCTTCAGGTATTCTACCGTAAAATCATATTCCTCTAACTCAAGCCTCATACGTGTTAGTTTTGAACTAGGGTTTACCATTGAAAATAAATAGGTAAGTGCCCTGTGGTCTGTTTTGACAGTGAAGTGTCTACCATAAATATATGGTCTGAAATGAGTTATTGCCCAATGAATAGCTGCTAACTCTTGTTCTGTAGTGCTTTTGTTGCTTTCTCCTTTTGTGAAGGATCTTGATGCGTATGCAACTGGAAGCTGTAGTCCGTTTTTATTTTGAGTTAGGACTGCTCCACAAGCGTATTTGCTCGCATCTGTGATTATACAAAATTCTTTGCTAAAATCGGGGTATTGCAACAGAGTTGGATTTATTAATGCTGATTTAAGATGATCGAATGCGTTTTGACATTCGGTTGTCCATTCGAATTTTACATCTTTTTTACATAATCGTGTTATGTGACGGGAGTATTCAGCGAAGTTCTTTATAAATCTTCTATAATAATTGCAAAATGCAACGAATCTTCTAGCACTGTCCGCATCATGCGGGACTGGATAATTTTGGATGACGTCATATTTTTTATCGTCAGGCAAGATTCCTTTATCAGTGCATTTATGTCCCAAAAATGTGACTTCATGCATGAAAAATGAACATTTTTCAGGATGTAGCTTTAAGTTATGTTGCCTACATTTCTCAAAGACATCAGTTAAGTTTTTGAGCATATGTTTTTCGGAACATCCTACAACTATTAAGTCATCCATATAAAGAAATGCTTGTGACGGTTCTAATCCGGAGAAGGCGATAGTCATCATTCTCTGGAATGAATTTGGGGCTATTTTTAAGCCAAATGGTAATCGCGTGAAGCGATACGAGCCATTGCTCGTTGAAAATGACGTTATATCCCTGGAACTTTTTTCAAGTTCAATTTGGTGAAAACCTGACATTAAGTCAAGGCATGAGAAGTATTTTGCTCTACCTAGTTGATCTAAAATATCATCAATTCTAGGAAACGGAAATTTGTCGGATAAGAGTTTTTTATTGATCTGACGATAGTCAATTACCAATCGCCATTTTTTCGTATCAGAGCCCGGAAGGGACTTCTTCGGAACTAATAAAAGTGGGCTATTGTAGGCTGAGGCTGATGGCTCAACTATGTTATCATCTATTAACTTTTGAACTTGAGCTTGAATTTCTTGTACTTGGCTGTGAGGATTTCTATAGTTCTTAATATATACGGGTTCATCATCCTTCATTCTAAGTCTTTGCTTATAAAAATTATTTGTTGTTATCGATTCGGTTTCCAGTCCGAATATATCTGTATATCTGGTGCATAAATCTTTTAATTGGTTTTTAAATAAAGGCGGGAAATTTTTGGTTAGTTTTTTCATAACGAATTCATCTCTTCCTTCGTTACTTTCTTTTATTATATCATAATTGTTTAGTGTTTCGTATTTAATTTTATTTAAATTTACAATTTTATTGGTATTTGTTGTGTTAATAATACGGACATAAGTGTTTGTGTGATTTGATATCGTATTTCAATTTCTTGATTTAATATCAGAATTTGATTTTTTACTGAGGGAATTTGTATTTCACGGACAACTTCGGAACGGGCTGGGAGTACTGTGGCATTATTTTCACAAGTATGAAGTATTTGTAATTTAATTGGATAATTTAAGTTATTTGGGCGAAGAATCAGTGAGTCGCCACTCTGAGTGAAGTCTAGTTGGCAATTATATTGTTTTATAAAATCTATTCCTAGTATGCCATCACTAGGTATTGGGAAATTTTGATTGACTAAATGGAAGTCGTGCGGAATTATGTATTTACCTGTAGTGAGTTCTATTGAGGCTAAGCCTTTTGAAGAAATTGTTCCTATACCAATTCCCGATATTTGGGTATGAATTTGATCATTAACGTGTTCAAATTGATCTATGTTCTCCTTTAATATCGATATATCTGCACCAGTATCAAGTAACAGTGTATAAGATGTACCTGTTCTTTCATTATTGATTTTTATAAAGATACTTAGGTTAAGATTGATTGTTTTTATTGAGCTAGTTGTTGGCTCTAAACACCTGAAGGGTTTTGTATGTTTCCCGAGTTCCCTAGGGCGACTCGGACATTGTTGCTATTGGTGGTGTTTGCCCCGCGGTTGTTTCTGCCGCGGTTGTTTCCACCACTGTTATTTCCTCTATAATAATTGTTGTTTTGATTATTATAGTTATTATTTCGGTTATAACCATTGTTTTGGTTATATCCGTTGTTCTGGTAATATCCGTTGTTGTGATAATTACCTCTATTGCTGTTTCTACCGCGATAATTGTTTCTATAATTATTACCGCGATAGTTGTTTCCTCTCTGGGTGTACAATATAGAATTGGCATTACCTGTCATTTCAGTACTACAGTGTATGTACTTAGTGACAGCTTCATTCATTGTTGTGAAGTTGCCTGCTTCTAATATCGTTTTAAGTCGGCCATGCTCACAATTTTTAACCATTGTGGCGATGGCTTCCTTTGTGCTGAATTTGTCAGCGTGTTCAGGCGAAAGGCCTTCGTCAATATACGAAGCTTCTAGGAGCTTTCGTAGGTTGTCAATTTCATTGGTAAATTTTTCAGCAGTTTTACCTTTCTGCATAGTTTTTGCCAGTTTAGCCTTAACTACATCGGATGTTTCACCGACGATAGTGGCATTAAGTTTGTCGATTATAGTTTTAATAGTAGTTTCATTTTGCACCTTGTATAAGGTTGATCCTACTATCTTTGACTTGACTACCTCGACGGCTAGCTCTTCGAAATTACCTTTCGTTAAGTCTACTAGCCTTAAGGCAGTTACGAATCTTTGCAAATGGATTTTTTGTCCATTGAATTCGGGTATGGCATTTGATATGTCCTTTATGTAGGCTCGCTGTACAGCAGGATCCGCCATTATGCTGATTATTGTGTCCAACGAGCTTAACAGGATATCAGGAGAGGACAGTGAACCTGATTCCTCTTTTTTTTCTTCCTCTGGTATTATGAACACAGCAGGAATGGTGAGGTTGATTAAATCTTCTTCCTTAACCTTGGGGTCGAAATCTATTTCTATCTCTATTTCTTCTTCTAGTTCTTTCTCCTGTTCTAGTTCACCAGGTTCAGTGGGATTTTGATCCTGTTCTACTTCTTGCACTTCCTCGTCACCGGCTGGCACGTCGTTATTTACAACGGATGCCGAAGTATTGAGGATAGTAGGGACATATATGTCTAGTTCAAACCTCTGTTTGATAGTTAGATTTGCTCGAAGTTTGGTTAGGTACTTTGATACCTTAGACCAATGATCGTTAGTTAACCTATCTCTCTGCTCATGTATTAGTTTTCGTGCTTCGTTGAAACACTCCACTAATATACCTGTATGTCTTTCTACCGTAGGTGGCTGGATTTGACGGTTCTGTGTCAATGATTTATATGACTTATCAAACTCAACTTTTATTGCTTTCAATCTGTCATATATTTCACTCCAGTCCATTACAATGCAGACACTGTCATATATATATTATGAAATCGGTTTTGTCTTTTTTTTTTTTTTTTTTTTTTTTATTTATATATTTGTTCAAAGTTTTTCTTGACTATATGTCATTTCATGGATATACATCATTTAGAAAAACATTATTATCAGCGCATTTATATCTTATCCAGATCATTTGCCTGGCTTCTACTTATAGCTCTCTTCGATACACATTTGTTATGAAATATGTATAATTTATATAATATAAATGCGCTCATAATAAATACGATTATGGCCAGCAAGATATTGGTTAAATCATTGTTTATAGTTTTCGATTCTATCTTATTTATAACGTTGGCAGTGGAATCCACTTCCTTAACGTCAACTAAACCCATGTTGGGTGTTTTTCTACTAACAGTGATTTGGTTGTCAACTCTATAATTAATTTGCCATGTATGTTGGCTCATGTATTTTGAGAAAATTTAAAATTTTAAATTAACATATGAAACCTGCCTAGCTTTTGCATGGTTTTCAGGCCACGCGCTAATCGGGCAACTTTGATGTCGCTCAATTTTACAATAATTTTTATAAAGTAAATGAAAAAATTTGCATCGTAGTGCAAGCAAAAAAATTATGCAACGCAGTGCATGGGTTTTTTTTTAAAAAATACACGCTCTAGGAAGCGTTGTTGGTCCTTTCCCGCGGTCTTGCTGGGATGGCAAGACGTGGCCGGTGCTGGCTGCACAGGCTGTTGTAATGTGTTTCTTCTTCCGAAGTCCACTGCGTCAGCTGGTCGTCGCCTTCCTGGCTATGCTGACGCTCCCTCGTTGGCATAAGAGGCGGCCTACCCCTCACGCTTGTTTATTCGGCTTCTGTTGTCCTGGGCCTATGGGCTCAGGCGGTGCCGGTGCTGGTCATCGCACAGGCTTCAAGCAGGTTGCTTCGCAGAACGGGCTCTCCAGAGGTCCCGGGCAGTCCTTGGGACACTGCTTTTCCAATTTTGGTATTTCTATTTTCTGTGGCGGAGTTGTTTTTTTTTTATTATTAGGCTGCGCAAGGTTTTTAATTGCAGTGTAGGTGGATGTGTGTGTGGCTGTGGTTAGATTTTTTTTCTCATTCAGTAACTTTTTTATGTGTTCGACTTCGGCATGGATTTTTACCGAGTCGTTCCACTTCACATTACTTTCGCTATTTAGTAGTTTCAGTAATTCGGCCTTTCTGGCCTTTAATCTTTTTACCACACCACTACGTTTAGCACACATCACACTCTACTCACTGCGATCCTTTGTTTTCTCTTCCTCGTCGGCTCTTGCGACTGTCAATTTCCTTGGTGCCATGTAATAGATAGATTCCGCCCGGTGGTTGGTTCCAATTAAGTAGTCCGTATTTTTAAACTTGCAGATTTTTTTTTTTTTTTTTTTTTTTAGTTGTCCAACGATGTCACTCACGAAGATTGCAGATTGTCACGGTCGCCATGTAGTATTTTACTCCACCGTCGCAGTACGATCCCATTAGTAAACCAACATCATGTAGTTTCTTATTATTTCTTTCTTATTTATTTGTTAAAAGGTTTTAAAAGGTTTTTTATAATTTTATAATTAGGCGCAGAGCAGCCGTTGTTGCCGCTCTGAGCTCGTCATTCATTCTTGTTTTATAAATTTACTTAAGGGCTAATGAAAGCTAAATATGATAGCCGCGCTGCCAACAGCGGCAGCGGAGGACGGCTATGTATTCTTAAGTATATAGCTATGCTCGCTTAGTCTGGAGCGCGGAGGTATATGCACATGCATACGTAAGGTCCGCTCGTGGTGCATTTATGCTGACACTTGCACTTTCTGCGAGCGGTGCAAATGCGCAACGAGGGATTCATATTTCGGCTGAGGTTTATGACCTGGCCTTGGGTTGTATAACCCTTCAATGCATTTAAATATGTTTAGGTGCAATTGGTTGCGTATGTCGGATATATTTATATGTGCATATTACAATCTCCCCTGAATTTTTGGCCCATGACAACAACACCTTACATTAATTTCGCGAAAGCTGTCTTAAGGTAGAACAGGAATTCTTCTGCCCAAGAATCCACGCAGAAGCGGCAACACAGAATAGCGGATGCCTATCAGATATCATCCACAATGCTGAAGAAACGAAATGTGGTGTAATAGATGATGGTCACGAAATGGACAGATTCGAAGCGGAAAAAGGATTTAGTTTCATTTTTAATGGGAAAAATCTTACCCTCAAATCAACATGTTACGGTGAGACCTATTTAAATGGCTCATTCATAATACGATACAAGAACTGCACCGTATGGATAAACGACATGGAATACAGTGATAAGGAATAAGTAGAACATGACCACTTCACATTCATACTTCCACCAGTCGTCAAAATATCAAAAAACCAAACGATAAAACCATTATCACTAGAGAAACTACATCTAGAAGCCATATCAACAGCTGGAAGGATCACCAACATGAGCGTTACAACACACTACAGGCTTTCGGCTATACGGCTAACTGTTCCTACCTTTGTGGAGCCGGCCATTCCTTCGTTGTGGCCCTCCCTCCACTCTAGGGGCGGAGGAGTTACCGCACACATTGTTGCGGACACACCGTCGCCCCCCAAACCCTGGGTCGCGCCGCTGACGCAACCGGAAGATCGATGGGACAATCGACATTGGTGCTGATATACAGAAAATATCTGATATACCAGCCAAAAGAGTTTACTGCTTTCGCAGTTTACTGCTTTTCGTCCGACTTCGACCGGCTGAATACTTTTATTTCTGACTAAAACTGGTCGGATTTATACATGTGCACTGACATGGCTGATGCCGTGGACATTTTTTACAATGCGATAAAGTCATTCTTCTGGGAATGTGTTCCGTTATATTATCCCTGTATTTCAGATAAACCACCTTGGTTTACTAAAGAATTGAGTCGCTTGAAAAATGTAAAGTCAAGGCTGTACACGAAATTAAAAAAAAAAAACAGTTCTGATTCTGACCTCTTTAACTATATATCGGCTCGGTCAAACTTCGCCGTACTCAACGCATAGTGTTACAAAAACTATTTGACTCGTTGCAGGATCCAATTTTCTCAGGATTCTAAACAGTTTTATAATTTTGTTAATACTAAACCTAAGGCGGTAACCCATCCTTCATCGCTTTCCTTTGAAAACGCAACTGTAAAGGGCGATCAGGCAATTGCGTAACTCTTTGCCCAGTTTTTTGAAACTACATACTCTGCTTCCAGTGACCTAAATCAGAAGTGTTCTTATAGCTTGCCCAGATCGAACCTAATTTTTTGTCATGTTTAAACGAAAGCTATGGCTGGCGAAAATCCTCCATCTGAACCCTCCACGAGGGCGCCGGTTGGGCAATGGGCACTGTATTATCCCGGACAATGGGTAATGCATCGCCACTTGCTCCATCCGAGGTAATACACTGTCTGGCTATGGCTTCCCCTCTGCGTATCGCCAACGGTCACACCTCTAGAGCGACGGGAGCAGGTCGCGCTAGTTGTACCACTACTGCCACAAAAACAACTCAGGGCAAGCTTTGCCGCTCGGGTGCCGCAGTTGACACAGACACGGAACCGAAGAGCGAGCAGCCTAACAAAAACACGGGTGAGAGCCCAATCAACTCGCCGAAACCAGGCAACAGCTCCCCGCGTAGGGACGGGCCGAAACGGTCAAGCGAGGGGAGGAGGCGCAGTATAAGGCTGCCCTCGCGATTCAGAGCCGGCTCCGGGACTAAGTGAGTCTCTCCCAAGAGGAGAAGACAAAGCTGGCCTGGGCCGAGCAAAGGATCGTAGAGGGCAGGTTATACTACGCCAATCTCCCAAACATGAAATCAATGGGCGGATTCGCCAACAAGGTGGAGGAGTTGCTTGCCAGCAAAAGGCAACGCTCAGCAGAGAGCGCCACCATGGACGCTCCAGCGAGGAAGCGGAAACGCGGGCCCAAGCAGGCAGGCCCCCCGCCCAAAACAACGAAACCTCTGAAGAGGTCTGAAAAATTCAGTGAGGTGACCAAACGACATCTGATCGTGGCACTCATTGACCGAAGCGACGAAAACGGGAAGATGTCCGAAGCAAGGTGGATGACGGTGCATGCACGGCTCATCGAAACGCTGTTTGCACGGATGGAGGATGACTCCCCAGCGCCGACTCGGGAGTGGCTGATGGAAAAGGTCAGCCAAATAGATAGATAGGGGGTTAATCCCATCCATCCCGAAGGCGAAGATACTTTTCCCCATCGCAATCCAATGTGACCGGGCGCTGAAGCTGCTACAGCGCCAAAACCCGGGCGTTCCCACCGCAGACTGGGAGGTACTGCACATCGCGAGCCCGACACCCAAAGAGGGGGGGCCAGAGCGTAGTCCTCCAGATAAACAAAGAGGCGGAGGACCTCCTGTACCCCAGGTATGGTAAGATGGCGTGGGGCTTGGGTAGTGTATACCTACGCCTCAAAAAGCACCACCCTGGGGACAAGGATGCGCACACCCTGCAAGCAGGAGATGACACTGGACGTCTCAGAGGAGGAGGAAGAGGACGGTGATGTGACAGTCATAGTCAACCCGTCCGGAGCTGGTACCCATGGCCCTGAGGGTACTGCAGCTCAACCTCCATAACAGCAAGATCGCGTCGGCGGAGCAAGTGTCCGTCGATATAGTTCTAGTCCAAGAGCCGTGGATTGCCTCGGGCAACTCCATTGCCGGACTAAAGTCCTCAACACTCAACGTGTTATACACACCACCGGTAAGCAGAAGCAGAACCGCCTTACTTGTACGGAAGGGTCTCCAAGCTAACCTTATGTCTCATTACAGCACGGATGATCTGACTGTGGTAATGCTTGAAAGTAAGAAGAAGCGCCTACTGGTAGCTTTCTGGTACATGGCTCACGACAGGAAAGCCCCACCGGATGAACTCAGGAGCCCGGTGGAAGCCAGCCCGAAAGACCAGCAAATACTAGTCGGCGCAGTTTCAACGCACACCACTGCGTGTGGGGGAGCCCCGACATTAACGAAAGAGGTGAGTCACTTTTAGACTTTATACCTTGTTCCAATCTTTACGTAGCAAACGTAGGGGAACTACATACCTTCGTGGGTCCCACCTCCTCTAACGTGCTAAATTTAACACAAGTAGCAGGGCAGAGTACCATGGTATCAGAATGGAAAGTCCTTGAGAGACCATCCTTCTCATACCACAAGTACATCCAGTTCCAATACGGCTTCCAATATTCTCCAAAACTACCCGTCTTCAGAAACCCCCAGAACACCAACTGGGGAAAGTTCAAAAGGACTATCACGGCGAGACTCGCAACTGGTCCAGGCACAGTTACATCCGTGGAGGAAATATAAAAGTCCCCAGAGACGCTCTCCAAGAAATTGCTAGATGCGTACCATGCATCATGCCCAATATCAAGAAATAGGAAAAGAACCAAGCCACCATGGTGGAACAGGGAGCTCTCTCTTCAACCTCAGAGAGTTCTTAAAAATCGCTAAACAATCACACAATCAACGACGAATATAAAATCCTACTAAGGGACTACAAGAAGGAGATACGAAGGGCGCAAAGGAGCTCTTGAGGAACTTCTGCTCCAACATAGAAACGGCCCAGAAACGGCGAGACTCCGGAAGTTGCTATCGAAGCAACCTTCCATACAGAGTCAGCTCAAAGGCGAAGATGGAAAGTGGACCGAGGGCAGCGAAGAGGCCCTAACAGTACTAATGGAAGCGCACTTCCCAGGATGCACAGAAGTAACCGATGCCAATGAGCATCAGGTACTAGCAACGTGTGAAGAGCATCTTCCAACAAATCTAATAACCTCCAGAAGAATGCACTGAGGCTCCGGGACTCGATGGAATATTCCCAGCCATGCTACAGGTGACCAAAGAAGAGATCTGCCCATGGCTCTACGCAATATATAGAGCTTGAATAAGCACGGGCTATATCCCATGGAAGACCTCTCGGATTGTCTTCCTGCCCAAGGCAGGAAAGAGTAGTCACGAGAGTCCCAAGGATTACAGACCGATAAGCCTTACTTCTTTTTTTCTGAAAACAGTAGAAAACATGCTGGAACTATACATCAGGAATGATGTGAGAGGACTACTGTCAACCCATCAGTATGCCTACACAAAAGGGAAATCGATAGAGACGGCACTACATTCGCTAGTAGCCATCATCGAGAAAGCCCCACACGACAAAGAATACGCCCGAGGAGCGTTTGTGGACATATCCGGGGCCTTTAACAACGTCAGTACTGACGCAATAATGAGCCGCCTAGAGGCAACTGGAACGCATACCGCCATCAACTTCAGGGTACGTATCCTGCTAAGTTGCAGGCGGGTACAATCTGATTGGGGCACTGCCACCATGGTGAAGGGAGCACACAGGGACACACCACAGGGTGGAGTCCTCTCGCCCCTCCTATGGAACCTGGTGGTCGACGACCTGATCAAGAGATTCGAGAGGAAAGCCCCAAAGATAGCAGCCTATGCGGATGACATAAGCATAATTATCACGGGTGTATGTCCATCGACCCTCGATCATGGAATCAACGCTCAGGGAGATATGTGAGTAGGCGGACAAGGTGGGACTCAGTATCAACGCGGATAAGACGGACCTCTTTCTCTTCACCAAGAGATACAAGGTATCGCTATGGATCCCCCCAAAAATCAATGCAACCAGGCTGACCTCGAAAACACAAGTCAAATACCTCGGCACTGTCCTAGACAGCAAACTGTCATGGAAACCCAATGTATTAGAGATGGTGAAAAAGGCCACCATAGCGCTTTATGCATACAAGAAGATGCTTAGCAGCACATGGGGTCTCTCGCCCACTATGATGCACTGGGTCTACATATCTGTGATGTGTCCGACACTGCTGTACGGAGTCTCAGTGTGGTGGCAAGCCACGGAAGAGAAAACATACAAGACTCTTATGCAAGAACCCAGCGGCAGGCACATATCAGGGGCGCTGAGGTCAACCCCTACTAAAGCGCTCAAAGTCCTACTCGGAATCGATCCCCTAGAAATTCACGCTCAACTGATTGCAGGAAAGGCCGCACAACGTCTAGTAGCAGCAGATAAAATGTCGCCACAAAGATTCGGGCACAAATCAATTGGCCGAGACATGAGCAGTTCATCTGAATACATGATACTCAGAACCTGCTCGAATGTCAAAAAAAAACAATCATGGGATCGGAAGACTGGAAAACAGCTCAGGACCACCCACGACCCCTTAACATATACACCGACGGCACCAAGATAGAAGGAGGAGTAGGAGCGGGCATATACTGTACAGACCCTGAGATAAGGCTGTCGTATAAGCGACCAAGCCAATGCAGCATATTTTAAGCGGAAGTCTTCGGAAGGAAGGCGGCAGAACTTGCGCAGAGAATAGACTGCCCACGTGAAGCGGTAATCATGTTCGTAGACAGTCAAGCCGCGATCAGATCCATGCAATCGTCGGAGGTCTGCTCCAAAAACGTACTGGCAAGCAGGGAAGCACTAGATACCCAAAGCACGGCAACGTCAGTGCGGATCTATTGGGTTCCCAGCCACCAGGGCATCGATGGCAACGTGACCGCAGATGTATTAGCAAAGGAAGGCGTCGGATTGACGAGCGACAGAACAGAAAACGTCCGCGTCTCCCTAAGAACGCCCCGGACTAACCTAATCTAACCTAAACGAAAGCTCTCTCCTTTTAGATCTTCATCGTGTAAAGCCAGTTTATTTGCCAGGTCTCGACGGAATACCGGGCTGCGTATTGTGCCGATGCCCTGTGCTCGCCCCTTCTGAAATTGATTACCTTATCCTTAGAAACCTCGCACTTTCCCCTTATTTGGAAGGAATCATTCATTATTCCTCTCCACAAAAAAGGAATCAAATTGGAGGCCAATAACTATAGAGGAATCTCTAAGCTTTCGGCCATCCTGTAACTTTTTGAAAACATTATTACTCCACATTTGCACCACCTTTGTAGGTCAGTAATTTCTCCATGTCAGCATGGATTTGTTAAGCGAAGATCAACTACTACGAACCTTCTGGAGCTCACTTCTTTCATCATAAGGGGCTTTAATAATAACTCTCAAACGGATGTTATTTATACTGACTTCAGCAAAGCATTTGATTCCGTTAATCATTCCCTGGATTTAATGGGATTTCCAATTGATCTTCTTAGGTGGATCTTTAGTTATCTGACTGGCAGGACGCAAAAATTACTCTTTAAAAACTTGATATCTAATGTTCTCCGGGTCACCTCTGGTGTCCCGCAAGGGAGCCACTTGGGTCGCTTATTGTTTACATTATTTATTAATGATCTGCCCGAAGTTCTGACAAAGTGTAGAGTACTAATGTACGCTGATGATGTTAAGCTTTGTGTGCAATACAAGGACGTCGCCTACCAGTCTGATTTACAAACAGATCTTGATAGCTTCCAAACCTGGTGCCGCATAAACCTACTAAACTTAAATGGCTCTAAATGCAAGCTAATGACATTTTCTCGTGTCGTTCCCAAGCTTGCAATTTACACGCTTAATTGCTGCTTTTTGGAAAGAATTAACTCAGTTGATGACTTGGGTGTCCGCCTGGATCCCAAACTTGATTTTGTCGATCATATTTTGCATGGTGAATAAAGCCATGAGTATGCTGAGATTTAATAAACGGTGGTCGAAGGAATGCGATGACCCCTATTTAACTAAAACTTTTTATATTTCATTTGTTCATCCTATCTTAGAATATGGATCTTACGTTTGGAGCCCCCCACAGTAAACGCAATGAATTGGTTCAAAAGAACTTTTTGCTTGTCGCTTTACGCGGTTTAAACTGGGGTTCTGAATGGAGATTACCCTAATATTATAGTAAACTTCTTCTAAATAACTTACCTTCCTTAGCCAATCGTAGAACTATGCTAGGCATTACCTTTATTTATAACCTTATTCACGGTGATGTGGAAAGTACTGACTTGTTGGACCAACTCAATTTTTACGTTCCAAGTAGAAATACTAGATTGTATATACCATTAGCTTTGTGCCATTGTAGAACCTACTATGAACTCCATAAACCCTTTAGAGTACTGTGTGCAAGTTATAATGATTTGTATTCGGTAATCTCACACGTTGATAGCACAGGTCTACAAAAATTGACCTTACAAAAGTACGGTGAATAAAACCTTCAGATTGTGAAAGATCTCGGTCTGTATGTTGCTAGTTCAAAAATCAAAAAAATTTCTCACGTATCAATTTTGAGGAAATCGCCCTCAAAGTACCAAAAATAACCTATTTTGGCACTTTTCAAACGCTAATAACACAGAAACCGCGCGTGTACCAAAGTTGAATTTGGACTTAAATGAAAGGCCAATCTTTCCCCTTTCAGATTTCAGATGGGTCCTGAATTTAAGACGTCAGGTTCAGGAGCTATATCGCTTTTTCTCAACTGATTTTTGAGCCCTTTTTTTGCTATGTTGTAGCCCTGGAACTCAGTACAAAATGTGATGACTCAGATGTAACTCCCAAAAAATTTGTCCTAGTTTCAGGGCTACAACATAGCAAAAAAAGGGCTCAAACAGCAGTTCAGAAAAAGCGATATAGCTCCTGAACCTGACGTCCTAAAATCAGGACCCATCTGAAATCTGAAAGGGGAAAGATTGGCCTTTCATTAAAGTCCAAATTCAACTTTGGTACACGCGCGGTTTCTGTGTTATTAGCGTTTGAAAAGTGCCAAAATAGGTTTTATTCACCGTACTTTTTCTTGTTGACCTGTGTTGTCTTCCTAAACTAAAAACTTGAATCCTAACCCACTTAGATCGCATGCATGCAAACGTTTTGGTAGTTCGCCTCGTATTCTTTTCTATACTTTCCTTCGCGGCTACTAATACCTAACCCTAACAGGTACGTGCCTGGTTTCATCGTCCATATATAAAAAACTATGACACGTACCAGCTGAAAAACAGCAAGGCCCTAAAGCAAGGACCCTCTGCAAGGTCGAGCTCGACCCAGAAAGTAGGTCGCTGAAGAAGAACGAAGTCCACCCCATCTACAAACTGCAATATCTTTTGCATCGGAGAATCAGTGTTGAAGAGCCACATAAACGCAACGGTCCAGTGCAGTGCACCATTTGCCAAGAGGATGTGTGGTGCACAAGGAGTTGTACAAGCTACCGCAACGCGCAGCCAAATTCCACAGAATGCGTGCATTGCGTCAAAAGCTACACCAGACGTCTTCTACGCCAAAGCTGCGAGGTCCTCATTCGGTCCCCTTAACACCACCAAGGCTTCTCCTATGCCGATGCTCTACAGTACAACAGTCTAAATAATCTATGCAGACTCTACGAATATCAATGTGGAACACCACTGGTGTCTCACGGCATAAACTAGAATTGTCACAATTTTTGACAGAAATCCATATTGACGTAATGCTACTGGTGGAAACGCATCTGACAAGCAAATACAAATTTCAAATAAGAGGCTATACAATCTACCGTACAGATCATCCAGATGGGAAAGCCCACGGCGGAACTGGAGTGAAGTAAATAGATGTTTTTAAGGTTCTTTTAAATGTTTCTTTATTCTTTATTTTGGATTATAGAGAGCAGCTATGGTGCCGCTCGAAGGCTTGGATTCAATCTGTTCTTATAGTATTCCTTAAAGTTAATTGGAGCTACGTCTCGTTGCGGCGCTGCTCGCAGACGGCTGTCTATGTACTTATGTATATGTACTTATGTATATACCCTCTCTTATGTGAGGAGCGCGAGGGGTATGCACTTGCAGTCCGTTCATGTTGCAATTATGCCGACGCTAACACTTTCTGAGTGTGGCCTGAGCCATAGCGATCGGTTCATTTTTCGGCCACTTAGAGTTTATGACCGGGACCTTGAATTATGTAAACACTGCAACAAAGTGTTACAGTGTGTACCCTTTAAGTATTGTTGGTACAGTGCATACTACATCTCGCTCCTTTTGAAAAATAACGTAATATTATGAAGTTATTTTAATATTGTATTTTAATAATGTTAATATGTATGGAGTTATGTATGTGTGTAGCTATATGTGTTTTTATCATTGTATGTATTTATCTATGTATGTATGTTTTTGTCTTCGTATAGCCATACTAAGAACAATTTATGAAATAAAGATTTTTAGTCTATCCTTATGAACTGTTTGTTTCTTACTTTTATTATTTGTTATTACTATGTTATCTCTATCTCTTATTTCCGTTACTTTATACGGACCTGTATATTTAGGATCTAACTTATGACCTGTTTCGTTTTTTAACAAAACTTGATCACCTACGGATATATCTATATCCCTTACTTTCTGATCATATAGTAATTTATTTCTGTTCTTATTTCTTTCTAACATAACTCTGGCTCTTTTATAAGCTACCTCTAATCTATATTTACTCACCTTAGCATAGTCATCTATTTTATATATGGGTTCTGTTATTTATGCTATTAAAGTGTTTTGGTAGTTTACTTGTCTTACCAAAAACTAGCTCATATGGACAATAACTATGTGCCATAGAGGGGGTCGTGTTGAAACAAAAGACAAAGTATTAAAGCCATACGTCCCAATCAGTTTAATCAACCGATATGTAAGATCGTATATACTCATTAAAAGTTCTATGACTTCTTTCTATTTTTCCAACTGTCTGGTGGTGGTATGCTGTAGATGTTATATTTTCAATTTTTTAAATATTTGCACAGGTCAGTTATAATTGAATTCTTATATTCTGTTCCCATGTCCGTAATGAACGTTTTCATTGGACCGTACTTCAGAATAAAAGATTCGAAAATTGCTTTAGCGACAGTTTTTGCACTTCTGTTTGCAATTGGTGTGGCAACTAAATACTTTGTTAAGTCACATATTAAAGTGACTACATATTCATTACCATTTTCTGATTTTGGAAGTGGACCAACAGTGTCCACTATCACTCTGTCGAAGGCATTTATTGGTGTGTCTGTTATCGTAAAAGGGGTCTTTGTATGAGATGTAATGTGTTGGTGGTTGCATGTCCCTGATATTAGTGGCATGCTAGCCACCTAGTTTCATAGCACAGTCACTTAAGTAAAGTTGAATTAAACAGATGGGGCTGGTTGAGGTTTTGATTTAGATTGCTTTATTGAGTACAAAGTGAAGTCGACTTAAGCTAAGTACATAATAGTTGCTGGCGGCTGCGCTGCCGTTGACCACAGCAGAGGCGCAGCCGCATATGTATATGTTAGGTATTATGTTCTTCTATTATCACTTTTCTGCACATTTGCGGATCTATCTCGGCAATCGCGTCGCGTATGTTCCGTTTCAAGACCGCAATCGATTCGGGATGTGCAGAAAAGTGATTAAAAATTTCGAGAACAGGATCAGGGTCTGCCAGAAAAAGAGAGGCGGCCATTTGGACGATGTGCTGTTCCATACATAATTCCCATGTCTCTACTTTACATTTCAATAAAAATTTCACATTTGTGATTGAACGCAAATTTTCGTAGTGAAATTCCACGCTTTATATTTTTTGTTTCACTTTGTAGCGTTGCATGGTAAATTTCCCAAGTTTTTAGATTACATATGTAAAGTTTGCACAACTGTCAGACCACGGGCTGTCCAAATACAGCAATATCAAACCCTGTAACTATTATTGGGACACCCTTTATATATGTTTTTAATCTTATGAATTAAAATGAATAATGATATTGAGTTTTAGCTGACTTACTGTAAACATTTTTAAATTATTAAAATTTAAATTTAATATATTTATGTTTGCTTTTTATACCATGTACCAAAGGTACACAGGTATTATAGTTTTGTGCGAGTGCGATTTTCTGTAACAGGCAGAAGGAGGCGTGGCAGACCCCCAAAATATTGATCAGGACCATTAAAAGAGTCGATATAGCCATGTCCGTCTGTCCGTCCGTCTGTCCGTCTGTCCGTCTGTCTGTATGAACGCCTAGATCTCGGAGACTATAAGAGCTAAAGACACCAAACTTTGGATTTAGACTTCTTTTATCTGCACGCAGATCAAGCTTGTTTTAAGTTTTTGCTCCTCCCCTTTTTGGAAGGGCTATTTTAAAAAAACGTTTAGCTCCTAAATTTATAAAGTTATGTAAGCCCTATTAAAAAGCTTGATGTATTTTATCAAAATACACAGATTGTCCAAATATCATTGCGATCGTGCCATAAATAACGGAGATACAGGCTTTTTACTTTATACACATTACGTGTACAAGAGGCAGCCCAGGCAGAGGGCTCCAAATAAATCAAAACGTTCATTATACATTTTAGCTTTGTTCACATTATAATGAAAATAAGATTACTCTTTTTGAATTGGTTGGTGGTGTAGCTGGCTAAGCTGAAGTACTTTTGAAATGTCATTTGTCACGGGTTCGAATCCCATCGACGACGAGTGAAAACTTTTTTATTTTTAGCAATTTTTTTTTATTTTTTCCAGTAAATCAAAATAATTACAGTATTTAATACTAAGAAATAAAAAAATGCACGCAAAGAACTATATTTAATGTTTTGAAAGTTAAAAAATTCGATATTGGCACTTTTATTCTGTGTTGGAATAGTGACTAAAAACTTTGTAAGATCGCATATGATTGTAACTGCATACTCATTTCCATCTTCCGATTTCGGTAATGGACCAATGGTATCAATTAAAACAGTATCAAATGCTGTTGCTGTGGTTGGTGTCAATGTCAATGGAGTTTTGGTATGTTTTGTTGTTTTGGCTTGTTGGCATTTTAAACAAGTCTTTAAATACTTTGCTATTGTCTTAGTCATTTGGGGCCAATAATAAAATCTTTTGATTTTTAACTGGGTTCGCACGATACCAGTGTGACCTCCTTCTATAGGATCGTCATGGAATTTTGTCAATATTTGATTAATTTGAGCTTCGTCTTTTTGATCTATGATTATCACCTTTTGTAGAATACCTAGTTCTACTTTTTCGAGTACTCGATTGCCCTGTATTTTAAATTCATTTAGTATTACAAATTCGAATATTTGTTCACTTGGGGATATTCGCATTTTTGTTATTTTATGCATCCGGCTTTTGAAGTAAGAAGTAAGTAAGCGCTCGCCCCTCTTTCCACAATCTTGCTCTCTCTCTCTCTCGGGTCCAACTGCAGCGGTCGGCCGTCGGCGATCGTCCGCTCTGGCGGTGGCGGTTTTTTGCTATGTTAAGCTAGAGTTAGTTAGTTCCATGTAAGCAGCAGAATAAAGCTGACTGAATCCACGACGCCCCCGACTTCTTCTTTCGAGCCCTTTGGTTTTTTTGCGTTCGCGACGTGGGATTTTGTTTCTTCTGTTCAACCCCTAGAATCATTTTGCGGCAGCATCGCCCCCCAACATTTGGTTCTTCGAGCCGGATTTTTTTGATATTTTTTCTACCAGCAGTTCTCGGCAGTGTTCCGCCAAAAGATAAGTACGACATTTTTCCGTCTCCGTCTCTCTGCCGATCTTCAGCAGTGGTCCGAACATTAAATTTCGTTCACACTGCTGCAAGATTTTTTCCTTCCATGTCAACTCCAAGGCCGAGTTTTCCGACACAACGGCAGTTTGAGATTTTTCTACTCTTCTTCGTCTTCAAACTATGCAAATTTTTCCATCCGTCTCCGTTTTGTGTGCTTCGCCATATTCTTCGCCGTTTTCGGCCTCTCCGTTATTTGCTATTCCGCTATTCGCTTGCCAACGGTAGAGGCATATGTGCATCCAATATACATACAAACATATACATATACATATTTTTTTTGGTGCACTGAATCCGCGAAAAAATAACCAAGTGAACAGTGAAATTGTGTGGTGACAAAAAGAAGGGCATAATTAATATTAGCCAGCCGGTGTGAAAATTCCGAAAATCTCCAAATTCACCGAACAGTCCGCCGCTGGCGTAATATTTTTTCCCCAATCAGTGTCATTTTTTTTCAACACATAACTTTTCTGTTCCCCCAGTTATACAGTCCACTTATCAACGCTCCACTGTGCCAACGTATGCCGCACATGCCCTTACATACATATATCCGTACTTGCATGCATGTCCATATATTTCCATATATTTTCTGCCTCCAATTTCAGGAAATAAATACATAACTGATAAAATTAAATTAAAATAAAAATTGTATACAAAAAAACCCACAATTGTAAAACGCCAGTTCACTACAACAGACCGAATTAGCCAATTTTAGGCTAACATAAATACTCCGGGCGGCCCAGAAACGGAAATAGGCTCCCAATACATGTGCGATGCAAATCGAGACCAAATTTGGGCACTCTGGGAGAAGGTGGAGAAGTGCTATGAGCGCTGCTCCGATTTGCTGGCCGCGTCCGACGACAGTGCGGCCACCTCAACAGTGCTGGAATCGAAGTACAGCTACTGTTACTCCATTTATTCGAGGTGTATTGCCCAGCTTTGGGAGAAAATTGCCTCCCAATCCACTCAGGCTTCCGTCAATGTCCGCACGCCTCTGTCTACAGGCTGCCGGTTACCGCCAGTGGATACCGAGGTCTTTGCGGGTGATTACCTTCGGTCGAGATATACCATTTACATCCAGAACTCGCGGTTCACCACGGTAGAGAAGTGTTCTACTAGCTATCCAAAACAAGAGGGGTTTGTTGCGGCGTGGCTTAGCCGCTTTGAGAACCGGCGGCTATTGGTCAACAGCTAGTTGAAGATCCTTTTCAACATCCAGGCCGTTCCTCAAGAGACTGGAGTCGCGCTGAAGGAGCTGCAAGCCACTATTCAAAGTTGTCTGACAGCCCTAGAAATGTCCTCCATCAATGTTGAGGCTTGGGACTGTCCCCTGGTCTTTATGGTTTCCTTAAAGCTCCCCAAAATCACACTTTCCATGTGGGAGGAATCCATACACAACAAGGCCGAAATTCCAACCTGGAAGGAATTGGACAATTTCCTGACAGAGCGCCATCGTACTCTGGAGGCAATCGACGACGTGAGACCTAGTGACTTCGGGAACCTTCCGGCAAGATCGTCAATTGCCCCCCACCTGTGCGCAGGCTCCAGCAACTAGAAGGTGTGACCTGTATTCTAGGGAAAACTACCCACCCCGTTTGTGTCCGCGATTCCTTGAAATACGCTTCGATGAGCCTTCGATCGATGTCCGAAGGAAACAACTGTGCTTAAATTGTTTCGCACGAGACCATCAGCACCGTGAATGCAAAAGTGCTCACTCCTGCATTACGTGCCATAGCCGTCATCATACTCTGCTACATCGCGGAAATCCATTGGCAACCATTCCATTTCCTTCCGTTTCGTCTAGTTCACGACCCGTGCCCATTGCGAGAAGCGCTGCTGCTCCCGAAGACCACTCGAAATTGCAAGTTTGCTTTTCGTCCGGGTCAAGAGCTATCCTGCTCGGCACTGCCATTATTAATATAAATCAACTTGGCCGCGACTTCCAAGCTAGTGCTTTGATCGATTCAGGTTCCGAGGCTACGCTTATATCTGAAAGACTCTTCAATCGAATCAGACTTCCATTTGAAACGGTCCAGACCCTAGTTTCTGGTATCAATCAATCTGTGGCCGGGACCTCCGAACAACTTCCGTCCCACCCAGTTCCAAAAGATCTTCTAAGGGAACTTCCGGATCTCCCCTTAGCAGATCCAACGTTTTTCGAGAGCTCCGAAATCGATGTCCTGATAGTAGCTGACATCCATCCATCTGTGCTTCTGGGTGACGCTATGACCAACATTTTGGGCTCTCTTCTAGCCCAGGAAACTATTATTGGCTGGGTACTTTTAGGCCCAGTGCCAATAGCTCCCACTAATAGCGTGTCGGTGTTTTCCACACGCATTTCCTTCGCGTCCAACGGTTCATTAAGGAACTGTGCTCCCAAGCGTATGAGAGCAGACATTTCCGAAGTATTCGATCCTACTCATGCCGAGTATGCCAAGGAAACCATCCTCTTCGGAATTTTTTTTTTTTTTTTTTTTTATTGCTTTGCTTTATTTATTGAATCTTCTCTTAAGTTGAGACTAACAATAAGTTTACGAATCTTAATATTAAAATTCAACTAACAGTATATTAGGACTGCATTCTGGTTACGCGTTCCTCAGGTCAGTCATTGGGTGGGTAAGTCATTGCGACGAAGACGCGATTGGCTGCTCAACCTTGTTAGTCCTCTCGCCAGGTGGTTAGGGTGCAACGATAGCTTGGTGAAGTACTTTTCCTTCTGTTCTGCGATCACTTCTTTGACTGGTGGAATGTTTAAGTCGCGATGTATGTTTCCGTTGCGAACGTACCACGGTGCCCCAGTGATTGTTCTCAAGATCTTCGACTGGGCTCGCTGGACTATGTCAATATTGCTATTGCTGGCATTCCCCCATAGCTGGGAGCCGTACGTCCATATAGGTTTTAGTACCGAGTTATACAGCAGGACTTTATATTCAAGGCTAAGAGGAGACCGGGCGTTGATAAGCCAATGAAGGCTGCTGGCTTTTAGCTTTAGATGTGTTCTCTTGGCTTCGATGTGCCGGCGCCATGTGAGTCTTCTGTCGGGGTGTACTCCTAGATATGTCACTTCGTTTGCTTGCGGAAGTAATGTGTTGTTTAGCATAAGAGGCGGGCAGTTTTGTCTGTTCAGGGTGAACGTAACGTGCTTGCATTTTTGTTCGTTCACTTTAATTCGCCAATCTGATAGCCATTTTTCAACATCGAGCAAGTGAAGAGCTAGCTGCGCAGTTGCTTGCATCGGGCATTTTGAACGACTAAGAATAGCTGTATCGTCAGCAAACGTAGAAGTTGTTAGTCGTGTGCTTGTCGGGATGTCTGCTGTGTATAGGACATATAATGTTGGCCCTAGCACACTACCTTGAGGAACTCCAGCTCCAACAGTGAAATCATCAGATATAGCAGTGTTGCACCTCACCACAAATTTTCTGTCATACAGGTAAGACTCTAAAAGCTTATGGGTGTTGTAGGGGAGCATTGTCTTGATCTTGTACATTAGACCTTCTAACCAGACTTTATCAAAAGCTTGAGATACATCTAAGAATATGGCTGTGCAGTACTATCGTTTTTCAAAAGCGTTCCGAATTTCTGATGTTATCCGGTTGACCTGCTCAATTGTTCCGTGCTTTTCACGAAACCCAAACTGATGTGACGGGATTCCTTCCTGTAGTCTTAGGTGTGTGTTTATCCGTGTCAAAACGCATTTTTCAAAGAGTTTAGATAAGCATGATAGTAGGCTTATAGGTCTATACGACGTGGGGATTGTGTGGTCTTTTCCCGGCTTTGCTATCATTATTATAATTGACTTTTTCCATCTCACTGGATAGTGGCCAAGTTTCGCGATGGCATTGAAAAGCTGGGTGATAGTGCAAACGGCGCAATATGGGAGCTCAGAGATCATTTTGGGAGTTATGTGGTCGCATCCTGGGGATTTTCTCGGATTCAGTTGATTTTTGATTATCTTAACGATTTCGTTTGGACGAAACTCAATTGGCTCATGCTGAGGCTGAGGCTCATATGGTAAAGTGGGCAGAGTAAACGCACTAGTGGCAGGATTTGGTTGGAAGACATTTTTAAGGTGGTTGGCAAACGTGCTGGCTCTGTCTGCGTCGCTGCGTGCCCAGCCGCCTGTAGGATTTCTAATAGGCATCACGATTTCTTTTGGTGAGCTCAGAGTTGGGTGAGCTCTCCATAGTGAATGTTTTGTACTAGAAGTTGACAAGTGCTCTATGTAGCGACGGTGGACATTTGCTTCTTCTTGATGTAGAGCTTTGGTAAGTTGGCGTGAGGCACGTCTAAAGCTTTGCTTAGCAGATGGCGATCTGTGGGATTGCCACTCTCAGCGTAAACGTCGCGTTTCAAGGACGAGCTCTTCGATTTGTAGATTTGTCTTCTTTTGATTGCATTGTGAATTTATAGTTTGAGGTGTTGAAGCTCGAGCTGCGGAGACGAGTACAGACTCCAGTGACTTTACAAAGCTGTCTACATCGGCTTCGTCATTGGGATGAGGACTTAGCTCAATGTGTGAGCTAATGTACTTTCGGTACTTAACCCAATTGGTTTTCTGTGAGGTCAATTTGAATGGTTGTTCGAATGTTGGTGGGTTACGGAGTAGAATAAACAGGATAGGCAAGTGGTCAGATGAAAGATCCGAAAGGCATTCGGCGCTTATCAGATTTTTAGGAATGTTTTTGATGATCGCAAAGTCTATTAAGTCGGGTAGTTTCTTTGGGTCTGCCGGCCAGTATGTTGGTCTGCCAGAAGAAACATAGTCGAGCTTGTTCTTGGGTTTGATAATTGCATTATAGAGCTGCTTTCCTTTTGGAGTCACGAGACGAGATCCCCAGTGTGTGTGCTTGGCGTTGTAGTCTCCTGCTGCTATGAAGTGGTCTCCTAGTGAGTTGAAAAACTGCATAAACTCGTCTTCAGCTATAGTAAAGCGAGGGGGCAGTATACGGCGGCTAGTGTAATTTGGTTGCCAGTGTTTAGTTGTATATTTATAGATGTGGCCTGTAGGTAGTTTTTAGCAAATTTGTTGTGGTAGTGGTGTTTAATACGGTTTCTGATTAGAATTCCGGTCCCTCCATGTGCTTTACCATCTGGGTGATTTGTTCCGTAGAATGTATATCCACGTAGTTGAAAATTGTATTTGTTTGTAAGGTGTGTTTCTGAAAGAAGCATTACGTCGATATGGTTGTCAAGTAGGAATTGAGCTAACTCAAGTTTATGCTGCGAAACGCCGTTAGCGTTCCACGTAGATATCCGTAGGGAAGTCATTATTTGGATGATTGTGATTGTTTGATCATGAACTCCAGTAGAAGATTTTGGTTGCGCATAAGCTCCTGCATTGTTTGTTGTATAGCTACCATTGTATTTGTTAAAGTTGCCAGCATTGCCTCGATTCCATTAGGCAGTTGGTGTGCATTTTGATCGCTACGATGGGCAGTAAATGCGGGGTTTACTTTAAATGTCTGCGCCTGTTGTATGTCTTCAGTGGATTGTGAAGGCCCCGGATTAGAGACTGAGGCGTAAGTTTCTTTGTTGTATCGTAGCGCTTGAGCAAAAGAATCTCCTGGGGTCGTGGTTGATGGTGTATACGGCAAACTGTTTCGGCTGACTGGATTTCGAGCTATGGTAATTTTTTGGGTAAGGCGGACTCTTAAATCTTTATAGACGGGGCACCCCCTATAGTTGGCAGTGTGATTTCCCCCACAGTTGCTGCATTTTTTGGCAGATGGGTCATTCTTATTAACGGGACAGGCCTCAGTGGGATGCACATCTCCGCAAGCAACGCAGACTGCGCGGAGAGTGCAGTATGTTTTCGTGTGTCCGTATTCTTGACAGTTCGTGCATTGAACTGGTCCATTTCGTTTGTGCGGTTCCTCTACTGTGATTCTGCGATGCAGCAGGTATTGAAGCTTATATATCGGGTGAACTTCATTTTTACTTAGGGTAGTACTGTTTGGCATTAGTTCTACCTTAAACATTGGTTGAGGAATTTTATTCCTGTTCATTATATTTATAGCTGTTTTTACTTTAAAGCCGTTGTCGGCTAGTCCATTTATTATCTCGTTAATTGGGACTGTTGGTTCTATCCCTTTGATTACTACCTGTAGACCCTTGCTACTTTTCAGTTGATAGGTGTAGTAGTTGAACTTTCCATTGTCAAGATAGTTGGTAACGGCTCGAAAATTGTGTTCGTCGTTGACCTGTATTTCTATTTCATTTATGTTGCCCCTTTTTATGGACGTTACATAAAATTCGTTTGCACCAATGGTAGCTGTAATTTTATTAACCAGTTCAGTACAATTGGCCTGACGCACGTATATAGGTGGCGGCCTTACTTTTTTAACCGTCTGTGTTGGAGCAGTAACACCTTCATCCAGGTCACGGAGAATCGCGAATCTATTGTTAGCGAGCAAATTTTTTTGGCACTGTGTTTTCAGTAGTTTTCGTTATCTTGGGTGCATTGGCTTTCTTGTTTGGCTGAGGGCTTAATTTTCTCTTCGTTTGTATATATCGATCGAGCCCAGTTTGGATTAACGCACCATTAGCATTCTTTATAGTGCTTTGTTGGGAGAGCTTGTCGCAGATCGTTGTCATCACCGGGGTCTGAGAAACAGCGGAGGTTGTTGTTGTGGTAGTTGCAGTTTTTGATGTCGAAGATACGGTTTTAAGCGAGGGCGTTGTACTAGTTGTTGTTGTTGTTAGTAGATCGTTGACGTCGGGGGACGGGCACTGTGCACTCCACGATTGCAGAGTACCGCTTGAGCACAACAATGCAGGGGAGAGCGAGCGTGCTCTCTCCGTGTTTGCTTGCAGCGTTGCAGTTGTTGTTGGGACGGTTACATCGGGGGCGCGTATAGAGAAGTACGCGTTGTTTTCTTCGGAAATGCCACCGTTTTCTTAGGCTTAGCGCTGAGAAACGGCTCCAGGCAGTCATCGAGAAGAAATACTGCGTCAACTGTCTGGCCCACCACCATTCTGCATGATCTTGTCGCAGTAACGACCGATGCCAGTCGTGTGGACAGGATCACCACACTCTTTTACATGTCGACGAACGCTCAGCATATCCAATGCTTTCCCGAGCGAAGCCCTCTTAATATTTTTTGTTGCGTATCCTCGCAAGGGGGGGGGGGGAGAATGTTAGAGCCAAAAGGGCGCTTATTTTCGAGAGGCTGTGTAATTCCACCTACACCCTCAAAGTACACTCCGTACACTCTCTCTCTCCCTCTTCCTCCGGGCTTCCAAGACATAGAGCTTTCAATCCGCTCTCCCAGCTAGGTTTAGGTCTCATGTACTTTAGTTCTAATTTCCCTACAAATCAATAAAGATCTCCGACGCTCGTCGCGTAACACCCCGAAAAGATTTCCCGTGTTCTTTATTCCGAGTGAATTTTCAGCTAAAGCCACCCCCCAGAACAGCTTGAAACGATAATATAGGAGTCTAGCAGAATTCTTTGATTTCGATCTGAAAATTTAGATTTTTCGTATTTTTGGCACAACCAAAGCGTAAAAACTTGTGCAACACAAGAAAGAAGAAGAAACCAAAAAAAACTAGCTGAAAAACGACTCTTTAATAGCTATCCACTTTGGAAATATTCTTTGACGATGATATAACAATTATTCGAAAAATATTAATTTTTGTTTCCGCGATCGATTTTGTATTCAGGTATGGATGGATTTTGTATGAACGGCACTGTATATTGCTCGTTACTACTGGAATCGTATAAGTGCAGGTGCTTGTATATGAACAAAACGGAGACGAACTAAAATATAGTATGTATGTATGTATATGGAGTTATAGAGTTCGATGCTTAGCACAGAATAGCGCTAAGCTCTGCCCATGTATGTATGTATGTATTTGATGTGTGTTTATTTGTAAAATTGCGTTTAAATTTTGTAAATATTTTTATGTGTCTTTGGAACAATATATGTATGTATTAATGTGTATGTGTATATTTGGATCTGTGTAAATAATATAATTTATTTATTCTTGGTATGATTTGTGTGTGTATATATTAGAATTTTTGGACATGCAGTTTAGTGCCGGACGTGGATATGTAAAAGTGATTTTTTGGATGTAATATATATATGCACATATATAAATTTCAATATGTATTTACGCTTGGACACTAGCGGATCACAGTGAAAACTATGTACGTAGGGGGCCAATATTGGCAAAGCACTTTTGGACTTTAGAACAGAAAAAAATTCACTGCGGCTAGGCGCTGATCAGGATAGATCGCAGGCGTCGAAGGACCATGTGAAGGAGTGGGCGGATGCACCAAAATAAGGCCGGCTGTCGCTGGGGGTGGTCGTCGAAATGCTTTGGTGGAATGCTGCTGCTGCTGAAGAAAATCCCAAGTTCCAAAAGTAGAAGGCGGCGATTTCAACTTCACAATATAATGTACTGCTTTATTTGTACAACTTCAATTTAGAACTAACTTAAACCTGTTACGAAGTTCTCTGGCTGGGATAGATCTCAGTGGTGGACAGGGGACCTATACAAGTAAATTTGTATAAAAGTAGGAAATATAATATTTAGAAGGCTAATACCACCGGAAACACGTCTAAACCGCGTATTCTACCCCTATTTCATGTGTCGAAGTCCTTCCCTCGTCTTCCAGATCGTTGATCTGGAGAGGGGGGCCACGGTTGCACTGTATTTCCGACGGCTCCCTCAGAAGCTGCTTGCTATGGCACGCGTTCGGCCGAAGATTTGGCAGGCCCCGTATCGCGGCGTACATTTGACAGGCCCCGTTTCGCTGTCTACATTTGACAGGCCCCGGGGAAGGCGACTGTAAGTGACGTGCGGGGCCAGGGCTGCCGGATGAGCGTGGCGGCGGCTGGCGGCGGTCGAGCTGTGGCGGGGGACACTCAGACTGGGAATGTGTTCCTCCGGATGGACGCGGAAGCTGTAGGTGTCGGCTCCGGATGAACGCGGCTGGCCGGGCCGGAGGCTAACTAACAGGCGGTTGGTGGAGTCGGGATGACTTCGAGTCGGCACGGATGACGGCGACAGCGGGCACCGCGTGTTTGTTGCTGCCGACGCCGAAAAGGGTATCTTCCGGATGAAACGCGGAAGCTAGCTGCGAGTGGCGGCGCCGGATGTACGCGGCTGGCCAGACTCGGGAATTCTCCGGCTGATCGCTAGGCTGACTAGCTAGGGGCCGCGCGGTGGATGGTAAAGCCGATCCACGTGTTCGCCGCGCGGATGGGGCAAAGGGGAGGGGGGAAAAAGGTTCGGCGGAATAAAACCTGTCACTGCGGGTAGGGCCACGACGCGAAAACTTGCAACGGGACAGGGGGGAAAAAGAAAGCTGAAATAAAAGCCCCTCGCAACCAAAAAAAAAATATGGCAAATCAGGTTATGTTCGTATTGGCTATGTATTTATGAATGTATGTATTACTAATGTAGGTTAAAACGCTACGTGGATGTTTATAATAGTAAGGGAGACTGATGTGAATGTGTGTGTAAATGATTGCGCGGCGCGGCACGTGGCTCGTGTCGGTGGCGGTACCGGGGACCGTGGGGTTCTTGGCGAGAGCCGAAGGATGCACGCACTTGGTCACAGATGCTATCTCGCACGGCTCGCAGGCTCGTGGTTTCGTCTCTGTCCATATAATTGTATGTTTTCACAGGCTCTTCACTCTCGGCTCTTAACTTTGCGGGACACCCTCGACTGTTCGGCTTGATCATCGGTAGCGAAAGAGGACGATAAAAAGATCCTATTCGCTATCGTATGGTACCGATTCGTGAGATGGTTGTCCTTATCGGAGTTAGCCGACTATCGGCTGTTATCTGAGATTAGCAGGGTTTGAGGGTTTGCTAACCTACTTACAATCTAGAATTTCTTATAGCTAGTGATTATTTTAAATGTTTTTTCATATTAACAGGTGGTTAACTAATATTTATAGGTTTCCTTTCTCCATATTTACAGACGGTTGTTTCTATGCTAACTATTATGCTTATGTGGTTATGTACTTATTTGTAAATTACTTAATTAATATTTACACGGTTATGGCGCCTCTAATAGGGGGCGTTACAAACCTAAGAGTGGAAGAGGCCCGGGACCGGGCCGGGAGCGGGAGTGCAAGCTCCAGTGCAGCGCTTGCTCCTACACTGCCGCTCAGAACTAAGCACCCTTATGGCGCGAACAGTATGCTTATCTTATGTATGCTTATATTATGTATGGCCATACGTGATAAATTTATGAAGGAATTAAATTGATTATAAAGTAAAGATTTTTAATTTTGGTAGTGTCTTCACAATTACCCTATCGAAAGCTCTTTGTGGAGTTTCGTTTATAGTTATGTGTTCGCGCCAAAAGGGCGCTTATTTTCGAGAGGCAGGGTAATTCCACTTACACCCTCAAAGTACACTCCGTACATTCTGTCTCTCCCTCTTCCTCCGGGCTTCCAAGACCTAGAGCTTCCAATCCGCTCTCCAAGCTAGGTTTAAATCTCATGTACTTTAGTTCTAATTTACCTACAATCAATAAAGATCTCCGACGCTCGTCGCGTGATACTCCGCAAAGATTTCCCATGTTTTTTATTCCGAGTGACTTTTCAGCTAAAGCCACCCCCCTCCAGAAAATGGTCCTACAGATCCGGATACCTCCAGCTCCTTCCTGAGAAGCTCAGTTCACCAAACTTCTCTGTATGATTGTCTAAATCCAAGTCCGATTGATCCGACACTCCGGCAGCTTCATCAATCCACATCCAATTCATTTCCGAAATTTTAATGTATTATTTTTCCAACTTCCAAAAGTTAATTTCTAAACGTAGCAGGCCTAAGGGGATCGGGGTGACCTGGTCACACTGGGATGATTGGCTTGAGAAAACGGGGGTTTTGAGAATCTGCCTGCGAGCAGCACTCTCGATAAAATTGCGAAACAGAGAAGTTGAACAATTGTGAAAAGCTTAAAACTGTAAATTAAAGAATATAAAAAACAATAAATTAAAAGAAAGTAAAACAATAAATTAAAGAAAGGAACATCCTGTCATAATCTCAGAAGTGGGATACGAATTTTCTTTTGCCTACATAAGTGAGAAGTGATCCAAGCGGAATGGATATGAATATAACGGAAACAAAGGTGGTGCAATTGAAAAAGTGGCTGGAGCAGTTGGGGTTGTCCACGAAGGGCACGAAGGTGGAACTTTTCGCGAGACTGGCGGGAGTTCCAGCCGACGTGCGAGGAAGCGCGCCAGCGCTGAGCTTGCCGCAAGAGGTGACAGAATAGGAGGAGCTGAGCGAGGACAGCGACAGGAATCCGGATGGAGGAAAAGAATATCTGGAAACACTACGGGATGAAATTTCGAAGGCACGAAAGACTCTGGAGAGTTTGAATCGCCAGATTGGCGCGAAGATCAATTCCGGAATGCCGAAATTTTTCCAAGGAACTTCCAGAGCGACGGCAGCGGCGGAGACAGAGACAACGAAAGCAGCGGCGGAGGCAGAGACAACGAAGGCAGCGGTACAGGCGAAGCCAGAAACGGCAACGGGGAAGGCAGAGGCAGCGATGGCAGCGGCAGAGGCGACATTGGGAGCGACAGAAACGAAGGCAGAGGCAGCAACAGTCGTGGCCGAAGTAATGGCAGAGGTGGCAGCAGTGGCGGTGTAGCAGAAGGCAGAGACAGCAACAGTGGTGGCAGAGGCAGCAGCAGCAGTGGCAGAGGCGAAGCCGACAACAGTGGCGGCAGTGGCGAAGGCGACAACAGTGGCGGCAGAGGCGAAGGCGACAACAGTGGCGGCGGAGGCGAAGGCGACAACAGTGGCGGCGGAGACGAAGGCGCAGGCAACAACAGTAGCGGCAGAAATGAAGGCGCAGTTGACAACAGTGGCGGTGGCGGGAGTGAGAGCAGAGGTGGTAGCAGCATTTCCGCGGAAATTTTGGCAACGCCTGGTTTTAACATGGCCAGAGATATGATGATGGACTTCGGCAGCAAAACGTGTGTTCGCGCATGGATTGAACAATGGAGAAATATATCGACGTTCCACAGGCTGACGGACATGCAGCGGCGAGTGTTGCTAATCAGCAAGCTTAAGGGAGATTCCCTGCAGTGGCTGCATTCAGAGTCGGGGCGTTTTACGAAGCCCATAGGTGACCTAATCGAGGAGCTGAAGCTGGCGTTTGGAGGAATTGAGTCCAAGGCAACATTAAGACGCAAATTTGAAGCGCGCATTTGGTCACCAAACGAAAAATTCGCCATTTATTATGAGGAGAAATGCAGGCTGGCTCGAGAGGTGGCAATGGAGGATGACGAGTTGGTGGATGGATTAGTGGAGGGCATCCCAATGCCAAGTCTTCGGATGCAGGCGAAGCTGCAATGCTTCGATAGTCCAGCGAGGATGTTACGAGCATTTGTGGACATAAAACTACCGATAAGGGCTTCAGCAACGGCTAAAATGGATGCAGCAAAGGCGGTAGTAGCAAGCAAGGACACGCGGTGTTTCAATTGTAACGGAAAGGGGCACTGGAAGAGAGAGTGCACCAAGCCAAAGAGAGGACCAGGATCATGCTATGCCTGCGGTGCTAATGATCACCAAATAGCGGCATGCCCGCAGAACAAGAAGAAAGAGGAGAATAATTATGTAAGATTATTTAAAATATTTTGTTTAGAAAATCCTAACCAGCCCATTATTACAGAATGCCAATTAGATTCGGGAAGCCCTGTGTCTTTCATAAAACGTTCATGCCTACCAAAAAATATTAGTTTAATGCCTCAAGAAGAGAAATATTTTGGAATTAACAAAAGCTTATTGAAAAGTTTTGGAAAAATGTTATGTTTTATATGGAAAAAGAAAATAAAAGTTTGGTTTAAATTAATCGTGGTGGCTGATGAATCTATGGGCTGTAATATAGTGCTGGGTAGAGATTTTATGAATGCGTGCGATCTAAAGATTGATATGAAAGCGTTAAAGATGGTTACGGTGGAGTGTATTGAAATCGATAACAAAAGAAAATCAGAAAGGCTTTCCTTTCTTTCCGAGAATTGTATGGAAATTAAAAAATCGGGAAATAGTTTGGGAAATCAGCAAGAAGGGTTAGGAAAAGGTTTAGGTGAAGAAAGTTTAGGAAAAGGTTTAGGTGAAGAAAGTTTAGGAAAAGGCTTAGGTGGAGAAAGTTTAGGAATGGATGGTTTAGGTACAAGTGTAGGAGAAAATATGTTGGGTACATGTTTAGAGGAAAAAGGGTTAGAAACGAGTTTAGAAAAGAATGTTTTAGGTACAACGTTAGGGAAAAAGGTTTTTGGAGCAAGTGTAGCGGAGAACATTTTAGGTACAGAGTTAGGTGAAGATGATCTAGGTACAAAGTTAGACACAAACATTGTTGGAGAACAAATAGGAGTGTTGGAGGGAAATTTTGAGAGGGAAATGTTGCAAATAAATATGGAAGAACAAGAGAAGGAAGATAGGGTGTATGACATAGGGGATGGAGTTAGTTATGCAGATCGAATAAAGTTAATTAAACTGGTAGAGGAAGGTTATATTAATGTGACTCGACCTGAGATACCCAAAAACAGGTGTGAAATTAGTATAAGTTTAGAAAGTACAAAACCATTTAGCTGTGCACCTCGGAGATTGTCATATAGTGAAAAAGAGTCATTACAAAAACTGTTAGACGAATATATAGACAAAGGAATCATTCGAAGTAGTAAGTCGGAATATGCATCTCCGATAGTGTTAGTCAAGAAGAAGTGTGGAGAACTTAGATTGTGTATTGATTTTCGTAGGTTAAATAAAATTATGATTAAGGATAATTATCCTATTCCTTTGATTGATGATCTGTTAGACAAGTTGGTAGGAAAATCGGTGTTTACAAAATTGGATTTAAAAAATGGATATTTTCATGTGTTCGTGGACAAAAAATCGGTGAAATACACATCGTTTACAACACCGTTAGGACAGTTTGAATTTTTCGCATGCCAATGGGATTGAAAACGGCACCTCAGGTATTTCAAAGATTTGTGAATGATATTTTTGCGGACATGATACGAGGAAATAGAGTGATAATTTATATGGATGATATTTTAATTGCAAGTCAAGATATTAAAGAACATTTAGAGATATTAAGAGAAGTATTTAGGAGATTAGTGGAGAATAAATTAGAACTGAGAATGGATAAATGTAAGTTTCTACAAAATAAGGTAAAATATCTAGGTTTCTTAATTGAGAAGGAAGGAATAAAAGCGGATGAGAAAGGATTAGAAGCGATAAGAAACTTTCCAATTCCGAACAAAGTACAAGCTGTACAAAGCTTTTTAGGCCTTTGTTCCTATTTTCGTCGGTTCATAAACGATTTTTCGATACTAGCTAAACCATTATATGACTTATTAAGGAAAGACAAGACATTTGAATTTGGAAAAGAGGAATTAGATTGTTTCACACTTTTGAAAGGGAAGTTAGTTGCAGCACCGGTATTGGCACTATATGATCATAAGGACGAGGTCGAACTTCATTGCGATGCTAGTGCGCTTGGGTTTGGAGCGGTATTGTTTCAAAAAAAGGAAGATAAGAAATTGCATCCCATATTTTATTTCTCAAAAAGATCAACAGCAACGGAAGCCAAGTATCATAGTTTCGAATTGGAAACATTAGCTATTATTTATGCGCTTAAGAGGTTTAGGATTTACTTACAAGGCAGACATTTTAAAATCGTGACAGATTGTAACACGTTAACGCTAACATTGAACAAAATAGATTTAAACTCAAGAATTGCTAGGTGGGCGTTAGAGTTACAAGAGTATTATTATGAACTTAAGCACAGGGCAGGAAAACAGATGCAACATGTAGATGCACTTAGTAGGTGTAATAACATAATGATAATAGATGCAAACACGTTTGAGAATAATTTGATAATTTGTCAGGCAAGAGACAAAAAGATAAAGGAAATTAGGAATACTTTAGAAAAGAGGGAACATAAATGGTTCGAGATGAGAAATGGTGTAATATACAGAAAATGTAATAACAACTCAAGTTTATGCTGCGAAACGCCGTTAGCGTTCCACGTAGATATCCGTAGGGAAGTCATTATTTGGATGATTGTGATTGTTTGATCATGAACTCCAGTAGAAGATTTTGGTTGCGCATAAGCTCCTGCATTGTTTGTTGTATAGCTACCATTGTATTTGTTAAAGTTGCCAGCATTGCCTCGATTCCATTAGGCAGTTGGTGTGCATTTTGATCGCTACGATGGGCAGTAAATGCGGGGTTTACTTTAAATGTCTGCGCCTGTTGTATGTCTTCAGTGGATTGTGAAGGCCCCGGATTAGAGACTGAGGCGTAAGTTTCTTTGTTGTATCGTAGCGCTTGAGCAAAAGAATCTCCTGGGGTCGTGGTTGATGGTGTATACGGCAAACTGTTTCGGCTGACTGGATTTCGAGCTATGGTAATTTTTTGGGTAAGGCGGACTCTTAAATCTTTATAGACGGGGCACCCCCTATAGTTGGCAGTGTGATTTCCCCCACAGTTGCTGCATTTTTTGGCAGATGGGTCATTCTTATTAACGGGACAGGCCTCAGTGGGATGCACATCTCCGCAAGCAACGCAGACTGCGCGGAGAGTGCAGTATGTTTTCGTGTGTCCGTATTCTTGACAGTTCGTGCATTGAACTGGTCCATTTCGTTTGTGCGGTTCCTCTACTGTGATTCTGCGATGCAGCAGGTATTGAAGCTTATATATCGGGTGAACTTCATTTTTACTTAGGGTAGTACTGTTTGGCATTAGTTCTACCTTAAACATTGGTTGAGGAATTTTATTCCTGTTCATTATATTTATAGCTGTTTTTACTTTAAAGCCGTTGTCGGCTAGTCCATTTATTATCTCGTTAATTGGGACTGTTGGTTCTATCCCTTTGATTACTACTTGTAGACCCTTGCTACTTTTCAGTTGATAGGTGTAGTAGTTGAACTTTCCATTGTCAAGATAGTTGGTAACGGCTCGAAAATTGTGTTCGTCGTTGACCTGTATTTCTATTTCATTTATGTTGCCCCTTTTTATGGACGTTACATAAAATTCGTTTGCACCAATGGTAGCTGTAATTTTATTAACCAGTTCAGTACAATTGGCCTGACGCACGTATATAGGTGGCGGCCTTACTTTTTTAACCGTCTGTGTTGGAGCAGTAACACCTTCATCCAGGTCACGGAGAATCGCGAATCTATTGTTAGCGAGCGAATTTTTTGGCACTGTGTTTTCAGTAGTTTTCGTTATCTTGGGTGCATTGGCTTTCTTGTTTGGCTGAGGGCTTAATTTTCTCTTCGTTTGTATATATCGATCGAGCCCAGTTTGGATTAACGCACCATTAGCATTCTTTATAGTGCTTTGTTGGGAGAGCTTGTCGCAGATCGTTGTCATCACCGGGGTCTGAGAAACAGCGGAGGTTGTTGTTGTGGTAGTTGCAGTTTTTGATGTCGAAGATACGGTTTTAAGCGAGGGCGTTGTACTAGTTGTTGTTGTTGTTAGTAGATCGTTGACGTCGGGGGACGGGCACTGTGCACTCCACGATTGCAGAGTACCGCTTGAGCACAACAATGCAGGGGAGAGCGAGCGTGCTCTCTCCGTGTTTGCTTGCAGCGTTGCAGTTGTTGTTGGGACGGTTACATCGGGGGCGCGTATAGAGAAGTACGCGTTGTTTTCTTCGGAAATGCCACCGTTTTCTTAGGCTTAGCGCTGAGAAACGGCTCCAGGCAGTCATCGAGAAGAAATACTGCGTCAACTGTCTGGCCCACCACCATTCTGCATGATCTTGTCGCAGTAACGACCGATGCCAGTCGTGTGGACAGGATCACCACACTCTTTTACATGTCGACGAACGCTCAGCATATCCAATGCTTTCCCGAGCGAAGCCCTCTTAATATTTTTTGTTGCGTATCCTCGCAAGGGGGGGGGGGGGGGGAGAATGTTAGAGCCAAAAGGGCGCTTATTTTCGAGAGGCTGTGTAATTCCACCTACACCCTCAAAGTACACTCCGTACACTCTCTCTCTCCCTCTTCCTCCGGGCTTCCAAGACATAGAGCTTTCAATCCGCTCTCCCAGCTAGGTTTAGGTCTCGTGTACTTTAGTTCTAATTTCCCTACAAATCAATAAAGATCTCCGACGCTCGTCGCGTAACACCCCGAAAAGATTTCCCGTGTTCTTTATTCCGAGTGAATTTTCAGCTAAAGCCACCCCCCAGAACAGCTTGAAACGATAATATAGGAGTCTAGCAGAATTCTTTGATTTCGATCTGAAAATTTAGATTTTTCGTATTTTTGGCACAACCAAAGCGTAAAAACTTGTGCAACACAAGAAAGAAGAAGAAACCAAAAAAAACTAGCTGAAAAACGACTCTTTAATAGCTATCCACTTTGGAAATATTCTTTGACGATGATATAACAATTATTCGAAAAATATTAATTTTTGTTTCCGCGATCGATTTTGTATTCAGGTATGGATGGATTTTGTATGAACGGCACTGTATATTGCTCGTTACTACTGGAATCGTATAAGTGCAGGTGCTTGTATATGAACAAAACGGAGACGAACTAAAATATAGTATGTATGTATGTATATGGAGTTATAGAGTTCGATGCTTAGCACAGAATAGCGCTAAGCTCTGCCCATGTATGTATGTATGTATTTGATGTGTGTTTATCTGTAAAATTGCGTTTAAATTTTGTAAATATTTTTATGTGTCTTTGGAACAATATATGTATGTATTAATGTGTATGTGTATATTTGGATCTGTGTAAATAATATAATTTATTTATTCTTGGTATGATTTGTGTGTGTATATATTAGAATTTTTGGACATGCAGTTTAGTGCCGGACGTGGATATGTAAAAGTGATTTTTTGGATGTAATATATATATGCACATATATAAATTTCAATATGTATTTACGCTTGGACACTAGCGGATCACAGTGAAAACTATGTACGTAGGGGGCCAATATTGGCAAAGCACTTTTGGACTTTAGAACAGAAAAAAATTCACTGCGGCTAGGCGCTGATCAGGATAGATCGCAGGCGTCGAAGGACCATGTGAAGGAGTGGGCGGATGCACCAAAATAAGGCCGGCTGTCGCTGGGGGTGGTCGTCGAAATGCTTTGGTGGAATGCTGCTGCTGCTGAAGAAAATCCCAAGTTCCAAAAGTAGAAGGCGGCGATTTCAACTTCACAATATAATGTACTGCTTTATTTGTACAACTTCAATTTAGAACTAACTTAAACCTGTTACGAAGTTCTCTGGCTGGGATAGATCTCAGTGGTGGACAGGGGACCTATACAAGTAAATTTGTATAAAAGTAGGAAATATAATATTTAGAAGGCTAATACCACCGGAAACACGTCTAAACCGCGTATTCTACCCCTATTTCATGTGTCGAAGTCCTTCCCTCGTCTTCCAGATCGTTGATCTGGAGAGGGGGGCCACGGTTGCACTGTATTTCCGACGGCTCCCTCAGAAGCTGCTTGCTATGGCACGCGTTCGGCCGAAGATTTGGCAGGCCCCGTATCGCGGCGTACATTTGACAGGCCCCGTTTCGCTGTCTACATTTGACAGGCCCCGGGGAAGGCGACTGTAAGTGACGTGCGGGGCCAGGGCTGCCGGATGAGCGTGGCGGCGGCTGGCGGCGGTCGAGCTGTGGCGGGGGACACTCAGACTGGGAATGTGTTCCTCCGGATGGACGCGGAAGCTGTAGGTGTCGGCTCCGGATGAACGCGGCTGGCCGGGCCGGAGGCTAACTAACAGGCGGTTGGTGGAGTCGGGATGACTTCGAGTCGGCACGGATGACGGCGACAGCGGGCACCGCGTGTTTGTTGCTGCCGACGCCGAAAAGGGTATCTTCCGGATGAAACGCGGAAGCTAGCTGCGAGTGGCGGCGCCGGATGTACGCGGCTGGCCAGACTCGGGAATTCTCCGGCTGATCGCTAGGCTGACTAGCTAGGGGCCGCGCGGTGGATGGTAAAGCCGATCCACGTGTTCGCCGCGCGGATGGGGCAAAGGGGAGGGGGGAAAAAGGTTCGGCGGAATAAAACCTGTCACTGCGGGTAGGGCCACGACGCGAAAACTTGCAACGGGACAGGGGGGAAAAAGAAAGCTGAAATAAAAGCCCCTCGCAACCAAAAAAAAAATATGGCAAATCAGGTTATGTTCGTATTGGCTATGTATTTATGAATGTATGTATTACTAATGTAGGTTAAAACGCTACGTGGATGTTTATAATAGTAAGGGAGACTGATGTGAATGTGTGTGTAAATGATTGCGCGGCGCGGCACGTGGCTCGCGTCGGTGGCGGTACCGGGGACCGTGGGGTTCTTGGCGAGAGCCGAAGGATGCACGCACTTGGTCACAGATGCTATCTCGCACGGCTCGCAGGCTCGTGGTTTCGTCTCTGTCCATATAATTGTATGTTTTCACAGGCTCTTCACTCTCGGCTCTTAACTTTGCGGGACACCCTCGACTGTTCGGCTTGATCATCGGTAGCGAAAGAGGACGATAAAAAGATCCTATTCGCTATCGTATGGTACCGATTCGTGAGATGGTTGTCCTTATCGGAGTTAGCCGACTATCGGCTGTTATCTGAGATTAGCAGGGTTTGAGGGTTTGCTAACCTACTTACAATCTAGAATTTCTTATAGCTAGTGATTATTTTAAATGTTTTTTCATATTAACAGGTGGTTAACTAATATTTATAGGTTTCCTTTCTCCATATTTACAGACGGTTGTTTCTATGCTAACTATTATGCTTATGTGGTTATGTACTTATTTGTAAATTACTTAATTAATATTTACACGGTTATGGCGCCTCTAATAGGGGGCGTTACAAACCTAAGAGTGGAAGAGGCCCGGGACCGGGCCGGGAGCGGGAGTGCAAGCTCCAGTGCAGCGCTTGCTCCTACACTGCCGCTCAGAACTAAGCACCCTTATGGCGCGAACAGTATGCTTATCTTATGTATGCTTATATTATGTATGGCCATACGTGATAAATTTATGAAGGAATTAAATTGATTATAAAGTAAAGATTTTTAATTTTGGTAGTGTCTTCACAATTACCCTATCGAAAGCTCTTTGTGGAGTTTCGTTTATAGTTATGTGTTCGCGCCAAAAGGGCGCTTATTTTCGAGAGGCAGGGTAATTCCACTTACACCCTCAAAGTACACTCCGTACATTCTGTCTCTCCCTCTTCCTCCGGGCTTCCAAGACCTAGAGCTTCCAATCCGCTCTCCAAGCTAGGTTTAAATCTCATGTACTTTAGTTCTAATTTACCTACAATCAATAAAGATCTCCGACGCTCGTCGCGTGATACTCCGCAAAGATTTCCCATGTTTTTTATTCCGAGTGACTTTTCAGCTAAAGCCACCCCCCTCCAGAAAATGGTCCTACAGATCCGGATACCTCCAGCTCCTTCCTGAGAAGCTCAGTTCACCAAACTTCTCTGTATGATTGTCTAAATCCAAGTCCGATTGATCCGACACTCCGGCAGCTTCATCAATCCACATCCAATTCATTTCCGAAATTTTAATGTATTATTTTTCCAACTTCCAAAAGTTAATTTCTAAACGTAGCAGGCCTAAGGGGATCGGGGTGACCTGGTCACACTGGGATGATTGGCTTGAGAAAACGGGGGTTTTGAGAATCTGCCTGCGAGCAGCACTCTCGATAAAATTGCGAAACAGAGAAGTTGAACAATTGTGAAAAGCTTAAAACTGTAAATTAAAGAATATAAAAAACAATAAATTAAAAGAAAGTAAAACAATAAATTAAAGAAAGGAACATCCTGTCATAATCTCAGAAGTGGGATACGAATTTTCTTTTGCCTACATAAGTGAGAAGTGATCCAAGCGGAATGGATATGAATGTAACGGAAACAAAGGTGGTGCAATTGAAAAAGTGGCTAGAGCAGTTGGGGTTGTCCACGAAGGGCACGAAGGTGGAACTTTTCGCGAGACTGGCGGGAGTTCCAGCCGACGTGCGAGGAAGCGCGCCAGCGCTGAGCTTGCCGCAAGAGGTGACAGAATAGGAGGAGCTGAGCGAGGACAGCGACAGGAATCCGGATGGAGGAAAAGAATATCTGGAAACACTACGGGATGAAATTTCGAAGGCACGAAAGACTCTGGAGAGTTTGAATCGCCAGATTGGCGCGAAGATCAATTCCGGAATGCCGAAATTTTTCCAAGGAACTTCCAGAGCGACGGCAGCGGCGGAGACAGAGACAACGAAAGCAGCGGCGGAGGCAGAGACAACGAAGGCAGCGGTACAGGCGAAGCCAGAAACGGCAACGGGGAAGGCAGAGGCAGCGATGGCAGCGGCAGAGGCGACATTGGGAGCGACAGAAACGAAGGCAGAGGCAGCAACAGTCGTGGCCGAAGTAATGGCAGAGGTGGCAGCAGTGGCGGTGTAGCAGAAGGCAGAGACAGCAACAGTGGTGGCAGAGGCAGCAGCAGCAGTGGCAGAGGCGAAGCCGACAACAGTGGCGGCAGTGGCGAAGGCGACAACAGTGGCGGCAGAGGCGAAGGCGACAACAGTGGCGGCGGAGGCGAAGGCGACAACAGTGGCGGCGGAGACGAAGGCGCAGGCAACAACAGTAGCGGCAGAAATGAAGGCGCAGTTGACAACAGTGGCGGTGGCGGGAGTGAGAGCAGAGGTGGTAGCAGCATTTCCGCGGAAATTTTGGCAACGCCTGGTTTTAACATGGCCAGAGATATGATGATGGACTTCGGCAGCAAAACGTGTGTTCGCGCATGGATTGAACAATGGAGAAATATATCGACGTTCCACAGGCTGACGGACATGCAGCGGCGAGTGTTGCTAATCAGCAAGCTTAAGGGAGATTCCCTGCAGTGGCTGCATTCAGAGTCGGGGCGTTTTACGAAGCCCATAGGTGACCTAATCGAGGAGCTGAAGCTGGCGTTTGGAGGAATTGAGTCCAAGGCAACATTAAGACGCAAATTTGAAGCGCGCATTTGGTCACCAAACGAAAAATTCGCCATTTATTATGAGGAGAAATGCAGGCTGGCTCGAGAGGTGGCAATGGAGGATGACGAGTTGGTGGATGGATTAGTGGAGGGCATCCCAATGCCAAGTCTTCGGATGCAGGCGAAGCTGCAATGCTTCGATAGTCCAGCGAGGATGTTACGAGCATTTGTGGACATAAAACTACCGATAAGGGCTTCAGCAACGGCTAAAATGGATGCAGCAAAGGCGGTAGTAGCAAGCAAGGACACGCGGTGTTTCAATTGTAACGGAAAGGGGCACTGGAAGAGAGAGTGCACCAAGCCAAAGAGAGGACCAGGATCATGCTATGCCTGCGGTGCTAATGATCACCAAATAGCGGCATGCCCGCAGAACAAGAAGAAAGAGGAGAATAATTATGTAAGATTATTTAAAATATTTTGTTTAGAAAATCCTAACCAGCCCATTATTACAGAATGCCAATTAGATTCGGGAAGCCCTGTGTCTTTCATAAAACGTTCATGCCTACCAAAAAATATTAGTTTAATGCCTCAAGAAGAGAAATATTTTGGAATTAACAAAAGCTTATTGAAAAGTTTTGGAAAAATGTTATGTTTTATATGGAAAAAGATAATAAAAGTTTGGTTTAAATTAATCGTGGTGGCTGATGAATCTATGGGCTGTAATATAGTGCTGGGTAGAGATTTTATGAATGCGTGCGATCTAAAGATTGATATGAAAGCGTTAAAGATGGTTACGGTGGAGTGTATTGAAATCGATAACAAAAGAAAATCAGAAAGGCTTTCCTTTCTTTCCGAGAATTGTATGGAAATTAAAAAATCGGGAAATAGTTTGGGAAATCAGCAAGAAGGGTTAGGAAAAGGTTTAGGTGAAGAAAGTTTAGGAAAAGGTTTAGGTGAAGAAAGTTTAGGAAAAGGCTTAGGTGGAGAAAGTTTAGGAATGGATGGTTTAGGTACAAGTGTAGGAGAAAATATGTTGGGTACATGTTTAGAGGAAAAAGGGTTAGAAACGAGTTTAGAAAAGAATGTTTTAGGTACAACGTTAGGGAAAAAGGTTTTTGGAGCAAGTGTAGCGGAGAACATTTTAGGTACAGAGTTAGGTGAAGATGATCTAGGTACAAAGTTAGACACAAACATTGTTGGAGAACAAATAGGAGTGTTGGAGGGAAATTTTGAGAGGGAAATGTTGCAAATAAATATGGAAGAACAAGAGAAGGAAGATAGGGTGTATGACATAGGGGATGGAGTTAGTTATGCAGATCGAATAAAGTTAATTAAACTGGTAGAGGAAGGTTATATTAATGTGACTCGACCTGAGATACCCAAAAACAGGTGTGAAATTAGTATAAGTTTAGAAAGTACAAAACCATTTAGCTGTGCACCTCGGAGATTGTCATATAGTGAAAAAGAGTCATTACAAAAACTGTTAGACGAATATATAGACAAAGGAATCATTCGAAGTAGTAAGTCGGAATATGCATCTCCGATAGTGTTAGTCAAGAAGAAGTGTGGAGAACTTAGATTGTGTATTGATTTTCGTAGGTTAAATAAAATTATGATTAAGGATAATTATCCTATTCCTTTGATTGATGATCTGTTAGACAAGTTGGTAGGAAAATCGGTGTTTACAAAATTGGATTTAAAAAATGGATATTTTCATGTGTTCGTGGACAAAAAATCGGTGAAATACACATCGTTTACAACACCGTTAGGACAGTTTGAATTTTTGCGCATGCCAATGGGATTGAAAACGGCACCTCAGGTATTTCAAAGATTTGTGAATGATATTTTTGCGGACATGATACGAGGAAATAGAGTGATAATTTATATGGATGATATTTTAATTGCAAGTCAAGATATTAAAGAACATTTAGAGATATTAAGAGAAGTATTTAGGAGATTAGTGGAGAATAAATTAGAACTGAGAATGGATAAATGTAAGTTTCTACAAAATAAGGTAAAATATCTAGGTTTCTTAATTGAGAAGGAAGGAATAAAAGCGGATGAGAAAGGATTAGAAGCGATAAGAAACTTTCCAATTCCGAACAAAGTACAAGCTGTACAAAGCTTTTTAGGCCTTTGTTCCTATTTTCGTCGGTTCATAAACGATTTTTCGATACTAGCTAAACCATTATATGACTTATTAAGGAAAGACAAGACATTTGAATTTGGAAAAGAGGAATTAGATTGTTTCACACTTTTGAAAGGGAAGTTAGTTGCAGCACCGGTATTGGCACTATATGATCATAAGGAGGTCGAACTTCATTGCGATGCTAGTGCGCTTGGGTTTGGAGCGGTATTGTTTCAAAAAAAGGAAGATAAGAAATTGCATCCCATTTTTTATTTCTCAAAAAGATCAACAGCAACGGAAGCCAAGTATCATAGTTTCGAATTGGAAACATTAGCTATTATTTATGCGCTTAAGAGGTTTAGGATTTACTTACAAGGCAGACATTTTAAAATCGTGACAGATTGTAACACGTTAACGCTAACATTGAACAAAATAGATTTAAACTCAAGAATTGCTAGGTGGGCGTTAGAGTTACAAGAGTATTATTATGAACTTAAGCACAGGGCAGGAAAACAGATGCAACATGTAGATGCACTTAGTAGGTGTAATAACATAATGATAATAGATGCAAACACGTTTGAGAATAATTTGATAATTTGTCAAGCAAGAGACAACAAGATAAAGGAAATTAGGAATACTTTAGAAAAGAGGGAACATAAATGGTTCGAGATGAGAAATGGTGTAATATACAGAAAATGTAATAACAACGAGTTACGTTTTTATGTACCAGGTCGGATGGAGCAACATGTGATGTACAAGTATCATGACGAATTAGGTCATATTGGAAGGGACAAAATGTTAGATGCCATTAGTAAAAGCTATTGGTTTCCGAGCATGAAGGAGAAAGTTTGTGATCACATTCAGAATTGTTTGAAGTGTATAGCATTTTCGCCTAAAGTAGGAAAAGGAGATGGATGGCTACACAGCATACCAAAAGGAAACAAGCCCTTTGAGGTTATTCATATTGATCACTATGGGCCAGTGAATAATAGCAGAGCGAAGAAACACATTTTAGTAGTGATAGATGGTTTTACGAAATTTGTTAGGCTGTACACGACAAAAACCACAAATACAAATGAAGTGCTGAGTGCGTTAGCTGATTATTGTCGGGCATATAGCAAACCGCGATGTATTATATCAGATAGAGGTAGCTGTTTTACATCGGCGGATTTTGCAAACTTTGTGGAAGAAAGAAATATAAAACACATAAAGATTGCTACAGGGTCACCGCAAGCTAATGGACAAGTCGAGCGAGTAAACAGAAGTTTGGGACCAATGATTGCAAAACTAACTGAGCCTGAAAAAGGATTACATTGGGATGTAATCATAGAAAAAGTGGAATATTCATTAAATAATACGCTTCATAGTAACATTAAGCAATTGCCCAGTGAAATTTTATTTGGAATCGCACAAAGAGGAGAGGATGGTGACGAATTTAGAGAGAAGTTAGATGAAGAAATATTAGATAAAGAAATATTAGCTGAAGAAGGATGTGATAAGGAAAGGTTAGATGAGGATGAACAACTGTTTGAGGAAAATAGAAACAATTTGGAACGACTTAGAAAAAGAGCGGAGGGAAATCAAATAAAGTCGCAATTGAGGAATGAGAACTATTACAATGCAAAAAAGAAGAGCAATGTTGAATACAAAGAAGGTGATTATGTTATGGTGAAAAATTTTGATAGTACGGCGGGGGTGTGTAGAAAATGAATACCGAAAAGCAAAGGACCATACGTGATCGGAAAAGTATTGAAAAATGATAGATTCATATTAAAAGACATTGACGGTTTTCAATTATCTCGGAACCCATACCAGGGAGTGTGGAGTGCGAACAATATTAGGCACTGGATGAAAGAAGAGGATGTAGTCAGATAAGAGCATTAGGGTGAAATGATTATTGTATAAATTGTTAATATAAATTATAAGAAAGATTGTAATGTAATTTTAAACTATACATTAAGAAATTGTACATGTCAGAGATAGAGGGCTATCTTAAAGTCAGGACGGCCGAGTTGTAGCAGGCCTAAGGGGATCGGGGTGACCTGGTCACACTGGGATGATTGGCTTGAGAAAACGGGGGTTTTGAGAATCTGCCTGCGAGCAGCACTCTCGATAAAATTGCGAAACAGAGAAGTTGAACAATTGTGAAAAGCTTAAAACTGTAAATTAAAGAATATAAAAAACAATAAATTAAAAGAAAGTAAAACAATAAATTAAAGAAAGGAACATCCTGTCATATAAATAAATGCCATAAGCCACAGTTCAACATTCAACTCCGAATAGTTCGGGCTCCCTTTCGTTAACTGTGTTTCGCTTGCATTTACTTACACTTACATACATACATATGTCCAATATAGTCCACTCCAGTGATATCGGTACATTTCCCGCAGCCTGTTTTCAGCCTGAGATCAAAGTGGCGTATCATGGATTCTGTGATGCGTCCCAAAAGGCTTATGGAGCGGCGATCTACGTGCGCGTCGAGGTGGGTCAGAAAATACTTTCTAACCTTCTCACATCCAAGACCCGAGTCGCTCCAGTCAAGACCGTGTCCCTTCCACGTCTAGAGCTATGTGGCGCCGTGTTGTTAGCCGAAATGGTAACGGCTATTGTTCCTAATATGCCCACACCAAGTTCCGACATACGCTGCTGGACCGATTCGACCATCGTTCTGGCCTGGTTACGGAAGCCGGCGTACAACTGGACCACGTTTGTTGCCAACAGAGTGGCTAAGATAACGCAGGCAGTACCAGTCGACTGCTGGGCACACGTTCGATCCGAACAAAATTCCGCCGATTTAGCTAGTCGAGGCGTGTCCCTACTCGAGTTAGCGGATAGTCAACTTTGGTGGCACGGGCCAGAGTGGCTGCAAGGGCCACAAGAGCTGTGGCCAGCCCAAAGCGATGTGCAACCGAACACAGAGCTCGATCAGCGCGCGGTGAAGGTGCATTTCAGCCAGGTCCCTTCTGACGAATTTCTCGAACGCTTCTCTAAACTGGACAAAGCACTGCGAGTCCTGGCGTATGTTCGGCGCTTCCTTAGTCGCTGCCGTAAGGGCGCGATCTCCTCTACTTCCCGACCCACGAGGGAAGAAATCCGAGAGGCATAACAAACGCTGATTTCCATCGCGCAACGTCGAGCATACGGCCAAGAGCTGAAGCACTTGGCAGAGAAAAAGCCCCTTCCGGGGGCAAGTCCAATTTTAAACTTGTTTCCGTTCACGGACCAACTCGGCCTCCTAAGGGCGTGTGGTCGCGTCACAGCTTCTAGAGCCCTCCAGTATGATGAACGGCATCCAATAATTCTGCCCTACGGCTGTAGACTGTCTCGCGTTCTTGTCCAATTCACCCACCAGATTACTCTTCACGGCGGTAGTCAGTTGATCGTACGCCTGATCCGATCGAAGTATTGGATTCCTAAACTCAAGAATCCGGTCAACGCAGTGGTGAATCCGTGTAAGATCTGCACGATTTACAAGAAGAGACTGCAAACTCAGCTGATGGGCGATCTTCCAAAGGACAGAGTGTCCTTCTCGAGGCCTTTTACATATACGGGCATTGATTATGCCGGGCCGTTCGAGATTAAAAACTATACCGGGAGAGCGTGTCTCATTACCAAGGGATATGTATGTGTATTTGTGTGTTTTTCCACGAAGGCTATCCATTTAGAGCCGACATCCGATCTTACCGCCGAAAAGTTCCTAGCAGCCCTTGCTCGTTTCGTAGCTAGGCGCGGGTGCCCTCAGCGGATTCATTCTGATAATGGCAAGACGTTTGTGGGGGCAGCTTCTCTACTTTCTCGGGACTTCCTTCAAGCCGTCAAAGAGTCTGTGACTGATGTACACAGCCATCAGGGACTTGACTGGCGCTTCATCACGCCCGGGGCTCCGCATGTGGAGGGTCTGTGGGAAGCAGGGGTGAAAAGTTTAAAAACTCTTTTCTATAAAGCCACGGCTACGCGCAAGTATACATTTGAGGAACTTGCGACGCTCCTAGCCAAGATCGAAGCTTGCCTCAACTCCAGACCCCTCTCCCCGATGTCTGAAGATCCCTCCGATCTGCTAGCCCTCACGCCTGGCCATTTCCTGATTGGCGGGCCGTTGCTTTCCACGGCTGAGCCTGAGATAAAGGGCGAAGCCAAGTCGATAATCAATCGATGGCAACATTTGAAAGCCCAACATCAGCAGTTTAGTGCGCGGTGGAAAGAGGAGTATCTCAAAGAACTCCACAAACGCAACAAATGGCAATTTCCGACCCGAAACATCCAAATTGACGATATGGTGGTAGTCAAGGAGGATAATTTGACCTCGAACGAATGGCGGCTCAGCAGAATTGTTTCTGTTTTCCCCGGAGCCGATGGCCGAGTTCGAGTGGCTGAAGTCCGTACGGCGCGCGGCACAATAAAACGCCCCGTGCATAAGGTTATCCTTCTCCCTATGGAGAGCAAGGAACCGGCTACTTCCGGCCATTAATCTATTTCCGTCTGCGAGGTCACATACTAAGCCAATTTTTTGTCTCTTTTCCTCGCAGAACAACTTCAGCATAATGGTGCCGCTTCCCCGCACAGCCCAGGATTTGGATAGCAGACGTACCCGAGGTATTCAATCCTAACGCTGCCGAGTCTGCCGGGGCATCCATCCTCTTCGGAAGTGCAAGAGGTTCCAGAAACTGAGCGCTGAGAAGCGCCTTCGGGCAGTGCTGATTAATAAGTACTGCTTGAATTGCTTCGCCCACGAGCACTCAGGAGGTACCTGCCGAAGCACCGAGGGATGTAAAACTTGCGGGGGGGACTATCACACGCTGCTCCACATGCACGAGGAGGTGCCATCAACCTCTCGTCCACGCCCTGAACGCCCCGCTCGTCAGCCCGTCTCCAGGGATCCTGCTCGGCCGGCGGCCCCCACTCCAGCGCCGGCTCGTCATCCCGTCCCCCACTCCATCTCAGACCGTGGCGGCCTATCTGCGACAGAGGGTGGTCCACATCCTCCGGACCGCCTGCGTGCTGCCCGACACCGGGAGCACCACGTTTGAGATGGGGACCCTGATCGACCCGTGCATGGCGATCAGCAGCATTGACCGGTCGTTGGCGACGGCATACCGGCTGCCCGTCACGCAGGCAGGCGAGGATGACGTCTGCACGGCGACCATCCGATCCCGCACGGGCGACTTCAGGCTCGACGTCGTTTTAAGGCTTGATCCCAGCCTTAGGATTCGCACGCCAGTACGGGCTCTGAGTGACACCATCCGGGCCAAGTTCGAGGATATCCGGCTCGCGGATGAACAGTTCCATCGCCCATCGACCATTTCCCTCGCGTTGGGGTCAGACTTGTTCCCCAAGCTGATCCAACCGGGGTTCCTGAAGCTGGAAGATGGGCTGCCCGTCGCTCAGAGCACCGTGTTTGGATGGACCGTCTCCGGAGTGTGCCACGAGGAGTAATCCTGACTCTGCCGCAAGGGGGGGGGGAGAATGTTCGCGCCATAAGGGCGCTTAGTTTCGAGCGGCAGTGTAAGAGCGAGCGCTGCACTGGCGCTTGCACTCCCGCTCTCCGTTGCTCTCCCGCTCCCGGCGAAACCCACCACTCCGCGGTCCCGGTCTTTTTTCCTCTTTAGTTTTAACTTAATCTTAAAATTGATCTGTGCCAATAAAGTGCCATCCCATTGTGAAGACGATCTCGCCGCTTTCTTCTTTTTTGGGACTTGGGAGTTTTTCGACTTCCAGCCGCAGCAGCCAACAACAACCCCCACAACTTCTACGGCCACCATCCCGCCAGGACAGCCGGCCTATTTTGGACAACTCCGCCCACTCCAGTTCATGGCCCCCCCCGGGGCCATGAAGGACCATGAACTGGAGTACAGCCCCGGGTTTCTAAATAATTAACTAATTTAAATAAAATAACAAAAACATACAATTTTCGAATTAATTTCGATACAATTTCTGTGAGTTCCGAAATTCAAAAGTGTGTGTTTAAATAAAGGCAAATGCCACAGTGAAATTCCATCAAGTGGTTCTTACTTAGTTTCTTTTCGTTCACTGTGTTCCAGCGCTTGCATTTATTTTCACTTTTTATACTCACATAATCGATACAGTCCACTCCACTGAGTACATACCCTTATATTAACTACAAATATTCAAATATAAATAATTGGCACAACGAATACATTAAATTAAGAAACTACGAACTATTAATTATTACAGTCAACAGCTCCTATATAAACAAATACATTTCCACATAAATACAAAACGACAAACATAATTACGAGAGTCGGTAGCAACGGCACCGATTTAATTTACATATGCATACCTATTAACTCCCCTTTGCTCTATTCTGAGCTGGGTTACATCCATACATATTTACAAGCATAATCGTCGGTAAGGCGACGCTCCGATCTTTGGCAATTTTTTCGCCTCTTGTTATCTCCGCTATTCTGCATTGACTCCGAAAACAGTACCGCGACAAATACAGCAGCGGTCAACGAAATAAGTCCGGACACAGAAAATAATTGTTGAATTATTTTTTATAAAATTCCAACTAACTAATTCAGTTAGAAACTTGCATGCGCTTCCATTTCCGCATTAGTGTGACCGTACTACCGTTTTCCTACTGACATAAATTATTGAGCTATTTCCAACGCTTCCGCGTGCATCCAATAAAATTGACAAATTAAGATTCAGAAAAATACATTCAGAAAATTTGTTCTGTTTCCTATTGGTTCCTAAATTCCAAATCTAGTTTCTACTTTCTATATATAAAAAATCCATATTTTCGAAAACACAACAAAATATATATACATATATATTCAATATGGCTCCATCCGCTTTAAACAAATTTATTTTCACTTCTGACCGTCTGAGTCACTTCGAATCCAAATTCTGCAATCCAGCAGAGCCCATCCAATCTCAGTATACGTGCAAAATTCATCTCGACCAAGTCCGAGCCATTTGGGCAAAGGTCGAGAAAGAATACGAAGCTCGTTCTGAGCTAATTTCAGTTGATGACGAGGGCGCGGCGGACATCTTGCCCACGCTTAAGGCAAAATACGAGGATGCCTATTTTACCTACGAAAGGTGTGCTGCCCGGCTCATGGAACAGATCGAGACGATCTCTTTTAAATCCGTTCCGCCCCAAAATTCTTTTCCGTCTGGCTGTCGGCTTCCTCCGTGCGATACGGAAGTTTTCTCGGGATAATATCTTCGCTGGCCAACTTTCCGAGACCTTTTCACAGCGGTCTATATAGATAATCCTGCGCTGACCCCTATTGAAAAGTTATTCGATCTAAACGCCAAGACAAGTGGTGAAGCTCATTCCATAGTTTCCAAGTCATCACTCACCAACGATGGTTTCCGCTCAGCCTGGGAAAACCTAACAAAGCGTTTCGAAAATAAACGATCGCTGGTGAACAATCAACTGAAAGGGTTATTGAACATGCAGTCCATTGTAATGATGCACTATGGCCGAGATGATCCTCAGCGGCCCAGAGTCCCATCCAGAAACATTTATTTTTGGAAACGCCAGGTCATGGAGTTGCCGTTTCGTACCGAGATTTTTGGGTGTGGGTATTGCCGGCGGCCCTTGAAATTTGGCAGGCTTTACCACACGCACACGCACATATATCTACACGCACGCGCCCCTTACCGATTCCTATTGCCCACGCTGGGCGGGATGAAACTGCCAGCTCTGGAATCCCAGCAGCCGGACCCTCCACTAAAGTCTGGAGACGTGGCTCTGGAGTCCCAGCAGCCCGCTCCCGCGCCCGCAGCCCCGACCTAAAACCACGGCCTGGAGTACCCAAGCAGCCGCGGCCGGCGGCTCCGCCTGGTGTATCCACCGGTGGGCTGCCTCCCAACTACCCCGTGACTCGCGGTAGCCCGCGTTCCGCCCGGGCTAATCCCTGCGGCGGCTCCCCGAGATCAGGCTAGAGAGGTTAGGGAAAGGTAATGAATTGGCCGACATTTAATCTGCTTAAATTATTTACATTTATTTGTTCCATGTTTTCTCCGTGTTTGCCTAGCTTATTCCCTATATTCTGAGTTGTCCCTAGCTCACGCACACGCCGTGATTTTGTATAATTGGCCGGCGGCCGTGCTCACCCGTTATCGGTGTGTCGTTGTCTTAGTCGTGTTGTCTTAGTGTGTCGGGTTCTTTCCTCTGCTGGTTTCACTTGCACTTTTCAGGAAAACTTGACTTCTCAATTTGGTGGGTCCACCGCGAGTGATCTTAATTTTAATTGTCTCCTCGCCCGTGACCTAATTCTGCTGGTATGCCGCGGCAGCGCTGCCGTGATCGATGGCACGCGCTGTTCCGCATTCCATGCATTCTTTGTCTTCCTTCTCCCTTTGACTGCAGCTCGCAGGTGGCCGCTGCGAATTCCGCTGCTGCTGCGAATTCCTTTCGCACTCTTCTGCCGCTGCCGGCGCAGTTGGCTCTCTGCCGCGATCGTGGCTCGGCGAGCCCCTCTGCTGGCCGCTGATTGGCTGGTCCAGCGCTTCGTCTCCAGAATGCGGCTCTGCCGGCCCATCCTGGTCCTCGTTGTTCCATGTTGCTGGCCGTGGCGGCCGACGATGTTGCTGGCTGCGGTGGCCAGCGATGTTGCTGGCGGTGGTGGCCAGCGATGCCTTTTCCTAGCTTTTAACGCCTAACTCCTATCCTAGCTAATACCTAACTCCTAACTTAACTAAATATACAACTTATTACTACGACTTAACCCTACTACTTAAATACTACTATATTCATGAATATACAAAAATGTGACATCGTCACACCCCCCCTTTACGTCCGGGTGGGGCGAAGGGTGACGCGCACCTGGCCGCGCAAGTTTATTTGGACTCTAAACCGCTGGTGCCCCTCCACGTCGAGGTACCTCCACGCGCGGCGTCCTCGTAGGGCCAGTCGGTCCTGAATCCTCTCGATTATCCCCCGCGGCAGCCTGCCCGAGGGGGTTGCCCAGTTTGGTGGGGCGAAAACCCACGGTTCCGGCACTGGGGGGTTCCAGCGCCTCTCCTCCTCCTCCTCGTCCGGCGAGTCCGCCCAAGGCACCTCTCGCCGTGGTCGAGGCTGCGACGGCGAGCCCTGCGGGCCCTGTACCACCCGGCTGGCCCGGCACAGGATCTCCTGCGCCGCGGGCGTGGTTCCCCACAAGGGTCCAGGCCCGAAGAAAAAATCCCTCCCCGGTGTTGGCGGGCGACTGGGTGGCGACTCGTAGGGGTCGAGCGCCCCTACCTCCGGCGTTGTGGCCCTTGGCGGCGTCGTAGACCGTGGTGGACCCGGGCTGTGTGGCCTCGACCTCGGCGTGAACGGCCGGAACTCGTCACCCCACGGGCTGTACGACCTTGATCCCGGCGTGCGACGCGTGGGCTGTACGACCACAGGGGCAGCGCCGGATCGGTGTCCTCCACCGGGGGCAACCCGTCGTCCTCGCCACCTGTCGTCCACTGGCCCATCGGTGATGGCATGCGGGGACTCCCGCCTCCGTGGTCGCCGAGCTCCGGGTTCTCCTCGTCTCCCGTATCGTCGGGCGAGTCCTCCTCGTCGTCGATTGTCCACGCCACGATCGGGGGCGGGGAGAGTGGACTCCCGCCGTACTCCCGTCTCCGGCGTTGTTCCTCGGTCTCCTCCTCTTCCTCGTCTGGCGAGTCTTCCTCGTCGTCGATTGTCCACGCCACGATCGGGGGCGGGGAGAGTGGACTCCCGTCTCCGGCGTTGTTCCTCGGTCTCCTCCTCTTCCTCGTCTGGCGAGTCTTCCTCGTCGTCGATTGTCCACGCCACGATCGGGGGCGGGGAGAGTGGACTCCCGCCGTACTCCCGTCTCCGGCGTTGTTCCTCGGTCTCCTCCTCTTCCTCGTCTGGCGAGTCTGGGCGTGGTGGGGCAAACAGCTCCCGCTCGCTAGCCTGGCGAGGGGGCGTGGCGCTGTTTCGCCAAACGCCAAACCGGCCGTCTGGTGCCACCTCCTCGTCCTCTGAGTCCTCGGTGGCGGGCGGTGGCCCGGTTCGTGCACCGTGTCCGGCGTCCGGTGCGCAGGGCACCAATAGCGGCGGTCCCGTGCGCAAGCGTGGGTCGGTCAGTGGGGCCGGTCCCACATCCACGTAAAGTGGCCGCACGACCTCCGTGGGACGTGGTCGTTCCCGCGGGTCGTCTCCCGGGGCCGGTTGTCGCCGCTCGTCGCCGTAGAGCGCCGCAAAGTGGTCCTCTACGGCTCGCTCCATCCCCTGCAAGTCCCTCCGGGCCGGAGAGGCTCCTCCTGCGCGCTCGCTGCTTGGTGGCGGCAACAGCTGCGCTGTCACTCCGACGCGAGTGAGTGGCCGGATTCGGGGCCACTCGAAGATGGGGAGTCCTCTTCCTCTTGCTGGTTCCATCTTGTCTGTGGGGTGTAGAAAATATGATTAGCTTTGTATACTTTCCCTAGCCCCTACCTATCGGTGTGTCTTCCCTAACGGCTGGATTTCCCTGGCCGGCCCTAACACCCTACAATTTCGTGTATGTTTCTTTCCCCCGGGTGCCTTGCCCCGGCGGGCGGAGTGTTGGACAGGCGCACCTGTCACCAAGTGACTCCGTGAATCTTTGGCCCTTGGCCTGTTGCGAGGCTATTTAAGCCTGTTCCTCCGTCATGGAGTCTTCTCCATCGTCCCGGATGGTTTCTTCTAGTTGTTCCTCGTTTTCCGTGTCCTTCTCGTGGTGGTATGGCTTCAGCTGATTGAGGCTGGCGGTCCGCCGTCGTCTACTGCCGGGTATGTGCAGCTGCACTATGTTAGGCGATGGAAACTTGGCCACCTTGAACGGTCCATCATATTTCGCTGCCAACTTTGCTGCAAATCCTTCAGCCGCGTTTGATAAGTGGTGGCGCCGCACCAATACCAGTGATCCTACCGGCGGTCTCCAAGTCCGTCGGCGAAGATTGTAGTGGCGACTCTGATCGGATGCGCGATCAGCGTTGTTCCTAACAACCTCGAAGATATTCTTCAGCCGCTCGCCACGCTCCGTTGGGGTTATCTCGGGGGTTCCTCGTCCCGGCGTAACCTCGTCATAAAGTGTGTGCGGCAGTCGTGGTTCCCTTCCTTGAACCAGGAAAGCTGGGCTGAATCCCGTCGTGTCAGAGATACTACTGTTTATTGCCAGCGATATTTCGGGCAATAATTGGTCCCACTCGTTCTGTGCGTGCCCGTCTAGATAATGCGCGATCATCGTCTTGATCGTCCGGTTGGCCCTTTCCGTGGGGTTTTGCCTCGGTGTGTATGGGGCCGTATGCTGAAGTTCCATCCCCAGCATCTTGCAGAAGTTCCGGAACGATCTTCCCGTAAATTGAGTACCGTTGTCGCAGACGAATACCCTTGGCACGCCGAAACGGCTCAGGATCCGTTCCCTAAATGCGCGCTCTAGCTGAGTTCCTGTGGCCTTTCGTAATGGTATCAACTCCACCCATTTGCTGAAGGAGTCCAAGAAGACCAGGAGCATCGTGTTTCCTTGCTTTGACCGAGGCAAGGGTCCGACGAAATCCGCGCACAAAACGTGGAATGGCTCCTCCACTTGCCGGGTGAACATTTTTCCCGCCGGCTTTTCCTGGCTGACTTTGAACCGTTGACAGCTCAGGCAGTGGCGTACGTAGCGGGCGACATCTCGAAAGAGTCCCGGCCAGTAATATCGTTGGGCAACTCGATTGCTCGTCTTTCGAATTCCCAAGTGTCCAGCGGTGGGCGTGTCGTGATTCTCCTGTAGAACCCGATGGCGATAATCCGCTCCTACACACAGCTTCCATGGTGTGTACTCCTCCTCCTGTGGCCGTAGCCCGATGCGGCGATAAAGTTGTCCGCTTTCTTCCCTGTAGTCCGGGTACTTTGCCGGTTCCGTCCGAACTTTCTTCAACATCCTTGTGAGCCACTTGCAGTTTGTTCCTTGTACCTGTGCCTGCTGCGCTACGGGCAGCGGTTGGCGTGAGAGAGCGTCGGCCACTAAGTTTTGGGCTCCTCTCCTGTAGTGAACATCGTACTGATACTGTTGTAGCTCGAGTGCCCAGCGTGCGATCCGTCCAGTCGGGTTATCGATGGAGTTCAGCCACTTCAAGGCCTGATGATCCGTGATAACTTCGAAACGGTATCCTTCGACGTAACAGCGCATCTTCCTGATGGCCCATACGATGGCAAGACATTCCTTCTCCGTCACCGAATAGTTCCTTTCTGCGCCGTTTAGGCGGCGGCTGGCGTAGGCCACCACTCGTTCCTGTCCCTCGATGGTCTGTGTCAGAACGGCTCCGATGCCGTATTCGCTGGCATCCGTTTGTAGCACAAACTTCTGTTCGAAATCCGGACAGACTAAGACGGGTGCCTCCGTTAGCTTAGTCTTCAACTCCTGGAAGGCCTGATCCTGCCTCGATGTCCAGTCCCACTTTTGGCCCTTCTTCAGCAGCGATGTCATCGGTTCCACAACATCGGCGAAGTTGGGAACAAATCGACGATACCAGGAAGCGATTCCCAGGCATCTCCGAAGTTCCTTCAGGCAAGTTGGCGGCTGCAACTCGCGGATCGCGGCCACTTTGTCCGGGTCCGTATGAATCCCTTCTTCGCTGATTACATGCCCCAGGTAGGCGATGTGGCGCTGGAAAAAGTGACATTTTTCCTTGTTCAGCCGTAAGTTGGCTCTCCGTAGCCGGCGGAACACTTCTTTCAGGTTCGCTACATGTTCTTCCAGAGTCGATCCAATGACGATGATGTCGTCCAAATAGGCGAACGCGTGTGGCTCCATGTCTGGTCCTATGACCGTGTCCAAGGCCCGTTGAAAAGTCGCGGGCGCCGAGTGAAGTCCAAAAGGCATGACTCGCCAGTGGAATAATCCTCGTCCCGGGACCGTGAAGGCTGTGCATTCCCGACTCTCCTGAGCCACGGGGATTTGCCAGTATCCGTTCTTTAAGTCCAGCGTCGATATGTACTTGGCGTTTCGTAGCCGCTCCAAGATCTGGTGAATCCTTGGCAGTGGGTATGCATCCGGCACCGAGTTTTCGTTAAGTTGCCTATAATCGATGCACATCCTGGCATCTCCGTTTTTCTTGGCCGCGATCACAATGGGTGCACTGTGCGGGCTTTTCGATGGCTCTATGCGTCCATCCCTGAGCAGCTCGTCGATCTGCTTATCTATCACGGCCCTCATGGCCGGATTCCGTGGGAAATATCTCTGCTTTATTGGTCGATCGTTGCGCATGATGATCCGGTGCTCCGCGATGTGGGAGACTCCGGATAGGTTGTCGAATCTCTCCAGCTCCTGCTCGAGAAATCCTTTTACCCAAGGTTCTGGGTATTCTGGCGGCTCGAGTGAATCCAGCTCCTCCTCCGGGGCGTGGTTCACTGAGTTGACGGTACCGCATAGAAGCGCGTTTGGGTCCGGCGTTTCCTCGACGTGGTCCTGAAAACGGACACGTTTCCTGGAGGTGCGAAAAGGATTTCGCTGCGCGGCGGTGGCCTCAGCCACGGGTAAAACGTGTTTCCAGCTGGTCGTCGTTGCTTCTTCGTCCCGATTCGTTGCCCGAGGCGTAGGGATCGGTGGTTGACATGGTTCCTTCTGTCTAGTGCGTGGCTGCGGCACTGGTCTCTGTGCTTGTTGTTGTTCCTGATGTGTGGCGGTTGACCCCTCCTGGGTAACCGTGCCCGATGATTCCTGCTGTCCAGAGCGTGGCTCTGCCTGTTGTTCCTCGTATATGGAGCGTGGCTCCCTCTGCTGTTCCTCGTGTATGGAGCGTGGCTCCCCCTGCTGTTCCTTGTGTGTGGCAGCCGGCCCCTCCTGGGTAACCGTGCCCGATGATCCTCGTCGTGTGGAGCGTGGCTCCCTCTGCTCAGAGCGTGGCTCTGTTGTTCCTCCTGTCGTCCCGTTGGACATCGTCCGTGTCCGTGCCCACGGCGGCATCTCTGTTGCTCCTCCTGTTTCCCTTGGCGTCCGTGTCCGTGCCCACGGCGGCATCTCTGTTGTTCCTCCTGTTTCCCTTAGCGTCCGTGTCCGTGCCCACGGCGGCATCTCTGTTGTTCCTCCTGTTTCCCTTAGCGTCCGTGTCCGTGCCCACGGCGGCATCTCTGTGGTTCCTCCTGTCGTCCCGTTGGACATCGTCCGTGTCCGTGCCCACGGCGGCATCGTGTGCTTGGTCGGCATCAAGTTGAGGGCCTGTCCCCCACACTGAATGGTGGCTCCGATTCCGCACAAAAAATCCATTCCCAACAGCACATCGTCCAGTACGTCCGTCATCACTAGCAAGATGGTCGGCGTACTACGGTTCCCGCAGTGTATAACTGCTGCCAGAGCCTTCGTCAACTCCCGGCAGGTTCCATCGGCGAGCTTGACCTGCGTCCGTATTTCCCTTGTGTTATGCGCGTTTTCCAATTTATTTGCTACGTCCTTGCTGATGAAGCTATGTGTAGCTCCTGTGTCCAGAGTGGCTACGAATCCTTGTCCTTCCATGGTGATGGCGGCTCGGATGCGCCCCTGGCGTTGCTCCAGTATTTGTTCTCCTAGTTGCTCGGGTTGGCTGGGTCCCTCGGGTGATTCCCGGTCACGCGAGGCCCGTTGCCGTTTCCCGAAGTCCGTCGCCGACAACATTCCATTGTTCGTATCTCCCGTCGTCCACAGTCCCAACAGAAAGCTATTCTGGGATTCCGGCAGTCCGCCGCGAAATGTCCAGGCTGTCCGCAGTTCCTGCATGCTTCTCGAACATTTATCGGTGCTTGACCCGATGGTGGTGGTGCCGTGCCTCGGCTCGTATTCGCGTTCCTTGCGTTCTGATGTGGTGCCGGCTGCTGGCGTGCCGTGCGATCTCCATCCATGAGGATGCTGGCAGCGGGCGGTGCCCGTGTATCTCGGTGATTCCTTGCTCGTCCGTCCCGACTGCGGGTCACTTCGTAATCAACTACCAAGTGAGTCAGTTCCGCCAGTGTACGAAAGTCCTGTCTCCTCGTAAACAGTTGATATTCTGGCAGCATGTTATCATAAACACGCTCCAGCTCACGCTCCGGCGTGAATCCTGCCCGGCGCATCTGTAGGCGCAGGTCTACCAAGTATTCCTTGAAAGGCTCGTTCTGTCTCTGAAAATGGGTCCTGATTTCGTCCTCCAACCGCTGATAGTAGCGCGGTGGCAAGAAGAAATCCAAAAATTCCTGGCGCACTTCTGCCCAAGTGGCATCCCGTAGTCCGCTGGTCCTGTACCAACTCTCGGCGCGGCCAGTTAAAAGTACTACCAGAGCCGTGGCTAAATACTTCCGGTCGATCCGGCAGGTATCGGTTCGTTCCTCTATGTGCTCAATGAAGCTGAGCGGGTCCGTAGTTCCATTGAAGGAGAGTCCCCATTTCATCATCCGATCTAGTAGGGCGGCTCCCGGGTCCCCTTGATAATTCATTGTTCGCGGTGGGTCCTCCGTCTTTGCCGGCAGGCGTCGTCAGCAAAAAGGTAGGTGGTGCCGTCGGCGCTGCAGCCCCTGGTGAATTTCCTTCTGTGTCCACGTACATCGGCGAAAGTAGCTTCGCATCCCCGGTAGGGGCGTTCCCAAAGTTCCTTTCTAATTCATCGAGACGAATTCGTACTCCTTCGTCGTGGTCCGGTTGCCTTGCGAAATTTATCAGTCGCGATCGCTGTTCTTCGACGGTGCCTCCGCGTTCCAATCCGAATTCTGAGAGGATGGTCTCCAACTCCAACTTCTTCCTGTAGCTAATCCAAGTGACTCCCATGTTCCTTGTCTTATTCCTCTAGTTTCCGATGTGTATGATTTCCTTCGCTGTTTCCTTGGTATTTATTTCCTTCTGCTCGTGGTGTCTGCTTGTCGTTTATTTTTTTTTGTTTAATCCTCGTCGGTGTTTCTCAGTGTTAATTGTTTTATTTTATTTTATTTGATTTATTATGTTTATTTATTTATTTATTTTTTATATTTATTTACTGTTGATTTTATTATTATTTATTATTTATTATTTTATTCTTCCCCGGTATTTTGTTTTACCGACGTTATTTTAATTCGATGCTTCCTAATCGATGTTTCCTACTCGATGATTCCTTAACGATGATTCCTTGACGATGATTCCTAACCGATGTTTCCTAATCGGTGATCGATGATTAACGATGATTCCTATTGACCGCGCGTCTTGATTTATTTTTATTTTGTTTTCGATTATTAATTTTTAATTTTTATTATTTTATTGTTTATTATTTATTTATTATTTTATTGAAGACCGAATTTATTATTTATTGTCTTCGAGACCGAAGTTATTTTTGTTATTATTATATTCGAGGCCGAATTTATTTTATTTTATTATTTATTATTTATTTTCACTTATTTGATTAACTATGCTTCGTTTGATTTTCTCTGCTGTCCTTGTGTTATCCTTGTGTTTATCCTTGCTTGAAATCCTTGCTTGTGTTTTATCCTTGCCTAGTATCCTTGTGTTATTTTTATCCTTGCTTGAGTTTTTTTTTCTTCGAAATTTTCTTCCCAATGTGTTCTTTGCGAAAGAGTATTGCTGAGTGTCATTGCTAATCAGAGGGCCAGTATATATATTTGGTCCCTGCCCTGATGGCAGCGCAACCAAGAGCGGATCATTATTGTATATATATTCCAATATGCGTATGTCAATATGTATGCACTACAATGTACCAGTGTATGTGTGTATGTACCCGTCGCGTGATCTGCACGAGTGCTTGGTTTGGTTTCGTTCTGCTCTGCCGGCGTCGGCAGAGGCAGCAATGCAATATTTCTTTTCTCTTTCCTATTGACAAAAATGCGAATCTCGCTGCCTACTTTTGACGAGACTGTCCCTCCTGAATGGAATTTTCCTATTGTCATTTTCTCTATTCCCCTTTTTCGCTAACTTTGTCCAAAACAAGGTACCGTTTGGCGGCTGCATGTGCGTCGCAATTTCGATTTCTGGTTGCTTCTGTACATGCGTGTATGTATGTGTGTATTTTTTTTGTGGCTGCACGTGCGTCGCAATTTCTGGCACTTTCTGCCTATGCATACATATATGTATGTATACCCCTTGCTAAAAATCTCTGTTCGGCCGGTGGGTCTTTAATCCACCGTAGTAGGTATTCCTACATTCCCCATGTCCTGGCGGTCCCTGTTCGGGCGCCATTCTGTAATGATGCACTATGGCCGAGATGATCCTCAGCGGCCCAGAGTCCCATCCAGAAACATTTATTTTTGGAAACGCCAGGTCATGGAGTTGCCGTTTCGTACCGAGATTTTTGGGTGTGGGTATTGCCGGCGGCCCTTGAAATTTGGCAGGCTTTACCACACGCACACGCACATATATCTACACGCACGCGCCCCTTACCGATTCCTATTGCCCACGCTGGGCGGGATGAAACTGCCAGCTCTGGAATCCCAGCAGCCGGACCCTCCACTAAAGTCTGGAGACGTGGCTCTGGAGTCCCAGCAGCCCGCTCCCGCGCCCGCAGCCCCGACCTAAAACCACGGCCTGGAGTACCCAAGCAGCCGCGGCCGGCGGCTCCGCCTGGTGTATCCACCGGCGGGCTGCCTCCCAACTACCCCGTGACTCGCGGTAGCCCGCGTTCCGCCCGGGCTAATCCCTGCGGCGGCTCCCCGAGATCAGGCTAGAGAGGTTAGGGAAAGGTAATGAATTGGCCGACATTTAATCTGCTTAAATTATTTACATTTATTTGTTCCATGTTTTCTCCGTGTTTGCCTAGCTTATTCCCTATATTCTGAGTTGTCCCTAGCTCACGCACACGCCGTGATTTTGTATAATTGGCCGGCGGCCGTGCTCACCCGTTATCGGTGTGTCGTTGTCTTAGTCGTGTTGTCTTAGTGTGTCGGGTTCTTTCCTCTGCTGGTTTCACTTGCACTTTTCAGGAAAACTTGACTTCTCAATTTGGTGGGTCCACCGCGAGTGATCTTAATTTTAATTGTCTCCTCGCCCGTGACCTAATTCTGCTGGTATGCCGCGGCAGCGCTGCCGTGATCGATGGCACGCGCTGTTCCGCATTCCATGCATTCTTTGTCTTCCTTCTCCCTTTGACTGCAGCTCGCAGGTGGCCGCTGCGAATTCCGCTGCTGCTGCGAATTCCTTTCGCACTCTTCTGCCGCTGCCGGCGCAGTTGGCTCTCTGCCGCGATCGTGGCTCGGCGAGCCCCTCTGCTGGCCGCTGATTGGCTGGTCCAGCGCTTCGTCTCCAGAATGCGGCTCTGCCGGCCCATCCTGGTCCTCGTTGTTCCATGTTGCTGGCCGTGGCGGCCGACGATGTTGCTGGCGGCGGTGGCCAGCGATGTTGCTGGCGGTGGTGGCCAGCGATGCCTTTTCCTAGCTTTTAACGCCTAACTCCTATCCTAGCTAATACCTAACTCCTAACTTAACTAAATATACAACTTATTACTACGACTTAACCCTACTACTTAAATACTACTATATTCATGAATATACAAAAATGTGACATCGTCACACCATCGTGCACGAATCTTCGGCAGCCTTAAGGGAGCTGCAGGATACCATCCACAACGGCCTTTAAACTGTTCGGCCTTTCTACTGAGAATTGAGATTGTCTTCTGGTTTATTTGTGCTCCACGAAACTTCCAAAGTTGACGCTCTCATTATGGATGCAATCCATCCCAAATAAAACCGAAATTCCAACGCGGCAAGAAATGGATTCATTTCTAACGGAGCGCCATAAAACTCTAGAGTCCATAGATTCTATTCAACATCCTACGTTCAGCCTTCGGCCATCCAAATTGACAACTTTCAGCGTGTCACCCCGAGTACTAAAATCCTTTAGTATCAAGATTGTTCCACTATCAAAAATTTGTGCATTGGATATGCTGAGCGTTCGTCGACATGTAGAAGAATGTAGTGATCCTGTCCACACGACTGGTATCGGTCGTTACTGCTTCAAGATCCTGCAGAATGGTGGTGGGCAAGACAGTTGACGCAGTATTTCTTCTCGATGACTGCCTGGAGTCGTTTCTTAGCGCTCAGCTTACGAAACCGAAGGCGTTTCCGAACAGGATGGTTTCCTTGGCAGACTCGGCATAGGTAGGATCGAATATCGCGGGAATGTCTACTCTCATACGCTTGGGAGGACAGTTCCTTAATGAACCGTTGGACGCGAAGGAAATGCGTGTGGAAAACACCGACACGCTATTAGTGGGTGCTATTGACACTGGGCCTGTAAGTACCCAGCCAAAAATAGTTTCCTGGGCTAGAAGAGAGCCCAAAATGTTGGTCATAGCGCCACCCAGAAGCACAGATGGATGGATGTCAGCTTCTATCAGGACATCGATTTCGGAGCTCTCGAAAAACGTTGTATCTGCTAAGGGGAGATCCGGAAGTTCTCTTAGAAGATCTTTTGGAACTGGGTGGGACGGAAGTTGTTCGGAGTGCCCGGCCACAGATTGATTGATACCAGAAACTAGGGTCTGGACCATGTCAAATGGAAGTAGTTTTCCCTGGAATACAGGTCACACCTTCCAGTTGCTGGAGCCTGCGCACAGGTGGGGGGCAATTGACGATCTTGCCGGAAGGTTCCCGGAGTCACTAGGTCTCACGTCGTCGATTGCCTCCAGAGTACGTTGGCGCTCTGTCAGGAAATTGTCCAATTCCTTCCAGGTTGGAATTTAGGCCTTGTTGTGTATGGATTGCTCCCACATGGAAAGTGGGATTTTGGGGAGCTTTAAGGAAACCATAAAGACTAAGGGACAGTCCCAAGCCTCAACATTGATAGAGGACATTGCTAGGGCTGTCAGACAACTTTGAATAGTTGCTTGCCGCTCCTTCAGCGCGACTCCAGTCTCTTAAGGAACGGCCTGGATGTTGAAAAGGATCTTCAACTGGCTATTGACCAATAGCCGCCGGTTCTCAAAGCGGTCTGTTAGACTTTGCCACGCTGCGACAAACATCTCATGGGTAAGCGGAGCCTTAGAAACAATTGCGTGTGCGTCACCACTTGTTTTGGACAGCAAGTGGAACAACTTCTCTACTGGGGTGGGCCGCGAATTTTGGATTTAAAGAGCCGTAAACAAGTCTCTGAAGGTGGGCCACCGAAGATAATCACCCGCAAAGACCTCGGTATCCACTGGAGGTAACCGGCAGCCTGTAGACGTGGGCGTGTGGACATTGGCGGAAACCTGACTGAATTGGGAGGCAATTTTTTCCCGAAGCTGGGCAATACACCTCGAGTAGACGGAGTAACAGTAGCTGTCCTTCGATTCCAGCACTGTCGAGGTGGCCGTATTGTCGTCGGTCACGGCTAGCAAATCGGAGCAGCTCTCATAGCTCTTCTCCACCTTCTCCCACTGGACCCGATGGTCCCGATGGACTTCGCACATGTTTTGGGAGCCTATTTCCGTTTCTGGGGCGCCCGGAGTATTTATTTTGGGCTCAAAATGGCTAATCCGATCTGTTGTGCCGATGAACTTTTTCAGCGCCACTTCGACCGCACTTTGAGCCATTTTCGCAACAGAGCGAGTCAGCTTCTGTGAAGGACCGTGGATTGTATTGACGGATTCGTCACTTTTTGCCCTTGAAATGGCACTGGTTGCCTTAGGCTTTAAAAGAGGCGTCCGCAGAGATGCGGATTGAGATCTGTCCAAACGGGTGGATGGGATCGGACGCGGCTTTTTGTCTTCTCCCGTAGGCATTCTCAGAATCAAATTCACTGGTCAGCGCTTGTCGACTGACTTGCGCAATAGGTGCGTCGTACGAAGCGGTGGCCGGTCACACTAATGTGATGAGAACAGTTAGATCGCGGATGAAATGCGGATGAAGCAGCGTTGGAGGCACGGAAAATGGAAAGGTATCGGAAAGTTCGTGCTCGTTCGGAAAAAATGGATGACAATCTATAAATGTATATCTATATATATATAAAACTTTTCACTGAAAACTAAGAATCAACGCACAGCCTAAACTAATGAAATGACCCTATTAAATATTTTTACCATTCAATTTATATAACACTAAACTGATTTATTTTGGTCACATGCCAAAACATGCCCCCATTTTCTTCCAGTGGCAAAAAACCCCCAATTTCTATAAAAAAAATCTGGACGCTAAACGCGTTAATCGATCGATGCGATTTTTGGCCAAAAATTAGTCCTTTACATAAAAAAGATTCTATTTAATTTAATATCGGAGATTTTAATGTTTACTATTTTTTATCGATTATTGAAACTCTAAGAATCTTCCTTATTTTGTCCTAACGGCAAAAAAACGCTGATCTAAGTCAATTAACAATAAGAAAATTTATCGAGGGAATCCTGATACTTTAAGAATTCATATGGTGGTTTTACTGAAGCTCTAGGTCAATTCTAAACAAGTTACATTATCCTAAAGTAGAGAAAATAATTCCAACAAATTATATTATTATTATATCTCTCTCTCTCTCTCTCTCTTTCTCTCTCTCTCTCTCTCTCTCTCTCTCTCTCTGACTCTGTGTACTACAATAATTGAGCGGCGGCTGAAACTTAACAATAAATTACCAATAAATTAAAATTAAATTATATCAGCAACACACACGAATAAACCCCGTCAAAGCGTTCAAGCCGCTGGGCTTTGGGAAAGTGGAAGGGGGAGTTGTCATCTTTACATAAAACTGATAATTTCTGTAAACCAAATCTGGACGCTAAACGCGTTAATCGATTCCATTTTTAGCCAAAATGTATTCATTTACATAATACAGATTTTATTTAATTTAATATTGGATATTATAATGTTTACTACACGTATATATATTGATCTTAGAAAATCATTAAATATTCTCTATTTCTCCCATCGGAAAATTGTAAAAATTAAACATTTAAATCTAAATTAAACTTAACAAGAAAGGAAGCTAACTTCGGCTCACCGAAGTTTGTATACCCTTGCAGAACTTAAACAAAAAATTGAAAACGAAATTCTGAAATAATAATTTGTTGCCAAATCTCAAATTTGATGGCAATCCACGGTCCTTCACAGAAGCTGACTCTCTCCGTTGCGAAAATGGCTTAATGTGTGGTCGAAGTGGCGCTGAAAAAGTTTATTGGCACAACAGATCGGATTAGCCATTTTGAGCCCAAAATAAATACTCCGGGCGCCCCAGAAACGGAAGGCGGCTGCCAATACATGTGCGAAGTCCATCGGGACCATCGGGCCCAGTGGGAGAAGGTGGAGAAGAGCTATGAGAGCTGCTCCGATTTGCTAGCCGTGACCGACGACAATACGGCCACCTCGACAGTGCTGGAATCGAAGTACAGCTACTGTTACTCCGTCTACTCGAGGTATATTGCCCAGCTTCGGGAAAAAATTGCCTCCCAATTCACTCAGGCTTCCGCCAATGTCCACACGCCCACGTCTACAGGCTGCCGGTTACCTCCAGTGGATACCGAGGTCTTTGCGGGTGATTATCTTCGGTGGCCCACCTTCAGAGACTTGTTTACGGCTATTTAAATCCAAAATTCGCGGCTCACCCCAGTAGAGAAGTTGTTCCACTTGCTGTCCAAAACAAGTGGTGACGCACACGCCATTGTTTCTAAGACAAGCCTAAGCTACATTAAGAGTCATTACGACACAGGGTTGTCCGGCCCAAGGAAGGATCCGAACCGATCCTAACCTTATAGTCAGAGGGCAGGGGGCGCTTTACACGCCTTTCTTGAGGGAATGCTGTATCAAAACTTGGCCAGGTCAGGTCATGGTAAGGAATAGGAGTCACAGTATTTTTGGGTGTGGGAGTCACGGTAAATTGCTTCTTGCATTGGCCGTACCGTAGTACGTTTTCAGGAGGTGGAGGTTGAGGAGGCGGAGGCGTAGGAGATGGTGGTGACTTTCAGATTCACCTACGAGTCGACTTGATGCACCAGTAAGCTAAGGAATATACGTCAGCAAGAGCAATACTGATCTTGTCTTGGTCTGCTGCAGCCTTACTACCCTTCTAGGCTTAACACCATCCATCTCCTTCCTACACATCCATCGTGATGTGTAATGGCCAGGTGATCATCGCATCGCATCATCGTTTTGAGTCAAGCTTTGAGTCGGTCGTGTTTCCCATCCCTCTCCCTCCTTTCAAAGTTTTTCTTGTGATTTTTTGATCCTCAAAGCCCAAATTTTTAGCAACTGTTTCCGTGTTTCGGTGCTCTTCACTTACCGGAAACATCTGGATCATTTTTTTTTTGTTTTTTTTTTTTCGACCGAGTCCCAACGAGGTTCACCTCCCGCCCAACGGACCGTGGGGCGCAGCCGCGTGACGTACGGCACGAACGCGTACTAGATAGACGCGACAGAGGCAAAATAGAATAGAACGACGAAAAATAGGATACACTACGGGCAAGTACTACAAGCAATACAGTTTTTAAGTTTTGAAGGCTTTCTATGCCTTCAATACTACTAAACAGGCGATTGTAATCAGTGCATTAAACCCTAAAGGGTTCATGTACTTCAAACTCACGCCTACAGTGGTTAACTACTGGGGGGATATAATTTCTAGAAGAAAGTCGGGGAACATGGAAATTGAGCTGCCTAAGCAGGTAGGGGCTTTCCACATCGCCGTGAATGAGTTAATGTAGAAAGACGACGCCAAGCATCGTCCTACGGTTAGTTAAAGAAGGTAAATTAATTAGGAAAAGTCTACTAGAGTAAGACGGTAATCTAAGGTTAGCACCCCAGGGTAGGCCACGGAGGGCGAAAAGTAAAAACTTCTTTTGGACAGATTCGATGCGGCTGCTATGGACTCCGTATTGAGGACTCCAGACGCACGAGCCATACTCCAATATAGGGCGTACTAACGAAGTATATAGGGCCTTCGTTACATAAGGAGAATCGAATTCCTTCGACCACCTTTTAATGAATCCAAGCATGCCGGCGGCTTTATTAACCATACAGGAAATATGTTCTGAGAACGAAAGTTTAGGGTCCAGGCGGACGCCTAGGTTATCAACAATAGTAATTCTTTCCAAAGAGCAATCATTAAGCATATACGTGGCAGGGAGAGGAGTGGTGCGAGAAAATGTCATCAGTTTGCATTTAGAGCTGTTGAGATATAAATCGTTAGCATGACACCATGCTTGAAAGTTATCGAGATCCGATTGTAGGTCTGATTGGCGTGAACTGACCCTAGACTGCACGCAAAGTTTAACATCATCAGCATTCACGAGTACTCTGGATTTGGTTAGAACCTGCGGCAAATCGTTGATAAACAATGTAAATAGTAGTGGTCCTAGGTGGCCACCCTGTGGGACGCCAGATGTGACACTGAGGCTATTGGATAGAACATTTCTAAACAGAACCTTTTGGGACCTGTCACTTAGATAACTCGAAATCCACTTAAGAAGATCACTTGGAAACCCCAATGAATCAAGTTTTATAACCAGAAGAGAATGATTAACCGAGTCGAAATATGACATCGTAATATGACATCGGTTTAAAAGTTTTGTTGGAAACCCCTAATAACGAAAGAGGTGAGATCCAGAAGATTGGTCGTGGTTGATCTTCGTCTCATAAAACCATGCTGACATGGAGAGATGACGGATCTGTATAGATGTTGCAAGTGAGGAGTGATTACATTCTCGAAAAGTTTGGGGATTGCAGATAACTTAGAGATACCTCTATAGTTACTGGCATCCGACTTGCTACCTTTTTTGTGGAGAGGAATAACAAATGATTCCCTCAATTTAAGAAGGGGGTTACACAGCGTCTCGGAGCAATACCTTAGCACAGAGCCCGGTATTCCATCAGGACCTGGTGAATATACTGGCTTAACACGTTGAAGATCAAGAATAAATGAGCTTTTGTTTAAAATAGGACTGAAGATTAGGTTCGAACTGGGCATAGCTGGGGAAAATGTATGATCTGAAGATGTTGAGGGAGAATATGTGGTTTTAAAAAACTCAGCGAAGAGATTGGATATTGCTTGATCAGAATTTACAGTAATATTAATAAATGACAGCGAGGGAGGGTAAAAGGTGGGCTTACGTTTAGAGTTAACAAAGTTATAAAACTGTTTGGGGTCCTGCGTGAACTGGACCTTGCAACGAGTCAAATAATTTTTATAACACTGAGCGTTAAGCACGCCATTGTTTCTAGCTAACAGACCGCTTTGAGAACAGGCGGCTATTGGTCAATAGCCAGTTGAAGATCCTTTTTAACATCCAGGCTATTTCTCAAGAGTCCGGGGTCGCGCTGAAGGAGCTGCACGCCATCATTCAGAGCTGTCTGACAGCCCTACAAATGTCCGCTATCAATGTTGAGGCTTGGGACTGTCTCCTGGTATTTATGATTTCCTCATAGCTCCCCAAAGTCACACTTTCTATGTGGGAGCAATCCGTACATAATAAGACCGAAATTCCAACATGGAAGCAATTAGATAACTTCCTGACAGAGCGCCATCGGACTCTAGAGGCCATCGACGGCGCCAGGCCTAGTGGCTCCGGGCAAATTCCGCCAAGGTCGAGACTTCCTACTGCCCCCGCTCGGAGGCTCAATTCATACAAGACTCGAGTGGTTCCGGGCCAAAAGGGCTGCGATCTCTGTTCGAGGGAGAACCACCCTATTCGCTTATGTCCGCGTTTCCTAGAAATGGACGTAAATGGGCTCTCTGACTACACTATGAGAAAGCAGTTATGTTTGAACTGTTTTGCCCGAGGGCACCAGCAGCGAGACTGCACGAACGCCCATACCTGCTTCACATGCCACAACCGACACCACACCCTCCTGCACCGCGGCAATCCGTTCGCTACCGCTCCAAGTCCGCCTACTACAGCAAGGGCTCGACCCGCACAAACTGCCAGAAGCACAAACGGCTCAGAGGATCAGGATGTGCAGGTGTGTTTCGTTTCCGGGTCAGGAGCCGTCCTACTGGGCACGGCCCTTATCAACGTGTGCCATTTGGGGTGCAGCTTCCAGGCACGAGCACTGATAGACTCAGGGTCCGAAGCGACTTTCATAACGGAACGACTGTTCAACCTTGTCAAGCTTCCCTTCAAGACGATTCAAGCCCAAGTTTCCGGTCTTAATCAGACCATTTCCGCGCAGTCTACTAAATTGTGCCATTTCTCCATTCGGTCGCCGTCTAGACCCGGGCTACAGTTAGAGACTGCGGCTTACGTTCTTCCGCAGTTGGCAGGAAATCTGCCATTATATCCGTTTCCGCGAGATCGTCTCAAGGGGCCCGACATTCCCCTGGCGGACCCCAACTTCTTTGAGAGCTCCCAAGTCGATGTATTAATAGGAGCTGACATTCTTCCGTCCATTCTCCTCGGTAATACCAAGGCTAACATCTGCGGGTCGCTTCTCGGTCAGGAGACCAGATCTCCAGCCAACCCTCGCAGCGTATCCGTTTTTTCCACACGAGTTGCCCGTAACGTCGGTGACTCATTGGATCAGCTCCTCACCAAATCTTGGGAGGTGGAAGATGTGCCCACACAGATCAGTTCGGAATCGCATTCAGCTTGCGAGCACAATTTTCTCCAGACGACGAGAAGAGACGAGTGTGGCAAGTATGTTGTGACGCTCCCCTTACGCGACCTCGAGCAGAAGGATTCCGAGCTATCGGCTTCACGGTCCTTTGCTCTTGCTCAGTTCCTGCGTAATGAGCAGCGCCTGAAGAGGGATCCGCCCCTTAAGGCCCGCTATGGCTCGGTAATCCAGGAATACATCGACTTAGGCCACATGACCGAGGTCTCTCCCACGAGCAGTTCCGCTACCTACTATCTTCCACATCATGCCGTCTTCAAGCCCGAAAGCACGACCACCAAGGTGCGGGTGGTATTCAATGCTTCGAGCCCGCCTGCAAACGGGACCAGTCTGAACGACATTCTTTACGCGGACACGGTCTTACAATCCGACCTGACGATTCAAATCCTAAAGTGGCGATACTTTAGGTTTGTCTTAAACGCCGACATCGAAAAGATGTATCGGCAAATTTGGGTAGACCCCAAGCATACTCCGCTCCAACGTATTTTGTTTCGTAATCCCCATGGGGATATCCGCGACTACGAATTAAAAACGGTCACCTTCGGTGTCAATTGTGCCCCGTTCCTAGCGATCCGTGTCCTGCAACAGCTAGCCAAATTATCCGGCATTTTATGTACGTTGATAACGTTCTCGCGGGGGCAGACTCCAAAGCCGAAGCCCAAGTTTCGATTCGGGGGCCAAAGGGCGCCCTAGAGTCGGCAGGGAAATGAACCACTTAGGAAATGAACGTCGAATAGCAAGGCGATCCTGGCCGACATTCCGAGCGACCATCTCCTTCGTGCTGATTTCCTCGACATCGATGCAGAGAGCACGGCCAAGACACTCGGCGTGCGGTGGAAAGCGACGACTGATGGGTTCTTTTTTGTTCCGCTAGAGTTGACTTCCGACTCGTCCTTCACGAAGCGCCAAGTCCTCTCCCAAATTGCCAAATTGTTCGATCCAGCAGGTTGGCTCGCTCCTTTCATTGTCCGGGCGAATATGTTCATGCAGAACATTTGGCTTCTGGATCTAGGGTGGAACGACGCCCTCCCTCAAGATTTCTGTCAGCGATGGGTTGACTTCCTGAAAAATTACTCGGTGCTTGATCAGATTCGTGTTCCTCGATGGGTCGCGTTCCGAACACACCTAAAGGTCGAGCACCACGGGTTCTGCGACGCTTCACAGAAGTCATACGGCGCGGCCATTTATGTCCGTGTCGAGGTTGCGTTTACGGTAATAGTGAACCTGCTGACTGCAAATACTCGAGTGGCCCCAGTTAAAACGGTGTCGCTCCCTCGGCTAGAGCTGTGCGGTGCCTTGTTGTTCTCGGAGATGACCAACGCCGTTCTGCCAGAGATGCCAGGGACCACGGCTGCCCCATACTGTTGGACGGACTCGACTATTGTCCTTGCGTGGCTGCAGAAGCCAGCGTGTCAGTGGACAACGTTCGTGGCCAACCGGGTAACCAAGATCACCCAGTTCACCGAAGTGCAGAAATGGGCACATGTCCGCTCCGAGCAGAACCCTGCGGATCTCGCTAGCCGGGGCGGAGCTCTCCAAGATCTTGCGGATAACCAGTTGTGGTGGCACGGTCCTGACTGGCTGCAAAGGCCTCGCAGCGATTGGCCCACTCAAGGCAATGATGCCCCCGTGACTGAACTCGAGAAGCGAGCAGTCAAGGTCCATGTTGCGAAGGCGCCCCCCGAAGATCTTCTTGAACGTTTTTCCACACTCGACAAGGCATTACGAGTCCTTGCCTATGTTTATCGCTTCATCCAGCGTGGAAGATTCGATCTCCGTTCGAAGAGCACCTGACAGCTAATGAGATTACGTCGGCTGAATGTCTTCAAGTTTCCGTCACTCAGTGCAGACACTTCGTCTCTGAAATGGGCTGCTTAAGCGAAAAGCGTCCAGTATCAGCATCCAGTCCGATTCAAAATCTGAATCCCTTCATGGATTAGCAAGGCCTTATGAGAGCTTGCGGCCGGGTCATGTCCTCTGAACTTCTCCAATATGACGAACGGCATCCGATAATCCTTCCATACGACTGCCATCTGTTTGGACTCCTTGTTCAATTTACGCATTGCATCACGCTGCATGGTGGCAATCAGCTGATGATCCGTCTGATCCGCGCCAAATTCTGTATTCCAAGGGTGAGGAATTTGGTTAGGTCCGTCGTCTTTGCTTGTAAAGTATGTGTCATCCACAAGAAGAAGATGCAGACGCAACTCATGGGAGAGCTACCGAAGGAACGGACGTCCTTCTTGCGCCCATTTACGTACACAGGTGTGGATTATGCGGGTCCTTTCGAGATAATGAACTATACGGGGCGAGCCTGCCTCATCTCAAAGGGGTATGTGTTGGTGTTTGTGTGCTTCTCCACTAAGGCCATCCATTTAGAGCCTACGTCGGACCTTACGACCGAGAAATTTCTGGCTGCTTTCGCTCGGTTCGTGTCCCTGAGAGGATGCCCCCGTCAAGTGCAGTCGGACAACGGGAAGACCTTTGTGGGGGCAGCTGCCCTACTATCTCGCGATTTTCTCGAGCCTAAAAGGGGCTGTGACCGGTGCCTACAGTCACCAGCAGCTGCTCTGGCATTTCATTCCTCCTGGAGCCCCCCACATGGAAGGCCTGTGAGAGGCAAGCGTCAAGAGCTTCAAGACCTTGTTCTACAAGTCCACCGCCACGCGGAAATACACCTTTGAGGAGCTGGCTTCTCTCCTGGCGATGATCGAGGCGTACCTGAATTCGCGGCCGCTCGCGCCAATGTCCGAAGACCCTGCTGATCTGTTGGCTCTTACACCCGGGCCCTTTCTTGTGGGAGGTCCACTTCTCGCCACGGTTGAACCCGATTTAAAGGGGGATACCACGTCCCTTATTAACCGCTGGCAGCACCTGAAGGCTCTTCAGCAGCAATTTCGGCTGCGATGGAAGGAAGAGTACCTCAAGGAGCTCCATAAGAAGAACAAGTGGCGAGCCCTTACGAGGAATTTCCGCGTTGGGGATATGGTGGTCATCAAGGAGGACAACCTTCCGTCCAATAAGTGGTGATTAGGCAGGATTGACGCGGTTTATCCAGGATCCGATGGCCATGTCCGCGTGATCGACATCCGCACCGCGCGAGGGCTCGTCAAGCGGCCCGTCGCTAAGGTCGTCCTTCTTCCGATGGACGCGTCCACTTGCCCACAATAATTATGCGTTTCTTCCGTTCCAATGTTCCTGTCCATTGTGCTGTCTCGTACCTCTGCCCGTAGTTCCAGAGCGACAACGTTTTTATTTCTTCATCATATTTCCGCCGGTCATATTCAGCACGATGTCGCCACGTCCACGCAGCGCGCAGTCACTGGAGGGCAGATGTACTCGAGGTACACGGTCCTACCGATGCCGAGTCTGCAAAAGGATCCATCCCTTGAAGAAATGTCGGCGCTTTCTGCGTTTCAGTGCCGAGATGCGGCTTTCTCGTGAACAGGTATTGCTCCAGCTGCCTGGCTCACGAGCACTCCGACGGATCGTGTCGGCGTGGGGACTGCTGAAGAGCTTGTGGTCAGGATCACCACTCGTTGCCAGCCGCGTCAAGAGGAGCACCGGTCCCGGAGCGCGGGAGATAGTACACGGAGTATCTCACCTGGCGCTCGGCCGTCGTCCGCCAACTCCTGGCGTGGTTCGGGTGCTTCTCGGCCTTCGTCCGCCACTTTCCGGCACTCACAAGCCGATCCACGGCCATCAACTTCCCGGCGCTCGTCGGCAGATCCTCGGCATTCTTCCGCCACCGGCCGGCAGGCTTCAGATGCTCCACGGCCTTCGTCCGCCACTCATCGGTTGCCGTCCACCGCTCGTCCGCCCGCGTCAAGCGAGTTATCCAACCCTTGAAACCAGGCCACTTATGGTTCATATAAACACTAATTTCAATCTCGGCATTTGCCTTTGTCTTTGATCTGGAGGTTCGATTTATAAACAATAATTTCAATCTCGGCATTTGCCTTTGCCTTTGGTCTTTGGAAGTCCGATCCCGGTTCTCCAGCTAAGCTAAACAAATCAAAATTAAAGTAAATATCTGCTTCGGTTCGAAGCCAAATTAATTGCGTCTTTTTGCGTTCCAAGTGTCCCCCAAAATTGCATCAGTTAGCTTAATTGAATTTCACGATGAGATGCGACAGTTTCATCTTAAGCTTTAAATCTAAACAAAATTCAAAGTTCTAAAGTTCAAAAAAAAAGCTCCTGGCCGAGGTTTGTTGGATTTGATTTAAGAATAAAGAAGGCAGTCCTATTTTGATCGAGAGAAGGGAGAGAAGAGAGAAGCGAGTAACATTAAGAACAAACTAAAATGTATTGATTGTGTTTGATAAAATGATCAATAAAGGTTTAACACCACTAATAACTCGAGAATAAAAAAATATATTTTTTTCTCAATAATTTTCGGTAAAAAATTAATTGGCGCCCAACGTGGGGCCGCGTCATAAAAAAAAAGTTCCAAAAAACTATTTAATGAAAAATAAGTTAAATGTAAACGGAGCTCGCGCGGCCAATAACCCAACATTTTTAGTGGAAAAATTAAAAAATCCATCACCAACAGACGTCACCAAACATTGAGACAGTGAACGTTCAAATAATTAAATGGAAATCAATTAATTTAGTAATACATTTAAAAACCGGAAATATATTAAAGGTGGACCGAGAGATAATTTATTAACACAAAACCAAATTAAAAAGACAGTGACAAAAAATACAGACAGAAAAATTGAACAAAGAAAAACCAAATAATTTACTAAGAAAAAAGGAGGAAAGGGATTGCCCAACATCCCTCGCCAAAATCAGCACGACAACGATCAAACAAACTGAGAAAGGAAGATCAGCCCACAACCTCATAGAAGGAAGACCCCATCGGGACAGTTTCGTGAGGAATTAATTTAAAATAATAAAATTAAAAAAAAAAAAATTTAGTTTAAGTTCATGGAATTGATAAACGTAATAAGATAGGTTCACGAATTATATCATCAAAAAAAACAATCTGGAGGACTTAATAAATAGCTTTGGTGAATTAAAATTAAAAATGGCAACCGGAGGTTCAGCACCAAATTTCTCTGCAGGAAGTATAGCCGCAGCTGGCGGCCTAACAGTGGAGTTAATTAATAGATTAATAAATGTTCAGTTGAATGAAGTGAACAGGAAGATCGAAGGCTTAGAAGGAATGTTTGTGTAAAAAGGCTTAGATGCCTGGCAGATAGTGCATAAACTATTGCCTGTTTGTTGTCGCAACTAGCACTTGGAACTAAGTGGACGTGTTGGGTTGGGTGAGGGTCTGAAGACACAGCGACAGCCTCTGATGCATGAATAAAAGCTCTTGGTTGAGGTAGAACTCTTACTGACTTTATTAATGAAACTTAACAATATATATAGGTACACAAACGCTTATGCTAACAGAAATAACGTATAAAAAATAGTGTGCGGTTACTTGTGAATGTGGGTTAATGTCGCGAACTGAGACCATCGCCCCAGTTCATTTCCTCGTCTCAGTTGACCATGCATGTTCGCTTGACCTGGTAAATGATACTTTATTTACGACAAATGCAGGTCACTGTGACTGAAGAGTTGTTACATAATGTGTGTTGTGTTTTGAGATATTCTTACTTATGACTACATACTGCTGCGACTGAACATTCTCCCGGCCGTTGAGCAAGTGTTCAACCTTCGATAACGTCGAACGAGAACCTTCGTGGGGTAGGTTCTGGTTGTGGCGGTTCCATGCTCTGCCTGAGGTCGGGTGTCCGGCCTCTTGGTGTCCATTTGCCGACCGTTCGTCTGAGAGCCCATGCAATGCCTAATGGTATTGATATTGCTAAGGCCACATAAGCAACTATTTGATGACGCTGAGGAGTGGTTATTTGATCCTTTTTTGCACAGGGCTTTCTTCTGCCTGCGCCGTGTCCGCGCTGGCGCTGTGCGAACGTTTTGTGGCTACTTCTTCTTTTATCAAAGGTGCCAACCGCGTAACTTCTCTTTTGTATATCCCTGATGCGGTTTTTACGTCTACGACCCGGATTTGGTTATCCTTGCGTGGATACGTTTTCACTATCCGTCCCATGGGCCAGCTCATTACCGGTACGTTGTCTTCCTTTACTAGTACTAGTAGTCCTTCCTTGACATTCTGCGCCATAGTTTTCCATTTGGTGCGCATTTGTAGTTCTTGTAGGTACTCCATGGACCACTGATTCCAGAATGATTGTTTGAGCCTGGATACCAGCTCCCACCTTTTGACCAACGTTTTTTCCGGTCGGGCAAGATTCGCATCGGGAGGTGCCACTAGAGGCTCACCAACTAAGAAATGGCCTGGCGTGAGCGCTGAAGTATCTGTAGGATCAGCTGACATCGGGGTGAGGGGCCTTGAGTTGAGTATCGCCTCGACCTCAATGATCACCGTGTTGAGCTCTTCAAACGTTAGCGATGCTGTGGCTGTGACTGATATCAGTGAAGATCGTTTCCTCTAGTGCCTTTAACTGGTTGTTGGCACCAACAAAGTTCGTGGCGTTGTCACAGTGAATGGTCTGACACTTTCCACGTCGGCCCAAGAATCGCCGGAGAGCGGCTAGGAAAGCGTCCGTTGTTAGGTCGCTTACCAACTCCATGTACTGCCTTCGTGGCGAAACAGCAGAATACTGCAATGTACGCTTTATCTGGCCTTTTTCCACGGATTTTGTGGCGAATCCAAAAGGGACCGCAATAGTCGACTCCAGAATTGGAAAATGGACGCGCCTGTGTTACTCGATCCGCCGGCAAGTTACCCATGATTTGATGCATCAATTTGGGCCGTGCTCTTGTGCATTTGACACAACTGTGTATGATGCTTCTGGCCATCGTTTTGTCATTTAGAATCCAGTATTGTTGTCTGGCTATGGCCCTCAATGCTTGTGCTCCGCAATGCATGTTTTCCTCATGCATCTCTCGTAGCAGCATCTTCACAATCGTATCATTGTACGGGAGCAAGATTTGATGTTTGGCAGCATATGGAAGGTTGGATTCTTCCAACCTTCCTCTTCCTCTTGACAGTACGTCTGCTGGATTATTTGCGGATGGCACATGTCGCCATTGTGCCACTGCTTGGATCTTTGCTATCCGATTAGCCACGAACGTGTGGTATGAGGATGCAGACGCATTTATCCAGGAAAGGACTACTGTTGAGTCAGTCCAGAAGTACCCCAATGCCTTCTCCTCAGGCAAACGTAGATCCTTTCTAACTCTGTGGGTCAGTTCAGCTCCCAAGACTGCGGCGCATAGTTCTAGCCGCGGTAAAGTCTCCTTGGCGGATGGCGCCACTCTCGATTTTGAGCACAGCAGCCGAACTGATACTTGATTATTTTTGTATGTCGCTCGTACATACACTGCCGCTCCATATGCTCGTTCCGAGGCATCCACAAATGTGCGCAACTTTTGCGTGACTGGCACTCTTCCTTCAAATATATGCCTTGGTATTTGCATAGTATTTAGAGCTTGCAAGTCAGAGCGGTAGTTTTTCCAGTCAAATTGAAGGTGCTGAGGTAGCTCGTCGTCTCAGCCCATCTTTAATTCCCAAAGCGTTTGCATGAAAATTTTCGCCTTGACGACCACCGGAGCAAATAATCCCAGAGGATCGAATATTTGCGAAGATTCTGAGCTGACCACCCGTTTTGTGATGGTTGAGGCTTCGCTTTTTTGAGATCGTCCACACAACTGATCCCTTTGAGGCATCCAAAGTAAGCCCAAGTCTTAACACTGTAATGCTGAAGTGTTTCATCTAACTTGACATTGGGGACAATATCTTCTTGCGGAAATTGGGTCAGTATTTCATTGTTGTTTGAGCACCACTTCCGAAGCTTGAATCAGGACGGTAGCAGAATTTTGTTCAATTCCTGCTGAATCTGGATTGCCTCTGGAATGCTGTCTGCTCCTGTGAGACAGTCGTCCACATAGAAATCATGCTTGAGTATAGCTGACCCAAGCGGTAAATGCTTTTTATTCTTCTCAGCTAAATAATCCAAGCATTTTGTAGCAAGGAATGGCGCTGACGTGGTCCCGTATGTGACGGTTTTTAATCTGTAGCATTTCAGATCGTCTGACGCCTTTTTCCGCCATACGATCAGCTGATGAAACTGATTATCAGTATGCATCCATACTTGGCGATACATCTTCTTTATGTCCGTGGTAAATACATATCTATGGGTGCGGAATCGTAGCAGAATGGCGAATAGTTCGCTCTGTACCGTGGGTCCAGCATATAATATATCATTTAATGATTTATTACTTGACGTTTTACAGGATGCATCAAAAACTACCCGTAGTTTCGTGGTACTGCTTTTGGGCTTCAAAACACAGTGATGTGGAATGAAGTAATGATCCGATGGTATGTGTGAGGGATGTACCAGTTTCATGTGTCCGAGACGTTTGTATTCTTCCATGAAGTCTACGTATTCTTTCCAGACTTCTGGTTTTGTTCGTCGCTCCAGTGCCAAGAACCTATTGGTTGCTGTTGTCTGAGATGCCCCCAGGGCTGAAGTTTCCTCAGAAAATGGCAGCCTGACAATGAACTTCCCATCTATTGCAAATTGTAGGTTAGCTGCGAAATGAGTTTCGCAGTGTGCTTCAGTTGGCGATCGAGCCTTGTCTTTGGTGTCTAGATTCTCTAGTGTCCAAAATCGCTCTAACAGTGTGTCAACCTCCTTTTCAGTGGTTGCCTTCGCACAAAGTGCTGCTGAATCGTGCTCAGCAGAGATTTTCCCGGCCACAATCCATTCCAACTTTGTATTCTGGAGGATTGGGCCTTCTGGTCTTATCATCATTTGATTTGGCAGTAGCAAAGAATAATAATGCTCTGCGCCGATAAGCATGTCAATTTTTCCTGGTTTGTCAAAATTTGGATCGGCCAGGATGACGTTATTTGGAATGCGTATGTGGGATGTATTCAAATCATGAGCTGGTTGGTCAGCTATGATATGCGGCAGAACAAAGGCTTCTACCTGTTGAGTAAAATCGTTGTGCATCGATTTCATGAGCACATTTGCTCTGGCCCGACTTGTTTTCGGATTTCCTCCAATGCCCTCGATGCGTAATGATGCATTGTGTAGTTTCAGAGATAGCTTGGAGGCCATTCGTTCAGAGATCAGATTGATTTGTGATCCTGAATCCAGCAAGGCTCGGAATGTGGCCACCTGACCATTGCTTGCTTTTACCAATACCTTAACTGTGGCTAGCAAATTGTAGCTTTTGTTGCTTGCTGCTCCTACAGAAGGTGTTTGTGGATCTGTTGCCGTACCTGATGAAGTCTCCAGGTGCAGCAATGTATGGTGCCTTTTATCGCATTTAAAGCACATACGGCCTCGGCAATCCTTTGCCTTGTGGGTACTGTTGAAACAGTTTACACACAGTTTTTATTTTTGTACCCAGTTGAGTCGATCGGGTACTGTTTTGCTGCGGAAATCATCGCATTTGTATAGCGCATGAGTCGGTTTGCAGAAAGGGCAACTTGGTTGCCCTCCTGCGCTAGCAGAAGTGCAAGATGGGTTCTTCTGTTCCCTTTTTTGCTGCTGACTGCGTTTTCCTGTTCCCAACACTCGACTTCGCTGGTCCAGGAAACTTAGCATCGTATCGAGCCCTTGAAGCTCTCTTGAGCCATCTAACGATTGTTCGACCAGGGCTCTATTCGCAAGATCCAATTTTTGTTTTATGATGGCAATTATGATTGTATCCCAGCTGGATACATCAATGCCTAGTCCCTTTAATGATGCTAGAGACTCAATTAATGTAATATACAATTCCTTTAATGACTTTGGGTCGTCATTGTTTGTTTGTTGTTGCAGGAGACGATTGAGAATTGTATCTGCTACATGGCGGGGATTGTTATATGTGTCAACTAATATTTCCCACGCGCTCATGTAGTTCTCTGTTTTTAGATCGATATGCCTTATTAATCTCTCTGCCTCTCCAGTCACAGTGGTTTTAAGGTACCACATCTTTTTGACTGTGGGCATGTTGGTATCATGTATCATGCATTTGAATAAATCAAAGAATTGTGTCCATTTGAGTAGATCCCCATCGAACTTGGGGATGCTGACTCTGGGCAACTGCACATCTTTTTTTTATATTGCTTTGTGCCCCCAGGACTTTCTGTACTTCCCTTTCTAGTCGGAGGAACGACTGCATGTCGTATCCTTCCCTGACCGGGTCTTCGTACTCTTCATGGATTGAGAAATGAATCTCTTGGTATTGGGACCACAATGAATTTATTGAACTCTTTGACACGGCCCTGCCGGTCTCTGAACCCTCTTTCAGAGCCCGTTTGATTGATTCGGCGATTGCATTTTGTCGCCGACATGCTGATATCAGCTTACGTGCAGGTTGCGCTATGCTTGCAACGTCTACAGTTTCCCGGCCGTTGCTCCCTGTTGCCTGATTTGGGGCATTGCTTGAGCTCTGAGCCATTGTATCGACTATAATATTTCTGTATTTGTCGTATGAATCACGACAGTCGAAGTAGAACTTTAAATATTCTTCCGTTCTATATTTTGCGGGAATATTTTTGTCGTTTTCCGCAAATCGATTCCATGCTTCATCGAAAGCGGAATTAGTTTCCTTTCCGCTGAATCTTTTTTATAATTGCGGATAAGCCTCGAGATCTCTTTGCTGATCTCATCCTGCAAGTGTAACGCCTCTGTGACTGCTTGCTTCTCCTTGTTGGATATATTGACATTTGTTTTGATTCCTGACCGGTGTGAGTATTTTATTCGCTTTACCAGCTGGATACGCTCCTATTCGCAACCGTCTGTGGTGTAAGGAATTAACAAATGGTCAATAGACTTGGGGGATTTCTAGATAGAAAAAGGATTTGAAGGCTCTTGACTGCGGGAGGTTCCCAAGAATTACGGAACTTTCCCTGTCGGTCTCACCAATTGTTCTCTGGCAAGAGTGAAAAAATCTGTAAGACTCCCAAAGTTACGGAATCTTCCTGGGGGTCTGACGTATTCAGGACAATTTCCTGTGAGTCAGGGCTCACCAATGGTATTTATGGCGAGTGAAAATTAGGAAAATCCCAAGAGTTACGGATTATCCTGCGGGAGGTTCCTATGAGTTAGCGGAAATTTCCCTATGTTGACGTCCACGGCTAGCGTGTTCGTCGGGGTCACCAAAATGTAAAGTGTAAGAAGGCTTATTTGCCTGGCAAATAGTGCATAAACATTTGCCTGTTTGTTGTCGCAACTAGCACTTGGAACTATGTGGACGTGTTGGGTTGGGTGAGGGTCTGAAGACACAGCGACAGCCTCTGATGCATGAATAAAAGCTCTTGGTTGAGGTAGAACTCTTACTGACTTTATTAATGAAACTTAACAATATATATAGGTACACAAACGCTTATGCTAACAGAAATAACGTATAAGAAATAGTGTGCGGTTACTTGTGAATGTGGGTTAATGTCGCGAACTGAGACCATCGCCCCAGGTTATTTCCTCGTCTCAGTTGACCATGCATGTTCGCTTGACCTGGTAAATGATACTTTATTTACGACAAATGCAAGTCACTGTGACTGAAGAGTTGTTACATAATGTGTGTTGTGATTTGAGATATTCTTACTTATGACTACATACTGCTGCGACTGAACAAGGAAGATTAGCCACAGATGCAAACACTGTAGAGGATTATAAAATACAAACAATCGACCCATCAATAAAGTGCGATACAACGCTTGAAGTGGTAAAATCTTTGCCAAAGTTCACCGGGGAACTAACACAATATGTAGGTTGGAGGAAAATGCTATGAGTCTCTATAAAATTGAAAGTGAACAATACTTTATTGCTTTAACAATTTTACGAAATAAAATTATGGGAGCTGCCCATGATGCTCTTACCAACCATGGCACCGTTTTAAACTTTCAAGCAATCTTATCTAGATTGGATTTTGTATATAACGATTAACGACCAATACATACTCTAGAGTCAGAACTAAGTGTTCTCAGGCAGGGACGAATGACAGTTACTGAATACTATAACGAAGTTAATAAAAAAATGACTTTACTGATAAACAAAACTATAATGGCACACGGAAAGGACAGCGTAATTACCAAGGAAACAAACAAAACAATAAGGAGCAACGCTCTACGAATATTTTTATCCGGATTAAATGGATCTATCTCAGAAACTCTTTTCTCATAAATCCATCAGATTTGCCCAATGCTTTGGCTAAGGTCCAGGAATTAGAATCAAACAATTTCCGTGCTCAATTTGCAAACAGGTTTAATGGATTTAAAAATGAAAATAAATACCAGGGAAACAACTTACGATTTGATCAAGTACGGCAAAATAATAATAATACTAAAACGGGCAATCATTGGGGTAATAACCAAAATTATTACTTTCCACAAAAAGGAAATTTTTGGCAAAACAATAACCAAAACAACACTCAAAAGCAACAAACTGTCGAGCCAATGGATGTTGATCCATCGATCCAACTCCAGAATAAACCTAATAACAATCGACAACAGAATAATAATTGGCAGGCAAATAATAATCAAGGAAGATATAATAATAATTATTATCATAATAAAAATCGATCAAATTACTATCGCCCAAATCAAAATAGAAAGCATACTCAAGCTCCAAAAAGGGAATCAGATGGAATTGGAAATCAGCCAGCGAATAAAGTAACCAGATTAAATAATATTAATGAAGATCATTTTTTAAACGAGACCCCTACAGGGGAATGCCTTATTTAAATAGGATAGATAGAAAGACCAAGAAGCAGTTAAAAATTCTTATAGATACTGGAGCCACTGCTTGTTATATAAATAAGGGAATTTTTGAAAATAAAAAAGAATTATCAATATATAAAAAGGTAACTACAGTTCATGGTTATTCAATTATTAAGTATTACCATATTATAAATATATTTGAAACACGACACTTATTTTATGAAATAGAGGGATTGGAATCTGATCTTCTAATTGGATTCAATTTATTACGAAAAATTGGAGCTATAATAAATATAGAAAAGGGAGTGTTGGAATATAAAGGAAAAACAGAAAAGCTAAAATACTACGATAATGAGGAAAAAATGAAATAAGTTTGATTGAAGAAAGAAATAAAATTCTTCCGTTAAAAGAATTTATAATAAAAAAATATTTAAATGATAAAAGTAGCGAAGACACAGATTCATTATTTGTGGAAAGTAGCGAGAAAAGCTTGGGATTCGAAAATCCTGAGAACGCCGACGTAGAAATATCCGTCAATACAAATACCAATATCTTGGGAATAAAAAATCCCGAGAACGCCGACGAAGAAAATACCGTCAAGAATCGAATAAATAAAAATCGTTTGAAATGTAAAAATTTCAAGCCCACCGTCGTTGAGGTATCCGACAAACAACAGATAAATAATATAGTTACAAATCAACTAGAAGAACTAAAGGAAAAAATAGTTCAATATATTGAAAAAGAGCATTCAAAGATAAATATGCAAATTCCTTTTAGAACAGACATAAAGGGGGAAATAAATCTTATTCACGACAGACCAATATACGGGAAACAATATCCGTATGCTTTATCTGTCACCGACTTTGTGAATAGCGAAATCAGTAGAATGTTATCAGAAGATATTATCAGGCCTAGCCGAAGCCCTTACAACTCACCAGTTCTGGTAGTCCCAAAGAAAGGAGAGAATCAAGACGGAAGCCGTAAGTTAAGACTCGTAATTGACTATAAAAAATTCAATGAAAATACCATACCTGACAGGTACCCAATGCAAGACCCATCAGTAATTCTATCTAATTTGGGGAAAGCAAGATATTTTTCAACAATAGATTTAGAATCAGGTTTTCATCAGATATTAATGAAAGAATCTGATGTCGAGAAAACATCTTTTTCAATAAATAATGGAAAATACGAATTTTTAAGAATGCCATTCGGATTAACAAATGCACCAAGAACTTTCCAGCGAGCAATGGATGACATCCTAAGAGAACAAATAGGGAAAACTTGTCTTGTCTACATGGACGACATTATAATATTCTCGAATTCAATAGAACAACACTATGAAGACTTAAACAAAATTATAAAAATATTATTAAATGCAAACATGAAAATCTCTTTGGAAAAATCAAAGTTTTTTAAACGCGAAACCAGTTTTCTAGGATACATCGTATCTTATAACGTCATTAAGACAGACCCAGAAAAAATTGACACCATTAATAAATATCCGCTTCCAAAAAATATTCGGGAACTAAGAAGTTTCTTAGGCCTTACGGGCTATTATAGAAAATTTGTTTTAAACTACGCCTTTATAGCCAAACCTCTAACAAAATACCTCGGCGGTCATAATGGCAAAATTTCAAAAAGAATGTCAACTAAAATGTTAATCCAGCTGGATGATTCAGCTATTAAAGCTTTTAAAGAGCTGAAAGAAAATCTCATTACTCAAGTAGAACTAGTTCAACCAGATTATAATAAACAAGTAAGAAAGCTACAGTCGAGTGAGCTCGACTGTGAGATACCCGCTACCCATAATTAAACCAGAAAAGCGTCAGAACGCCAGAAAAAACAGTTAATACAATTTTGAACATAACGGACAAATGCAAATGCAAGTGTAATATTATCACATACATACATTCACATGTATCTATGTGTGTAAAAACGCGTTATTATTACATTAAAGCGGCTAATAATTATTACCATTTATTAAAATTGCTTCTCGAATATCTTATAAGATTCTTTTCCGAGAACCAAGAACTGATAAGAATATTTAGTTGGTCTAATTGGTCAACCAAATGAGGCATGCTGCCAGCAGCCGTTTGTGGCCATACAAAATTATTTCTTTAATAACTTCGACAATTTTTATTTGATCGCAACCAAATTTTCAGGGATCACACAGACTATAGTTCTTAATATGCATACCGAAATTCGCGACTCTAGCTTTAAAAATATACGCTTAATACGCTTTTTTATGATTTGCGGGGGCGGAAATGGGCGTGGCAAAAATTTGAAATAAACTTGATCTGCGTGCAAGCATAAGAAATACTGTCGCAAAAAAATTAGAGCTCTATCTCTTATAGTCTCTGAGATCCAGTGTTTCATACGGACAGACGGACAGACGGACAGACAGACAGACAGACAGACAGACAGACAGACGGACATGGCTAGATCGACTCGGCTGTTGATCCTGATCAAGAATATATATACTCAAGCGGGTAAACCGATTACCTTTATTTCAAAAACTCTATCAAAACGGAACAAGTATATGCAACTAATAAAAAAGAACTTTTAGCCATAGTATGGGCTCTTAAAAATCTAAGAAATTACTTATACGGAGTGATTGGAATTGAAATTCAAACCGATCATCAACCATTATCTTTTGCAATCTCTAATAAAAATCCTAATATAGAAATGAAACGCTGGTATTCCTTCATAGAAAGTTTCACTCCAAAAGTCATTTATAAACCATTATTTATAAAATTAATAATACTAAAATATCACTTACCTTTATATTAATAATTTTAAACATCATATATTTGATTTTTTTACTTATTATAAAATACAAAAATGCCATATTATATTTTGTAACCAAAAAACAACGGCCAGAACCAGTAAGATCTATTAACCAAGAAAATTTTTTAACAGAATTAAGAGATCATTTAAATGAATTTCATATCGAATCGGGACGATCCATTTTAGAAGGGGGAGAATTATCCAACCCTTGAAACCAGGCCACTTATGGTTCATATAAACATTAATTTCAATCTCGGCATTTGCCTTTGTCTTTGATCTGGAGGTTCGATTTATAAACAATAATTTCAATCTCGGCATTTGCCTTTGCCTTTGGTCTTTGGAGGTCCGATCCCGGTTCTACAGCTAAGCTAAACAAATCAAAATTAAAGTAAACATCAGCTTCGGTTCGAAGCCAAATTAATTGCGTCTTTTTGCGTTCCAAGTGTCCCCCAAAATTGCATCAGTTAGCTTAATTGAATTTCACGATGAGATGCGACAGTTTCATCTTAAGCTTTAAATCTAAACAAAATTCAAAGTTCTAAAGTTAAAAAAAAAAGCTCCTGGCCGAGGTTAGTTGGATTTGATTTAAGAATGAAGAAGGCAGTCCTATTTTGATCGAGAGAAGGATCGGGCGAGTAACATTAAGAACAAACTAAAATGTATTGATTGTGTTTGATAAAATGATCAATAAAGGTTTAACACCACTAATAACTCGAGAATAAAAAAATATTTTTTTTTCTCAATAATTTTCGGTAAAAAATTAATTTGCGCGCCTAGGCAATTTTCCGCCTCTCAAGGGCCCCCGCAGGACGCGGCCGCTGCACCCGCTCTATCGTCGCTGCTGCAGCGAAACAGCGTCAACGTGTTGCCGACCGCGCTAGTGCGCATTGACACCGGGACCCGGATCTTCGACACGGGGGCCCTTATCGACCCGTGTACGCCCTCGAGCTGCATCGACGCATCGGTAGCGGCATGTTTCCGTCTGTACACTACCAGCGTGGGGGCCAAAACGGATGATAGCGTGCTGCTGGAGGTCGTCTTCAAAATCGAACCTCATGTGCGCGTTCGTACGCCGTCTCGAGAGCTGAGCGAGGCGGTGCGCGCCCACTTCCAAGGCGTGACATTGGCGGATGAGCGGTTCTATCTGCCAGCGATGATCTCCGTTGTCCTGGGCGCAAATATGTACCCGGGGATCATGCAGCCGGGCTTCCTGAAGATCCAGGGTGGGCTGCCGGTGGCCCAGAGTACCGTTTTTGGATAGGTCGTGTCAAGAGCCTGTCACCAACCGTAACGACGAGGGAGCTGATGCAACCCGAGTGATTGCAAGGCACAGTGTAAGATTTTGCCAATCTAGAGCGCCTTTATTAAAAAAAAAAATTATTTTTGGGGTCAATGAGATTTAAGCACCACTTTAAGAAATGTTCAAATATGAGGAAATCACGATCAAAACAAAACGAAAAATTTTTGTTTTGAAGAAAAAGGATTTTAAAGTGCAACGTTAGAAATGCATGCAAACTTGCATTGGGCAGCGCGCATCAGTTCACAAAGTTTAGTCGTTTCAAGTGGATCAATTAATCAGTGGGAGCAGGCAATAATTATTTTTACCATATTGAGTGATCAATTTTGAATCTATTTTTCATAACAAAATAATTTATTTCCAACTCTAACATTTTTTTTCATTTTTTGGAAAAAAGTACCAAAAAGTAAGTGTTTTTTTTCATGTTTCCTATTTTTGGTGGAGAAAAACTTATATAATTCTATTCCATTCTATTACACCAGAACATACACCATTTGCACACATTCATATAGAATCAGATTCAAAAATAAAATCTTGCTCATATTTTGCACAAATATCTTAAATTTGAAAATGTCTGAAATAACCCGTGCTGAATTTTTCGAGGTTTGGGCTAAGAACGTAACACTCGCTAAGCAAGACGCTTTTATAGAGCACGCTATGATGATTTTTGGAGATGATGTTGAGTACCCAAAGCTGAAATTACATATGGCCAAGCTCTGTTTTGAATTACGAACTAGATTTCACAGATCTTGTAGAAATAAAGCTCGATTTTTTACAAACAATGCAAGTTGGCTGCAGGGCACCATAAAGGCCGAAGAATACCAACTTAATATCGGTGCTTCCACTTCAAACAACGATGGCAATACCGCAAGAAGGTTCTTCTCTACCCCTGAAGTGTCTGCAAAAATTACAAGAATAAATCCTGACCTTATAATTAAAATTCTGACGTGTATAGCTAGTTGTTGCCCTATTAATACCTCAGCTTTTGAGCAGTACCTATCAGAAACTGTAGAGCTATATTTGTGGGAATATCCGTGGTACTATATGCCAGTAAATGTCCAAAAAATCTTATTCCATGGAAAAGATATAATATTTAGCTGCATACTTCCCATAGGAAATTTTTCAGAGAAAGAACAGGAAGCACGAAATAAGGAAGTGCGAAGTTTTCGTTAACATTTCACCAGGAAAACTTCGCGGGTTCACACAAATGTTGATCTGTTGAACAGGCTACTGATAACTTCGGATCCATTTATTGCGAATTTGCGAACACCACCAAAAACTAGACACTCAGAACTTTCAGAAAATGTGTGCCAACTTTTATACACGGATCGAAATAATAATGAAAATTCTGGATCAGAAACTGAGTCTTGTTAAGTTGGCGAACAAAAATGGAGTTGATTTTTTTTTATGTAATTTAAATTTTTGTTATTTCATTAAAAAAAATCCTAAAATTATGAACCAAAGTTTTTTTACTTTCTTAATCAATTATGATTAATAAAAACTTTACTTTTCAGAGTTTCGACTAATAATCTTGAAAAAAAAAAAAAAAAAGTTGTCTTCAAATTAAAAAACAAAATATTTTTCTTATGTAAAAAAATACAAGAAAAAATATGAAATTGCTTAAAATTGTCAAACAAAATTTTTAATATATTTTTTTTTAATTTTTATGTTCTAAAATCCACTTTTTTGAAGATTTTGACGCCCACAAAAATGCCACGCCCATTTTTGTATGTCTACATAAAAATTTGGGTTCATAAAAATGTTCATTTCAAATTTCAAGGTGATATCTCAAAAATTACGAAAGTTATTGAATTCAGGCGCCCTAGATTGGCAAAATCTTACACTGTGCAAGGGGGCGGGATGTTTAGGTGAGGGGCCGTTGTGCCGCCGCTCATCTGAGCTTAAGAGCGCATCCACGCTCGCACCTCTTTGCACAATCTTCCACTCTCTCTCTCTCGGGTCCAACTGCAGCGGTCGGCCGTCGGCGATCGTCCGCTCTGGCGGTGGTGGTTTTTTGCTATGTTAAGCTAGAGTTAGTTAGTTCCATGTATGCATCAGAATAAAGCTGACTGAATCCACGACGCCCCCGACTTCTTCTTTCGAGCCCTTTGGTTTTTTGCGTTCGCAACGTGGGATTTTGTTTCTTCTGTTCAACCCCTTGAATCTTTTTTCGGCAGCATCGCCCCCCAACAGTATCTTTTTGTACTTGTCTGTTTATTGCTTTTAAGTCTTTTATTGTTATGCGTCCGCAATGTGATTATCTTTCCCCTTAAGGTATTCAGCCGTAAAATCATATTCCTCTAAATCCAGCCTCATACGTGTTAGTTTTGAGCTTGGAATTTTCATTGAGAATAGATATGACAATGGTCTATGATCGCTTTTTACTACAAAATGTTTTCCATATATATATGGTCGAAAGTGATTAATTGCCCAATGAATGGCTGCTAGTTCTTGTTCTGTAGTGGACTTATTACTTTCACCTTGGGTGAACATTCTTGAAGCGTATGCCGCTGGAAGTTGTTTGCCATTATGTTCTTGAGTTAGTACCGCTCCGCATGCCTGTTTACTGGCATCGTTATGTAAAATTCTTTGCTAAAATCTGGGTACTGCAATAATGTTGGTTTCATTAATTCCTTTTTTAAGTATTCGAATGCATTATTGCATTCTGCTGTCCATTCAAATTGGACATTCTTTTTACTAAGCCTTGTTAAGTGGCGTGCATGATTAGAAAAAATGTTTAATGAAACGTCTATGGTAGTTACAGAAGGCTACGAAACGTCTAGCACTATCTGCATCTGTTGGTATGGGATATTTTTCTATTACTTCGTATTTGGTGTCATCTGGCAGAATGCCTTGATCAGTGCATTTATGACCCAAAAATGTGACCTCTCTCAGAAAGAAAGAACATTTCTCAGGATGTAGTTTTAAATTGTGTTCTCTGCATAGCTCAAATACTTTTAAGTTTTTAATCATATGCTTTTCTGAACAACCTATTACAACTAAATCATCCATGTATAAGAATGCTTGCGATGGTTCAAGACCAGAGAATGCAAGTGTCACCATACGCTGGAAAGAGTTTGTTGCAACTTTCAGTCCGTATGGTAATTGCGTGAAGCGATAAGAGCCATTGGCTGTTGAAAATGAAGTAATATCCCTATATTTGTTTTCTAGCTCTATCTGGTGGAATCCAGACATTAGGTCGAGACATGAAAAATATTTTGCTCGTCCTAATTGGTCAAGAATGTCTTCTATTCTTGGGAGTGGAAACTTGTCTGCTAGCAATTTTTTATATATTTGACGATAGTCTACTGCTAATCGCCATCTTTTTTCCGTTGAGTTTGGAAGTGGTTTCCTTGGAACCAATAGTAATGGGCTGTTATATTCTGATATTGATGGTTCTGCAATTCCATCGTCTATCAGTTTTTTAACTTGTTTATCAATTTCTAATTTCTGGCTGTCTGCCGTGCGATAGTTTTTAATGTAGACCGGTGTTTTATCTCCTAGACTGAGCTTTTGTTTATAAAAGTTGTTAGCTGATATTGGTTCTGTTTCCAAACAAAAAATATCGCTAAATGTTGTACACAAGTCCGAAAGAACATCATCAAATTGTTTTGGAAATCTTAATTTTTTAAAAACTTCTTTGCTCCTATTGTTTTGTTGTGGGTCGGGTGTTTAAATGTCGTAGTCATGCATTGATTCGCTCTTTATTTCTGCGCTATTTATTATAGCGTCATTTGTATTTGTATTTATTATGCGAATGAATGAATTTTCACTGTTGACAATTGTGCTGGCTATTATTCTGCCCGGTTGTAGCTCTTGGTTTGGTACTACAACCGTTTTTTCGCTAGTGAGTAATTTGACTTGTCTAATTACTTCTGATCTAGCTGGCAATAATAATGTCTTTGAATCTACACTATGTTGAATTGGAATATTCATTTGTTTATGAAAATTATCGGGTCTTATTATGAACCATGTTCAGTCATAAGTAAAAATATCTCAAAACACAACACACATTATGTAACAACTCTTCAGTCACAGTGACTTGCATTTGTCGTAAATAAAGTATCACTTACCAGGTCAAGCGAACATGCATGGTCAACTGAGACGAGGAAATGAACTGGGGCGATGGTCTCAGTTCGCGACACTAACCCACATTCACAAGTAACCGCACACTATTTCTTATACGTTATTTTTGTTAGTATAAGCGTTTGTGTACCTATATATATTGTTAAGTTTCATTAATAAAGTCAGTAAGAGTTCTAACGCAGACCCAGAGCTTTTATTCATGCTGTTCTTTTAGAACGACTCATGCACTCAAATCCCTCAAACAAGTCCACCTAGTTTCAAGTGCTAGTTGCGACAACAAACAGGCAAATGTTTATGCACTATTTGCCAGGCAAATAAGCCTTCTTACACTTTACATTTTGGTGACCCCGACGAACACGCTAGCCGTGGACATCAACATAGGGAAATTTCCGCTAACTCATAGGAACCTCCCGCAGGATAATCCGTAACTCTTGGGATTTTCCTAATTTTCACTCGCCATAAATACCATTGGTGAGCCCTGACTCACAGGAAATTGTCCTGAATACGTCAGACCCCCAGGAAGATTCCGTAACTTTTGGGAGTCTTCCAGATTTTTTCACTCTTGCCAGAGAACAATTGGTGAGACCGACAGGGAAAGTTCCCGCAGTCAAGAGCTTTTAAATCTTTTTTCTATCTAGAAATCCCCCAAGTCTATTGACCATTTGTTAATTCCTTCGACCACAGACGGTTGCGAATAGGAGCGTATCCAGCTGGTAAAGCGAATAAAATACTCCCACTGGTCAGGAATCAAAACAATTGTCAATATGTCCAACAAGGAGGAGCAAGCAGTCACAGAGGCGTTACACTTGCAGGATGAGATCAGCAAAGAGTTCTCGAGGCTTATCCGCAATTATAAAAAAGATTCAGCGAAAAGGAAACTAATTCCAACGTACTATACGACAAAGTTGGCCGCTTTCGATGAAGCATGGAATCGATTTGCGGAAAACGACAAAAATATTCCCGCAAAATATAGAACGGAAGAATATTTAAAGTTCTACGTCGACTGTCGTGATTCCTACGACAAATACAGAAATATTATAGTCGATACAATGGCTCAGAGCTCAAGCAATGCCCCAAATCAGGCAACAGCGAGCAACGTCCGGGAAACTGGAGACGTTGCAAGCATAGCGCAACCTGCACGTAAGCTGATATTAGCATGTCGGCGACAAAATGCAATCGCCGAATCAATCAAACGGGCTCTGAAAGAGGGTTCAGAGACCGGCAGGGCCGTGTCAAAGAGTTCAATAAACTCATTGTGGTCCCAATACCAAGAGATTCATTTCTCAATCCATGAAGAGTCCGAAGACCCGGTCAGGGAAGGATACGACATGCAGTCGTTCCTCCGACTAGAAAGGGAAGTACAGAAAGTCCTGGGGGCACAAAGCAATACATAAGAAGAAGATGTGCAGTTGCCCAGAGTCAGCATCCCCAAGTTCGATGGGGATCTACTCAAATGGACACAATTCTTTGATTTATTCAAATGCATGATACATGATACCAACATGCCCACAGTCAAAAAGATGTGGTACCTTAAAACCACTGTGACTGGAGAGGCAGAGAGATTAATAAGGCATATCGATCTAAAAACAGAGAACTACATGAGCGCGTGGGAAATATTAGTTGACACATATAACAATCCCCGCCATGTAGCAGATACAATTCTCAATCGTCTCCTGCAACAACAAACAAACAATGACGACCCAAAGTCATTAAAGGAATTGTATATTACATTAATTGAGTCTCTAGCATCATTAAAGGGACTAGGCATTGATGTATCCAGCTGGGATACAATCATAATTGCCATCATAAAACAAAAATTGGATCTTGCGAATAGAGCCCTGGTCGAACAATCGTTAGATGGCTCAAGAGAGCTTCAAGGGCTCGATACGATGCTAAGTTTCCTGGACCAGCGAAGTCGAGTGTTGGGAACAGGAAAACGCAGTCAGCAGCAAAAAAGGGAACAGAAGAACCCATCTTGCACTTCTGCTAGCCCTTTCTGCAAACCGACTCATGCGCTATACAAATGCGATGATTTCCGCAGCAAAACAGTACCCGATCGACTCAACTGGGTACAAAAACAAAAACTGTGTGTAAACTGTTTCAACAGTACCCACAAGGCAAAGGATTGCCGAGGCCGTATGTGCTTTAAATGCGATAAAAGGCACCATACATTGCTGCACCTGGAGACTTCATCAGGTACGGCAACAGATCCACAAACACCTTCTGTAGGAGCAGCAAGCAACAAAAGCTACAATTTGCTAGCCACAGTTAAGGTATTGGTAAAAGCAAGCAATGGTCAGGTGGCCACATTCCGAGCCTTGCTGGATTCAGGATCACAAATCAATCTGATCTCTGAACGAATGGCCTCCAAGCTATCTCTGAAACTACACAATGCATCATTACGCATCGAGGGCATTGGAGGAAATCCGAAAACAAGTCGGGCCAGAGCAAATGTGCTCATGAAATCGATGCACAACGATTTTACTCAACAGGTAGAAGCCTTTGTTCTGCCGCATATCATAGCTGACCAACCAGCTCATGATTTGAATACATCCCACATACGCATTCCAAATAACGTCATCCTGGCCGATCCAAATTTTGACAAACCAGGAAAAATTGACATGCTTATCGGCGCAGAGCATTATTATTCTTTGCTACTGCCAAATCAAATGATGATAAGACCAGAAGGCCCAATCCTCCAGAATACAAAGTTGGAATGGATTGTGGCCGGGAAAATCTCTGCTGAGCACGATTCAGCAGCACTTTGTGCGAAGGCAACCACTGAAAAGGAGGTTGACACACTGTTAGAGCGATTTTGGACACTAGAGAATCTAGACACCAAAGACAAGGCTCGATCGCCAACTGAAACACACTGCGAAACTCATTTCGCAGCTAACCTACAATTTGCAATCGATGGGAAGTTCATTGTCAAGCTGCCATTTGCTGAGGAAACTTCAGCCCTGGGGGCATCTCAGACAACAGCAACCAATAGGTTCTTGGCACTGGAGCGACGAACAAAACCAGAAGTCTGGAAAGGATACGTAGACTTCAGGGAAGAATACGTACGTCTCGGACACATGAAAATGGTACATTCCTCACACATACCATCGGATCATTACTTCATTCCACATCACTGTGTTTTGAAGCCCGAAAGCAGTACCACGAAACTACGGGTAGTTTTCGATGCGTCCTGTAAAACGTCAAGTAATAAATCATTAAATGATATATTATATGCTGGACCCACGGTACAGAGCGAATTATTCGCCATTCTGCTACGATTCCGCACCCATAGATATGTATTTACCGCGGACATAGAGAAGATGTATCGCTAAGTATGGATGCATCCTGATAATCAGTTTCATCAGCTGATCGTATGGCGGAAAAAGGCGTCAGACGATCTGAAATTCTACAGATTAAAAACCGTCACATACGGGACCACGTCAGCGCTATTCCTTGCTACAAAATGCTTGGATTATTTAGCTGAGAAGAATAAAAAGCATTTACCGCTTGGGTCAGCTATACTCAAGCATGATTTCTATGTGGACGACTGTCTCACAGGAGCAGACAGCATTTCAGAGGCAATCCAGATTCAGCAGGAATTGAACAAAATTCTGCTACCGTCCGGATTTAAGCTTCGGGAGTGGTGCTCAAACAACAATGAAATACTTACCCAATTTCCGCAATAAGATATTGTCCCCAACGTCAAGTTAGATGAAACACTTCAGCATTACAGTGTTAAGACGTTGGGCTTACTTTGGATGCCTCAAAGGGATCAGTTGTGTGGACGATCTCAAAAAAGCGAAGCCTCAACCATCACAAAACGGGTGGTCAGCTCAGAATCCTCGCAAATATTAGATCCTCTGGGATTATTTGCTCCGTCAAGGCCGTCAAGGTCGTCAAGGCGAAAATTTTCATGCAAACGCTTTGGGAATTAAAGATGGGCTGGGACGACGAGCTACCTCAGCACATTCAATTGGACTGGAAAGACTACCGCTCTGACTTGCAAGCTCTAAATACTATGCAAATACCAAGGCATATATTTGAAGAAAGAGTGCCACTCACGCAAGAGTTGCACACATTTGTGGATGCCTTGGAACGAGCATATGGAGCGGCAGTGTATGTACGAGCGACATACAAAAATAATCAAGTATCAGTTCGGCTGCTGTGCTTAAAATCAAGAGTGGCGCCATCCGCCAAGGAGACTTTACCGCGGCTAGAACTATGCGCCGCAGTCTTGGGAGCTGAACTGACCCACAGAGTCAGAAAGGATCTACGTTTGCCTGAGGAGAAGGCATTGGGGTACTTCTGGACTGACTCAACAGTAGTCCTTTCCTGGATAAATGCGTCTGCATCCTCATACCACACGTTCGTGGCTAATCGGATAGCAAAGATCCAAGCAGTGTCACATAAAGCACAATGGCGACATGTGTCATCCGCAAATAATCCAGCAGACGTACTGTCAAGAGGAATTGCCGCAAGCAAGTTAGCAGAACACAACCTGTGGCTATATGGCCCCCTGTTTCTGCACGGCTCTCGAGACAAATGGTCAAAAATACCGACCATTAATCCCATCGATCTGGAGCGTAAAGTAAAGCAAGTCAGCTTGCCAATCTGCCAGGATCAACTAGGAAGCGAGCTATACAATTGCAAGCACAGCAACTCCTTCCACAAATTGCAACGCATTGTAGCATATATGATGCGCTTTTGTCGTAGACAGAACCGATCTCCAACAACTTCACTAAGTGCAGGCGAGCTGGCTCATGCTAGAACGATCATCTTCAGCACGATTCAAAAAACTGAATTCAGTGCTGAGTATAAACAACTTCGCATCCACAGAACAGTGGACAAGAAAAGCTAAATCATCTCGTTGTCTCCAATAATAGGAACCGGAGTCGGAGGAAGGTTGGAAGATTCCAATCTTCCATATGCTGCCAAACATCAAATCTTGCTCCCGTACAATAATACGATTGTGAAAATGCTGCTACGAAGAATGCATGAGGAAAACATGCACAAGCATTGAGGGCCATAGCCAGACAACAATACTGGGTTCTAAATGACAAAACAATGGCCAGGAGCATTATCCACAATTGTGTAAAATGCACAAGAGCACGGCCCAAATTAATGCATCAAATCACAAGCGCGTCCGTTCTCTAATTCTGGAGTCGACTATTGCGGCCCCTTTTGGATTCACCACAAAATCTGTGGAAAAAGGCCAGATAAAGCGTACATTGCAGTATTCTGCTGTTTCGCCACAAAGGCAGTACATCTGGAGTTAGTAAGCGATCTAACAACGGACGCGTTTCTAGCCGCTCTCCGACGATTCCTGGGCCGACGGGGAAAGTGTCAGACCATTCACTGTGACAACGCCACGAACTTTGTTGGTGCCAACAACCAGTTAAAAATACTGGAGGAAACGATTTTCACAGAGCAAGCCCAGAGCAGGATCATTAATCAGTGCAATAAGCAGCAGGTGGAGTTCAAGTTCATCCCACCGCGAGCACCGTCGATTGGCGGTTTATGGGAAGCTGCTGTAAAATCAGCGAAAAGGCTACTAGTATCAGTCACAGCCACAGCGTCTTTATCATTTGAAGAGCTCAACACGGGGGTCATTGAGGTTAAGGCGATACTCAATTCAAGGCCCCTCACCCCGATGTCAGCTGATCCAACAGATACTGCAGCGCTCACTCCAGGCCATTTTTTAATTGGCGAACCTCTAGTGGCACCGCCCGATGCGAATCTTGCCCGACCGGAAAAAACGTTGGTCAGAAGATGGGAACTGGTATCCAGGCTCAAACAATCGTTCTGGAATCAGTGGTCCATGGAGTACCTACAGGAGCTCCAGATGCGCACCAAAAGGAAAACTATGGCGCAGAATGTCGAGGAAGGATTGCTAGTACTGGTAAAGGAAGACAACGTACCGGTAATGAGCTGGCCCATGGGACGGATAGTGAAGACATATCCAGGCAAGGATAACCAGATCCGGGTCGTAGATGTAAAGACCGCATCAGGAATCTACAAAAGGGCAGTTACTCGTTTAGCACCGCTGATAAAAGAAGAAGTAGCCACAAAACGGCCGCACAGCGGCAGCGCGGACACGGCGCAGGCAGAAGAGAGCCCTGCGCAAAAAAGGAAAGCATCATTTCCAATCCTCCCAACATTAGTAGCAATGCTACTGATCCTTCCGTTAGCGATGGGACAGGCAGTCAACATAACGCGATTTGCAAGCCAGCCAGGAATATTCTACGAACGGCTCGGCACATCCAGAATGGCAATCTCCGAATGGAAAATAATTGTATATTACGATTTAAAGCCATATTGGAGCGACATGGGAATACTGGCCAACGGGATATCGGAACTGAAACACAAATGTTCAGAACTCCGAAACATCAACGCTTGTAGATCAGTGTCTGAGCATTTTTAACATGTGTACAGTGAACTACAATCAGGAAATGAGTTGATCCATCATTCTCGGCAACGAAGAGCACCACTGGACATAGTTGGAAATGTAGCGAACTCACTGTTTGGCGTTCTAGACTCAAGATACGCCGATGACATGTCCAAGGTGATCAAGGAGGTCAAATCCAATGAAGACGTATTAATGATGCTCTTGAAAAATCAGACATTAATCTTGGATTCTACAATAAACATAGTCAGGACGAGCAGTTCAGCCACCAATGACCGGATCAAAACACTAGAGAGCCAGATAGGTACAATCAATCTGGAAAGAGGAAAATACCAAGGCGACCACCTACAGCAAGCGTTTATGAGTCTGACAGCTCAGCTAACACTGGTGGCAACTGGATTGCAGCGGATGCAGAGTGAGATAACCAATGTGCTCACTGACGTTCGCCATCGAACAATTAGCCCACTGCTAGTATCTCCCAAACAACTAAGGCAGCAACTGGATCAGATTCGGGAACATGTTCCACCTGATCAACTGCTTCCAGTAGCATCGGCTAATGTGATCCAGCTGTATAAAATTATGCATGACGAAGGCACCACAACGAGCAGCCACGTCATCTTCAAGATATCGCTGCCACTGGTGTCTGTAACAAAACAGGAAATATTCGGCATCATGGCGATCCCGATGTGGAAGGCCGGAAGCTGGCAACGATTCAGGCTACAAACAGAAATCATAGCCGTCAATGCCCATAGAGATCAGTTCATGGGATTGACCAAGGAGGAGTTCAATCAGTGTCTAGAGCTACCACACGACGAACACATCTGCTTCAACCATCAAGCCACATTCAGCGTGGAAAACCGGTGTGAATTCCAGTTGTTTAACAATAAGACGGAAACTATCTGCGAGGTCTCTCAGTCGAGGGCCGAGCTGTGGTGGTCAGCAATGCATCAGCGAAACAGATGGATGTTTGCCACACGCAGGCACGTGGAACTTCAAGCGGTGTGCAACGGAACATCGTTCACAGTACAGCTTAACGGAACGGGCTTATTATCACTGGCCCCAGGCTGCACTGCACGCAATTCGAAAATTAGCGTGAGCACATTCAGCACCGTAGTCAGCGAAGCAAAGGCTACATATGTTCGGTTTGGCAATATCACCAGGATGGACCTTAAGAACACACCTGAGCCACTGCAAGAAACGGCAGCCAAGGAAGTCAACTTGGAGGAACTGGGCGCTTTGCAACACCAGTTAGCCAAATTAAAGGAGACCACTTGGAAGAATCAAATCAGCACTCCCCAGCACCAACAAATAGCTGCTTATATGGCCTTAGCAATGTCAATGTTATTAGGCATTGCATGGGCTCTCAGACGAACGATCGGCAAATGGACACCGACATGCCGGACACCCGAACCCAGGCAGAACATGGAAGAACCACAACCAGAACCTACCCCACGAAGGTTCTCGTTCGACGTTATCGAAGGTTGAAATCTTGCTCAACGGCCGGGAGAATGTTCAGTCGCAGCAGTATGTAGTCATAAGTAAGAATATCTCAAAACACAACACACATTATGTAACAACTCTTCAGTCACAGTGACCTGCATTTGTCGTAAATAAAGTATCATTTACCAGGTCAAGCGAACATGCATGGTCAACTGAGACGAGGAAATGAACTGGGACGATGGTCTCAGTTCGCGACACTAACCCACATTCACTAACCGACGTTATTTCTGTTAGCATAAGCGTTTGTATACCTATATATATTGTTAAGTTTCATTAATAAAGTCAGTAAGAGTTCAGAGCTTTTATTCATGCTGTTGTTTTAGAACGACTCATGCACTCAAACCCCTCAAACAAGTCCACCTAGTTTCAAGTGCTAGTTGCGACAACAAACAGGCAAATGTTTATGCACTATTTGCCAGGCATCTAAGCCTTCTTACACTTTACATTTTGGTGACCCCGACGAACACGCTAGCCGTGGACGTCAACATAGGGAAATTTCCGCTAACTCATAGGAACCTCCCGCAGGATAATCCGTAACTCTTGGGATTTTCCTAATTTTCACTCGCCATAAATACCATTGATGAGCCCTGACTCACAGGAAATTGTCCTGAATACGTCAGACCCCCAGGAAGATTCCGTAACTTTTGGGAGTCTTCCAGATTTTTTCACTCTTGCCAGAGAACAATTGGTGAGACCGATAAAGTTCCGTAATTCTTGGGAACCTCCTGCAGTCAAGAGCCTTCAAATCCTTTTTCTATCTAGAAATCCCCCAAGTCTATTGACCATTTGTTAATTCCTTCGACCACAGACGGTTGCGAATAGGAGCGTATCCAGCTGGTAAAGCGAATAAAATACTCCCACCGGTCAAAAATCAAAACAATTGTCAATATGTCAACAAGGAGGAGCAAGCAGTCACAGAGGCGTTACACTTGCAGGATGAGATCAGCAAAGAGATCTCGAGGCTTATCCGCAATTATAAAAAAGATTCAGCGGAAAGGAAACTAATTCCAACGTACTATACGACAAAGTTGGCCGCTTTCGATGAAGCATGGAATCGATTTGCGGAAAACGACAAAAATATTTCCGCAAAATATAGAACGGAAGAATATTAAAAGTTCTACGTCGACTGCCGTGATTCATAGGACAAATACAGAAATATTATAGTCGATACAATGGCTCAGAGCTCAAGCAATGCCCCAAATCAGGCAACAGCGAGCAACGGCCGGGAAACTGGAGACTTTGCAAGCATAGCGCAACCTGCACGTAAGCTGATATCAGCATGTCGGCGACAAAATGCAATCGCCGAATCAATCAAACGGGCTCTGAAAGAGGGTTCAGAGACCAGCAGGGCCGTGTCAAAGAGTTCAATAAACTCATTGTGGTCCCAATACCAAGAGATTCATTTCTCAATCCATGAAGAGTACGAAGGCCCGGTCAGGGAAGGATACGACATGCAGTCGTTCCTCCGAATAGAAAGGGAAGTACAGAAAGTCCTGGGGGCATAAAGCAATACATCAAGCAATGAAGATGTGCAGTTACCCAGAGTCAGCATCCCCAAGTTCGATGGGGATCTACTCAAATGGACACAATTCTTTGATTTATTCAAATGCATGATACATGATACCAACATGCCCACAGTCAAAAAGATGTGGTACCTTAAAACCACTGTGACTGGAGAGGCAAGAGAGAGAGAGAGATTAATAAGGCATATCGATCTAAAAACAGAGAACTACATGAGCGCGTGGGAAATATTAGTTGACACATATAACAATCCCCGCCATGTAGCAGATACAATTCTCAATCGTCTCCTGCAACAACAAACAAACAATGACGACCCAAAGTCATTAAAGGAGTTGTATATTACATTAATTGAGTCTCTAGCATCATTAAAGGGACTAGGCATTGATGTATCCAGCTGGGATACAATCATAATTGCCATCATAAAACAAAAATTGGATCTTGCGAATAGAGCCCTGGTGGAACAATGGTAGATGGTAAAGAGAGCTTCAGGGGCTGAAGGATGTAGTTTCGGGGACGAGGGAGGGGGGGGGGGGGAAGAGAAAAACGAGGAGAAAAAAAAAGGGGAAAAAAAAATGGGCAACCAAGTTGCCCTTTCTGCAAACCGACTCATGCGCTATACAAATGCGATGATTTCCGCAGCAAAACAGTACCCGATCGACTCAACTGGGTACAAAAACAAAAACTGTGTGTAAACTGTTTCAACAGTACCCACAAGGCAAAGGATTGCCGAGGCCGTATGTGCTTTAAATGCGATAAAAGGCACCATACATTGCTGCACCTGGAGACTTCATCAGGTACGGCAACAGATCCACAAACACCTTCTGTAGGAGCAGCAAGCAACAAAAGCTACAATTTGCTAGCCACAGTTAAGGTATTGGTAAAAGCAAGCAATGGTCAGGTGGCCACATTCCGAGCCTTGCTGGATTCAGGATCACAAATCAATCTGATCTCTGAACGAATGGCCTCCAAGCTATCTCTGACTACACAATGCATCATTACGCATCGAGGGCATTGGAGGAAATCCGAAAACAAGTCGGGCCAGAGCAAATGTGCTCATGAAATCGATGCACAACGATTTTACTCAATAGGTAGAAGCCTTTGTTCTGCCGCATATCATAGCTGACCAACCAGCTCATGATTTGAATACATCCCACATACGCATTCCAAATAACATCATCCTGGCCGATCCAAATTTTGACAAACCAGGAAAAATTGACATGCTTATCGGCGCAGAGGCAACCACTGAAGAGGAGGTTGACACACTGTTAGAGCGATTTTGGACACTACAGAATCTAGACACCAAAGACAAGGCTCGATCGCCAACTGAAACACACTGCGAAACTCATTTCGCAGCTAACCTACAATTTGCAATCGATGGGAAGTTCATTGTCAAGCTGCCATTTGCTGAGGAAACGTCAGCCCTGGGTGCATCTCAGACAACAGCAACCAATAGGTTCTTGGCACTGGAGCGACGAACAAAACCAGAAGTCTGGAAAGGATACGTAGACTTCATGGAAGAATACGAACGTCTCGGACACATGAAAATGGTACATCCCTCACACATACCATCGGATCATTACTTCATTCCACATCACTGTGTTTTGAAGCCCGAAAGCAGTACCACGAAACTACGGGTAGTTTTCGATTCGTCCTGTAAAACGTCAAGTAATAAATCATTAAATGATATATTATATGCTGGACCCACGGTACAGAGCGAACTATTCGCCATTCTGCTACGATTCCGCACCCATAGATATGTATTTACCGCGGACATAGAGAAGATGTATCGCCAAGTATGGATGCATCCTGATAATCAGTTTCATCAGCTGATCGTATGGCGGAAAAAGGCGTCAGACGATCTGAAATTCTACAGATTAAAAACCGTCACGTACGGGACCACGTCAGCGCCATTCCTTGCTACAAAATGCTTGGATTATTTAGCTGAGAAAAATAAAAAGCATTTACCGCTTGGGTCAGCTATACTCAAGCATGATTTCTATGTGGACGACTGTCTCACAGGAGCAGACAGCATTCCAGAGGCAATCCAGATTTAGCAGGAATTGAACAAAATTCTGCTACCGTCCGGATTCAGGAAGTGGTGCTCAAACAACAATGAAATACTGACCCAATTTCCGCAAGAAGATATTGTCCCCAACGTCAAGTTAGATGAAACACTTCAAGACGTTGGGCTTACTTTGGATGCCTCAAAGGGATCAGTTGTGTGGACGATCTCAAAAAAGCGAACTGAGACCATCGCCCCATGGCGACTTGGGGGATTTCTAGATAGAAAAAGGATTCGAAGCCTCAACCATCACAAAACGGGTGGTCAGCTCAGAATCCTCGCAAATATTCGATCCTCTGGGATTATTTGCTCCGGTGGTCGTCAAGGCGAAAATTTTCATGCAAACGCTTTGGGAATTAAAGATGGGCTGAGACGACGAGCTACCTCAGCACCTGTAATTGGACTGGAAAAACTACCGCTCTGACTTGCAAGCTCTAAATACTATGCAAATACCAAAGCATATATTTGAAGAAAGAGTGCCACTCACGCAAGAGTTGCACACATTTGTGGATGCCTTGGAACGAGCATATGGAGCGGCAGTGTATGTACGAGCGACATACAAAAATAATCAAGTATCAGATCGGCTGCTGTGCTTAAAATCAAGAGTGGCGCCATCCGCCAAGGAGACTAGAACTATGCGCCGCAGTCTTGGGAGCTGAACTGACCCACAGAGTCAGAAAGGATCTACGTTTGCCTGAGGAGAAGGCATTGGGGTACTTCTGGACTGACTCAACAGTAGTCCTTTCCTGGATAAATGCGTCTGCATCCTCATACCACACGTTCGTGGCTAATCGGATAGCAAAGATCCAAGCAGTGTCACATAAAGCACAATGGCGACATGTGTCATCCGCAAATAATCCAGCAGACGTACTGTCAAGAGGAATTGCCGCAAGCAAGTTAGCAGAACACAACCTGTGGCTATATGGCCCCCTGTTTCTGCACGGCTCTCGAGACAAATGGTCAAAAATACCGACCATTAATCCCATCGATCTGGAGCGTAAAGTAAAGCAAGTCAGCTTGCCAATCTGCCAGGATTAACTAGGAAGCGAGCTATACAATTGCAAGCACAGCAACTCCTTCCACAAATTGCAACGCATTGTAGCATATATGATGCGCTTTTGTCGTAGACAGAACCGATCTCCAACAACTACACTAACTGCAGGCGAGCTGGCTCAAACTGAATTCAGTGCTGAGTATAAACAACTTCGCATCCACAGAACAGTGGACAAGAAAAGCTCAATCATCCCGTTGTCTCCAATAATAGGAACTGACGGACTCATCAGAGTCGGAGGAAGGTTGAAAGAATCCAATCTTCCATATGCTGCCAAACATCAAATCTTGCTCCCGTACAATTATACGATTGTGAAAATGCTGCTACGAGAAATGCATGAGGAAAACATGAATTGTGGAGCACAAGCATTGAGGGCCATAGCCAGACAATAATACTGGGTTCTAAATGACAAAACAATGGCCAGGAGCATCATCCACAATTGTGTAAAATGCACAAGAGCACGGCCCAAATTGATGCATCAAATCATGGGGAACTTACCGGCGGAGTCGACTATTGCGGCCCCTTTTGGATTCACCACAAAATCCGTGGAAAAAGGCCAGATAAAGCGTACATTGCAGTATTCTGCTGTTTCGCCACAAAGGCAGTACATCTGGAGTTAGTAAGCGATCTAACAACGGACGCGTTTCTAGCCGCTCTCCGACGATTCCTGGGCCGACGGGGAAAGTGTCAGACCATTCACTGTGACAACGCCACGAACTTTGTTGGTGCCAACAACCAGTTAAAAATACTGGAGGAAACGATTTTCACAGAGCAAGCCCAGAGCAGGATCATTAATCAGTGCAATAAGCAGCAGGTGGAGTTCAAGTTCATCCCACCGCGAGCACCGTCGATTGGCGGTTTATGGGAAGCTGCTGTAAAATCAGCGAAAAGGCTACTAGTATCAGTCACAGCCACAGCGTCTTTAACATTTGAAGAGCTCAACACGGGGGTCATTGAGGTTAAGGCGATACTCAATTCAAGGCCCCTCACCCCGATGTCAGCTGATCCAACAGATACTGCAGCGCTCACTCCAGGCCATTTTTTAATTGGCGAACCTCTAGTGGCACCGCCCGATGCGAATCTTGCCCGACCGGAAAAAACGTTGGTCAGAAGATGGGAACTGGTATCCATGCTCAAACAATCGTTCTGGAATCAGTGGTCCATGGAGTACCTACAGGAGCTCCAGATGCGCACCAAGTGGAAAACTATGGCGCAGAATGTCGAGGAAGGATTGCTAGTACTGGTAAAGGAAGACAACGTACCGGTAATGAGCTGGCCCATGGGACGGATAGTGAAGACATATCCAGGCAAGGATAACCAGATCCGGGTCGTAGATGTAAAGACCGCATCAGGGATCTACAAAGAGCAGTTACTCGTTTAGCACCGCTGATAAAAGAAGAAGTAGCCACAAAACGGCCGCACAGCGGCAGTGCGGACAGGCAGAAGAGAGCCCTGCGCAAAAAAGGAAAGCATCATTTCCAATCCTCCCAACATTACTAGCAATGCTACTGATCCTTCTGTTAGCAATGGGACAGGCAGTCAACATAACGCGATTTGCAAGCCAGCCAGGAATATTCTACGAACGGCTCGGCACATCCAGAATGGCAATCTCCGAATGGAAAATAATTGTATATTACGATTTAAAGCCATATTGGAGCGACATGGGAATACTGACCAACGGGATATCGGAACTGAAACACAAATGTTCAGAACTCCGGAACATCAACGCTTGTAGATCAGTGTCTGAGCATTTTTAACATGTGTACAGTGAACTACAATCAGGAAATGAGTTGATCCATCATTCTCGGCAACGAAGAGCACCACTGGACATAGTTGGAAATGTAGCGAACTGTTTGGCGTTCTAGACTCAAGATACGCCGATGACATGTCCAAGGTGATCAAGGAGGTCAAATCCAATGAAGACGTATTAATGATGCTCTTGAAAAATCAGACATTAATCTTGGATTCTACAATAAACATAGTCAGGACGAGCAGTTCAGCCAGCAATGACCGGATCAAAACGCTAGAGAGCCAGATAGGGACAATCAATCTGGAAAGAGGAAAATACCAAGGCGACCACCTACAGCAAGCGTTTATGAGTCTGACAGCTCAGCTAACACTGGTGGCAACTGGATTGCAGCGGATGCAGAGTGAGATAACCAATGTGCTCACTGACGTTCGCCATCGAACAATTAGCCCACTGCTAGTATCTCCCAAACAACTAAGGCAGCAACTGGATCAGATTCGGGAACATGTTCCACCTGATCAACTGCTTCCAGTAGCATCGGCTAATGTGATCCAGCTGTATAAAATTATGCATGACGAAGGCACCACAACGAGCAGCCACGTCAAGATATCGCTGCCACTGGTGTCTGTAACAAAACAGGAAATATTCGGCATCATGGCGATCCCGATGTGGAAGGCCGGAAGCTGGCAACGATTCAGGCTACAAACAGAAATCATAGCCGTCAATGCCCATAGAGATCAGTTCATGGGATTGACCAAGGAGGAGTTCAATCAGTGTCTAGAGCTACCACACGACGAACACATCTGCTTCAACCATCAAGCCACATTCAGCGTGGAAAACCGGTGTGAATTCCAGTTGTTTAACAATAAGACGGAAACTATCTGCGAGGTCTCTCAGTCGAGGGCCGAGCTGTGGTGGTCAGCAACACGTCAGCGAAACAGATGGATGTTTGCCACACGCAGGCACGTGGAACTTCAAGCGGTGTGCAACGGAACATCGTTCACAGTACAGCTTAACGGAACGGTCTTATTATCACTGGCCCCAGGCTGCACTGCACGCAATTCAAAAATTACCGTGAGCACATTCAGCACCGTAGTCAGCGAAGCAAAGGCTACATATGTTCGGTTTGGCAATATCACCAGGATGGACCTTAAGAACACACCTGAGCCACTGCAAGAAACGGCAGCCAAGGAAGTCAACTTGGAGGAACTGGGCGCTTTGCAACACCATTTAGCCAAATTAAAGGAGACCACTTGGAAGAATCAAATCAGCACTCCCCAGCACCATCAAATAGCTGCTGATGTGGCCTTAGCAATGTCAATGTTATTAGGCATTGCATGGGCTCTCAGACGAACGATCGGCAAAGGGACACCGACATGCCGGACACCCGAACCCAGGCAGAACATGGAAGAACCACAACCAGAACCTACCCCACGAAGGTTCTCGTTCGACGTTATCGAAGGTTGAACACTTGCTCAACGGCCGGGAGAATGTTCAGTCGCAGCAGTATGTAGTCATAAGTAAGAATATCTCAAAACACAACACACATTATGTAACAACTCTTCAGTCACAGTGACCTGCATTTGTCGTAAATAAAGTATCATTTACCAGGTCAAGCGAACATGCATGGTCAACTGAGACGAGAAAATGAACTGGGACGATGGTCTCAAATGCATGATACATGATACCAACATGCCCACAGTCAAAAAGATGTGGTACCTTAAAACCACTGTGACTGGAGAGGCAGAGAGATTAATAAGGCATATCGATCTAAAAACAGAGAACTACATGAGCGCGTGGGAAATATTAGTTGACACATATAACAATCCCCGCCATGTAGCAGATACAATTCTCAATCGTCTCCTTCAACAACAAACAAACAATGACGACCCAAAGTCATTAAAGGAATTGTATATTACATTAATTGTGTCTCTAGCATCATTAAAGGGACTAGGCATTGATGTATCCAGCTGGGATACAATCATAATTGCCATCATAAAACAAAAATTGGATCTTGCGAATAGAGCCCTGGTCGAACAATCGTTAGATGGCTCAAGAGAGCAACTGGGTACAAAAACAAAAACTGTGTGTAAACTGTTTCAACAGTACCCATAAGGCAAAGGATTGCCTAGGCCGTATGTGCTTTAAATGCGATAAAAGGCACCATACATTGCTGCACCTGGAGACTTCATCAGGTACGGCAACAGATCCACAAACACCTTCTGTAGGAGCAGCAAGCAACAAAAGCTACAATTTGCTAGCCACAGTTAAGGTATTGGTAAAAGCAAGCAATGGTCAGGTGGCCACATTCCGAGCCTTGCTGGATTCAGGATTACAAATCAATCTGATCTCTGAACGAATGGCCTCCAAGCTATCTCTGACTACACAATGCATCATTACGCATCGAGGGCATTGGAGGAAATCCGAAAACAAGTCGGGCCAGAGCAAATGTGCTCATGAAATCGATGCACAACGATTTTACTCAACAGGTAGAAGCCTTTGTTCTGCCGCATATCATAGCTGACCAACCAGCTCATGATTTGAATACATCCCACATACGCATTCCAAATAACGTCATCCTGGCCGATCCAAATTTTGACAAACCCGGAAAAATTGACATGCTTATCGGCGCAGAGCATTATTATTGTTTGCTACTTCCAAATCAAATGATGATAAGACCAGAAGGCCCAATCCTCCAGAATACAAAGTTGGAATGGATTGTGGCCGGGAAAATCTCTGCTGAGCACGATTCAGCAGCACTTTGTGCGAAGGCAACCACTGAAGAGGAGGTTGACACACTGTTAGAGCGATTTTGGACACTACAGAATCTAGACACCAAAGACAAGGCTCGATCGCCAACTGAAACACACTGCGAAACTCATTTCGCAGCTAACCTACAATTTGCAATCGATGGGAAGTTCATTGTCAAGCTGCCATTTGCTGAGGAAACGTCAGCCCTGGGTGCATCTCAGACAATAGCAACCAATAGGTTCTTGGCACTGGAGCGACGAACAAAACCAGAAGTCTGGAAAGGATACGTAGACTTCATGGAAGAATACGAACGTCTCGGACACATGAAAATGGTACATCTCTCACACATACCATCGGATCATTACTTCATTCCACATCACTGTGTTTTGAAGCCCGAAAGCAGTACCACGAAACTACGGGTAGTTTTCGATTCGTCCTGTAAAACGTCAAGTAATAAATCATTAAATGATATATTATATGCTGGACCCACGGTACAGAGCGAACTATTCGCCATTCTGCTACGATTCCGCACCCATAGATATGTATTTACCGCGGACATAGAGAAGATGTATCGCCAAGTATGGATGCATCCTGATAATCAGTTTCATCAGCTGATCGTATGGCGGAAAAAGGCGTCAGACGATCTGAAATTCTACAGATTAAAAACCGTCACGTACGGGACCACGTCAGCGCCATTCCTTGCTACAAAATGCTTGGATTATTTAGCTGAGAAGAATAAAAAGCATTTACCGCTTGGGTCAGCTATACTCAAGCATGATTTCTATGTGGACGACTGTCTCACAGGAGCAGACAGCATTCCAGAGGCAATCCAGATTTAGCAGGAATTGAACAAAATTCTGCTACCGTCCGGATTCAGGAAGTGGTGCTCAAACAACAATGAAATACTGACCCAATTTCCGCAAGAAGATATTGTCCCCAACGTCAAGTTAGATGAAACACTTCAAAACGTTGGGCTTAATTTGGATGCCTCAAAGGGATCAGTTGTGTGGACGATCTCAAAAAAGCGAACTGAGACCATCACCCCATGGCGACTTTGGGGGATTTCTAGATAGAAAAAGGATTCGAAGCCTCAACCATCACAAAACGGGTGGTCAGCTCAGAATCCTCGCAAATATTCGATCCTCTGGGATTATTTGCTCCGGTGGTCGTCAAGGCGAAAATTTTCATGCAAACGCTTTGGGAATTAAAGATGGGCTGAGACGACGAGCTACCTCAGCACCTGTAATTGGACTGGAAAAACTACCGCTCTGACTTGCAAGCTCTAAATACTATGCAAATACCAAGGCATATATTTGAAGAAAGTGTGCCAGTCACGCAAGAGTTGCACACATTTGTGGATGCCTCGGAACGAGCATATCGAGCGGCAGTGTATGTACGAGCGACATACAAAAATAATCAAGTATCAGTTCGGCTGCTGTGCTCAAAATCGAGAGTGGCGCCATCCGCCAAGGAGACTTTACCGCGGCTAGAACTATGCGCCGCAGTCTTGGGAGCTGAACTGACCCACAGAGTCTGAAAGGATCTACGTTTGCCTGAGGAGAAGACATTGGGGTACTTCTGGACTGACTCAACAGTAGTCCTTTCCTGGATAAATGCGTCTGCATCCTCATACCACACGTTCGTGGCTAATCGGATAGCAAAGATCCAAGCAGTGTCACATAAAGCACAATGGCGACATGTGTCATCCGCAAATAATCCAGCAGACGTACTGTCAAGAGGAATTGCCGCAAGCAAGTTAGCAGAACACAACCTGTGGCTATATGGCCCCCTGTTTCTGCACGGCTCTCGAGACAAATGGTCAAAAATACCGACCATTAATCCCATCGATCTGGAGCGTAAAGTAAAGCAAGTCAGCTTGCCAATCTGCCAGGATTAACTAGGAAGCGAGCTATACAATTGCAAGCACAGCAACTCCTTCCACAAATTGCAACGCATTGTAGCATATATGATGCGCTTTTGTCGTAGACAGAACCGATCTCCAACAACTACACTAACTGCAGGCGAGCTGGCTCATGCTAGAACGATCATCTTCAGCACGATTCAAAAAACTGAATTCAGTGCTGAGTATAAACAACTTCGCATCCACAGAACAGTGGACAAGAAAAGCTCAATCATCTCGTTGTCTCCAATAATAGGAACTGACGGACTCATCAGAGTCGGAGGAAGGTTGAAAGAATCCAATCTTCCATATGCTGCCAAACATCAAATCTTGCTCCCGTACAATTATACGATTGTGAAAATGCTGCTACGAGAAATGCATGAGGAAAACATGAATTGTGGAGCACAAGCATTGAGGGCCATAGCCAGACAACAATACTGGGTTCTAAATGACAAAACAATGGCCAGGAGCATCATCCACAATTGTGTAAAATGCACAAGAGCACGGCCCAAATTGATGCATCAAATCATGGGGAACTTACCGGCGGAGTCGACTATTGCGGCCCCTTTTGGATTCACCACAAAATCCGTGGAAAAAGGCCAGATAAAGCGTACATTGCAGTATTCTGCTGTTTCGCCACAAAGGCAGTACATCTGGAGTTAGTAAGCGATCTAACAACGGACGCGTTTCTAGCCGCTCTCCGACGATTCCTGGGCCGACGGGGAAAGTGTCAGACCATTCACTGTGACAACGCCACGAACTTTGTTGGTGCCAACAACCAGTTAAAAATACTGGAGGAAACGATTTTCACAGAGCAAGCCCAGAGCAGGATCATTAATCAGTGCAATAAGCAGCAGGTGGAGTTCAAGTTCATCCCACCGCGAGCACCGTCGATTGGCGGTTTATGGAAAGCTGCTGTAAAATCAGCGAAAAGGCTACTAGTATCAGTCACAGCCACAGCGTCTTTAACATATGGCTCAGGCCATACGCAGAATGTGCTAGCGTCGGCATAATTGCAACACGAGCATACCGCATGCATATATCCCTCGCGCTCCTCACATAAGAGAGGGCATATGTTTATATACATAAGTTTATAACCGTCTCTCTGCCGCTGCCTGCGAGCAGCGCAGTAACGATACTTAGGTTTAATTAGAATTAAAAAGAATATCATAAGGAGATACAATTGAACCCTGTAAGCGGCACCACTGCTGCTAACAATTAATTTGAACAAAATAAAGAAACCATACAAAACAGATTTTGACACTCTTTTTCATTATATGGCGACCGTGACATGGTCTGCTAATAGAAATTGAAAACATGACGGATCCACTGACCATAGTGGTCAAGAAAGTGGAGATGACCAAGGAAATGGAAAAAGACGCAATTGATTGCGCAAAGACAGCACGTAGCTTCGAGGAAGATTGAAAAAAAGCGGAGCATACCAAAAGTGAGTTCGACAAAAAATACAAACCCAAGTGGAATTGCATCGTGGGACAAAACTTCGGAAGCTACGTCTCATACCTGCCGGAGAACTTCATTTACTTCACCATGCTGTCAATTCTACTCTTCAAGACATAAAGTTACCAGTGAAACAAAATCTATACAGCAAAAACAAAAGTGATGGGCCGGAGTGGTGTGAAAAATAAAATCCAGAAGAGAGTAGCGCACTTGAAGTGGCTACTATATACGAATCAACCACCCCCGCCATGGGAAACAGCAGTGAAATTACAAGAAGAACTTGATTTCCTGAAAACGAAGATAGAAAAAACGGGCATCCGAAGAACAAATCAAACAGCGATAAAAAATATAAACGTAGGAAAAATAAAGCCACCATCTCCCAAGAGGATACCCAAGAAGAAGCCAAGCTGGCCTGCCGACTGTCCTGGACCGCTCTACAGTGTACATTGCGAGTATACATGTGTAAAAAAGGAACAATTTGTGTGAGAGGCAGTCCGCCCCTTGCACCTCCGAGGGAGATTTAACCTGTGCGAGGCCAGCACCGGTACCGCCTGAGCCCATAGGCCCAGGTCAGCAGCAGCAGTTACCAAGCGTGGGAGGCACGACAGCCGCCTACGCCATCGAGGGAACGTCAGCCAAGCCGATCCAGGCGACGACCAGCTGACGTGGATCAAGGAAGAGATGCAACATCGACAGGAGATACTGCAGATCCAGAATAAAACCATGCACTGCGTTGCATAATTTTTTTGATTGTCCTGCGAGGCATATTTTTGTTTTCTACACAATAATTCAAATCGTAAAATCGAGCCGAATTTTTCTGCCCGATAGCGTGTAGCCCGCAAAGCTACGCAAGACATAAGGTAGAAATTTGTTACCACTAATGAACAACAATTCTATAAGTAAGACATCAGTTCAGAATGAAATAGAAGAAAATAAGCACAAACCAAAGTACCATATTAATTATTTTCCAAGCAAGATTATAAGAGTATACGAACCAACCACCAAGATGACATTGGACATAAAAACAGTGGATTCCGTTGCCAATGTTATAAACAAAGTGGAAGCAAATAATATTGATCTGTATTGGGTTCATGTACTCTTAATAATAATAGTTGTAACAATGTGCGCTAACTGCTTCTACAAAATCTACAAGTTACATAACAAATGTTTAAAGAAAAGGTATATGAGCCGGGCAAACGACCTGGATAAAATTTAATAATAAAACACAGTAAATACATATTTTCTTACTATATATTATACATTCAATAATGTTATAAATAAAGATTACTTCATAAATGTTTCATAAATAAAACTAAAAACTTACACCCACACACAATTTTCTTTAAAGAATGGCTAAACTAATGACAATGTCCATGAAATAATGGATTGGAGTGATTTATACAAAGAGATAAGCAGAATAAAAGCTACCTTTGATAAATCATACAAGGCGCTTAGTCAGAATAGACCGATACAGAAAACAACGGTTAAGAAACACGTGGAAATATTAGTAGAGTGTTTCAACGAAGCGCGAATACTAATATATGAGCACAGGGAGAGATTAAATACCGATCATTGGTCACAAGTATCTAAACTTCTGATACGACTCCGGTCTAATCTAATATCGGTAAAAGGAAAATTCGATTTAGAAATAGAAGTACCAAACGTACTGAACACTCCCATAGCTATAAACGCTACCCCTGACCCAGAATCTGTTAAAACAGGCGAGCTAGAATCAGAAGAAACTAGCGAAACAAAACCTAAAATAGAAGAGGAGGATTTAAACGACCTGACTATTGGAGCAGTATACACCGATATCGATAATTACTCAGACTCAGATTTTGAAACGCCAAGCGAGAGAAGTAACTCTATAACAATGGCACAATCAAATATCGACTTTATAAATACTGCATCCAAGCTGATACCAGTGTTCGATGGTAAAGCTGAAAACTTAACAAGTTTTATAGATGCATTAGAAATAGTAGAATCAATAAAGGGCGAGCACGAACAACTTGCAGTCTCGATAATAAAAACAAAATTGAAAGGAGCTGCTAGGAATCTGATAGGAAACGAAACAACGATTTCCCAGGTGATCTCTAGGCTAAAAGGCAATGTCAAGGGCGAAACTGTAGAGGTGTTATCAGCAAAACTGATAAACCTACAGCAACGCAACAAAACTGCAAATCAATACACACAGGAAATTGAGCAGATGACAAAAGCTTTGGAGGGAGCGTACATTTCAGACGGCCTACCTCTAGAGCTAGCCAGGAGTTATTTCACCCAGAACGCAGTCAAGGCGATGACCAAAAATTGCACAATTGATAAGGTAAAACTTATCATGCAAGCTGGTACTTTCAATACCATAAATGATGCTGTTTCCAAGTTTGTTAGTAGTTGCACCGAGGCAACTGGACAATCAAACACTGTCCTATACTATTGGAACAATTCCCAAAACAAACAAAAACGAGGACGTGGAAACTCGTGGAACAGCAGTAACAACAATTATAGAGGCAATTCACGTGGTTATCATAATAACAACAATAACCAAAACAATAACTACCAAGGCCAAAATAGAGGAAATAACTATAGAGGCCGTGGCAACGGAAATCGAAGCCAAAATAATAGCAACCAAGGCAATGTGCGAGTTGCACAAAACACATCGGGAAATTCCCAAAATACATCGGGAAACTTCCAGAACCCTTCGAATACGCAGAATTAAAAGAAGTCAGAATCCATACCATTAATCTCAGTTAAAATATATTCGTTACATTTATTAATGTAAATACAGGGAAAGATCTTGTCTTTCTAATAGACACGGGTGCAGACATTTCAGTTTTAAAAGAGACTTCGGATATTTTTGATAATATCCAAGATGACAATATCATTGATATAAAGGGAATAAGTGAAGAAATAACGAAATCCAAAGGCCTAACTTCGATTGAAATACAAACAAATAAGTATATCATTCCACACGATTTTCATATCGTAAGTTTCCAGTTTCCCATTCCATGCGATGGAATATTAGGCATCGACTTCACAAAAAAATACAACTGTCAATTAGACTGCAAGCCATCTGAAGATTGGCTTATAATTAGACCAAATAATTTAAAATACCCAATTAACGTACCAATAGCTCACAGTTCTGGCAACAACTCAATTCTTCTGCCAGCAAGATCCCAAGTTATTAGAAAAATTCAATTAAACACTCAAGAAGACAGTGTACTAATTCCAAATCAGGAAATTCAGCATGGTATTTACATTGCAAATACCATAGCAACGTCTAGTAACGCTTTTATAAGGTTACTTAATACGACGAACACTGATCAAGTAGTCAGTACAAATGGCCTAATATATGAATCACTTTCGAACTACGATGTAGTCCATACAAATCTTGACAATAGAGAAAAAGCTGTATTGTCACAACTTTCGAAAAATTTCCCTCCGCAGTTTAAGTCACAGCTGTCCAGTTTATGCACTCAGTATAGTGATATATTCGGATTGGAAACCGAATCAATATCAACAAACAATCGCTATAGACAAAAACTGAGATTAAAAGATGAAGAACCGGTTTATATAAAAAATTATCGCAGCCCACACAGTCAGCTTGATGAAATACAAAAACAAGTAGGAAAGTTAATTTCCGACGGGATAGTTGAACTGTATCTGAATACAACAGCCCATTATAACTCGTGCCTAAGAAATCATCTCCAGGGTCGAGTCCAAAAAAATGGCGATTAGTAATTGACTATCGTCAAATCAATAAAAAATTACTTTCGGATAAATTTCCATTACCTAGAATTGATGATATTTTGGATCAGCTAGGTAGAGCTAAATATTTTTCATGTCTTGACTTAATGTCAGGATTCCATCAAATTAAACTAGAAGAAAGTTCAAGAGATATAACGTCCTTTTCAACGAGCAATGGCTCGTATCGCTTCACGTGATTACCTTTTGGACTTAAAATAGCTTCTAATTCATTCCAGAAAATGATGACTATTGCATTCTCCGGTCTGGATCCCACCCAGACATTTCTTTATATGGATGATTTAATTGTAATCGGTTGTTCCGAAAAACATATGCTTAAGAACTTAACAGACGTTTTTGAGAAATGTAGGAAATACAACCTGAAACTACATCCAGAAAAATGCTCGTTTTTTATGCATGAAGTGACTTTTCTAGGTCATAAATGCACTGATAAAGGAAACCTTCCAGATGACTAGAAATACGATGTCAGTGAGAACTACCCAGTTCCGCAAGACGCGGACAGTGCTAGACGATTCGTAGCCTTTTGTAATTACTATAGACGCTTTATAAAAAACTTCGCCGACTATTCACGGCACATAACTAGAATATGTAAAAAGAATGTTCCTTTGTCCTTGAATGGACAGATGATTGTCAAAATGCATTTGAGTATTTAAAAACAAAACTCATGGAACCCACTTTACTTCAATATCCAGATTTCTCTAAAGAATTCTGTATGATTACAGATGCAAGCAAACAAGCATGTGGAGCGGTTTTAACTCAAAACCATGATGGACTCCAACTTCCAATCGCTTACGCATCCAGATCTTTCACTAAAGGAGAGAGTAAGAAGTGTACTACTGAGCAGGAATTAACTGCAATACTTTGGGAAATACTTCATTTTAGACCATATATATATGGCAAACACTTTTTAATAAAAACCGACCATAGACCTTTGACCTATCTATTCTCGATGATCAATCCCAGTTCAAAACTGACGCGTATGAGGCTAGAATTAGAAGAGTATGACTTCACAGTTGAATATTTGAAGGGTAAAGACAATTATGTAGCTGATGCGTTATAAAGAATAACCATCAAGGATCTACAAAAAACAACTGGCAATATTAGAAAAGTCACTACGAGATATCAAAATAGACAGAAAATCCGCGCGGATAACAAAGAAATAGAATTGCCCAGGCAAACTATTGGAAATGCTTCTAAGCCCAGCGTTTACGACGTCATAAACAATGATGAAGTACGCAAAGTAGTGACCTTGCAGATTAAAGATATGCTATGTTTCCATAAGCATGGTAAGAAAATAATCGCAAGATATGATGTGAGCGATTTATATACTAATGGAGTTATTGATTTAGGTCAATTTTTCCAAAGGCTTGAAACGCAAGCCGGTATAAATAATATCAGCCACATAAAATTGGCACCGTGGGAAAATATCTTTGAAAACATTTCAAAAGATAATTTCAAGTTAATGGGCAATAAAAAATTAAAATCATTAAGAATAGCGCTACTCAACCCGGTGACCCAAATAAAATGTCTTAAAGACAAAGAAGCTGTTCTGTCAAAATTTTATGATGATCATATCCAAGGAGGTCACACTGGCATATCGAAAACTTTGGCCAAAGTAAGTAGACATTATTACTGGAAAGGTATGTCTAAAGATATAACTGAGTACGTAAGAAAATGTCCTAAATGTCAGAAATCTAAAGTTACATCTCATCCAAAGACCCCTTTTACGATAACAGACACACCAATAAATGCTTTCGACAGAATGATAGTGGACACTGTTGGTCCACTTCCCAAATCAGAAAATGGTAATGAATATGTAGTCACTTTAATATGTGATTTAACAAAATATTTAGTTGCTATACCAATTGCAAATAAAAACGCAAATACTGTCGCTAAAGCAATTTTCGAATCATTTATTCTGAAGTACGGTCCAATGAAGACGTTCATTACGGACATGGGAACAGAATATAAGAATTAAATTATAACTGATCTGTGCAAATATTTGAAAATCGAAAATATAACATCTACAGCACACCACCACCAGACTGTTGGAACAATAGAAAGAAGTCATAGAACTTTTAATGAGTATATACGATTTTACATATCGGTTGATAAAACTGTTTGGGACGTATGGCTTCAATATTTTGTCTTTTGTTTTAACACGACCCCCCCTATGGCACATAGTTATTGTCCATATGACCTAGTTTTTGGTAAGACAAGTAATCTACCAAAACACTTTAATAGCATAGATAACATAGAACCTATATATAATATTATTTATTTATTTGTACACTGTAGACTTAATTGTAAAAATTAAGGCACAGGAGAAGGGCGGCCATAGCTGCCTGGGCTTTCGGCCGACTATTATTTTATTTTATATACATTTTTGTCTTATAGCTACTTTTTATGTTCTATGTTCTATGTGTACTTTTCCCAATGGGTACTTTTTAGTTATCATAATTTACACTTTATTGGCTACTGATAATGATGTGATTGATAATGATAGTGATGTAAAGTTGGTTGCTAATTTGCTTTGTTTAGGTTAGGAATATGAGGGCTAGTTATTTATAAAAGATGTAAGATGTTGGCTTTTTTTAGAAAAGTAAGAAGTATTAATATGTTGTCAGGTGTCGGATTGGATAGGAGAGGAACCATATCGGCGGTAGGGTTTGAAAGTCGAAAGTTTAGCAGGGCTGACCATTCGTTAAGGATGTGTTCTATTGTTATTTCATTATTATTACAAAATTGGCATTGGTTGGATGGGGGTTGAATAAATCTGTTTGCATGGGTTAGCCTTGTGTGTCCCAGTCGCAGTCGTATTATTTTTGTTTGTTCTATTCTTGTTAGTTCTGAGAACTCGGAGTTCTTGGTGTAATGGGAAATGTTGAGGGTATTGCCATTGGTTATTTGATACCAGTTGGAACATTGAGATATGAGGTGAGGGGTAAAGTTTAGCAATGTATTTTTTAGATATCTGAGTGTGTCTGATTTGTTTGTATTCGGTGATGTTATTAGGGGTGAATTAGTGGCTAGTTTAGCTGCTTCATCGGCAAGTTCATTTCCAGCTATACCTACATGACTTGGTACCCAAAGAATTTTACCTTTTGGAAAGTTATTGATAATCAGTCCGCGTATTTTTGAGATAATGTGTTCATTGTTATTAATGTTTTGAAGGGCTTGGACAACTGATAAGGAGTCTGTGCAGATACATATTTTTCCCCTGGTTTTTAGACCCATCTGTGTTGCTTCGAGGATGGCTGATGCTTCCGCTGTGTACACTGAGGAGTATTCGGGGAGAATTCCCAGTTTTAATGCCTTGTGTTCTGTTGTAACCACGTACCCAACTACTTCTTTTGACTTTGATCCATCTGTGTAGAGAAAAGTGTGATTTTTGAGATTATTCTTAATTTCCATGAATTCTTTTAAGAACACTTCTTTTGGTGTACTTGGCTTTTGGTTTTTGTTTAGGTGGGTGTCTAATGCCTCTGGTCTCAAGTGCCAGGGGGGCTTGGACTTGGCAGGTTTTTTTTGAGGTTCAATTGTCAAACCTAGGTTGCTGCAGATGTTCAAGCAGTCTTGTAGTATAGATTTGTTATATTTTGTGTTATTTTTTTTATTTATCTTTTTAACTATTGAGTTGAGGGGGGTGTTATGGTATTGTGTTAATGTATTATAGAGTTTGGCCTTTAAAAATGATATCTTTGTGTTTAATGGGCAGATGTTAGCTTCAATGTATAGATTGTTTACTGGGGTAGAGGGAAAAGCTCCTAACGCAGATCGTAATGCAGTGTTAATGAGCGTATTAATTGGTCGCAAGATAGATTTTGGAGCATTACCGTATATGGGTAATGCAAATTCAATTTTTGATATGCAAAGACTTTTGACTATTTGAACTAACGTGTATGGGTGACAGTTATATTTATAATTTGATAGACATTTGATTATATTTAAGGGTTTCGTTAGTGCATTTTTTAATCTGGTAATGTGTGCATTCCACTTATATTTAGAATTAATTGTCAACCCAAGAATGGTTATTTCTTTGGATGATTTAATTGCGTTTTCATTTGTATTTATTTTACATTTGCAGTTAGTTTTCCTGCATATATGTATATGGTTGCATTTGTTTAGAGAGGCTCCTGATAGTAAGCACCAGTTGTTAATTTCATTAAACAAAGGAACTAGATTGGTTGTTATTTGTTTTCCCTTTTTTAAGTCAAGGAGTATATTAAAATCATCTGCATAAGCAATAAATTTGAGAGTTTTGTGTTTTTCGATAATATCAGCTACACTGTTAAATGCTATTAAGAATAGTATAACTGATAGTGGGGATCCCTGTGGAACACCGTTGTGTAGTCTCTGTATAGATGAATGTGTTTGGTTGGTCCGTACTCGGATTTTACGCTTTGTCATGAAGTTTTTGACGTATTTGTGGATTATTTGTCCGCAACCCCATTTTTGAAGTTGTTCAAGGATAGTATGCAGTCCAATTTTTTCAAAGGCTTTTTCAAAATCTAGCGAGATGATTGAAAAGTGGCGTTTTTCGGAAAGAGCTCTGTTGACGAGGGCGTCTACGTAAAGTAGACAGTCCGTCACAGACTTTCCTTTCCTAAAGCCAATTTGGTTGCTATTTAGTAGTTTGTTTTCTGTAACAAACCACCATAGTCTTTTTGAAATAATTTTGTCTAATATTTTGGATAAGCAAGGATTTAGAGATATGGGGCGGTCAGAGTCCATAGATGTTTTGTCTTTTCCTGGCTTATAAATTGGTACTATGGTGCTAGTTTTGTAAGTCTGTGGGATGTGTGATTTAAGGATACTATTGAAGAAAGATATTATTCTATTTTTGAGGAACTTGGAAGAGTGTTTGATCATTGTATAATTAATTTTGTCATGACCTGGTGTATTTCCCTTGAGGCTATTTAAGGCTGCGACGAATTCTAAATACGTGATGTCATGTTCCATAAATTCTGCTGATTTGTTTGGTGAGTCAAATTGGTTGTTGTTCAAGATATTGTTTTTGGCTTGTAAAAAGATAGGTGAGAAATTATTGTCATCGGATCGTATAGACCAGTGTTTGGAAAAAGCGTTGGCTATTTCCTCCTCACTTGTGAAGCTGTAATGTGAGTTACTATCTTTAATACAATGGATTGATGTTGCCTTGTGTAATCCACAGAACTGCCGAATTCTATTCCAAATGGTTTCGCAATTTGTATCTGGGCAAATACTTGATGTTAGTTTATGTATACTTTTTTTTGCTTGACTTGATTTCTCTTCTATATAGAGCGTTGGTACGTTTAAAGTTTATAAGATTTTCCATGTTTATATTTTTATTGAATTTTTTCCATGCAATATTTTTATTATTTTTTAATATTTCTAGGTTTTTATTCCACCATGGTACATTGTGTTGGTGTTTAGGGGGTTGGGTTTGTGGGATGCTTTTATAGGCACTCTGGAGGATTATATGTTTTATGTTATTGGCTTCTTTGTTAGTGTTTGTAGCTATGGGGATCAAGGAGGCTAATTCCTCTGTGAGAGATTCATATTTGTCCCAATTCGCTAAATTTGTTTTGAATCTGTGTACATATTTGTATGTTTGTTTTCTATGTAAGGGGAACATTTCTATGAAAATTGGGAAGTGGTCACTACCTTGCGGTGTGTCGCTAATTTCGAACTGGCAATGAACTTGAAGTTCAGAGGAGCAGAGGGCTAGGTCAATATGTGTGAATGAGCTATGTGTGGAGAAGTGTGTAGGCTTGCCATTGTTTAAGATAACCAAATTGCTGTCTGTGATAAATTTCCCTAGAATTTTTCCTCTTTTATTGTTCGTGGGTGAACCCCATAATTGGTTCCAGCCATTGAAGTCGCCTGTGATTAAAGTCGGTCTGTTTGTAATTGGGAACATTGATTCCAAATCGCCTGTCGTAAACTTTTGATTTGGGGGGATGTACGCTGCAAATATAGTAAATTTTTGGCATGACTGGACTTCTAAAGCAATGGTCTCAAATATATGTCTTGTGAGTATTTGATTGTGCTGAAGGGACTTGTGTATCAGTATAGCGACACCGCCTTTAGCTACTATGGAAGTAGTATAGTAAATTTCAAAGTTTACTGGGATAGGGATATTTTGGGTAAGTGTTATGTGGGTCTCTTGGATGGAAATTATTTTAGGATTGTGTTGTTTTATGAGGATAAGAAGTTCATTGTAATTGTTAACATAGCCGTTCATATTCCATTGTAATATCTTAATGGTCATTTTAAATAGACAGTAAGAATAAGAGGATTAGTTCTAAGTTTTAACTTAATTAAAGCTTTTTATTTCGTTTTGATCTATCATGGCCTTCACTTTGGATCTAGTTAGGGTAGTGTTTTTTTGGTTGTCATTGCTATTTTTGAGTAATCTTTTTTCCCTTTTTGACAGGTTTTTGGGATAAATTAAGGACTTAGAATTAGACTTAGCGTTGGTGGTTTGCTCCGAACTGACAGAGCTGGTGGACATCGAATCGTCTTCTTCGTATTGAATTATTTTCCGATTGTTGCTTGTTGTTGGTTGGTCCGTGATTGTAGATATAGAGGGTTCCGTGTTTGTAGCTGTAGAGTGTTTTGTTGGTCTTGTTTGTGTTTCATGTTGAGTTTGTTGTTGATTGGATTTGGCCACTGTTGAATATAAAGCGCCGTCGTGTTGATGTCTCGCTTTGTATATAGACCAGGCTTTTCGGTTATCAACTTTTTGCAGCACTTTAATAGCTTGAACTTCTTGGTAAGTAATGAAGACTGGGCATTTTCTGTCTCTTGAAAGGTGGTCGCTGTTTGGGCTCTTGTTCTCTCGGCAGTTGATGCAGCTTGGATTTGCTTCACATACTTCTTCAATCTCCAGGTTAATATGAGATTCGCGACCGCATTTAAGGCAAGATGATTGGTTTTTACAAAATTTCGTTGTGTGTCCAAAACGTAAGCAGTTGTAGCAGCGCATTGGCGGTGGAATGTATGGGCGAACTTTAACTTTCTCGTAACCAATGTTCACATTTTCCGGCAGACTAAGTAACGAGTATGTTAGGATTATTAGTCCAGTTTCACTTGAATTTCCACAGAAGAATTTGGTTATCTTCTTGACTTCGGTGACGTTTTGTTGTTTCAGGTTCTCCAAAATCTCGGCCTCTTCCATACCTCTCAAGTCATTGCAGTATATGACTCCCTTGCAGGTGTTTAGGGATCGATGCTCTGAAACTTGGACCGGGATATCACCGGGTATTGATTTGAGCTTTAGAAGTTTATCCACTTGGAGCTGATTTTTTGTTTTAATCAGGAGATTTCCATCTCTGGTCTTGATGCAGTCTATGACTTCTCCATTAACGGCGAAGTCGATTGTTTGTTTAATTATGAAAGGGTTTATTTCTTTAATGGTTTGATTGTCTAATCTGGTGGCCACGAGGTATTTCCCGTCGGGTGCGGGGGGTCTCCTCCAAGGGGGGTCCAGCATTTTATTTAATTTTTGTCACTTTTTCTTAGCTTATTGTTTACCGAGCGTAGGCGGTTTGAGATCGGGTATGATAAGTGTTCTATATATAGACACGAGCAGTTTAACTTCGGCTACTAAACGTTTTTGCTTTGAGAGACTTAATAGACACAACCGTTCGTATCAACTGTCGAAATTGAACTGCTATATATAATATATATGACTATGCTAAGGAGAGTAAGTATAGATTAGAAATAGCTTACAAAAGAGCTAGAGTTATGTTAGAAGCAAATAAGAATATAAATAAATTACTATACGATCAGAAAGTAAGGGATATAGATATATCCGTAGGTGATCAAGTTTTGTTAAAAAACGAAACAGATCATAAACTAGATCCTAAATATAAAGGTCCGTATAAAGTAACGGAAATAAGAGATAGAGATAACATAGTAATAACAGGTAATAAAAGTAAGAAACATACAGTTCATAAGGATAGACTAAAAATCTTTATTTCATAAATTGTATGTATAAATAGTATGGCCATACATAGTTAAAACACCTATATAGTTACATGCATAATTATATACATTTTATAAATAAAATTTTATTAAAATAACTTCATTATATTACGATATTTTTCAAAAGGAGGGAGATGTAGTATGCTCTAATATTAATTACCCACTGTACCAAGAGTACTTAAAGGGCAAACACTGTAACACTGTAATCCCGGTCATAAATTCTAAGTGGCCGAAATAAGAACCGATCGCTACGGCTCAGGCCATACGCAGAATGTGCTAGCGTCGGCATAATTGCAACACGAGCATACCGCATGCATATATCCCTCGCGCTCCTCACATAAGAGAGGGCATATGTTTATATACATAAGTATATAACCGTCTCTCTGCCGCTGCCTGCGAGCAGCGCAGTAACGAGACTTAGGTTTAATTAGAATTAAAAAGAATATCATAAGGAGATACAATTGAACCGTGTAAGCGGCACCACTGCTGCTAACAATTAATTTGAACAAAATAAAGAAACCATACAAAACAGATTTTGAAACTCTTTTTCATTATAACTCAGTCGTGTCCAGGAAGGATCATACAAGACATTTGTATGTTGGGACAAGGAGTTATTTTGGAAATTTCGTTACTTAGTAAATCCTAACCTGAAATCATCGCGTTCCGATTTCGAAAACTCGCCAAAAACGGCCCCGGGCGGCCCGGAGAATCCCGACGGAGTCGGTAGGGCTGACTCCGGTGATAACCTTGGAGGCGGCGAGGGGGACTCAGTGGCGGCGCCGTTGGTGTAAACCTCGCGGCTGCTGGGGAGAGCGTCTCCGGTGAAAACCGTGGAGCAACCGAAAGGAATCGGTTCCGGTTAAAGTACCGCGGAGCCGGCGGGAATGGGATCGTCTTCGGTGAATGCACCTTGAAGCCGGTGGAAAGGCGGGCGTAGGAGAAACGCGGGGATGATAGTGGGGCCATAGAACCTAGGAGAGAAAACCCACCCAAGAGAGAACGCTGGATTTTTCGTTGCTAATGTATATGGGTTTTTATTGCCAGAAATTAGCATACGCCTAGGTTTAAAATAGGTAAAAATACCTACAGTGGGCCGAGGAGTGGAAATTGTGAGTAAAGTAGCGGCAAAAAAGAATAAGCTGGTTGCATATAGAAAGTCTTACGTGCCGTTTACGTCAGCCAGGAAAAGACGGTGGCCGTGGCTATACCTGCGGCGTGGCGACTGCGCACTGGCGAAGGTGGCCGGCTGCGAGTCACTCGCGGTCACAAACACGGGCGCCGACTCTGCCGGTGGTACTGGCGGGAGAGCGGCTGCGCAATCGCGTAGGTCACGGCCGGCGTCACACCTGTGGCGGCCCACGGGCGGCTATACCTGCAAAGTGGTGGCTGCGCACAGACGGCGGACGGCCTGGCGGGACACACTCGCGAACGCGGACGGGTCACGGGCGCTTACACTGCCGAGTGCACTGGCAGGTGTCGGTCACTGGGCGGCTCTGCCGGTGGCGCGGATTCTGCCGATCGTACTGGCAGCTGGCGGACACTGGGGTGTGGGCACTGGGGCCAAAGATCGTCACTGTCGATGTTTATGGGGGTGGCTGCGGGGCAGCGGTTGCACTCGCGACACTGAGTAGTGCGGGCGGCGTCGCGCTGACGGTAGCGGCGAGCAGCAGTAGCACTCAGACACGATTGGGGGTGGCAGCAGTGGCGCGATGGCACTCTGCACACGTGACGGGTAAAAATCACGGCGGCGGACAACAGACTTATAAGTAGAAAAATTTGTACTAGGAAAACATATTTATATAGTATTAATTATATTTATTAATATAATTATTAAATTAGAAATAATAATTAATAAATTATATAATAAATGCATACTGTAGCCGGCCTAATGGTATCCGGATGATCTGGTCTTACTGGGATTACACTCTCGGGAGAGCAAGTGAGAGAGACAGGAAGATCGAGATACAGAAACGGGGGTTGTTTTATGAGCGGCTTGCGAGCAGCACACGCGTGTGAGCGACGAAACGAACAAACAAGAAACGAATAAAAGCTAAAAAAAAAACGAATAAAGATAAAACGATATCGGTCATAATCTCAGAAGTAGCTTGTGAACTACGGAACGAATAAGTTTTAAAGTTAAAAACAAGAAACGAATAAAAGCTGAAGGGAGAAACGAATAAAGATAACGGTCATAATACAAAGCATGGACATAGCATACTGTATTTCAATAACAATAATATCAACAATAATAATAACGAAATGTATATTCATACCAGCTTTAACCATAATATCTTTCGATATAATAGTTCCAAAATTGTTAACAGCTGCACACCGATAAATAGTCCAATGAATATTAGGCCGAAAATCCTCTGCATCAAAAGGTGCAAAATACAATGAGCTATTACTCATTATATGTCGAAGCTGTAAGAAATAAATTTGTTTTATTCAAAAAATGGTTATAAATTGTTTTTGACTTAGAAACTAAAGCGGCCCATCCACATTCGAACATGTTGGCCGAACATATTGGACTCGACGAAATTTTCATCGTTGGCTGTAGTGCTCGTCTCTTAATTTCGTGGAAGGCAACATGCTTGAAAGAAATAAAAATCATTCTTTCTTGTCAGTGTTCACATGCTGGGCAATGGCTGGTAACGCTAGCACGAACATAATTTGCCATCAGTGCAGTTACAGTGGCGCTGTCGTTGTCCGTTGCAATGTTCACTCTTTTATTTGCCGGCAAGCTACATATGTTGGCACTAGCACCTCGGCCAACATGTTTGCTGTGAAAAGGTCGCTTAAGTATCATTTGTATACAATTAAATACAATTCCACTCACATAAATGACCAAAAAGTTATATATAAACAAAGATGGCAACGTAAAAAGTTACAACGCAAATAAAAAAAACCCACCCCAGAGAGCGAGAGTGCAATAGAGAGAGAGAAAAAAGAAGACATGCAGATTATCTCTGCATGTCCGACCCCACAATTTTAGACTTTCTATCATGGATGAGTCTCGGCAAAAAAAAAAAAAGATCAGAGCGATAACCCAAAATATGTAACTGTCGAAGAAGAGTTCCATTTGCAAATTATCATCATATATGGAGACGAGCCATTGCGATGGCTTGCTACACATAGCTGGAAGAATTGACGCGGCTACATGCCATTACTAACAGCTATTATATACAAAATTAATACTGAAACGAAGTTTTCCAGCCGTAGTAAATCTTAACCGTGGTCAAGGAACCTATACAATAAATTTGTGTAGAAAGATGGGAGTGACAATAGCAATTTTAATATAAAGGGTTTTTTTATAAATGTTTATTTGTGATCTAATTACGGCTGTTCGTAACAATTTGTAAATAGCGTATATGGAGAGATAGACCTTTTGAAATCTGATTTAAATCCTTCAACAGCATTTCCTCGGCAGCAGGTTTGGGTGTGACAGGAGCCTTTCTTCGTGCTTGATTGCTGCATCGTTCAGAACGTCGCCAATAAGTGGAACATAAAGCTCACGGTGGATATCTTGGTTTTGGATATACCACTCTTCTCCTAAGCTACTACGTAAAAACTGAGCTTGGAAAGCCGTTATTTGGCTATATATAGGGTTATCCATAACGGGGAGAGGATAGCCTGTTGAATCCTTTTCTTGTTTGCCAAGCTACGCTTGCTAGACGAGCCCGTTAGCCAACGTATACGCCTAAAAGCTACCTCCAATTTGCCTCTTGTTTGCCTGATGTGCGAGGCAAATGTGAGACAAATTTGTTTAGTAGTTGCTGAAGGCGATCTGTGGCTTCATATACGCACTCTTGCACAATATGGCGGTGTCGTCTGCTAAGGTGACAATACATATGTTCTTCTACCTTCAGAACTTATCAGCGGAGCGTCATGCGTAAAAAAGCTGTATAAAGTTGAACCCAACACACTGCCTTTTGGTGCTTCAGACCCTATCGTCCTGGAGGAGGAGCTGATTTCGTCCTGATTCAGTCCCTTGACCTTTGATAACAGACCAAACTTCGTCAAACGCCTGCTGGATGCCGAGAAAAGCCGACACCGTACACTTCTAACTGTGGAAGCTATCGAGGATGTATTTTCAGACTGTGACGTAGCGTTTTAATCACATATAAGTAATATATGCTATATTTGTTCAGTCGCAGCAGTATTTAGTCATAAGTAATAATATTTCAGACACAACACACATATGTAATAACTCTTCAGTCGCAGCGACCTGCATTTATCGTCAATAAAGTATTAATTACCAGGTCAAGTGAAATGAACTGGGGCAATGGTCTCAGTTCCTAACACTGATCCATATTCACAGTAACCGCACACTATTTCTTATACGTTATTTTTGTTAACATAAGCACTTTTGTACCTATAAATGTTGTTAAGTTTGTAACGAACCTCTGGCCAGGATAATCCTCAGTCGGGTCCAGGAAGGATCATACAAGACATTTGTATGTTGGGACAAGGAGTTGTGTTGGAAATTTCGTTACTCAGTGAATCCTAACCTGAAATCATAGCGGGTTTCCGAAATCGAAACGCTAAGTACGGCCCCGGGCGGCCCGGAGAGGAGTATAGAGCGGATAGGTGCGGAGAAATGGAGAATGGGATCCCGACGGAGTCGGTAGGGCGGACTCCGGTGATAACCCTGGAGGCGGCGAAAGGGGACTCAGTGGCGGCGCCGTTGGTGAAAACCTCGCGGCTGCTGGGGAGGACGTCTCCGGTGAAAACCGTGGAGCAGCCGAAAGGAGTCGGTTCCGGTTAAAACACCGCGGAGCCGATGGGAAGGGGATCGTCTCCGGTAAATACCTTGGAGCCGGTGGAAAGAAGGGCGTAGGAGGAACGCGGGGAGGGTAGTGGGGCCCTAGAACCTAAGAAAGAAACCCACCCGAAGAGAGAGAGGCGACTTGAGGCTTTCCTTAATCAAGAGTGCACTTTTATTCGCAGAAATTTGGTTAAGACTAAATACACAGGCACGCAGAAATCTACGGTGGGCCGAGGAGGGCGATTCGCGGGTATAAAGAGACGGAAAGGAAGGGCTTGAGGCTATGTGAAATGGACTTACGTGCAACTTACACCAACCAGGAAAAAAAGGAGGGACCGTGGCTGGGCGTAGGGCGGTGACGTAGTCCCGGTGAACGCGGACGCGGTGGCTAGTGTGGGCGTGACGGCCCCGGCGGGCTCGTGGTCACGGGCACTGACACCGACTCTGCCGGCGGCACTGGCGAGAGGGGTGATTTGCGGCGGCTGCGCGTTGGCGTAGGTCGCGGCCGGCGTCACGTACGCGGCGGCACACGGGCGGTGAGACCAGCGGCGTGGCGGCTGCGCACGGGCGGTGGACGGCTCGGCGGCGTAGGGCACTCGATCGCGTCTTGGCACTGCCGATGGCACTGGCAGGCAACGGACACTGTCGATGGGGAGGGCGTCGCGGTGACGGGCGACGGCAGCAGGACTGTTTGCTGGGCGCGATTACGTTAGCAGCAGTGGCGCGGCGGCACTCTGTGTAACGTGGGCGGGCAAAGGAACGCGGCGGACGTCGGTTAGAGCGGAACGGGGACACGTGCTTGTCAGATGATGCGCTGGTAACCAAAGAGACTTTTCACAGGCACGTGCTGCCTTTTTATAGTCACAAGTAAACAACTCCTGAATAACGGGGCCCGCCAACATAACGGAGTTTTTGAGCTTTCCGTATGACCGTCCGCGCGGTGGTTATCGATCGTGGGTCTAGTATTAATCGGTGGTGGGTCTAATATTAATCGGTGGTGGATCTAATATTAATCGGTGGTGGATCTAATATTAATCGGTGGTGGATCTAATATTAATCGGTGGTGGATCTAGTATTAATTATAGCTAAAACTTATCAGTAGAACAATATATACTAGGAAAACATTCGGATAGTATTTATATATTTATTACTATAATTAAATTATAATTAAATAGTAAAAATACTATGTATATTTGTGCGCCTCTTAGGGGAGGCGTCACATTCCCCTCCCACTTCGGGGAACAAAAGAAAAAAACCCGTGTCGCGCTGGTCCGGTACTTCCTCCGGTGGTGTCGTCCTTCGTGGGGTGATGGTGGGCTGTCGCATGGGTGGTCATGGGGCGCGACTCGTCAGTCTCGGGGTCCGAGGCGGACGTGGCCGCCTGCCCCTCGGGCCCTTACCGTCACCTGGTACGTCCCGGTGATGGTGGTCCGCCGGAACCGGTAGCGGCTGTTCCGGGTCCGCCGTACCGCTTCCCCAATTTCCCGCCAGAGGGCTTCGGGGATTGGTCGGCCTGGCGGGTCGGTGGTCCAGCCGACGGGCAGCTCCACCAAGTGGTCGGGGGTGGTGGGGCTCTCCGATTCGGCGGCTTCTCCCTCGGCGTTCACATCTTCCGGCTCGGTCGGCTCCGCCTGTGGGGCGGCGACGTGGGCAGGGCGGCCTTGCCCTGCTCCCTCTTCGGCCGATGCCATCGGCTCCTTCCGGCGGAACTGTGGTCGGGGCTCACTGTCGGAGTCGCTGGATACCGACTCCCACGCCATCGCCTTCCCCGTGGGGATCTGAGCGGGTGGCGGTGTGTTTCCCGCGGTGGTGCTGTCCGCGGCGGCCTGGGTCGTGGCGGCGGCTGAGGTAGTGGCAGCGGCTGAGGTAGTGGCAGCGGTGGCCGTGGTGGTGGTAGCGGCGGCCGTGGTTGCGGCAGCGGCGGCCGTGGTGGTGGTAGCGGCGGCCGTGGTGGTAGCAGCGGCGGCCGTGGGTGTGTCAGCGGCGGTCGTGGTGGTGGCATCGGCGGTCGTGGTGGTGGCACGCGGCGGTGGGTCCTCCGGCTCCGAGTGGACCTCGTTGATCGAGATCCAGTCCCCCCGTGGCACGCAATCGTATTCCGGCCGTGGCGAGGGGGGAAAGGTCACGATCGGCCCTTGTTCCGGTCGTCGGAAAGGTGCCCGCAGGGTGACCTCGGTGTACTGGGCCTGGATCAGGGTCACCCAGTCCCCTCTCCAGTACCCGTACCTCTCCTCGCTGAACTCGACGCGGTGCTCCGTGCTGGGCCCGGCGTCCTCCTCCTCGCTGTCGGAGCTGATGGTGAAGGCCCGCTCGTCCTCACACTCCGACCCGTCCTCCACGCGGAACCCCGGGGAGTAGGGGGTCGTGCTGGCCTCCGACGCCCTGTCGTCGAAGGCCTCCTCGTCTTCCGTGACGAACTCCCGCTCGTCCTCGGTGATGGGCTCCTGGGGGCTACGGGGTTCGTAGGCTCGACCCTCGAACGACCCGGCTGGGCTCGCCCCGTACCCCCAGTCGTACGTCTCCTCCTCTGCGTCGTAGGGGGTCTCGACCAGGTACTCCCTCATGGCCTCCTCGTCGTAGGAGGGTGACGCGACCCGTCGGGGAATTGACCAAGCCGGAGGTTCGGGTGGGGGTGAGACCTCTCGCCCGAGCCCGTCCGTCTGGCGCGACCCCGGCGGGCCTGACCCTGTGAACCGCCCGGCGTACGCTGTGTTAGAGCGCAGCCGGGGGTCCCTATGGGCCGTCACTCCTCCCGAAAGCCCAGGTGGGCAGGGCTCGTCGTCCTCGCTGGAGCTGAGGACCACGTACTCCATTGTCTGTGGGAGAAGGTAGAAGGTTATGAATTAGCACGAGGGGGTATGAAAAAGGGGGTCGCAAGGGGGGGGGGAGCGAGGGAGAGATAGGAATTGGCCATTCTTCTGGGTGGGCGCCATGCGCGTGGAGAGTGCTATCTCCAAGTATTGATTGTCCATGAAGCGACGGTAGTAGAGACACTCCTTAGGTGCTCCTCCATGTCGAGAACGCGGTGTGTAGCGTTGTATTTGCAGATCTTCTGCGGCGGTCCACGGTAGTTTTCATGCACTTGACGATGTGTTTCGGCATGCGGAAGAGCGCGATGCGGTGATCGGGGTTGTACGGGCAAATTCCAAACCGAGTTTCCGACATTTTGCCCATGAAAACTTGCCGCCATGTCTGCGGTCAAGGGGAACATTGGGTGTTGCTGGCGGACGGGGGGGTTTGCTCCGCAATGCCGTCTTCCTTGGGATCGCCTTCCTCCTCGGTGTCTGAGCTCCCGGGGCTATCAGCGGTGTGAAAGGCCTTAAGGCCGGCCACGTTCGCCAGCCGGCCCTTCCGTTGCCCTGGCAGTCGGATACGGGCCACGTTTGGCGACGGGAACGCTGCCACCTTGTAGGGTCCGTCGTACTTCGGCGCCAGTTTTGCCGCGAATCCTTCGGCGGCCTTGGACAGGTGGTGCTGCCGTACGAGGACCAGCGATCCCACCTCGGGTTTCCACACGCGCCGGCGCAGGTTGTAGTGCCGACGTTGCTCCTGGCTCGCCTTCTGCTGGTTCATCTTCACCAGCTCGAAGATCTCCCGCATCCTGTCCTGGCGATCGGTGGGCGTCTGCACCGGGACTCCTGTTCCGCGGGTCACTCGATCGTACCAAGCGCCGGGAAGACGGGGTTCCCGTCCTTGTAGCAGGAACGCCGGGCTGTACCCGGTGGTTTCCGAGACACTGGAGTTGACGGCGAGGGTCAGCTCCGGGAGCAGGTTGTCCCAGCTACTCTGTTCCATCCCCACGTACTGCGAGATCATGGTCTTCACCGTCCGATTGGCCCGCTCCGTCGGGTTTTCTCGTGGGCAGTACGGGGCGGTATGTTGTAGTTCCACTCCTGCCTCCTGGAGGAACTCCCGGAAGGCTTTACTGGTGAACTGGGTACCATTGTCGCATACCATCTTCCTAGGGGCACCGAAACGCCCTAGGATTCGCTCACGGAACGCTCGTATCAGCGTCCGGGTGGTGGCTTTGCGCAATGGCACCAGCTCTACCCATTTGGTAAAGCTGTCCAGGAACACCAGCAGCATGGTGTTGCCCTCCTTGGATCGGGGCAGGGGACCCACGAAGTCCGCGCAGAGGATCCCGAAGGGTTCGTCCACCTGCCGGGTCAACATCCGGCCCGCTTGTTGTCGCTGCTCCGCTTTGTACTTCTGGCACGGGATACACTGTCGGACATGTCTCTTGACATCCCGAAACATGCCCGGCCAGTAATACTTTTGGGAGATTCGCAAGATGGTCTTGCGAACTCCCAGATGGCCCGCCGTGGGGGCGTCGTGACACTCCTGAAGAATCTTCGCCCGATTCTCGGCCGCAACACAGAGTTTCCACGGGACGTGGTCCTCGTCGTCTGGGCGGTGTCCGAGATGGCGATATAACTCCCCGTTCTCCACGACGTAGTCCGGGAACTTCTGTGGGTCTCCTCGGACTTCGGCGAGTTTGTGGCGGAGCCACTTGCAGCGGGTCTCTTCCGTGTCCAGGCGTTGCAAGTGTTCCAGCGGCTGTCGAGATAGCGCGTCTGCGACGACGTTATACTTCCCCCGCCGGTAATGGACGTCGAACTGGTACTGCTGCAGCTCCAGCGCCCACCTGGCTATCCGTCCGGTCGGGTTTTCGATGTGATCCAGCCACTTCAGAGCCAGATGGTCCGTGATCACATCGAACCGGTACCCCTCGAGGTAACACCGGAGTTTCCGGATTCCCCAGACGATAGCCAGGCACTCCTTCTCCGTGGGAGAGTAGTTGAGCTCCGCGGCGTCGAGCTTCCTGCTGACGTAGGCGATGACTCGCTCCTGGCCGTCCACCTCCTGGGTGAGAACTCCTCCCAGCCCATAGTTGCTGGCGTCCGTCTGCAGCGTCATCTTCACTGAAAAGTCCGGGCATGCCAGCACCGGCGCGTCGGTCAGGAGTTGCTTGAGCAGCTCGAATGACTCCTGCTGTTCCGGGCCCCATTGCCATCGCTGACTCTTCTTGAGAAGGTTGGTCATCGGCTGGACAACGGCCGAAAAGTTGGGCACAAACCTCCGGTACCACGACGCCATGCCGAGGCATCGCCGGAGTTCCTTGAGAGTAGTCGGGGGGGTCAAATTCCGCACCGCCGCTACTTTCTCTGGGTCTGTGTGGATGCCCTGATCGCTGATCACATGACCCAGATACGCGATCTTCCGCTTGAAGAACGCACACTTCTCCTGGTTAATCCGGAGATTCGCTTGCCGGAGTCGCTCCAAGACCCTGCGTAAATTGCACATGTGCTCTTCCAGGCTGGCCCCTACCACGATGATGTCATCGAGGTACGCAAAGGCATAGGGGTCCAGCTCCGGCCCGATCACGCTGTCCAGAGCGCGCTGGAAGGTGGCTGGGGCCGAATGGAGGCCGAATGGCATGACTCTCCACTGGAAGAGGCCGCGTCCGGGGACGGTGAACGCCGTGCATGCTCGGCTCTCTCGTTCCATTGGAATCTGCCAATACCCGTTGCGCAGATCCAAGGTGGAGATAAACTTCGCGTTCCGCAGCCGTTCGAGGATGTGGTTGATACGCGGCAGCGGATACGCGTCCGGGACGGACTTCGCGTTCAACTGCCGGTAATCCACGCACATCCTCCATTTGCCCGTCTTCTTCCGCACTAGTACTAACGGGGCGCTGTGCGGGCTACGCGACGGCTCGATGCATTCTTGTCGGAGCAGGTCGTCGACCTGTTCATCGATGATTTGCTGCATGGCAGGGTTCTTTGGGTAATAGCGTTGCTTGATCGGCCGATCGTCACGCATGGTGATGCGATGTTCGGCGATGTTGGCTACCCCCGTCATCCCCTCGAATGGAGCTAGTTGTTCCTCCAGGAACAACCGTATCCGCTGGTCATCCTTGCTTTCCGGGGCTGGTTCCGATGAGTCTTCCCGAAGGTTTTCTGCCGGTTGTTCCCCCGGGGTCTCCCCTAGGTCCCCGTTGTTGTCCGCTCTGGGTTGGGGCTCAGGCTGTGGCGGCTCCTCGCATTGTACAGGCGGCTCGGGGCCGGTTTCCTCCTGGTATTCCTCGTGTTGCCGAGTCTCCTCCGTGGCGCCCCTGGGGAGGGTCAGACTGGCGTTTCCACACCGGATGGTGGTGCCGATTTCCCGGAGGAAATCCATTCCCAGAATGAGGGGCTCCAGCATCGCCGGCATCACGAGAAGGGGAACTCGCGCGGCCTTCCCGGCCAAGGTGATTTCGGCCTGGAGTAGTTGCCGAATCTCTACTCTCGAGGTGTCCGCCAGATTAATCTGGGTCCGAACCTCTCGAAATTCGTGGGCTTGGCCCACCGCATCGGCCACTTCTCGGCTGATAAAACTCCTCGACGCTCCGGTGTCGAGCGTAGCCAACCGGGCGCCTCCCCCGATCATCACCTCCGCGGCTATTCTCCCTCGCTCGACTTTTAGTTGCGGTCCCCGCGGGGGGTCGAGGGGGAATTGGTCCCCGACGGACTCCGCCGGTCGTGGGGACCGTGCCCGTTTCCCGGCTGGGTCCGACGACAGCAGTCCACTGTCCGGACGTTTCGTCGCCCACAATCCCAGCAGAACCACTGCCGGGGGTTCTGGCACTCTCGCCCGAAATGCCCTGGTTCCCCACAGTTCGAGCACGCGTTACGTACGTCGCGGACACGCTCGGCTTCCGGAGCCGAGACCCGGTTGACCTGGGCGGACCCTTGAGTCGGAGACTCGACAGGTGTACGGAACGGGTTCCGTGGTTTCGGTGGCTCGAGGGAGCGTACCTCCCTTCGGCTGGGTACGGGTTCGCGGAAGTGCACCTCGTGCCGGGGAGTAGGGTGTGCGCGCTGTCGGTCGGCGCTCCGCTGCTTCACCACCTCGTACTCCGTGGCCAGCTGGGCCAGTTCGCCGATGCTCCGGAAGTCGCTCCGCCGGATGTACATCTGGTACTCCGGGGCGACGTTCTCGTAGAGCCGGTCGAGCTCTTGGGCCTCCGAGTATCCAGCGTGGCGCATCAGGACTCGCAAGTCGAGCATGTAGTCCTTGAAGGCCTCAGCCTCCATCTGCTCGCGACTCCGGATCTGATCGTCCAATCGCTGGAGATACCGCGGCGGGAGGAAGAATTCCAGAAACTCCCGCCGGAAGGTGGTCCAGTCAGCCCCTTGGAGGCGGCTGGTCTGGAACCATTTCTCCGCGCGGCCGACGAGTAACTCGGCCATGGCGCGGGGGAGCGTCTCCAGGTTGATCCCGTAGGAGAGAGCGCGGCTCTCGACCTGTTCCATGAAGGCCAGGGGGTCAGTATGCCCATCATACTGCAGCCCCCACTTGCGGATTCGCTCCGGGACACATGAAAACTCCCGGTGGAGTCTCTCGGGGCTTCGTTCTGCTGGGGTAGCCCTAGCGGCCTCGGGAGGCGTGGGACGGGTGTATGCAATAGTCGGGGTACGGCGTATGCTGGCCGTAGGCGAACTAGTAGTCGCGGGGGTCGGGTCGCGGGGAGCGGAGAGGCTCCGAGCCGGGGCCTTGGTGTCGCCAGATGGCGCGGGACTGGCTGTCCGGGCGGGGAATTGCCTCTCTAGGTCTGCGAGCCGTGACCAGACCTCCTGGGTCTGGTCGGTTTCCCTCAATAGAGCGGCGAAATTTCGTCGCAGCTCGTCGACGGTACCGTCGGCGGAAAACCCGAACTCCTCGGCAAAGGCCAAGAGTTCCCCCTTATTCCGGTGGTAAATCCACCGTACTCCTACCCCGGGATTCTTATTCTTACGAGGAACGGACTCACCAGGACTCTGATCTCCGTTCATGTTGGATGGTTGCTGTTATTGCTGTGCTGGTCCGTTGACAAAGGTGTGGGCGTCTGGTTGTTGTTCCAGGTTCACTATTTTGGTTTTCACTTTGTTTTGTTTAGGTTTTGTTTCTCGACGGGTTATTATGTATATTTATTTTCTTAGATATATAAATATTTATTTTTAATTATAATTATTTATTTTTAATTATAATTAGGTATTTTAATTATAATTATTTATTTTTAATTATAATTAGTTATTTTAATTATAATTATTTATTTTAATTATAATTATTTATAGTTCCACTCGCGTTGGTGTTTTCGGAAGGCTGTGCGGACAGTGCACCCGAGGAGAAAGGATACACGGAAAAGTAAAAAGATTGGAGATTTTTTTTTTTTTTTTTTTTTTTTTTGGAGGTTAGGTCACATAACCCCACGTGTTCCCGGACACGTGTTGTGCGTACCGCCTCGACGTATCGGTTGGCGTTTCGCTTACGACCGTTCCGAACGTCTTCCGTCTGAAATCGGCCGCGTTTTCAAAAAAAACGAAATTTTGAGGTTAGGCCCACTTTTCACGGATGTTATTTTTTCCGGGCTTTTATCCCTATCCTTGTCCCTGTTCGGGCGCCACTTGTAATGAACCTCTGGCCAGGATAATCCTCAGTCGGGTCCAGGAAGGATCATACAAGACATTTGTATGTTGGGACAAGGAGTTGTGTTGGAAATTTCGTTACTCAGTGAATCCTAACCTGAAATCATAGCGGGTTTCCGAAATCGAAACGCTAAGTACGGCCCCGGGCGGCCCGGAGAGGAGTATAGAGCGGATAGGTGCGGAGAAATGGAGAATGGGATCCCGACGGAGTCGGTAGGGCGGACTCCGGTGATAACCCTGGAGGCGGCGAAAGGGGACTCAGTGGCGGCGCCGTTGGTGAAAACCTCGCGGCTGCTGGGGAGGACGTCTCCGGTGAAAACCGTGGAGCAGCCGAAAGGAGTCGGTTCCGGTTAAAACACCGCGGAGCCGATGGGAAGGGGATCGTCTCCGGTAAATACCTTGGAGCCGGTGGAAAGAAGGGCGTAGGAGGAACGCGGGGAGGGTAGTGGGGCCCTAGAACCTAAGAAAGAAACCCACCCGAAGAGAGAGAGGCGACTTGAGGCTTTCCTTAATCAAGAGTGCACTTTTATTCGCAGAAATTTGGTTAAGACTAAATACACAGGCACGCAGAAATCTACGGTGGGCCGAGGAGGGCGATTCGCGGGTATAAAGAGACGGAAAGGAAGGGCTTGAGGCTATGTGAAATGGACTTACGTGCAACTTACACCAACCAGGAAAAAAAGGAGGGACCGTGGCTGGGCGTAGGGCGGTGACGTAGTCCCGGTGAACGCGGACGCGGTGGCTAGTGTGGGCGTGACGGCCCCGGCGGGCTCGTGGTCACGGGCACTGACACCGACTCTGCCGGCGGCACTGGCGAGAGGGGTGATTTGCGGCGGCTGCGCGTTGGCGTAGGTCGCGGCCGGCGTCACGTACGCGGCGGCACACGGGCGGTGAGACCAGCGGCGTGGCGGCTGCGCACGGGCGGTGGACGGCTCGGCGGCGTAGGGCACTCGATCGCGTCTTGGCACTGCCGATGGCACTGGCAGGCAACGGACACTGTCGATGGGGGGGGGCGTCGCGGTGACGGGCGACGGCAGCAGGACTGTTTGCTGGGCGCGATTACGTTAGCAGCAGTGGCGCGGCGGCACTCTGTGTAACGTGGGCGGGCAAAGGAACGCGGCGGACGTCGGTTAGAGCGGAACGGGGACACGTGCTTGTCAGATGATGCGCTGGTAACCAAAGAGACTTTTCACAGGCACGTGCTGCCTTTTTATAGTCACAAGTAAACAACTCCTGAATAACGGGGCCCGCCAACATAACGGAGTTTTTGAGCTTTCCGTATGACCGTCCGCGCGGTGGTTATCGATCGTGGGTCTAGTATTAATCGGTGGTGGGTCTAATATTAATCGGTGGTGGATCTAATATTAATCGGTGGTGGATCTAATATTAATCGGTGGTGGATCTAATATTAATCGGTGGTGGATCTAGTATTAATTATAGCTAAAACTTATCAGTAGAACAATATATACTAGGAAAACATTCGGATAGTATTTATATATTTATTACTATAATTAAATTATAATTAAATAGTAAAAATACTATGTATATTTGTGCGCCTCTTAGGGGAGGCGTCACAAGTTTTATTAATAAAGTCAGTAAGAGTTCTACCTCAACAACGAGCTTTTATTCATGCATCAGAGGCTGTCGCTGTGTCTTCATACCCTCAACCAACCAAACCGTCCACCTAGTTCCAAGTGCTAGTTGCGACAACTAAAGGCAATAGTATCTGCCAGGCATCTAAGCCTCCTTGCACATACAATAATCATGTTAGACATTAAGCCATAGGAGATAAAAACTAGTATTAATTTGGGATTGAGGGTATTTTGTAAGTAAGGATAGTTAACCCTCGAACCCTGTTAAACACATGTTAACATGCGATAGTAAGTTAGACAAGTTCCAGCTGGATCCGATCCCACGGAACTGGTTCACGGAACAGAAGCTTGAGCGAGTGACTATAGCGAGCAGGATCCACTATTCGATCTCTTTCGCCAGCAACCACCGCCGAGAACAGACGCGAGTGCTCCCGCCAGAAAACCTTTTGTGAAAAATCAACCAACAAAACTCTTTTTTTCGATAGAGACTATTATTCAAAAGCTTAGTGACGCCGCGAAAGCCCTTTGTCAAGTCATTAAGTACGCGCCCCTGCGAAACGCTGTGCAGGCCCTATCGCACCACCGCAAAACGCGGGTGCCGCGGCACACGCACGACGCCATGCATGACGCCACGCCGAGCCGCTCCAGGCCTGGCCGGTACCCTTCTTCGTATGTAAGTTTATCCTTTGTAAACGGGCAGTAGTTTAAGTAGCGTATGATCCTACGCCATAGAAAATATAGTATAGCCAATAACTGCAAACTGACACCTCTCCTAGTATTTTCTACCATTTATTTGGGGCTTTTCTTTCCAGTTAGCTTTCGCGCTCATCCGGAAGAGTCCCGTTTCAGTGCAGGTAGTCGCGACCACCCGGCGCCCACCACAGTCGGCTCTTACGCCAAACGAGTCCACCCTCTGCCCGCCGACCCTTAGTTAACCTCAACCGCAACTGCGGGTGATATGCGGTGACCGGGGAGGCCGGATGAGCGTGGAGGCGACGAGGCGCGGCCTCGTCGTCGTAAGTGACACGTGGGCGTACCCGAGTGCCCTACTGGCGGGGTCAGGGATGGGTTCCTACGGATACGGGCGGAGGCTAGCTGCGGGCGGCGGAGCCGGATGGTCGCGGCTGGCCGGACCCGGAAGAACTCTCCGGATGAGCGCGGAAGCTAACTAAGGCTGACTAAGGGTCGGCGGGGTGATGTTCGACTCGCAAGTCTTCAGAGAAAGAATTGTTGCGAGACTCGTAAGTCGGTAGTATGGGATAGAGGGGGGAAATCCTACGGGGAGTTAACAATAATAGATATAGGGGTTGGCCAACAAATTGTCTTCACTGCTGACTAGTGGATGTGTGCTACAAGTAGGCTTACCTCATCCGATCTCTGTTGGCTGCTAAGTGCTTTCTTAAGAATCAGATTCGCTTGCCTTAGTGTTGCCAGCCCTCTAGCTGCAGTGTGACCCTCCTCGCGCAATCCCCGAGCATTTCAATAAAAACTTAATTTTTCGCTTCTCTTTGTTTTTAATTTTCTTTAGTTTATTTTCTTTCTTTATCCTTTACTTACAATTTATTTGCACTTTATTTTCATGAATATTATACACCCGAGAACAACAATCATACCGTGGTAACAATTATTGACGAAACTTTCGTTGTAGAGGAAATGCCCATGTTTATCATCAATACAACAATCGAGACCAACGTAATGATCTTTACCAAAATTACAACCGAAACTATAACAACCTATAACTCAAACAGTGGTCGTAGAAGTTATATAGAAAATAACAAAAACTATTACATAAATTCCCTTAACAACAATAAAAATTCCAACAAATAACTCGAACAGAGAAAACAATGTTTGAAAAATCCAGAAACCAATAAAAATAAGATGAAAACATATGTTGTGACGCCCCTTGCTATATAAACTATATACTAATATTTTCCCTATGACTAAAATTGTACATAAATGAATTATAATAAATTAATATATATCTTTTACATTAGGTATATTAAGCTATAAGTAAATACCAGTGTCGGGAAAATAGCCAACAAGTCTCTAGCTACAAGTAATACGAGAAGCAACTATCGATAACACCGCGCGGGTGGTTATACCCAAAGCTTCGAAATCGCCGTTATGTTTGGCGGGCCTCGTTATTGGAGTTGATTACACTCTACTATAAAAAGGAGGCACGTGCCTGCAATTGATCTCTTACTTTCCCGTCGGCCACCGGGCTAGGTCGCCGCGAGTGCACCGCCGCCGGGGCTGGCTGCCGCCAGCCAAGTACAGTCCACCGCGACTCTCTTTGGTTACCAGCGCATCACCTGACACGCACATGACGGGGGTCTCGCTGTAGCCCGCCCACGTTGTGCAGAGTGCCGCCGCGCCACTGCTGCCGACACCGCGAGTGAAACCAAAACTCGCCCATTGACAGTGACGATCTGTGGCCATCAGAGCCCACCGTGAATACACACCACCGGCAGAGCCCCCATCAGTGTTCGCGACCCGCCCGACGGTGCCGCCACGCCCACCGGGGCCGCCAAAGCGAGTGCGCAGACGCCACGCCGCAGGTACAGTCGCCGGTGCGCCGCCGTCAGTGCGCAGCCACCAGTGTCAACCGCCCGCCTGCCACCGCCAGCGTGCAGCCGCCAGAGCCCACCGCTCGTGTGCCGCAGCCCGCCACGAGACACGCACGGCGCCAATCTCGAGACGCCCGTGGGCAGTCACCATTGCCCGAACCCTCTCGCTAGTGCCGTCGGCAGAGCCGGTGCCAGTGCCCGCGAATTAACCCAGGGGCCGCCACGCCGCAGGGTCCACTACGACCGTCAGCGCCACAAACCGACTCCAAGGATTTTACCGGAGGCGTTCTTCATCCCACAGCTCCAAAGTTTTTTTTTTTTTTGTCGCACCGAGGGGCGCGTTCTGGATAGACGTGAGAGAAGAAATAATAGAATAGGACGAAGAAAAAATTAGGATACACTACGAGCAAGTTCTACCAACAGTACAGTTTTAAGTTTTTGAAGGCTTTCAATGCCTTCAATACTACTAAAAAGGCGATTATAATCAGTACATAAAACCAGGGACCGCAAATAAGAATTATGAGTTCAAAAAAATTTAAGGACAAAAAAGCCTTTGCGGGGAGTGGGAAAGGACACATATACCATTTTTAACGAAGAATCCGAAATTACGATAAACTTTTATTTCCGATTTATATTTTAAAATGGAAATATAATTCTTACTTTTGATTATTATAATAATAATTAGGATTAAGAATTATGTTTAAATTTTTATAAAATAAATCAAAAATAAAAATTATAATTCAATTTTTATTATAAAAATTGAAAATAAAAGTTATGTTTCAATTTTTATTATAAAAATTGAAAATAAAAATTGAATGCGAATAACTTCTACACTGCAGATGCCATTGTTTAAAAATGTTTCTTCACATAATTTACATATTCGAGTATTCCTTTTGTAATGAAGTTCATTAAATGAACACTGTTAGTTTTGCGATAAGAAACGCTTCGATTAGCATCAACCTAACTTTGATTTTTTTTCATTCAATTTGAGTGCTGATTGCGATGGGTCGAAAAACAGATTTAATTGTCCGCGAGTTTTTTAATTTTTCATCAGTCGATAATGTGTCTAAATGTAAAATTTGTGGTCGTACCTTTAAAGGGTCCTACTTCACAAATTTGATAGGACATTTGCAGGACTTACATCCAGAAAATTATAAAAGTGAAAGAATTTTAAGAAACTCGATGTGCACTTTTACATGGTTGACTCACAGTAGAAATATAAATAAATAAATTTAATTATTGAGGAATCCTGGATTATGTCCTTTAAGGACATTCGATACATCATTTGAAAGGTACTGCATCACAGATCACAAATATGTTAACCGTTTTTTAATAGTCCACTCGGTTTAGAAGTTATTCGCATTCAATTTTTATTTTAAATTTTTATAACAAAAATTGAATCATAACTTTTATTTTCAATTTTTATAATAAAAATTGAATTATAATTTTTATTTTTGATTTATTTTATAAAAATTGATACATAATTCTTAATCCTAATTATTATTATAATAATCAAATGTAAGAATTATATTTTAATTTTTGTCATACAAATCAACAAATAATTTTTATTTTATAATTTTTATTTAAAAAATTATAATAATTACGGTCCCTGCATAAAACTGTAAAGGGTTCATGTACTTCAAACTCTCGCCTACAATGGTTAACTACTAAAGGAATAAAGGTTCTAGATGAAATACGGGGAACTTGGAAATTGAGCTGGCCTAACAAGTAGGGGCTCTCCACATCCCCGTTAATAAGTTTATGTAGAAAGACGACGCCAAGCATCGTCCTACGGTTAGCTAAAGAAGGTAAATTAAGTAGGAGAAGTCTACTAGAGTAAGACGGTAATCTGAGGTTGGCATCCCAGGGTAGGCCACGGAGGGCGAAAAGCAAAAAGTTTTTTTGGACAGATTCGATGCGGCTACTATGTACTCCGAATTGAGGACTCCAGACGCACGAACCATACTCTTATATAAGGCGAACTAACGAAGTAAAGAGAGTCTTCGTTACATAAGGAGAATCAAATTCCTTCGACCACCTTTTAATTAATCCAAGCATGCCTCTGGCTTTGTTAACCATACAGAAAATATGTTCTGAAAACGAAAGTTTAGGATCTAGGCGGACACCCAGATCATCGACAATAGAAATTCTTTCCAAAGAGCAATCGTTAAGCATTTAAGTGGCAAGCTGGGGAGTGACACGTGAAAATGTCATCAGTTTTCATTTAGAGTTGTTGAGATGTAAATCGTTAGCATGACACCATGCTTGAAAGTTGTCAAGATCCGATTGTAGGTCTGATTGGCATGAACTGCCCCTATACTGCAAGCAAAGTTTAACGTCATCCGCATATATGGACGTTGATGCACTACGGTGAGTACACTCAAGTGGCCCTTATGAAACCAGGCACGTGCCTGTTAGGGTTAGGTATTAGTAGACGCGATGGAAAATATAGAAAAGAAAACGAGGAAAATTAACAACCGGCGTGCTACCTGAGTGTTTGCTTGCAAGCGAGCTAAGTGGGTTAGGATTAAAGTTTTTAGTTTGGGAAGACTATCGACATGTGAAATTAATGAACACAAGTCATTTTAACTAGCACACAGTACTCCAAAGGGTTCATGCAGTTCAAAGGAGGTTCTACAGTGGCGCAAAAATAAGGGTATATACGATCTAGTATTTCTACTCGGCTGACCTAATAAGTCAGTGCTTTCCACGTCGCCGTGAATAAGGTTATATATAAAAGTAATGCCTAGCATAGTTCTACGATTGGCTAAGGAGGGTAAGTTAATTAGGAGAAGTCTACTATAATAGGAGGGTAATCTCTGCTCAGCATCCCAGTTTAAACCGCGTAAAGCGAAAAGCAAAAAGTTCTTTTGAACCGATTCGATGCGTTTACTGTGGACCCCATACTGGGGGCTCCAAACACACGATCCATATCTAAGATAGGACGAATTAATGAAATATATAAAGTTTTAGTTACATAGGGGTCATCGAATTCTTTCGACCACCGTTTAATAAATCCCAGCATACTTCTGGCTTTATTCACCATGCACGAAATATGATCGATAAAGTCAAGTTTGGGATCCAGGCGGACACCCAAGTCATCAACTGAGTTAATTCTTTCCACAGAGCAGCAGTTTAGGGTGTAAGTTGCAAGTTTGGGAACGACACGAGAGAATGTCATTAGCTTGCATTTAGAGACATTCAAGTTTAGTAGGTTTATGCGGCACCAGGTTTGGAAGCTAACAAGATCTGTTTGTAAATCAGACTGGTAAGCGACGTCCTTGTATTGCATACAAAGCTTGACATCATCAGCGTACATGAGTACTCTACAGTTTGTCAAAACTTCGAGCAGATCGTTGATAAATAATGTAAACAATAAGGGACCCAAATGGCTCCCTTGCGGGACACCAGAGGTAACCCGGAGAACATTAGAAAAATTATTTTTAAAGAGGACTTTTTGCGTCCTGCCAGTCAGATAACTAGAGATCCACCTAAGAAGATCAATTGGAAAACCCAGTAAGTCGAGTTTCCTGAGGAGTAGGGAATGATTAACGGAGTCAAATGCTTTACTGAAGTCAGTATAAATAACGTCTGTTTGAAGGTTTTGATGGAAACCCCTTATAATGAAGGAAGTGAGCTCCAGAAGGTTAGTAGTTGTTGATCTTCGCTTAACAAATCCATGCTGACATGGAGAAATTACTGATCTACAAAGGTGCTGCAAATGTGGGGTAATAATGTTTTCAAAAAGTTTAGGGATGGCCGAAAGCTTAGAGATTCCTCTATAGTTATTGGCCTCCGATTTGATTCCTTTTTTGTGGAGAGGAATAATGAAAGATTCCATCCAAATAGGGGGAAAGTGCGATGTTTCGAAGGATAAGGTAAACAATTTCAGAAGGGGCGAGCACAGGCCATCGGCACAATACCTAAGCACGCAGCCCGGTATTCCGTCGGGACCTGGCAGATAAACTTTCTTTACACGATGAAGATCTACAAGGAGAGAACTTTCGTTTAAACATGGACAGAAAATTAGGTTCGATTTTGGCATGCTATACGAAGAAGTCTGATTTGGGTCAGTGGAAGTAGAGTATGTTGTTTGAAAAAAATGGGCATAAAAATCGGCAATAGCTTGATCGCCCATTACAGTTTCATTTTGAAAAGAAATCGATGAAGGATGAGTTACCGCCTTACGTTTAGTATTAACAAAATTATAAAACTGTTTAGGATCCAGAGAAAATTGGACCCTGCAAGGAGTCAAATAGTTTTTGTAACACTGTGCGTTCAGTACAGTTAAGTTTGACCTAGCCGATATATAGTTAGAGAGGTCAGAACTAGAACTGGTTTTTCTAAATTTCGTGTACAGCCTTGACTTTACATTTTTCAAGCGACTCAATTCTTTAGTAAACCAAGGTGGTTTATTTGAAGTAGAGGGATAAAATAACGGAACACATTCAGAGAAGAATGAATTCATCGCATTGTAAAAAATGTCCGCGACTGCAGCTATGTCAGCGCACATATATAAATCAGACCAATTAAAGTCAGAAATAAAATTATTTTGCCGCTCGAAGTCAGACTTGCGAAAGCAGTACATTCTTTTGGCTGGTCTATCAGGTATTTTCTGTATATCAGTACCAATGTCGAGTGTCACATCGAAAATGGGATGATAGGGATCTTCCGGTTGCGTCAGAAGCGCCACCCTCGCTAAACTAACACTAGCCGGGTATGAGACAAAACAAAGATCAAGCAAGCGCTCTAAGGAATTTCGTACATGGTTGACTTGAGACAACGAAATGTATAACAAGCCAGCAATAAAATCATGTTGTGTTGAGGATTGAAGTGTGTTAGAGGAGTTATTTAGGGACCAAATAGCTCCAGGGATATTAAAATCACCCAAGACTACTAAATGATCTCTATCAGAAAGCATATTGGAAACCATTCGAATGGCGGAAAGGTGGTTCCAAAAAATAGGCAGTTCTGACAATGGAGGAATGTAAGAACATGTAATAAAAACAAAGCGACCATTAAATGATAGCTTCACACAGAGGAATTCAACTTCGTTGCTTTCCTCGAAAGTTAATAATTCTGACGTGAGAGTGGAGTTGACCGCTATGAGGACCCCACCCCCGCACCTGATAGGCCGATCTAGCCGATAAATCGTGAACGCCGCTGGGAAAACTTCGGAGCTAAGAATCTCCGGCTTTAGCCAGGTTTCTGTGAACATAATAACATGCGAGGTAAATGCAAGACTATCAGAATATAGTTTATGCAGCTTGCTACGCAAGCCTCTTGCATTCTGATAGGAGATTAACAGCGAAGTTTTTTGGGCAGAGTTGGAGGATGTAGAGGGCACAGTGGTCAGGTCGGGCTTGGGAAGAGTTATACCCACTGGCCGTTTCTTTTTCTTAGCTTCATATTCTTTGACGACAACATACTCAGGCCAAAATTTGGTTTAGCATATCGTGCCAAAGAATTCATTTGGGACATTTATTTTGAAAGAAGAAATATCCCTAGCATAAGAAAATTTGAATTTTTCCACCTTTAATTTTAAATTTTCAGCTCTGACTTTGCCTCGTATAAATGCAATGACATCTTCCGATGTTTGACCAGGGGAGAGCCGCGAAACAAATATCTGTTTCGTAGGTGGGGTCGCAATGAGGGCTTGTGGCAAGACAGATAGCCTGCCGTGCAATTGTCGGCTGGTAATCCCTGGGGGAATATATTTATGAGGCGATGGGGGGTCCGAGTTTGAGGTTCCATAGGGGACAAAAAAGAAGTTAACGGGGGTACGCTCAGTCCCCCCGCACCTTCAGATACCGACTCCTTCCTAGCACTCAATCTCAGAATTCTGGGATTTAATTCAGTGATCGAGGGCTGTGCCGTGGGTTGCTGCTGTTGAGAGCTCGCCGCGGGTTGTAGAGATCCGTCACCATGCTGCACTTCAGTTGCAGTTTTTTTGCGCCTAGGAGACTCATTTAATAGCGTAAGGCTACTAAATTGCTTATCAAGCGCTAAGAAGATGTTATGAGTTTTGTTGAAACTCGATAATAGCTCCTTAAAACTGCCCTTGGTTTGCCGCATGAAAGACATCATTTCCCTTTCAACGTCACGACAGGCATCGCAACAGTAGCGCAAGCCAATGTTTTTTCTCACGTCATCGACAGTCCGGCCAGCAACCCCAATGCACTTTGCATGCAAAATGTTGTCGCACAACCAGCAGCCGCTGGTGAGATCACTTGACAAAATTACCTTTCAGAAGACATTATTTCGACTTACCACTGTACTTGTAAACTTAAGAGAGCGGGGGTGATAGATAGTGAAAAAACAGTGCAGCTGCACAGAGAGAGTTGATGAGCAAGAGAGGGGGAGAGCGTAAGATTAAGCGAGCTTAGAGAACGTTTAGCTATCGCAACAGAGCAACAACGGCTAAACGAAGAAGGCAAAAAAAAGGAATACAAAAGAACAAGAAAAACAAACACTGGCAGCACAAGTTAAATAATGTAAATAAAAGGGATTAGATCCAAAAATTATAAAGTTGCAGGCACACGCGAAGTGAACGGGAACTATACAGATCACAATGTAGAAGTTTAAGTAAATCCCGATGGTTTTTAAGCAAATTAATTACACAAAACGAGAGCGCAAGAAAAAAAACACGACAGTTCACTTGGAAGAGAGAAAGCCGAAATAAGCATACATGAGTACTCTGGATTTAGTTAGAACCAGCGGCAAGTCATTGATAAACAATGTAAATAGCAGGGGTCCAAGGTGGCTTCCCTGTGGGACGCCAGAAGTGACACTGAGGCTATTGGATAAAACATTTCTGAACAGAACCTTTTGGGTACTGTCACTTAGATAACTCGAAATCCACTTAAGAAAATCACTAAGACACCGCATTGAACCAAGTTTCCTAACCAGAAGAGAATGATTAACCGAGTCGAATGCTTTACTAAAGTCCGTGTAAATAACGTCGGTTTGAGAGTTTTGTTGGAAGCCCCTAATAACGAACGAGGTTAGTTCCAGAAGATTGGTTGTGGTTGATCTTTGCCTCATAAAGATGTTTCAAGTGAGGAGTGATTACATTCTCGAAAAGTTTGGGGATTGCCGATAACTTATAGATACCCCTATAGTTACTGGCCTCCGATTTGCTACCATTTTTGTGGAGAGGAATAACAAATGATTCCCTCCAAATAAGGGGAAATTCTGAGGATTCTAAAGATAAGGTAAACAATTTAAGAAGGGGGTTACACAGCGCCTCGGAGCAATACCTAAGCACAGAGCCTGGTATTCCATCGGGACCCGGCGAATATACTGGCTTAACTCGTTTAAGATCATGAATAAGTGAGCTTTCGTTTAAAAAAGGACTAAAGATTAAGTACGAACTGGGTATAGCTGGAGAAAATATATGATCTGAAGATCTTGAGGGAGAATATGTAGTTTTAAAAAACTCAGCGAAGATATTGGCTATTTCTTGATCAGAATTTACAGTGGTATTGTTAAAAGACAGCGAGGGAGGGTACAACGTGGGTTTACGTTGTGAGGGACCAATATGGCCCTCACCTGTAATATATATATGTAAATAATAGGTTAAGGCTAGGTTAAGGAATAATATGTATATATAGGTTAAGAATTAACATAGGGAAAACACACTCGGCAAACTGCCCAAAGCCGCCACCAACAACAACACATCGCTCGGCTATCGGCCGACGCTGCGACCGACAGCCGAGAACTACATACAGAGAGCGGCCAGCCTCGGCCTCTGTCGAAAATAACAGCAACCACCAAGATCGGCCTGGGAGAGCGAGATGGCCAAAGCGCCGCTGCCCGCAACACCAACGTTCGCTCCCAACGCCGGCCGCAGAGAACCTCGCTGCCAGCGTCGACCGCGACAAAACGAGAGAGCACCGCTGCCGACGCCAGCCACGAAAGCTTCGCTGCCACATGCGTCGCGAGCAGAGGGCTACCAACCACGATCGCTGCCGAGAACTTCGGCTGCGAGGAGTGTGGTTTTGGCAAGGCAACACAGCAGACTAGTTTGAGGAGCAAGAAAACTGAAGACAAACGATGACGCGAGACAACGGACCCAGCCGCCACCTCGGATAGGCGGAACCAGTAGAACGGCGGCAGGGAATAGAGTAGGGTTAGAAATTAGGGTGTTTTAAGAATAAATTATACGAGCATGAGGACACACACACAGCCCGGTGGGTAAACTTTATTCTTTGGCTCCACCCTCCCGCTATTTCTCCTGCCTCGAACCCCTCCCCCCCCCTCACTTTTCCTCCTGCCTGACTCCGGCGTCGGTCCCCGAGCTTACGGGGTCACGCCGGCCGAAGGTCTCCTCGCCCGACGCAGGCGTCGGTCCCCGAGTTTACGGGGTCACGCCGGCCGAAAGGCGAATCCCTGAGAATACCTTCAACGCCTCCCAAACTGGGCGCCCGTGACACGAACGGGCTGGGCGCAAACAATGGGCGCATGTCTTTTACTTGCCTAGATTCGGCCGCCGGCCGAAGAAGCATCCTTACAACGCACAGTGGCCGAATTATTAAAAGTTGAGGCATAAAATAAAATACAGTTCCCAGGGACTTAAAAATTGGTACAGTTGACGGTTATAATATATATAAAAATTGGAAAAATGTTGAGATTGATCGGACCACGCCCACTATTACCTCCCATATTAACCATATTATAAAATGTTTTGAATTTGATATGAGCATAAAAAGATATTTTTTATTAATTTTCTTCAGCATCTATCTCAAAAGAAGAGGAATATATATATTCATTATCAGAATTTGAATCGATATCAGATTCAATATGATTGTTCTCTCCTATTACGCCTGGCTCAGCGAAAAAAGCAATCACTTCAGACGGCAGCTTGTCCTTATTTGTTTTGGGCTTTTTATTTGAATAAAGGCTCGATATTAAGGGATCCGAAGTATCCACAGCTCGGTAAAATATGTCCTCTATATTATTAATACGACTATTTTTCCGTGCGTGAGATACTCTGTCACGTTTTTAGCATTTATTTCGAGCCTCGGATGCGTTTTCGCCTAAACATCCGACGGGAACAGCAGAGGAAGAAATTATTTGTGATCCATGGACCAAGATCTTGTGAACGGTCGGTGACATTGGGTACCACGGATACTTTTCCATATATAAAAATGCAGTTTCATTACAAAAACTTTGAAACTTTTTCGGATTTATTTCAAACTTGCAAGAAATGGCAATTAAAATTATTTTAAAGCATTCAAGAATTTTTAAATCAAATTGTAATATAGAAGCAAATAGTTCGTTATTTGCAAACGCCCTTCTAACAGTATTGCCATCATTAGTATTACCGCTTCCGTTTTGTTTTGGTTTATCTACGTGCAATCCCATTTGCTTCCATAATTACTCTTGAATATTTTTCTTCCGGCAATTTAACATAACCTTGTCATTTGCATCTCGCACTTGCCATTTATTCAGACCAATCCGATACGAAACATGCAATACGAATTCAAAAAATCGTATCCAAGAATGTAATGGACTCACCCCATATTGCAGAGTATTAGATATTTCATCAAAAAATTTTTTGGAGTTGCACCACGTATTAAACATGACTGGGTGGAATTCGTACCCGTTAACACATTCAAAACCTTACCGTCAATGAGCGTTAAATTGAGATCAAATGAAACTGTAATATTTCTGTCCGCAATTTCATTAAATATATAAGGGGCCAAGGTTTGAACTTCATTCTCTACTCTGTTGTTTTCTTTTAATATGTGTTCTTTACTCTCCTTGGTAAATTCTATTTTTAATGGTCTACAAAATTTAACTGACTGCGTGTTGGTATTTAGCCACAGTATTCTTCCTGTACCACCAACCAATTTAATTGGTATAAAAGACGTAATAAATAAGGATTGGTCATTTGTTTCTGGCTCGCTACTTAAAAATCTCTGTTTGTGTAAGCTGTGTCCAGACGATCCGTCAAATCCATAGCTTGCAATCAAATTAACTTTATTTATATCTTAAAATTGAATAAATACTTCTTTTTGCAATGTTATGATCCTTTTTGCAGTGTGATTTAGCAATTTTTGCAATGTAACTTGGGCCATGGTTTCGGTGACTTCAATATCAACGGGTCTGCACTGCAGCTTAGCTTTGTAAACTTTATCATAACTTGGCAATATATCGCAGCCTTGCTAACGTATTAAAGCCCTAATGTTGTTGTATTGCCTTTTGGTAAAGGAATTCTCCAGTAAAAATGCCAAAGCGTCATCTGCAGAAATAGGCTCGGGCTTTGGTACGTTATCATTTTTTTTGGGTAAGTTGGGCATTTTTTCCTTCTTTTTCTTGACAGATGGCAGCTTGGCAGCTGCATGAGTGAGTAAATCAGTATTATGGTCTTGATTAGTGGCAAGTTCGGAAGCTAGTTTGCGCTTCAAACGTATGACGCCTTCATCATATGTTAGGCGTGGTCGACCTTTTGAACATTTTACTAATTCCTCTTTGTCAATGTGTAATATAATTTTTCCAGCCAGCCACTTTGCATGTTGTTCTTTAAATCTTTTTCTTTGGCATTTTAGCAAATATTTGTAAATGTATGAGGTAAAATTAAATATTTGTCTCATTATTTGTTGTTTTTTATCTAGCTGTAAATTTTTATTAAGCTTTCCAAATATCCAATTGGAAATTGACTCCGTTTTGCCACCACCTTGAATCCAAATCTCAAATAATTTGTCGTGAGTGAATACGAATGTGTCTGCAACATCATCTAATATTTAACAAAAGCGCAAAAAGGCGCAAAAACTTTTAGTTAAATAATGCTAAGCACATATTATTGAACATAAATGCATTATTAGTTTGGAGAAGGAGCGAGAATACTACCTACTTTTACTCCACAAAGCACATGGTTTATAGGTTAGGTTTTGCTAAAAAAACACCATGACAATAACACGTTAAAACGAAGACATAAAATAACATAACACAAACAGTGATGTACCATTCAAATCTTCATACCTTTATTTGTGTTTTCCATTTTAAATTAAGCTTGGTTGACGACGGGAAAAGGTTTAAACTTTAATGCGAAAATCTAGTTGGCAGCGACAAAAGAACACGAAAATAATGCAGGGTTTCAACAGCTGACTTTGGGGGCTCCCAAAAAATACCGCAGTTGCCCAACATTTTTTTTTTCAAATTGTATATTTTCTTATGTCTGTATTCTACCATAATACTAAAATCGATTTTCTGTAGATCAAGATTTATTTTTTGACTTTCTGCCTCAACTTTGGCAAATCCGGCCACTGTGCAACGCTTAGAGTTAACAACTGTTTAGGGTCCTGCGTGAACTGGACCTTGCAACGAGTCAAATAATTTTTGTAACACTGAGCGTTAAGCACGGTAATGCTAGATCGAGCACTAAGGTAAGATGAGAAAGCCGTTCTTGAACCAGTGAGTTTATATTTATTATAAAGCCTAGATTTTACGTTTTTTAAACGTGTCAGCTCTTTGGTAAACCAAAGTGATTTATTAGAGACCGGCGGATAGGCTTCAGGAACACATAAGGAGAAGAATGAGTTCATGGCACTATAAAAGATATCAATGTCTGTTGCCATGTCCGAACTCATGTAAAGATTAGACCATTCGAATTCTGCTATTATTAAGCCTCTGATAGTTAGCCTTACGGAAACAGCGGACTCTGTTTAAACTACTGCCAGATGTTGTCGCTAAAACTATCCCAGTGTCGATAGTCACATCGAAAGTAGGATGATAAGGATCTTCAGGTTGCGTCATTGGAGGAACTCTAATAAGGTTTACGCCTACAGGATCGGAGACAAAGCAAAGATCCAGTAAGCGGTTTAAAGAATTAAAGACATGGTTAACTTGAGATAATGATAAATCAAGCAAGCCATTTACGAGGTCATGCTGCTCCTCTGTATGAAGAACATTTGACCCACCATCAGAAGACCAGTGAGCTCCAGGTATGTTGAAGTCACCCAAAGTCACTAATTGGTCCCTATCGGAAAGCCTATTGGAAAATGCCTGATTTGCCGAAAGGTGTTTCCAATAAGTTGGCTCTTCCGGAGATGGCGGAATGTAAGAGCAGGTTACAAAAATGCAACTACCTGTAAGAGATAGCTTTACGCAGATAAATTCGATGTCCAAAAAGTCATTAGATAACACGTGTTCCGAGATGAGGCAGGAGTCAACGGCAATTAAAACTCCGCCACCACGCTGGAGAAGATGGTCTATTCTGTAAAATGTGTACTTACTTGGAAGAATTTCGGAGCAGAGGATCTACGGCTTCAGCCAGGTTTCAGTAAATACAATCACCTGGGATACAAAAGAAAGGCTATCCGAATACAATTTAGAGAGCTTTCTACGTAAACCCCTAGTATTCTGATAGGAAAGTTGTAAGGAAGAGGTTAGTTTTTTGGGACAGAAGGTACAGCGGATACTGAGGATTGTGACGACCTGGGTAGTTGTACTCCCGCAGGCCGTATTCTCTTATTTCGAGCCTCGTACTCCTTGACTACAACGTACTCGGGCCAGAAGTCATCCGAGCAAATTGTGTCAAAGAGCTGGAATGAGACATTTATCTTGAATGACGAAATGTCGTTGGCATACAAAAATTTGAATTTTTCCACATTGATATTACCGGCTTGGGTTTTGCCTTGTATATAGGCTAGAACATCTTCCGATGCGAGATCAGAGGCAAGCCTCGAAACAAATATTGTTTTCGAAGGTGGGACTGCTGTAAGGGGCTTACGTAACGAATTGTTACCAACCACGGCCGGTATTCCGGGCATTGTTGGACCCTGGGTAGCTTTTTCTACGGTGATTTGCGGAGCCAAAGATTTGGGCTCCGCAGCGGACACAGCGGACGACGCGGAAATTGCTGGCTGAGCGGCTGCCGATACCCCAGCGTCTGATTCGGTTACCGAATCTTTCCTCGTTCCTGATCTCAGTACCATAGGAACGGGAACCAGGAGCTGAGGCACAGGAGAGTGGCAGGAAATCGGTTGCTGTGTCTCACATAGTTGCAGCCGACCAGCAGCAGATTTTTTGCGTTTCGGCGAGTCATTTATTAGCTTCATACTATTAAATTGAGCGTCAAGCGCGGAGAAAAGGTCATTCACCCTGCGAAAAGTGACCATGATCTCAGAAAATCCACTCCTGGTCTGACGCATGAAGGATGATATCTCCTTCTCAACCGGTCGTCAGGCCTCACAGCAATAACGCAGGCCCTTTTTGCTGGACTATGCGACTTGTCATTTCGATGCACTTAGCATGCACTACTACATCGCAAAGCCAGCAATGGGTACTGGGCTGGTCTGCCAAATCATTTTTTGGCAGTTTTTTATATTGCATACAATATTTAGAGACATTTTCACAGACCATAGAATCACTGTGCACACTATCAGTACCAAAAACACAAAGATATAAAGAGAGAACAGAAAGAGCGCAAGGGTTAGAGTATGAGCAGCAGAAATCGCAAGAGCGATGAGAGCTATGAACCACTTATATGCAGCTAACAGCAACCGACAACTCAAGCGGGCGAGAGAAAAATAAAGCGGGATAAAGAAGAAAGAGGAAAAAGATAATCGTCTTAGCACAAAACTAAAAAGTGATTATTAATACAAATTAATTACACAGAATAGTGCATGCACGCTTTAGCGGAAAGGTATATAATTATGAATGTTTAGGTGATAAATTTGAATAAAACCCCGGTGGTTTAAAGTTAAATTAACACAAAAGTCGGAGCGCAAATCAAAAACACGACCGTCCGTTACGAAGAGAAAGATCGACCGGAGCCGATCCCTCTTCGGTTTCTCCTACGTCCCAACATACAAATTCCTTATGTGATCTTTTTTGGACGCGGCTGAGTGCTTTCCCGGCCGGAAAGTTCGTTACAATGTAAAGCAACTTGTTCAAACTATTTGTCTACAATCTTTTTGTTCAGCCAGAAATATATAAGGTGATATACATAGGTGCAGTTATTTCATTGTTAAATAAAAATGTATATTAATTTCATGACATTGATTATCATAGCATTACTCAAATATCAGGTGTTGGTGAAGAAACAATAATCTTAAAAGGATTAATTTCAATATAACTTTTTTCCAATTACTATGCAATTCCATTTAGTAACATCCAACTTTCCAATTCCATGTGATGTGAAGGAATAATACGCATCAATATTATGAAAAAATAGAATTGTCAAATAGATCTAAAATCAAAAAGCGATTGGCTTATACCACTAGCCATACAACACAAAGACTCATTTCACACAACAAAAATTGACACCAAAATTTCTTAGCGACAGGACCCAGAGCTGTAAGCGGCGAGCTTCGTGTGCGCTCAGAGTTTTTGCTCTCTCATTCCTATGCTCGCACACTGATTGCAAGACTTCGCTCGATCAGTAGCAGAGTGGTTGCTCTGCGCTTAAATTCCTCTTTCTTTATATGTATGAGTGTTCATGCATTCACGTACACGGGTGCATGTGTGCGATCCTTTCATTTCGACCTAGCAAGAATATTTGGCCCTTTGCTACTTTTTATACTAGGTACCCTAACAATATGGGCATATTCACTATTGGGTTAATGATAAAAATAAGAATATTATATGTTATAATATATTTAAATATATTTTAATATATATATATATATAATATATTTTAACATTTAATATTCTTATTATACCCTTGCAGGGTATTATAATTTCAGTCGGAAGTTTGCAACGCAGTGAAGGAGACATCTCCGACCCTATAAAGTATATATATCCTTGATCAGGATCAACAGCCGAGTCGATCTAGCCATGTCCGTCTGTCCGTCCGCCTGTCCGATTATACGCAAACTAGTCCCTCAGTTTCAAAGCTATCAGAATGAAACTTTGTAGTTAGTCTTCTATATACTCTCACTCGTATATAAGTCGGAATGGGCCGGATCGGATGACTATATCATATAGCTTCCATAGGAACAATCGGAAAAATCTTCGAAAAAATTTTAACTTTGTCAGTTTTCAACATATTTTCACCAAATTTGATATTTGGCCATTTAATTTGTGACTGTGATGGTCTGCCAGGTTTCCAGCAGGGATGGCCAGGGTCTGTTCAGATCATTTATTTGGTTCGGTTGTGGTTGCTATAAGAGATCCCGACCCGTTTCCCAGGGAGAACAGCACAGTAAGGTCGGTTTAAGAATACTTCGCGTGTTTATTCAGCTTAGAAACTAATAACAGAGTTTAGGGAAGCGGCTTTCGATTGGCCTTGCTCGGCCGGGAGGTCGCCGTTGTGATCCGTGCTTCGGTAGACTCAAATATTTTCAGCAAGAGAGAGAGTTAGGCGGAATCAAAAGTCTTCAACCCAGAGAGAGAGAGAATCTCAAGCGGACTCGAAAGTCTACAACCCAGAGAGAGAATTAAGTGAACCGAATTGGTTGCCGCGACTCGAAAGCCTGTCGGCAAACAGACAAACAGTCTGTATGTATTACAAACCAGATCGTAGGATCCGGTTCGCCCAAAAATGGCTTTGGCTGCTGACTACTAGAAGTGTGCTCCAAAGAGGCTTACAGCTTCCGATCGCTGTTGGCTGCTAAGTGCCATTTCCATGGCCACCAAATTCAAATCGTTGACTTTATACTATGTGCGCGGCACGCGTCACAAATATTATTTCACAAATATTATTTTCGTCGTTTGTTTGTATGTTTAGTGCTTATACTAAGGCTCGATAAACTCGATCACTCAATAATCATTCCAATAAATTATACCCTTTAAATAAGTTTGACAATTTTACCACCAAGATAAGAAGTTGTCCATAAAATTACTATTAAGTCAACAGCAAGATACATATTTATACAAAACCACGAAATCCAAAACGGAAAATCAAAAGCAGATTCAAAAAATACATTTGACCGAATTTAAAACACTACAAACACTAGTAAAATTATAAACTTAATTTAATTAACAATTGAATTAATAGATGACAACAAAATAGTACAAAATGTAAAGACGAAAACTTTACAGACATTTTAAATAAATTGAATAAAAATTTCTTTCCCGATTTAAAACAACACTTAATGAATTATACACCAAATAAATAGAAATATTCAAAATAGAAACCAAATCAATTTTTAGAAGCAAAAAATAAGGATAAAAGTATATGAACCAGCTTATATTATTCGTCACGGTCAAAAAGAAGAAGTAGACAAGGTAGGTAAAAGTGGTGAGGATACTCTGGTAGCCTCCAATTAGAGTTGAGCTTCATTTTGATCCACACCCGCGATGGTCGTAGCCGGCGCCTCCACTTCAGTACCAGTGTCAGGATGGCAGTCACTGATTGCCGCCCCACCTCCCTTTGCTACCCGAGCTGGTGAGCTCCGAAGTGGCGGGCTCTAAGTTGGTTGACACAGTGACACAGTAGGTGCTCCGATGTCTCCTTTTTGGTCTGTTCTTTGCTCTTTCTACAATATGTGTTGTGGGGTAGGAAAACTCCCGTTGCGACGCTGTTGGAGCTCGTGTGTTAGAGCTCTATTCCTGTCTCCCTGAGGAACTCTCAAAACGCCTTGCTAGTGAATTGGGTGCCATTGTCACACACCATCTTCCGAGGCGCCCCGAAACGCCCTAGGATCCTCCCGCGGAATGCTCCCGGAAGACCAGCAGCATTGTATTCGCCTAGTTCGAGCGGGGCAGGGGTCCTCCAAAATCGGCGCAAGGTATTCCGAAGGGCTCGCTCGCTTGCCGCCACGCAGAGCTTCCAGGGGATATAATCGTGGTCGTCTAGGCGGTGTCCGAGGTGTTGATACAGTTCCCCGTTCTCGATGACATAGTCCGGGACTTTTTGAAGGTCCTCGGAAAATTCCGGGACTTTGCGCTGTAGCCATATACTGGTATGTTTTTCCGTGGTGAGACGTTGTAGTTATTCTAGTGGTTGTCGGGTGAGGGCATCGGCGACTACATTGTACTTCCCCCTGCGGTAGAGGACATTGAACTGATATTGTGAGCGTTCTAGGGCCCACCTGGCTATCCTCCCCAGCAACTTCAGCGCCAGGTGGTCGGTGATCACATCGCACCTATAGCCCTCCAGGTAATAACGGAGCTTTCGAATTCCCCAGACAATGGCTAGGCACTCCTTCTCCGTGGAGGAGTATTTCAACACGGCCGCGTCAAGTGTTCGGCTCACATACGCAATGACTCCTTCCTGTCCCTCGGGTGAGTACCCCTCCGAGACCGTAATTGCTGGCATCGGTCTGTAGTGCAATTTTGGCCGAGAAGTCCGGGCATGCTAACACAAACCTCCGGTACCGGGATGCCATGCCAAGGCACTGGCGCAGTTCCGGCAGACCCGTCTGGGGACTTAGGTTCGTTACCCGTGCCACTTTGTCCAGATCTGTGTGAATGCCCTATCGCTGATGACGTGGCCGGGATAGGCGATCTTCCTTTTGGAGAAGGAGCATTTCTCCTGGTTGATCCGCAGGTTCGCTGTCCTCAGTCTCTCGAAGACTTGGCACAGGTTGTCCATGTGCTCCTTCAGGCTTGCTCCTACCACGATTGTATCATTGAGGTAGGCGAACGCGTAAGGGTCCAAGTCGGGCCTTATAACGCTGTCGAGAGCCCGCTAGAACGAAGCGGGTACCGAATGGCGGCCAAACGGTAGATCCAAGGTTGATATAAATTTGGCGATTCTCAATCGCTCGAGGATGTGGTTGATACGGGGCAGCGGATATGCTCTGCGATGTTAGCTCGTCGAGGAAAGCCTGGACCCGAGGATCGCCCCGTGATCCGTGTCCGGCTCTAGCGGGCGCTCTCGAGGTTCCCACCCAAAAGTTAACTTTCCGGGATATGCGTGGAACGGGTGCTCCCATTTACGCCACTGGCCCGATCCGAACACGACTCCTCCCTTCCTCTGTCAGTGGTTCCTCTTGCTGGGGCTATATGTCTCCTGTGTGACTGTTTCTTGTGTATCCCCTCCTCGTGTATTTCTCCCTCGTGTCTACTACTTCTTGACTAACAAAACTTTTCGATGCCCCGGTGTCAATGGTGGTCAACCGGCTGTGTCCACCAATCGTGACTTCGGAGGCCATCCTTTCTCTCTCCACTCTTAACGTAGGGACTATCGGGAGTTCGCGACCGAGTTGGTCCCCGACTGATTCCGCCGGTCATGGGGACCGGGCCCGTTTCCCGGCTGGGTACGGTGGCAGCCCTCGATAGTCCGGACGTTCCGTCGGCCGCAGTCCCAGCAGAAGTACTGGCGGGGGTTCCGGCAGTCGCGGCTAAAATGCCATTGCTCTCCGCAGCTTAGGCAGGCGCTTCGCACATCAACGGGGCGTTCCGCTGCCGGGGCCGAGACCCGATTGACGCGGGCGAACACAGGTATCGTCCTGCACTACGTCGTTTTACAACCTCGTATTCCGTGGCAAACTGCGCCAACTCGCCGATGCTTCGGAAGTCACTGCATTGGATATACATTTGATATTCCTGCGCGACGTTTTCGTGGAGTCGGTCAAGTTCTTGGGCCTCCGTGTAGCCCGCATGGCGCATCAGGAACCGCAAGTCCAACATATAATTCTTGAAGGTTTCCCCTTCCAGCTGTTCGCGACCTTGGATCTGGTGGTCCATGCGCTGAAGGTACATTGGGGGGACGAGAAACTCGAAGAACTCAGGTCGGAAACTGGCACAGTCCGCCCCTTGTAGGTGACTGGTTTGAAACCATTTCTCGGCGCGGCTCGCGATCAGCTCGGCTATTGACCGAGGAAGCGCTCTCAAGTCGATCCCGTAGGATAAAGCTCCACTCTCGACCTGTTCTATGAAGGCCAAAGGGTCAGTACGCAGGTGAATTCTCGCCGGGGTCTTCCTGGACTCGGATCCGGGAGAATTTCTCGGGATGCTCCGGTGGGGAAGGGGGCGTTGTATGCGACGCTCGGGGCTCAGCATTTTCGGGCCATAAACGAAATAGTGTAGGTGGTCGTCTGATTAGGGGGTGCCGGCAGACCACTAGCACTGGGCTTTTCCTCACTAAGCGGCGCGGGACTGGCGGCGGGTCGTGTATTGCCGCTCTAGATCCGGGAGACGGGTCCAGATTGCTTGGGTCTGTCCCGAGTCTTTGACGAGCGTTGCGACGCTTTGGCACAAGTCGTAAACTATCTCCTCGGAGGAGAAACCAAACTCCACGGCAAATGCCAGAAGTTCGGATCTTACACGGGAATAGATCCACTGTGTGGAGACCCCGGGTTCTTAATGCTACGTGGAACGGATTCACCGGCGGGTATCTTCTCTCCGTCCATGACTGTATTTTTTTTCCTTTCCTTTCGTTTGTGATCCTTTGGCCAACGGTTATTCTCTCTGGTAGCTTCTCGTTTTGTATGTTTTTGGTTAATGCACTCGGATACGCGTTTTCAAGATCGCGGGCTCGGGGCATAACGCGTGGGAGAGGAGGGCACGGTTCGTCTCCCTTTCGCTCGAAATTGAAAAAAAATTAATAAAAACATCAGACATCAGGCTACAAAGAGCGAAAAGCAAAAAGTCAGAGCTCATATAAAGATTATTTTCAGTCCCAGCAGTATTTAGTCATAAGTAATAATATTTCAGACACAACACACATTATGTAATAGCTCTTCAGTCGCAGCGACCTACATTTATCGTAAATAAAGTATCAATTACCAGGTCAAGCAAATATGCATGGTCAACTGAGACGAGGAAATGAACTGGGACGATGGTCTCAGTTCGCGACATTAACCCACATTCACAAGTAACCGCACACTATTTCTTATACGTTATTTCTGTTAGCATAAGCGTTTGTGTACCTATATATATTGTTAAGTTTCATTAATAAAGTCAGTAAGAGTTCTAACGCAGACCCAGAGCTTTTATTCATGCTGTTCTTTTAGAACGACTCATGCACTCAAACCCCTCAAACAAGTCCACCTAGTTTCAAGTGCTAGTTGCGACAACAAACAGGCAAATAGTTTATGCACTATTTGCCAGGCATCTAAGCCTTCTTACACTTTACAAACCAGTCTTGTGTTTTCTGATATTCTAATATGCAATTATATCTTTTTATAAAATCTAAACCGATTATTCCATCGCATGGTATAGGAAAATTCTCGGGTACTACATGAAATTCATGTGGTTGAAGCCGAAGATCCTCTGCTCCGAAATTCTTCCGAGTAAGTACACAATTAACAGATTAGACCGTCTTCTCCAGCGTGGTGGCGGAGTTTTAATTGCCGTTGACTCCTGCCTCATCTCGGAACGAGTGGTATCTAATGACTTTTTGGACATCGAATTTATCTGCGCAAAGCTATCTCTTACAGCTAGTTGCATTTTTGTAACCTGCTCTTATATTCCTCCATCTTCGGAAATGCCAACTTATTGGAAACACCTTTCGGCAATTCAGGCAGTTTCCAATAGGCTTTCTGATAGGGACTAATTAGTGACTGGGTGACTTCAACATACCTGGAGCTCACTTGTCTTCTGATGGTGGGTCAAATGTCCTTCATACAGGGGAGCAGCATGACCTCATTGTTCAGTCGCAGCAGTATTTAGTCATAAGTAATAATATTTAAGAAACAACACACATTATGTAATAACTCTTCAGTCGCAGCGACATGCATTTGTCGTAAATACAGTAAAGTGTAAGAAGGCTTAGATGCCTGGCAGATAGCGCATAAACTATTTGCCTGTTTGTTGTCGCAACTAGCACTTGGAACTAGGTGGACGGTTCGGAGTGTGTGAGTGCATGAATTGTTCTAGGGGAACGGTTTGGTTGGTTGAGGGTCTGAAGACACAGCGACAGCCTCTGATGCATGAATAAAAGCTCTCGGGTTGGCGTTAGAACTCTTACTGACTTTATTAATGAAACTTAACAATATTTATAGGTACAAAAGTACTTATGCTAACAGAAATAACGTATAAGAAATAGTGTGCGGTTTC